>JARUPY010000083.1:3273760-3928512 GCA_029817715.1 Melastoma dodecandrum
GACACCTTGGCATTTATTTTCCTAAAAATTGGGCTTTCATAAATTCTTTGTTCGAACGTCTCATCAGATATCCTCACAAAGAGGGGTAATTGTTGATAGCCCAATTTTTCCAACAAAATCAGAAAAATGATAAAAATAGATAAAAAAAAATAGAAAAATCACCAAAAATTCACAAAATCAAATAAAAACAAACAAAAATATTTTGTTCCCGTAAAAATTGTGAAAATCAATAGAAATGAATAAATGAGAAGAGAACAAATAAAAATCTTAACAAAAAAAAAAAAAAAAAAAAGATATTCACATAAGAGGAGACACACATACACCCAAGCTGAAGGAAGAGACGCTTCATGGTCACCAAAGATTCTGCTGCACCAGCAGACCAATAACGGAGAGAAAAAAAAAACAAACACAAGACATCGAAGAAGAACAATTATACAGAAGCTTTGAGGAAATCGAAGACAGACTTTGGAGGCGGCATCCCTCTTTGTTAGTCTGCGTCACCACAACCTCAGTAAAATCGGGTAATTTCATTTCACGTTATTTCGTATTGTTATATCAACAATTGCTCGTTGTCTCTTTCTTTCGTTGTTTTGTTGGCAGTGACAGCGTATCCAATCGATTCCTAGAGCCCTCAACGAACGAAGCCGCACCTTCCAACGAAAGATGGATTTGAGGAACACGGTTTCAATGAAGACTATTTCAAGCCACCCATGCTGGTGCTTCGGTCGATCGAGTATGCTGACACCATTCACTTAAGCAATCCAGGCCTATCCAACAATCCTTACGACACAGACCGCGACAATCATGTCATACCAGCCCTATGGTAGCGACGCCATGCTCCATTCCTACCTCACACTTGAATCCCTCGAGTCTATCGTCAATCCTGGCAAGCCGACCCTCGCCAACAATCCAGCCCCCCCAGCGGCTGCCCGGACATTCCTAGCTCTCTCAGCGTGGTTAGCTTGCACCAGCAACAGGATGCTTCGCACCAGCAACGAGGTTGCTCCCATATGCCCTGAAGACATTCTTTTCCAGCCGTATTCCTCCAGCAAACATGTCAATGACCAGGTGCAGGAGCCCCCGCGTTCTCAATTTCAGCTATGGCGGTTGAGGTATCTTTTCCAACATCAAACGTCCACATGGACAAATCCGTCAGTCCCGAAGCCATAGTCGCCTCTCCCGTCTCTATCTGGTGCTCAGGTCGCCTCGCTTCCCGACGAATCCAACCGGCCGTCAAACGTTGTTTCCCATAGCTCAAGCCCTCAACCTTCCGACTTTCAGCGACGGTCTCCAAGATGGGCGCTCCCAGATGCGTCTCCCAGAACCCCGGCGACCTATTCCACGCCGATCTTCCAGATCCAGCTGCAGCGAGCCCACATCCTCCCGACGTCCACTAGGCTCGGCGGCGGCAAACCCCTTTCTCCGGATGTCCTCTCCAGCAGCGATGTCCCTTCCAACAGTGGGCGTCTCCAGATCCGACGATGGCGAATTAACATTCTTCCCTCCCGAATCCCCAGAACCAGCGGACTGACCCCACGGTCAAACCCCGCTCTCTCCGCAAATCCGCGAATGGAAGACAACGGCAAACCCGATCCATCGGCTTCCTCACCGCCCCCAAAGCCATAATTCCCGATCCTAAACAAATATCAAAAGTTTTTCTAATCTGAACTTAAAATAGGTTAGTGGCGACTCTAACACAATTTCAAAATCTGAAGCCTTAGGATATTCATTTTAAATGAAACCGGAAACGAAATACACCGCACGAAAGGGATTAAAGTTGTCGTGGGAGTCGTTATATTAAATCAACCGATTCCCGTGCAAACGTCATCGTATTTTTATTCAACAGCTTGTGATTTGTTCCGGGAAACGACTACCAAAAAGGGCATATGAAAATCAGAGGCGGCCTATATTAAATAAATATGCAACACCCCTTAAACAAACAGTACGACAAGTCTTATTTAATTATAGGCAGCATTTTCATTTACATTGTATTACGTCAGTCCCATGCCATAAATGAGTGAAATGAATCCGTGGCTTACTCTGTCTGAATGTAAGGCTGACCTAATTCTATTCTTTTCCTTCAAAACCAGCCGATCCCCATGTATTCCCCAAAATGACTAAAAATCTCTCCAAAAACAAAAACCACAAAGTGACGAATTATTGCTAGGTGATGTAAAACCTCAGCCATTCATCCTTCTCTCGAGCTATTTGGGCGTGTATTCGTAAAAGAAATCATACGCGAAGTCTGCATTAGTTTAGTCGAGCAATAATTGATTTGATCATGCGCATTGTTTCTCAGGGAATTAGATTCCACACGCGAGCGATAGGTTCTAAATTGAAAAGGGAACCCCCCACCCACCACACACCCACACACACACATATTAAACAAACAAAATGTTAAATCAAATCAAAGTCGCGGTAACGATGTCAACGTCGAAGAGGGGGACCAGTAAATGTCTTGCACGGTCGATAATGACAACACTAAATTTGGCTGAAATTCGCAAGGAAAGAAACAAGAGTCACTACAAGTTCCTAAGTGACAAGTAATTATTGGCGCATAATTGTGTTCCCGTGACACATATTGAATTTTACAGTAATTTGTGTGGTCGCGGTAAAGTAAATGAACAGAAGTTGGAAGGAAATACAATATTTGAATTGATCAAATAGTACTGAATTATATGACAACACTTACAGACATAACGTGAAGTGAAAATACAACAAAATGAACTGGAAGACGGCAACGGAATGCTTCAAACGGACGGCGGTGGACGAACGACGACTGCGGCAGATCCCTTTAGTTGAATCTACCTTGATGGATTGGCGGTCGGATGTAACGAAAGTGAAGGTCGTTCCAGGACGCTTTCAGGATGCTAGAAAAAAGAGAGGAAAATCTGAGTTCTGTGTTTGAGTTGTGTTCGGTGTTCTTGTCTCGTCGTTCTTAATCCCTTTATATTTTCTAGAATTTTACAGTTGCGATTATTCAGCTAGTATGTGATCTTCCTAGATCGTGTGCACGATCTGACTCCTATTTTGTAGGAGCCATGCACGTCGTGCTTTAGCCGACCTCTCTGGATTTGCCACGTGTCCTGCTCTACTGACGTAACCAGACGTGGTTTGATGTGAATCTCCTCGAGACATTACAGGCTCTCGAATAGTGAGATGTTATTCAAGTCTCGAGCTGCATGAGATTTATCTATGACGTACTCGAGAAAGTGGCGTTAATCTTGAGCCCTTATGCAGGAGGCACTTATCGAATAGTGCTCACATAAACTTCTCGAGTAGCGTTAATATTGAGTCCTTGTTCACCTTAAGTGATGCCCACACAGAGTTTTACATCTTCGACCCATTGAGGTCGAAACCCAAAATTCATGTGTCACTTTCTGCTCACCGTGGAAACCCGAGATTCTTTTCTTACCTCTCAAAAGAACTATAAACCATCGTGTCACACGTTTTACATGTCATAAGCCGTATGGTCAGCCTATTATGTTACCGTTATGTTACCGTGTGGAGCGTCATGACATGATTTCTGACCAATCTCCCCACCCCCTTTCTAAATTATTTGCTTATTTCGTTATTTCATCGCGAATTAAGATAATAGTTTTTGGTGACGACATGGCATTTACCAACCTTCCGTATCGTCAAACACCAATTTAGGAATTGGTTTAGTAAAGGAACAACATGTTAACGACAACGAAGATTCGACCGTCTAGCAGTGTGTGTTTCAGTCATGGGATTGAACTTCGTTTGAAATGTTGAAGAGGGAGAGGAGGTTCTCGTTTTTGTGCTTTTGTCGAAAGCAGGCTTGGCTCCTTCCCGATGACCTCTTCGATTTCCCCAATCACTAAAAATTTTAATTCGATCCGATCGGATCGGTTGATGATGTAGGAGAAAAGAAATGTATGTGGTCCTTAGACACAGGTAAGAAACCCTCGCTTAGGCCCCAACTCCTTGTGTGTTTTTCCTCCCTCTGTGCATGCTTCGCTGTGAGCTGAATGTCTGTCCCGGCATCTTGGACCATCATCACAGGCACAGACAAACCCTTTCGTTCCTCCACGAAATGTATATAACACACGCAGTTGCATGCATCGAAGGCTCTGATAAATCGAAGCTCGTACGCGAAATGCCCTCTCGAATGCTAAACCAGGCGTATTGCAGTTTTACGGCTGAATGAAGGGCACGAACATGAGATAAAAGCGTAGAGAAAAACATGGGCTTTCTTTGGATTGATGGGATGACGGATTCATTCCTCTCCATCCGAAGGGGGCCCAATTCCTGACAAATAATTTTCAAATTCAAAATTAAAATAAATAAATAAATAAATAAATCGTGGGACTCGGTCATTCCCAAATTGGGGATGAATGAACGAATAAAGAACATGGATTGACCAGGCAAAGGTTTCACGCGGCCTTACAAAAAAATATTTAGTACAACCCAAACTACTGTCTGTAATGGCACTTGAGATCAGGCGGCTCTTGTCTGATGGGATCCTTTTATGCCGGCCTAAACTAAACCATACAAAGATTAAAAAAGAATACACACAAAACCCTGATTTTATTTTAATAATCTGTGACATCAACACTTGATTAACTTCTTAATCAACTACACTAAACAAACCATCATCACTAACTTCCAAACAGAATGTGAAGGAATTTGATCACGGAATTATATCCCTAGATGATCATTAAAATATCCTCCCATCTTTGGGTCTTTAACATGTCACCCCAATCATTCGCTCCCCTTCGTCACCGGCGAAAATGCGAGTGTTTCCTTCCAGGCGATCGCTTCCCCTGATTGTCGTCCTCTGCTGCTCCTGCTTCCCGTGGTTTGCAGGGGCAGTTCAAGGTCCGGCCGCTACGTTCTCATGCTCTGCTGACTCGGCTGCGGCGACCTGCGATGCTTATATAGCCTACCGCACTCGAGAACCCGATTACTTGGATGTCGGCAGCATTTCCGACCTCTTTGGTGTTAGCCGGCTATCTATTGTCCAGGCGACGGGACTTACCTCCGAGGACGAAAGGTTGTCTCCAGGCCAGATCATCCTCGTGCCTGCCTCGTGTGGTTGTGGAGGTAACAACTACTCCTTAACCAACGTCACTTACGAGATCAAACAGGGCGACAGTTACTACCGCGTTTCCATTGGCGCGTTAGAGAACCTTACCGAGTGGCATCTCGTCGAGGAAGCCAACCCTTCTCTGATTCCTAGTCTCTTGCCGGTACGAAGTAAAGTCGTTTTCCCTCTGTACTGTAAATGCCCTTCGAGGACCCTCCTGGATGAAGGGCTTGAATTTCTGGTCACTTATGTTTGGGAAAGTGGCGATACGGTCCAGTCAGTAGCAGAAACTTTCAATGCTACTCCCAACATCATACAGAGAGAAAACACTGATCTAGACGACGGTAAGGTAGTCGGGCATCCAGTTGTGATTCCCCTGTCGCAACCACCAGTAATCACTCAACCAGACGTTCGTCGTCACTCCAAGAGAAGTATATTCAGCCACAGATGGGTCCTCCTCATGGTGACCACCATAGCGGCCTCGGCCTTTACTCTCGTCTTAATAGCATCCCTTCTTTACATTCATCTGCGACAGAAAGAAGCAGAGGAACACTTAAATCGAGATGGCTCGATGATGGAAGACCCCAACCTCATTCAGGAGAGGGTTTTCTCAATAGACGTGATGTCGGAAGTAAAGAGTGCACAAGCCAAGTTGCTAACTGAGGTTTCGGACTACTTAGGCAAGCCTATCATTTATCAGGCTCGCGAGATCATGGATGCAACCCGTAACCTCAGTGACAGATTAAGGATTGGAAGATCGATATACCAAGGCATGATCGAGGATAAGGTCTTTGCCGTGAAGGTGAGCATGTGGAGAGAAGCAGAGGAGCTGAAGATCTCACAGAGAGTAAATCACTCTAACCTGGTAAAACTCGTAGGCGTGTCATCTGATCAGGACAGATCGTTCTTCTTGGTATACGAGTATGCCGAAAATGGATCGCTCGACAAGTGGTTGTTTGAAAATCCCAATTCCAATCCGAGCATGATATCTTTCCTGAATTGGAATCAGAGGCTACAGATTGCTCTGGACATTGCCAAAGGCCTCCAGTACATGCACGAACACGCCCAACCGAGCATAGTCCATGGAAACATCAAAGCGAGGAATATTCTCCTCGACTCCACTTTCAAAGCCAAGATTTCAAACTTCTCCACCGCTCGGCTGACCACAAGCCCGTTGACCTTGAAGGCCGATGTTCTGGCTTTCGGGATCATCCTCTTAGAGTTACTTGCAGGAAGAAAATTCCAGCATCCGAAAGGGATTAACAACACCAGCGCGTTGCAGAGTGATGTTGCTCAGATCTTGCAAGAAAAGGAGCACAGAGAAGACAGGCTGAAGAAATGGATAGATCCTAAACTATTCAGCTTGTACCCCACGAACAGCACACTCAGCATGTTGACCATTGCCAAGGCTTGCACTGAAGCAGAATCCTTTGCGAGACCAAGCATGTCCAAAGTTGTATTCAGCCTCTCCGTCCTCGCTCAATCAATTTCTCGGACATTGCAGCAGTCCCGAACAATCAGGTCAGAAGCAGAGAAGTACGTCAAAGTTATCCTAGCAACCCCTTGCTGATTTTGTGACAGCATACCAGAACAACTTCGTTCGCAAATCTCAGATTTTCTGAATCGTGTTTCGGGAACTACACTCACCCCGGCATGTAACAAAATAAAAGTTGGCAAACACTTACCTTGTTAGTCTCATTTATATTCATCTGTTCTCTTTGAACCACGGTTGCTACAAAAGCAAGAGGAACTCATCAAGGAAAATGTAACATTCATATATTCAGAGGATCATAACCCACAACATTGTATCACCTAATGATCGACACGAGATTAGTAAATCACACAGCGGGAGAATTGTCGAGTACCACACTGAATCAAGCAAACTCAAATCACCAACAGATCAATGCCAGTACTAGAGAGGCAGCAATCATCATCAAAAGATTCTTCAAGACGCAATCCACTTACTGACCTCCCTCCTGTGGCCGGTTGCTGGAATCCCAGTGAATTCCCACCATCATTGAACGTATTGAATCCGCCGGGGTAACCAGGAGTAGTCCAATTGGCGGTTGCATCTTGGAAGCCATGGAATTGCATGTTGAATAAAAGCCAGCATAAGGTCGCCAAAAGCCAAGGAAATAGCAAAGTTCCCAATCCCAGTGTAGGCCACCGGCACGAACCCTCCCAGTGATCCAAACCCAAACCTCGGGAACTGATTCACCCCCTGGGTGAGCTCTCTCGCTGTCTCAGGTATCGGCCCTGTAAGACGACGTGGGTCATCAATCCCGGGATAGGACTTCGATCAAGGGTCTGTGCGTGTCTTCCCCCTACCATAAGCATATGTTGCACTCAAAATCCCCGGCCATAATACCGCCCGCTACCGAGGAGGAGGAACTCGCCGCGGCGGCGGCGGTGGGGAGTTGATTCACCACATGGGCCGTAATGGGCCTCGCTCTGGGCTAGCTTTATGGGCCGACGGCCACATTTTGGGCCCAAATGTCCTACTGCCATGTCCTCTTTCACATTAACGTAGCTTTCATGTTCTTCCGGTTTAGGGTTTATACACCCCCGGTTTGTTGAACCAGGGACTACGCCAATCTGCGAAGACGGAACTGCGATTACAAAGAGGATTTTGGGTTAGCGATAAGAACCTATCTGCTACTTTCAAATTGAGTAATAGTTGTGTTGTGTGTGTGTGTGTTGGGGGGGGTTCGATAGAATAGAGGGAACTTATTCTTAGCTAAGCGAGTTAGAAATGATATCGATGTAGTCCGGTCCGAGAAGAAAAGCATTTGATCAAATTCTTGGAGGGAACTTTTGGTAACAATCTTGTGGCTGTAACAAAAGAGAGTATTTTCTTTTCTTTTTTTAAGATGGAAGGATAGGAGATATGGAGGGATTGGATTTGATGTGTTTCCGAAACAATAATGTGCCGAATATGTGCTGTCCAAATTGAATGATGGATACGCCCCCGTCAATAATTTGAGCGACATATTAATGTTCTCCAACCCCACCATTTTCTGGTTCTCAAAATATTGGATAGGCATAGGTGATGACGATGATGAGTTGGAGGAGAAGGAGGAGGTTTTCATGAGAAACAACTCGGAAGAATTTTGTGCATTATGTACCATACACGTAGGATATCGATCGGATTAGATGTTTCCGCGCGGATCTCATCAAGAGCCGATGTCCAAGAAACATTATTAACACAAGTAGCCTCACCAAAGAAATTTGTGGAGCATAAACCAAGGAGTCCTCGGGAGGAGGCCGCTTCGAGGTTCGTCGAGAAACGTGGATAGGGTCGTCGACGTCTAAATACAAGGAATATTCTCGAACGTGTTGAAACACGAGGTACAACGTGTTCCTGGCTGCCAAATGCGTAACATCGTACCGTGGGTAAGATGGGATTTCAAGCGATGGATCATTACGTGGATGAAAGAAGGTTCTTGCGTTTTGCCAAAAAGAAAGTTATGGTAGACTGTCGTTATCTTCGCCTAATGGCCCGGATAATTATTCAGACTTAATAATGCCGCCTCATCCCAACTAGGGCGATCTCTGGTTCAACCTTCTGTGGTCTTCTCTGGTTACGATTGCACCGACATATTATAGCATGCTTGCTTGCTCTACGAATTGCACCATACCTTTTCTTGTTCTTAACCCACGGGAACATATTAAATAATAATAATAATAATCTTAGGTGACAGTAACTCGCGTCATGCGGGATAACATTTCCTATAGAAGAGTGATTGGATGCGCCCACATTTTATTTTATTATTTGGAGGAAGAGAAGAAGACAATAAACAAATAGCGAATATGCTTCCCCCGAAATAATAATTCCACCCTCATCATAAGAAGAAGAAGAAGAAGAAAATCCTCCAATCATGGAGGAATGAATAAATATCGAAAGCAGAGACCAAATCCAAAAACCTAACAAGAACATGAGTCCACAACCCGTCCAAATCCAATGATGCCCACCCTATACAACATCTCAAGTTCCCCGAATTATTATTTTCCCCGACAGTTTTTATAATTAGATGAAACCTTGTTGGCGGAATCATGAAGAGATAAAAGGATTCTGATATATTAATAATATATGCATGAGTTTAAAGTCCTTACAATCGCATCGTTATACCGAGAGAGAAGAAGGAACAAAAGTGATTTGCTAATTTTGGGCATTGAAATCCAGCGTAGGGTAGTCTCGAAATACAGTGGGGAATACCAATCGAATGACGTGGAGAAAGAAACACGACGACATGACAGGGGAGAGACTGGTCACTCACGTTTATACCTGTCGAGAGGCCGCATCGCATGTGGCGCTTTTCTCAAAGACCAATAATTAATTGCATGGAATGAATGTGAACACGTTCCGAATGTTCTCCAAGTAAAAAGATTTAAGCAACGTAATCATTACCATCGTTCGTAACAACAAAATCATCTTTTAGTTTTATTTTTAAGGGTTAACAAATTGTATTTCTTGCAAATGATGGATGTTAATAATTTATGATCAGTACTAAAAAGAAGAAAAAGAGAGAGAGAGAGCATCACCATCATCTGGAATTATTACCGACGGGAATTAATGGCTGTCGTTGACTCACGACTTTCTTGAGGTAAAATATTTGACGACGAGAGATTTCCCCACGTATACAACACACAAATAGTAATGCAAAAAAGTTTTCGGCACGATTAAATATATGTAATGGTTCCGACACATGGGCACTCCACCCACTCCACTTATGAGAAAAATATTCAAACATTTCAAAAAAGGTTTTAGCCACGAAAGTTTATTTAGGAGGGAGGAGGAGACGTATTTATTTGCCTTTGACGAAGGCTGTAAAAGTAGGCTCTCGCCACCAGACATTACCTCCCCTAGTTAGTTCCTACCGATCGAGTGAACATTAATTTTCTAACGACAACAGGCTTCTTACACGTAACAATAATAGTACTATTTTCACTGCATCGTGAGTCATTATTCCCTCGGGATATGTCTAGAAATCGAAGGGAAACGACGTCCATGAAGGGGGGGGATTTTACTTGTGGCAACACTTCCAAGTGTCGTAACAAAGGTCGTACCAACCCCCCAAATAGCAATTGTTCGCACACAAAACCTTCTCCCGGTTGTGGGTTCCTCTCATCGTGTCATGTCTATCGTCGTCGTCGTCCGGTGAAGACGCAGGACCCCTACCTTTACGCTTTCGAAGACGAACTACATGCATGCATGCTAGAGATTAGACGAAGAAACTCTTATATGATGTATTAATATAATCGTCGCGTTTTACTTCTGATTCAACAACGGTAACAGCTGTTCCGCCGAGGATCACTCATTGTTAGGAAGGAACCATTCAATCTTTTCAGGTCACGCACAAAACAGAGGTTATATATGTATGTCTGGGAGCGAATACAATGTTTTTTGGCTTTTGATCGGAGAGCTCCGGGATAAGTCTTGGCTCCCTGCATATATCCGGGCCATACAAGTGTGAGAGAGAGGTGGTTAACATTTAAAAGGGTCACGTTACGTTTCTTGTTGAAACCCCCCTAATCGAGTCTCACACGATATTTTATCTTGTTCGTCTGTGGAAGGGGGGGGGGGAAACCTCGTGATGGTGTTCCATGATTGTTATGTTAAGTTTAGGGCGGGCCACCCTCTTTGTCATTCAATTGTCATTATTATTGTTGTTGTTGTTATTATTATATGGTGGGTGGTGGTTTTGCTTGTTCCAAGTTGATATAATCCTTGTCTGAGTAGACTCACCACCCATCATTATCTTTACGCGGCGAACATATCTCGACAATGCCAATGGCCATGGCCATGCGAATATGCCACGAACAAATGCTATGCTAAGTCCCCCGTCCCCTATTTTGCTTTTCTGCTGGCACCGAAATGCTGTTATATTTTTAATTCACTACTTTTTATAATTCTAACAAAGAAAAAAAGCAGCCAGGGGAATTAATTTCCAACGTCGGTTATTTTTTTGTATTTTACGTAATTGAATTGATAATGTAAAAGAATATTAAATTTTGTTGGGAAGTGTTTGGTTTATCAATTAGTTTCCTCCTCCTCCTCCAGTCTTGGACAGAGATTATAAGCCTTGCCTCCCCTCCCAACCCTCCAGGCTCCCCCTCGTCTAACTCCCAAAAACAATGTCGCTGAAAAGATCCCTCGCCCAGCGCCTCCTCGCCACGTCCAGGCCTACCTCCCGCCAGAGGCACTACACCTTCAACCGCCCGAACCTGGGACCGAATCGCTCTTCCATGGACCCCGACCCGGGAGACAAAAATCCCCGCCCCTTCATCCAGAGGAGGGCCGCCGCTTTCCCCCCCGAGCTGAGGCCCTCGATGCAGGACAACCTCCTGAGGCGGCTCGGCCTCCCTGGGAGGAGCCTCCCTTTATGGTCGCCTCCCCCGAGCCCCTCGGCAGACGAGGCTCGGAAGCTGCTTCGGGTCACCCAGATGGAGATGGCCAAGGCGAGGCTAAGGGAGAGGCCGGAGGCCTGGATGGAGTACCAGGAATTCGTCCGGGTGTGCGGGTCGGGGTTTTCCGATCCGGGCAGGGGGGTCGCCGTGGCGAAGATGCTCGACGAGTCGGGTCACGTTGTCGTCCTCGGAGATCACGTCCTCCTTAGGCCGGAACTGGTAAATACACTCCACTCATTTCCCTTGGTACCCCTTTGTTCTTACCAATCGTTGCTTTCGTTGCAAGTACCTCGGGATTATGTCTGGTCCAAGGGACAAGTTCATGCCCCGGTTCTTGTTCGAGTCGGATTTAATTTGTCCAAATTGGGGATTTCCAATTTGTGGGACTGATGCATTCCTATTTTTTCTTTGTTTCCCATGATATCCTGTCTGCTCGTGTTTGAACAGGACAAGATCTACCCAAGAGCCCAGGATTGCTCCAGGAGAAAACGAATTTCGTTTTCCTAATTTTCTACGGAAAAGGGTTATAGAAAAAATTGGCAAATATTTCTTTTCCCATAGATCAGTTTTTGGTCCCAAAGTAAAAATGAATTCGGACACCCAACAGTTGAGAATGGGATGCATGTAGACAGAAAACTGAGTTTTTTAAGGTTTGTTAAATGTCATGAGCTGGGTGTGTTGTTTAGAAGCCGTGTCGGGTTTGTGTCCATAGACATCGGTCGTCAGGCTTGTCTTAAGATGGAAAAAAACAATCGTGAGGGTGTGTCCTTGTTCCCCGGGACACTGTCTTCCATTACTTCAAGTGGGTCATGTTAGCTTGTTTTGTTGGATCGAGTCGTGTCTAGGAGTAGTCGGTGTTTTTACTCGGGGGGATTGTAACTCTACAGGTGAGGAAGGCGATCGAGGGTCTAATGCCGATCAGCAGCAGGATCAGCCCAAACGGCTCTATGATTAAGGAGTTGGAGGCGATGGAGAAGGAGAGGATGACGATAGACGCCATGGCTGTGGCTCGGGTGAAGAGGGAGCTGTGGTGTGGTCTCGGCTTCCTGGTTGCTCAGACTGCAGCCTCCATGCGTCTCACATTCTGGGAGCTCACGTGGGACGTGATGGAGCCCATCTGCTTCTACCTGACGTCGATCTACTTCATGGCCGGATACGCCTTCTTCCTCCGGACGTCGAGGGAGCCGTCCTTCGAGGGGTTCTTCCAGAGCCGGGTCGCCAAGAAGCGGAAGCAGCTGATGGATGCCCGGGGGTTCGACCTCAAGAGGTACGAGGAGCTGCTCCAGGCGTGCAGCCCTGGCTACTTGACTGCATCTCCGAAAGTGCCGTTCGCAACCCGCGGCACTGACGGCGCGATGCTAGATTCTTTTTGTAAGTAAGAGAGGGATAGGATGGAGGGAAAGTTACCAGAAACCCAATTTGGCTAAGTTCCTAATTGGCGAGTTATGATTAAAGTGAGCTATCATGAAGCTTTACAAATTGCATAATTTAGAGATGGTGATGATATGTGAGACCAATCAAAATTTCCTGAGAATAAAATGAAGGAAACAGTTCTTATCCCTTCTCCAGGAATGGAGGAAGCACCCATACAAACAATAATGCATCACAATCATGGGACCCATTTATGGATGGATGTGTGTTATTGAAATCAAATGCAGGACTAAACCTACTTCCATTTTTGAGGTTACATCATGAGATTGCAGCATGTGTTAATTAATCAAAGACAGGTCGCGTTCCGATGACGATGTCTCTATTGGTTTGGATTCTTGATGATCCTCTGCAACACGACAGTCCTTGCCCTCCGGATCTCCCGGCTGCACTGGTCAGCGTATTCGCCAAGGCCGTCGACGCTTTCCACAAACACCATCAGCTTCTTCTTGATCTCGTCCATGGCAAACCTCAGCGCTTCTTCATCGTCGCCTGTGGCGAAGTCAACCTTCCTCGTGGCCGATTCGATTTCAATCTCCAACCTGCTGACGAGTATGCGGATGCTGTCCATATCTTTTAGGGTCACGTAAGTTCCGATCTGCATCGAGGTGACCAAGTCCATCTGACCTTTCAGCGCGTCCTGGTAAATCTTCCACAGGGAGTCGCACCATTTGCCGACGGACCCCACTGGGACAGTCAGCGCGCCTGCCAGTGCTGTCACTACTGGTGGTAATGCGATAGCAGCGGCAACAACTGAGACAATCAGGACTGACACTAATGCGGCGACGAAAATGACATTTGTGACCCTCCTCCAAGTCTTTGCATATTTGAGTTTCCATGCGAGTTTCCCACATCGAACATTCAGCCTCTCGAGCATCACCATCTGCTGTTTATACACGGACTTGAATATGGTGAAGAACTCCTCGGTGAAAGGGTCCCCTGCAGCCTTAAACTTTCGCAATTCTCCCAATGTTTTGGCATACTTTGTCCCTAGAGTCCTCCCCAATTCTTCCTCCTCGAACTGCCGGATTGCGAATTGTAAGATCAGTTGACTGTCAAGGGCGCGTTTCAGGCACTTCTCCAATTCAGTGCAGAAATCCAGCATCTGGAGGCTGTTATCAAAGTAATCCTCCACGAGCGCAAACAGATCCTGGTTTTTCCGTATGTCCTTACATTCGAGGATGACTTTCACAACTTCCTGGTTCATCTCGAGCAAGCTAGTCGTGACTTCCCGAAGGGAATCCAAGGATAACATCCGCACCTCGACTCCGACAGCAAGGGTGTTGATGACTCGGCTGGTACGACGATGGAGGGTCTGGTCGAAGGCCTGCAGCTGAGGGTCACTCTTACAAGCTTCCTCGTAGGAATTAAGATTGGAGATGTACTCGGCATTGTCATTCAATGGAAGTGGAGGCATCTCGTTGACCTTAGGGCTAGACTCCACTCCCGCCATCTTATGATGATGCTGCAAAATTTTCAGACAACATACCATAAATTCAGCTAATCATAGGAAATTTTGCTAATACGTTTCTAAACTTCTTAAAAAAGTTTCGTAATGCTTTGAAGCTAGCCATCGGGGTGGTCAACTGCAAGACTGGGAATCCCCTGCTACTGAGATGGGACTCTAAAACTTTGTACAACACGCTTTAATCAGATACTAGTTTTGTTGATACTGATCAAAAACTAGAAAGAAGGACAATTCAGATTTAGAAGTAAGATCTTAACGAACCCGATTGGGGACTAACGACATTGACATTCTGGCTAAACTTGTCCTGCAAGATTCACAAAACTTTCATGGATTCCAAAATCCGACAGACAAACAAGAGCAACTACGGAGGATTGGAATATCCCCCAAATCTGCTTCCCAACCTAAAACACTTCCCCAACTTTTTACCCAGAAAAAGCAACGTACAACCTTCTGCCGCACGAGACAGAGTCTCATTCCCACATCGAGCGGACAAATCGACACAAGGACCCCTAAGAGAAATTGGGCAACCCCTCGCCCAGAATCTATATACCAAGAAGGCAAGCTCCAACATTTACGATGATAAACCAATGGGAGGGAGAGGAATAAAGCTCTGACCTTGGACAACAACTTCAGCTGAAATTCGATCCCCGAAATGGAATCAAGCGACCGCGGTCAGTAAAAGCACCTGCCCTAAAAAACCGACGAGATTTTGGCGATGGAGAAGAACAAGACTTGACTAAAAAAGAATCATTAAATTTGAGACATCGGGGGATATTAATTACGAGGAAGACAAAAGGAGATTAGTGTTCAAGTCAAAAAGGAGAAGGATAACTTATATATAAAGGGAAAGGGGGAGGTCGGGGGTAGAGATGGGGGTTTGTTGGCTTGGACGAGTGGGGAATGGGTATCGTGTGGGAGAAGGGAGGAAAGGAGTTGGAGAATCAGGAGCGGAGTTCCAGCGAATTTCGGAGAAATAAAAGGGAATTCGTAAGAGCCGCCAAAGGAACCCCGCGCACAACTTAGGCAAGGTTGTGTATCCCGCATGCTCCAAACGTTGGTGCTTTCGAACTTGCATTTTTCGAAGCCTAGATAATCCCCAAATGCTTCACAAACTATTCAAAATTGGAGTTCTACATTTGACATTTGGGTCCCTATCATTGCACAATGAGGAACCCCACGCTCAACTTACGCAAGGTTGTGCATCTCGCATGCTCCAAACCTTGGTGGTTCCGAACTTGCATTTTCCGAAGCCTAAATGATCCCCAAATGCTTCCTAAACTATTCAAAATTGGAGTTCTACATTTGACATTCGGGTCCCTTTCGTTGCACAATGAGGAACCCCGCGCACATCTTGCGCAAGGTTGTGCATCCCGCATGGTCCGAAACCTGGTGCTTCCGAATATGCATTTTTCGAAGCCTAAATGATCCCTAAATGCTTCCCAAACTATTCAAAATTGGCGTTCTACATTTGACATTCGGGTCCCTTTCGTTGCACAATGAGGCACCCCACGCACAACTTACTCAACGTTGTTCATCCCCCATGCTCCGAACATTGGTACTTCCGAACTTGCACTTTCCGAAGCCTAAATGATCCCCAAATGCTTCCCAAACTATTCAAAATTGGAGTTCTATATTTGACATTCGGGTCCCTTTCGTTGCACAATGAAGAACCCCGAGCCCAACTTTGGCAAGGTTGTGCATCCCGCATGCTCCGAACCTTGGTGCTTCCGAACTTGCAATTTCCGTAGCCTAAATGATCCCCAACTGCATCCTAAACTATTCAAAACGAAAATTGCAAGTTCGGAAGCACCAAGGTTCGGAGCATGCGGGATGCATAACCTTGCGTAAGTTGCGCGGGGTTCTTCATTGTGCAACGAAAAGGGACCCGAATGTCAATTGTAGAACTCCAATTTTCAATAGTTAAGGAAGTATTTGGGGATCATTTAAGCTCCGGAAAATGCAAGATCGGAAGCACCAAGGTTCGGAGCATGCGGGATGCACAACCTTGCGTAACTTGTGCGTAGGGTTCCTCATTGTGCAACGAAAAGGACCCGAATGTCAAATGTAGAACGCCTATTTTGAATAGTTTAGGAAGAATTTGCGGATCATTTAGGCATCGGAAATTGCAAGTTCGGAAGCACCAAGGTTCGGAGCATGCGGGATGCACAACCTTGCCAAAGTTGTGCTCGGGGTTCTTCATTGTGCAACGAAAGGGACCCGAATGTCAAATGTAGAACTCCCATTTTGAATAATTTAGGAAGTATTTGGGGATCATTTAGGCTCCGGAAAATGCATGATCAGATGCACCAAGGTACGGAGCATGCGGGATGCTCAACCTTGCATAAGTTGTGCGCAGGGTTCCTCATTGTGCAACGAAAGGGACCCGAATGTCAAATGTAGAGCTCCAATTTTGAATAGTTTGGGAAGCATTTGGGGATCGTTTACGCTTCGGAAAATGCAAGTTCGGAAGCACCAAGGTACGGAGCATGCGGGATGCACAACCTTGAATAAGTTGTGCGCGGGGTTCCTCCTTGTGCAAACGAAAGAGACCCAGCTTTGTTACTCTTAAATGTCAGTCCGAAAATAATTTATAAACTATATCGATTAAATACAATTGAGTTTTTAACTTCGAGTTTAATTTAAAAAACTCGAAATAATAATTTCGATGTAATAGAAAAAAAAAAGAAAAACAGACTAACTCAATTGGGACAAGACAAGAAGAAAAAATAAGTATACCAAACAAGATATTTCTAATTTTGAGTTCTTTAAATAAAAAATGAAATTTAATAACTCCAAATTATTTAGAATGACTTACGAATTTTTTTTCCCAACTAACGAACGTTATACCTTGATTAGCAAATCACTGTTCAACAACTAGGGGTCGAAGTGTACGAGAGGTTTTGGGTTCTTCTCGTATGTCTCCTAGTTTAGGCGATGGCGCGCATTATGCAGAAGGCTCATCTAGTAAACAATCGAATCCCTCCCTCATTGTTCATCGTTGATGCAGTGTGAAAGCGTTATGAACCGATAGTAACTATCGGACTCCAAGATAAATCACTGCAATCCGTAATCCCACAAAGGAAATCCTCTCAAAATGTTTTGATTTTCAAAAGATAGTCGTCGGAGAAAATTTTATAAACAATTATTTATACTCTCTAGAAAATATGGTAATAAAAGTAATAAATCGTAATATTCATTTAATCCCTACGGACACATACTCGAAAGGGACGGACTCATCCATCCGCTGTTAGAAAGCCCACATTATGGGTCGAGCTATGGGTCGTCTTCCTTCTTTCGTTCATATTTTGTTGTTATCGACCCCATATTATCAAACCGCTCAATCATTGTTTTAGCAAGCGGCTCAACTCGCCTAAATCTTCGATATTTAACATCCATATCCGTCCTTAAGACCAAATCCCTTGCCCTTTGAATACACATCTCCGTCCTTATGACCGGTTTCCCCGCCCTTTGGACTCTCGCACCACGATCACCGTCGTGAATACGACTGCCATCAACATCCCAACCAGAAGACATCTCATAGGAACTCACCTTGCTCTGATACCACTCTGACGAAGCGTGGAAGCGAAAGAACGAACCCCGGAACCAATAACAACGATCAGATTCCAAGATAAACGATTGCAATCCGTAATCCCACAAAAGGAAATCCCCTCAAAGTGTTTTAGTTTACAGAAAATAGTCTATCAGTTAAAACCCGTAAACAATTATTTATTCACTGTAAAAAATATGGCAATAAAAGATAATAAATCACGATATTCATTTAATCCCCACGGACGCATCCTCAAAGGAGACAGACATATCCATCTGCTGTCAGATAGCCCACAGACGCATCCTTAAAGGAGACGGACACATACATCCGCTGTCAGATAGCCCACGGATGCATCCGTCTGATGGGACGGACGCATCCGTCTATTGTCAGACGTCACGGATGCCTCCGTCCCGACGTTACAGACGCATCCGTCTGATGGGACGGACGCCTCCGTGTGTTGTCAAACCTTCGAGTCATTCTTCTCATCCATGCTTCGTCTCGTTCATGCTTTGTTTGTGCTGCCTTTCGTGCGTCCCAATTGTTCTTATATCTCGCTTCCAACTCGTCGACATCAATTATCCCAACAGTACATGCATTTTGTGTGCACTACGTCTTAATCCCAATTTCAATCTCTAGGAACATCAACGACAATAAATGTGGGGTACATGATCTAGTTCTGCTTGATACCAATGTAGTTTCCCAAAGCTACCAAAGGAGTCGTTTTTCCCTAATCGAAACTCTGCAGCTGATCCTGGGTGTCACTGTTCAACTTTGCAGCAAACTCCCTCGACCTCTTGATCCCCATCAGTTTCAAGTACCTTACCTTGTCGACCACCAAATCCTTTCCGGCGGTCTTCCCTAGTTCCTGAGAGGATTTGGTAACATCCAATATGCCATCCACACCTTGAAACAACCCGATGCTCCTCGCAAACTTCCTCAACTTCTCCACCACACCGTTGGATCCCCATCACAGGATCGCCCCAAGAACTACCGAACCCTCTAGCGGTGTGGCGATTTTGCGTAGGTGGATGAATTCAAGCTGCTCCAACCCAACATCCATCAGGACTTCAGAGCATATGTCGACCACCTGCCCGACTACTAGCCCTTTTGCCCCAATACCCCGTGCAACTCTCCAATCGCTCTGACCATCCTCGTAGCCGATACACTTTTCGTTTCCACAGCAATGTGCTTGAACGTGTACACAAGCAGCGCATTGCCTGCCAGAACTGCAACATCTTCTCTGAAAGCCTGTAGTTCGTCCGATCATCGGGTATCCTCGAACATAACAACAATTAACATAACACACTAGAGATAGCAGCCCATGTAAATACTTGTTCGCTGGGCCCCAAAAACGATGCCATGACATACTTCACACCATGTGATTTGTCGGCTTGCCGCGATGCGAATCATCGTCATCCATACGAGGCAGATCATCGTGGATCAAGGACACGGTACAAATCATCTATGCGACACAAGCAACAGGCATGGAGTAGGACTCGTCCCTCCCACCAAGTCACAGGCAGCAATACAGAGCACCGGCCTCACCCTCTTCCTGCTAGCAGTGAGCAACGAGTACCTCATCACCTAGTGGATCTTCCACGGTGACCTCAGCCGCGTCCAACGCAGCTTTGATCGAATTGGCCGTCCCTACCACATAGCCCTTGAAATCAAAGCCCAGGGTTCAACATCCCCTCCTCGCCTTCCGTCATTGTTTCATCCATAGCGAGGGCAGAGGAAAAGCGGAAGGACGTCAACCTAGGCCTCACACGTTTCGAGGGGCGCCAGAAAAAGGGTGGCAGATTTCGTAGAGGGTTGTTGTGAAATCTCGGACCTATTTTCAATAATCCGTCAATTTAGGGACGCAATCGGTGAAATTAGAATAGTTGTTCAAAGAACAAAAGAGACGAAATCAAGACCCACAGGGGGCAATCGGGAATGATGGACATTGGGGGGTAAGGATGAAAGGGTTCTGATCGTATTCATATCCTCTCTTTGCTCTGCCTCTCTTTTTGGCGTGGCGATCTCCTCTCTTCTTTAGGTAAGTGGAAAATAATCGACCTTCTCATTCTCAGTGTCTAGCAAGGGTCGGCCGGAGCGAGTGTTAGAAAGTACCAAAGAGGAGCTGGTCGAATCGTACGTCTGCGGGTAAGCGACGAATAGACGTGAAGGCGCTATAATCAATTACGCTCCCCATCCCCGTACCCTCTCTGTCTTTCATCTACCTCACCCCCGTATGTGATCGAGTTGCCGTAAGGTCACACTTTATTCGCGCTTCACTATTCATTCCTAGTTGGTTGGGAACGCTTGTTTCGTTGAGTGTTGATCGATATCTCTGAGTGCTATGTGATTGGACACTCTTGAGTTTCCCTATCCGCTTCCTTATGTCGTCGATTATGCGCATTATAACTCTGTTGATTGGCAGCAACCCGTAAAGGGGATCATCCGACTGTTGTGTGCTGAAAGGAGTAGGTCAGGATGACATTTAGTTCATGAACAAGCCGTGAGACTAGGTCCGGTGTTGTGGTATAATTCATGGTCCGAAGCTTGCGCTTTCTGTTTGATTTTGATTATGGAGATGATATCGAATTTTCCCTTGTGAGATTATGGTGTTGCGTTTGGTTGTAGAAGTATTTTACCTTGATTTAGAATAAAATGAATTCAACGTGTATTGGTGGTTACCTTAAGTTCCTCTGCTAGTCATTGTAACTACTGTTGTTCTTAACATTAGAGCTGTGAATTTAAAAAGGTGATTGATAGTTAATCACGGTTCCCGAAAGTGTTTGGTTGTCGTCATGACGACAACCCATCCTGAGGAGTTCCCATGGCAGATTGAAAAACATGTGGTTGAGTTGATAATGTGTTAATCGATTTATATTCGCATGACTAGAGATCGATCCCACAGTCACTGCGGTGCATACCCGGCTTATGAGAGTCGGAGGAGTGCGGAGAAGTAACGTGTCGCGGGTCGATCCCGTTTCCAGTTCCATCTAAAATGGATATCCTTTTGGATTTTGAAAACGTATCGGAGTCACCACTAACTTATTTTAAGTTCAAGTTAGAAAAACTATAGAGATTCGTTAAGGTTCGGGAATTAGGGATTACTAAATCACATGCATCACAAAGAAAAGGGAGGCCTTTATCATGTGTTTCCGATGTCCGAATTTATTTGAGCTCGGTTTTTAGAAAAAAATGGATTATTTGATAATAAAAAATGATCTCAAACACAATATTGCTTAAAATGTCTATATGAATAATTTTTATGCAAACATTTATAGTTAAAAGTTGATTTTTTGGGCAAAATGCAAGCAGCATAGATTTGTTAACGCCCTCAATTGTTTCTAAGCCAAGTTGAATTCAAGAGAGAACTGGGTTTAGGGAAAATGAGGTTAGTACCATTTCTCGACTTCCCTTAAAATGAAATGCCCTTGTTACCATTTGTACATTATGGTGCCGTTTTAAAATAGGTTTACTGCGAACTTGGCGAGCCATTGATGACGACCGTTGGTGCGTGCGAAGCCGTCTTCAGAGAGTCTTGATCTTCAAAGATCCAATCCCTCGAATATATATAACCGTTACCGTTTATATCGAGAGCGTCGATCGAGGTGCATGCCTTAGTTGCCCTCGCTCGCAAGGCACGCCCCCGAGATCCGGAAGACGGAGTAGGGAAATGTCTCTATGGATTGCCATGGTCAAAGAGACTGGAGGATGAAGCCACCGCTTTTATTGCCAAAAAGACTCGCTCGAAGGGCTTTTATAAGTCGGCAACCGGCATGAAGAACGCAGCTTGTCGCGATTGGGAATTTGGTTTACCGCCTTCGGTTGTGGTCTGTGCATCTGTTGTGGATGAGAGTTGGGGTTGGTCGTCAGGCCTTGCTATTCTGGCCAAGCAAGGTAAGGAGGAACAAGGGCTAAGCATAGAGCGAGTTGTCCTAAATCTGGGTTTCAAGGCGTCGGCGGGACAGGAGCACAGCGAGGTCGGCTCGGTTGCGGCTGATACGAAGGTAGCCACTCCTGGGAAGTGCCCTTAATCTGGATGATCCTGACGTTGTTGCAACTGAGGAGTCGGGTGAGTTTGCTACGACCTGTGAGTACGATACGTCGGGTGTAAAGGCCTCCGTTCCCGGAGAGAATGACTTGGTGAATTACTAATACTGGTGGCGAGGCGTTAAATCTGATATGCTGGGAAGAGAGGTCGGGAGCTCAGCTTGAAAAGTGTCCACGAGAAAGTCGCGGGTCGCCACCGCTAGAGCCGAGATCACCGAGAATGGAGAGACCAGTGTTCGGATGCCTGGGATGTTCGAGATCACCGGTTGTTATGGGTCGAGCAGAAATTACTAATTTTACGTCAGGATGTCGAGTAGAGCACTTGAGGAATCGACAGAGGCATCTACTTCAAAAGACTGTGGGAGAGGCATTTGACAATGGCACGCTGGCTAGAAACAATAATCCAAGAAATTAAAAGCAGACAATATTGTTCTAAACAATTCAAAACGAGGTCATACGAAAGACATTACCCGGAATTAACAGCATGGAGGATTGTGATAGAAGACGATGCTTGGTGTTGGGACGGACTGAGGATGCCCTGAAACCTTTCCCGGCAGTCGGAGGCTGCAAGAACAGCCGTCATTGTTCAGGTGGACTTTGGAGTGGTTGCTACGACGTTAGGGTCGAGGACGCAGGACATCAGGTGAGGAGGATGGCCATCAAAATGGAGGGGCAGATGGAGGCCACGACGAGGAATAATCTGAAGCTACTGCCATGTCGAAGGAAGGCTCGACCGGCTGAGATGTAACCTGATGCAATTTCTACCGAGAAAACAAAACAGGAATGTTACCTTGGGCGATGATTTTCTTCGGAAATGATTCCTCTTGGAGGCTCTCTCTCAAATCCGTCTCTTCTCCTAGTGTGTGTTATGTGCTTCCCCAGGCCTAGCTATTTATAGGGAGCAGGTAGTGACTTTATTATTATTTTTTTATTAGATCTTTTTATGATTTTTCCTGATTTTGTGGGATTTTTGTGGATTTTTCCTGATTTTTGTTTATTTTTTATTTTTCCTAATTTTCGGTGATTTATATTATTTTTGTCGATTTTTCATGATTTTGTGCATTTTGGTAGATTTTATTATATTCTAAAAATGTTCGAGCAAAGAATTAATAATAACCCAATTTTTTTTTTTTTGGAAATGGAATGCTAGGGCGTCGCGTTTATTAATAAACGCTTGGCCAAGATAGGAGTTGTTTCACGTTTATTGATAAACGCTTAACCGAGAATGGCGTCGCATTTGTTAGAAAACACATAACTAAGAGCTGGTAAAAAGAGGTGTAGCGTTTGTACGAACACTTAATAAAAAAGAATTGACAATGTTGTCGCATTCTTACGAACGCTTAACCGAGAGGGTGAAAAATGATGTTGCGTTTGTACGAACGCTTAACCAAAAGGTAATTAGAAATGGTGTCGCGTTTGAACGAACGCTTAACCAAGAGAATTGAAAATGGTGTCGCGTTTGTATGAATGCTCAACCAAGAGGATTAAAAATGGTGTCACGTTTGTACGAACACTCAACCAGAATGATTATAAATGTTTTCGTGTTTGTACGAATGCTCAATCAAGAGGATTGAAAATGGTGTCGCATTTGTACGAACGCGACACCGAGATGATTGAGAATGGTGTCGCGTTTGTACGAACGCTTAACTAGGAGAATTGAAAATGGTATCGCGTTTGTACGAATGCTTAACCAGAATAATTGGTGGTATCGCGTTTGTACGAACTTTTAACCGAATTGAAGGTGGTATCGCGTTTGTAGGAACGCTTAACCGATTTGGAGATGACTTTGCGTTTGTTAGTAAATGCTCAGTCGAGTGGCGTCACGTTTGTTAGTAAACGCCTAGCCAGATGAAAAATGGTATCACGTTTGTTGGTAAACGCTTGACCATTTTGAATTGAGAAATGGATAACTGGAATTGGAAATGTCGTCATACCATAAAAGTGCATAGCAGTTGTGAAGAAGAACATACCCTAACATAGGGACCTGGATCTTGAAATCACGGGATCGACTTGAGATTGTTTGCGTCTCCCATGTGCATTTCTTGCCGAAGCTTTTGACTGTGAATGATATGAATGCAAGATGCACAGAAATTTCGTTTCTCGAAAATTGGAACACTTGTGCGATAGAAGGTAAAGAAAAGTCTTCCTTATATCTCTCAAGGCTCACCCATATTCTTCCATCCTATCAGAGTGGGAATTTCGATTCTTTTGAAATGAATGCTCGGGTGCTAGTCGAAAGGGGCTTTAATTTTGATTGTAATGTAAGCTTGGTGTATGGCCATGTTTTATTGAAGGCCCAATCTTTGAGAGAGAAGGCAAGTCAAAGATTCTCATCAAATAAGACTTTACATGCAAGGGCGTCACCTTTAAGCATGGCTCTCCCAATGTGGACATGTTCATTGACACAATACTCGAGGGCACATGAGGACAAGAGTGTGTTGAAAGAGGTGCTAAAGAACTATTTTTTCTTTCTTTGTTTTCACTATCATAAATGAGGCTTTTAAACTTGAAGTGACTTGCTCCACAGTGGCAGTCAAGATCTTTTGTTTTATTGGGGTCAGCTTTGTCCCCTTTTTTCTAACACTTCGCTTTTGTGACCGTCATGTTTCGGCCCGTGTGTCTAATTTTGCTTTTTTTTTTCTTTTTGATCTAGGCTAATAACTCTCTTCTTTTTTCGTTTGCCCCTATTTCACTTCTTTTCGAATATTCAACAAACTCAGTTCTCTGGAATTGTTTAGAATATACTGAAATGGTTTAAAGATGGTAGGAGTATTGTGTCGACTTGCAAGATCCATTAGAAAAGTACTTCACACTCAAACTTGAGGAAGTGACGCATCTACATCTGAGTCCTATTCGGAAGTCTAGACTACATGAACTCCTTTTACCTCGATGTGAGGTGACTCTTTGACTTGAAAGGATCGTTATATTTTGAAAAATCTCTACTTTGGCTAGGAATGGCTAGCAATGATAAATAGTTTGGGGATAAGAAAAAAAATGTTCAATGTCATATTAGCTAGAGCAATTTCCGCCAAAGGGATTTCCTTCTCACTCTGATGCTATTGTGTCTGAATTCCTCACAAGTGTTTACACTCAAATCTTGAAAGGGTATGCGTTTGGGGATAGGCTTGCCTGCCTTTCTATCTCTAGCACACAAATGTTTCGCTAGGGAAAGTGTCAAATTTTGAGGATGCATGAGAATATGAACATGTAAGCATGATAACTTTACCTATGATGCTCGCTTTGACATTAAGGCCCCGTAGGGAAAGAAAGGATGTATACTCATGTTCAATAAGAGAAAATTTTAACTTGGAACGATACTTTTCTTTACCGATTATCTAACGACGCTCGATCGTTGCCCCAGTTAAAGCATCTACGAAGGAAGGTAACATTGATTAGTTTCAAATTTCATATGTTTTGAATTAGAACGATACTTTCCTTTACTGGTTATCTAACAGTGATCGATCGTTGTCCCAGTTGAATCGTCGTTGGTCGTCTAACGACGTTTGGTCATTGCCCCAGTTGAAGCACCATTTATTAAGTACTTTTTGTCGGTCTTTTTCTTAGTTCGATGATCCTACAATGTTTGCTTCGACTTGACGATCTAACGACGCTCATTGGTGCTCCAGTTAAAGAATCTGCGCCAAAAGATAGTTGTGATTAGTATTAGTTTCATGTACTTTAAATTGGGATGATACTTTCCTTTATCGGTTACCTACAACGCTTGATCATTGCCTCGATTAGAGGGTCTTTTGTGTAGCGTCAAAATTTTCGCTTATGATCGTAGTAACCATTTAGTGATTCAGCGTTGTGGACAAAGCAGTCATGAGGTTCTTCATTTAGATTTTCATCAGTGTCTGAAGCGCCTTTCTGGTAAGATATAGTATTTCAAAAGTGTCATAAAAATGAAAAATAGACGAAGAAGGGCGAGGCGTTAGGCATCAGTGAGCTTGGAACAGCTGTGAACTGCCCCAGAGAATGCTCATTTTCGTCATACGCCTAACATTGTTCCCTCCACTCTTCAACAAGACAACTCCTAATATACCATGTTATCACATATTTGGACTACCTGGCTAGTCCACGGTAAGAATGTAGCAAGTTGACTCGACCTAAACAAAGACGCATTTGTGTCTACAAGTCGAACACAATAAATTCGACACAATTCAAAAAATTAAAACTCAAAGTAAATGTGAGGGAAAAGGCGGAACAATTCGCCCTTCAACTGGTGTAGTGGTCACTCTGACTAAGTAGCAGGAGAAAGGGGTGGAAGCTCTGCCCCAAAATTATCATTTGTTATCACGTTCACATGCTCAAGTAGAGGATTTTGTTGAATATTTGGAGGGTTGATCCATGTCTCAAAAGCTATTATCTTGTTGTCGAGCAGCGACTGTATTTTGAATCGTAGTGCGACACAGTTCCTCGTGTCATGACCAATGCCACTTGAATGATAGTGACAGACTACGTTTGGATTGTAGCCACGAGAAGATTGGTTGACCTGTGATGTAGGAATGGGAGTGATGTTACCCATTTCATGCAAGCGGTGATACATGACATCCAAAGGATAAGGAATTGGAGTTAGATATGCAATTCTCTTGTACGATTTGATTGTCTGATCGACATTGCGCTCTCCTTTAGGAATCTGGCTCTACTCCTATAAGGTTGTGGGTCTTCTATCTGCATTTGGGCTTGGACGAGTAGTTGACGGTCGATACGTCTTGAGCTTCACGGATGTTTGAATGCTGGCACTTCGCTCTATGTTCTCGGAAGTTTCATTCTTTCCTTTTTCACGAGGTGTTGACATGATAGTCGAACTAAGAGCAATCAAGTCGTCCCTTATATCTCTTCTAGTTCCTCTGCATTTAACACAACTTGACTAAATAAATACTGGTAGAAATCTTTCGATAGCAGACGAAGGAATTCATCCACCAGTTCTCTCTCTTTGAGTGGAGGTTGGATCTGCAGCGCTTTTTCACGGCTTCGGTGAGCAAATTCCTTTATAGACTCGTTGCGATATTTCTCAAGTTTCCGTAGGTCAGATATAGTGAGGGCCATTTCAATGTTGAAGTTATAGTGGCTCAGAAAATCGTGCACCAACTCCTTGAATGACACGTACTTAGAGGTGTCCAAAGATAGATACCAGTGTAGTGTAGTACCGGTGAAGCTTTCCTGAAAGAGAATGAACTACTTGGAGTAAGTCATCCTTTGGTTAAATGGACATCTTGTGGAGAAAATACTTCAGATGCATCTTCGGATAACTAATCCCCTTGAATTTCTCGAAGTCTGGTAACTTGAATTTATGGGGGACCGAGATCTGCGGGACTTGAATGTCGTAGTTCTCAAGAGAGTAGATATTATGCCCCTGGACTGCATTCAGCCTTTCTTCAAGGCGGGCAAGGCATTTATGTTCGCCCTCTTGTAAGGATGCAATTCTAGCTTCAACTCTAGCCTCGATGTCAGCTTCTTCTTCAGGCGATGGAAATAGCTCTTCGAGTGCGACTGCATTTCGCCGCGTTGGCGTTTGAGGGACAGTTCCAATCGCATGGACCTCCGGCAACGTGGCGAGTGGAGGAAATGTTTCGGGATACCGAAATGGTTGCACCCCCTCGGTGTCAACAATAGAATGAACTGTCGTGTTGTGGAATGATGCATGGTGGGGAGCTGCCAACCCCGAAGCAGCGCCTTATGACGGATGCAGAAAATGAATTATTGACGGAGTCGTGGTCGACGAAATTGGTGCTGTGGGCATTGGAAGTACAAAGGATGGGAGCGGAGGTGTTGTTGTTGTCGATAAAGGAGGCGTCGGCGTTGTAGTAAATGAGCTTGTCTGTTGGCTGTGGATCATGTTACTCATGCTCTGCAATAGGGCCATGTTCTTGCAGAGCATATCCACTCTTGCCTCCAAACGGGTATTTGAAGTGTGCTCCCGACCCCTGCTGCTTGATGAATTGTTTAAAGCGGCACTCCCAACTGGTGGTAATCGATCATTGAATGTCTGATGAGAGCGAGAATGGAGTCTGTAGACATTCCTGTATTGGGCAGTGTCGTGTCAGTTAGGGAGAATCTTGAGCTAGCCATGTGTACCGTCTGGCTTCACAGCTCGAACGGGCGTGTCTTTGGGAGATTAATTTCGGTACCTTGTAACGAATGAAAGGAAATAATGTAAGAGAAAGATGGCTTGATGATTTATGAATGCTTTGGATGTGATTGACGCCTATTCCATATTTGGCATAATTAAAGAAAACTAATTTAAAATTTAAATAAATCATAATTGAATTCCTAATAAAGTGAGCCTATAAAATTCAGAAAATAAATTCACAAGTGGCGTGCAAGCCTCTAAATCTAGATAACCCTATGCCAAGGACAAAAAACGTCGACGCTTGAACGAGTGGGCTTCCGCGTAGAGTCGATAAGTACGTCGTCCATTTTGAAGCAACGAGCCATGGTGTAGAAGTCCGCTTCTGTAAAGGCCTCGAAGAAATCACGAACTTGACGGAAGCTCCTATTCGGGAAGATAGCATAGGTGGCCATATAATGCATCAAGTTCGAAACGTGGTTGAGACACGGTGCGTATCCGGTGATTCCAAATGTATTAGGAACCATGTTTGCAATAGCGGCAAGCAGAAAGATGCGATGTGGTGTATGATTGTACGATGACCTTGAGAAGCAATCTTAGTCAATCCATAGTAGGTTTCTCCAAGTAGGTTTGGTGCAAAGGGGGGATCTTCCAAGATGGCCCTTATAATGTAGACTGCCCGGGTGCCTATTGAATTCTCGGTGCTAGGGTAAAGGATGATTTCGACAAAGAGGAGAACGAATGCTTTTGCGGATGGTTGTCCGTCACCTTCATCTGGAAAGTACAGTGCATGCCGAAAGGTAATGATCCTTTTGATTGGAATGTGACCTAGCTTTGTCTGTATGATTAGGCTATGAACTGCTGCGTGTTCCATCCTGAACAACAAAGGCAACTCGTCGCATACTAATCCTCTTCGAACAAGGGGAAGGATCCCCTGCTTATGGCTGAAGCCTGTCAGCTGCAGGTACTCTTCGTAAGTGGGAGCCAGATCGAAATTGTTGAAATGAAAGGTAAACATGTATGTGTTCCATTTTGCTAGGAGATTTTGCATAATAGCCCAGTCCATCTCCACCTTGTTGAGTTCCATCATATCTTTCAGTTTGGACTTCACGAACATTTTCTCGCTAGGTGGAATGGTACTAAACCAATCCCTCAATAACTTTATCGGAGGTTGATCTGGCCTCAATCCAATGTAAGCAAACATCTTTGGGACCTGCAAAAAGGTGACTTGTTTTGCTATGATTATGTCAAATATGGACCTATATGCATGCAGTGCGAAACGAAATAAAAAAAATCATGTCGACCGAGCCTGAAATAACCTGCTAGGTAAAGCCAAAGCAAATGGTTAGAGTCACAATGTTATATGGCTTTCAAACACATGCCAATCTAGACTGGCTTTTGACTCACCCTTAGAGAAAAGGGTGAGTTGGTATATGCCGCAGTTAAAGAGGTAGACAATCTCTCCCATATGGCAGGTATACCCCTAATCTTAGGTGTTCCTGAGTTTTCGGACGACTCACAATATGCATGGCAGAGACAATTGGAAAAGTAAAGCGCAAACACACTCCACACAAAGCCTAGGCTGCCCCCAATTTTGAAAATCGATTTTTCGACACTAATTCTCTAGAAAATTACCCAAGCGTCCCCAACGGAGTCGCTAAATCTGTCGCGGGTGGATCCCGTTTTCGGTTCCATCTAAAATGGATATCTTCCCTTGACGATAGGGCTTCGGATTTTGAAAACGTATCGGAGTCGCCACTAACTTATTTTAAGTTGAAGTTAGAAAAACTATAGAGATTCGTTAACATTCGTGAATTAGGAATAACTAAATCACATGCATCACAAAGAAAAGAGAGGCATTTATCGTGTGTTTTCGATATCCGAATTTATTTGAGCTCGGTTTTTAGAAAAAAGGATTGTTTGACATTAAAAAATGATCTCAAACACAATATTGCTTAAAATGTCTATATGAATAATTTTATGAAAACATTTATAGTTAAAAGTTTATTTTTTGGGCAAAATACAAGCAAAATAGATTTATCAACGCCCTTAATTGTTTCAAAGCCAAGTTGAATTCAAGAGGGAACCGGGTTTAAGGAAAATGAAGTTAGTACCATTTCTCGACTTCCCTTAAAATGAAATGCCCCCCGTTAGCATTTGTACCTCATGCTATTTAAAATTGGTTTATAGTGAACCTGGCGAGCCGTTGGTGCGTGCAAAGCCGTCTTCAGAGGGTCTTGATCTTCGAGAATCCAAATAATTCCTCGAACATATATAACCGTTATCTCTTATCCCGAGAGCGTCGATCGGGGTGCGTGCCTTAGTTATCCTCGCTCGCAAGGCACGCCCCCTAGATCCGGAGGACGCAGTAGGGAAATGTCTCTGTGGGTCGCCTTGGTCAAAGAGACTAAAGGATGTAGCCACCGCCTCTATTGCCAAAAAGACTCGCTTGGGGGGGCTTTGTAAGTTTGCAACCGGCATGAAGAACGCAGCTTATCGTGATTGGGATTTTGGTTTATCGCCTTGGGTTGTGGTCTGTGCATCTGTAGTGGATGAGAATTGGGGTTGGTCGTCAGGCCTTGCTATTATGGCCAGGCGAAGTAAGGATGAACGAGGGCTGAGCGTAGAGGGAGTTGTCCTAAATCTGGGTTTTAAGGCATCGGCGGGACAGGAGCACGCGAGGTCGGCTTGGTTGCGGGTGATACGAAGCTAGCCTCTCCTGGGAAGTGTCCTTAATTTGGATGATCCTGACGTTGCTGCAACTGAGGAGTCGGGTGAGTATGCTACGACCTGGGAGTACGATGCGTCTGGTGTAAATGCCTCCGTTCCAGGGGAACGTGACTTGGCGAATTGCTACTGTTGGTGCAGAGGCGTTAAATCTGATATGCCGGGAAGAGCGGCCGAGGGCTGAGCGTGAAACATGCTCAGGAGTAAAGTCGCGGGTCGCCACCGGTAGAGCTGGGATTACCGAGAATGGAGAGACCAGTGTTCGGAGGCCTGGGATGTTCAGGTCATGGGTCGAGCGGAAATCACTGATTTTTCGTCAGGATGTCGAGTAGCGCGCTTGAGGAATCGACAGTGGGCATCTACTTCAAAAGGCTGTGGGAGAAGCGTTTGACAATGGCACGCTGGCTGCAAAAATAAACCAAGAAATTAAAAGAAAAAAAAAACTGTTCTAAAAAATTCAAAACGAGGTCATAAGAAAGACATTACCCAGAATTACCAGCATTGAGATTGTGATAGAAGACGACGCTTGGTGTTAGGACGGACTGAGGATGTCCTGGAAGCATGCCCGGCGGTCGGAGGTTGCAAGGATAGCCGACATTGTTCAGATGGACTTAGGAGTGATTTCCAGGACGTTGGGGTCGAGGACGTAGGACATCAGGTGAGAAGGATGGCCATCAAAATGGAGGGGCAGACGGAGGCCACCACGATGAATAATCTGAAGCTACTGCCGCGTCAAAGAAAGGCTCGGCCGGCTGAGATGTAACCTAATGCAATTTCTACCAAAAAACAGAAGAGGAATGCTACCTTGGGCGGTGATTTTCTTCAAAAATGATTCCTCTTGGAGACTCTCTCAAGTCCGTCTCTTCTCCGAGTGTATGTTGTGTGCTTCCCCAGGTTTAGCTATTTATAGGGAGCATGTAATGACTTTATATTAGATCTTTTTATGATTTTTCCTGATTTTGTTTTTATTTTTTATTTTTCCTGATTTTCGGCGATTTATATTATTTTTGTAGATTTTATTATATTCTAAAAAATTGGGATATAACATAACGCCACCCGCGATTGTTACTTGCTCCGTTTTCCGGGCTCTCTCGGAAGAATAAGTGGGGATATACTGCGGTGATCCTGGCACCTCGTGAAGAGTTGATATGAGATGAGGCGTACGAAGGGAGTTGATATGTTTACTTTAATTGTATGTGGCTTGTTGGGTGCGCATGTGTATACGTAATCATATGGGTTCGTGTGCTAATATATTCGCCTTCGTATGTATTGGTGCGTATGAGTATTGAATTTGTATGTATTCGTATTAAGGGTTAACGGGGTTGACTCTTAAACACGTGCCTACTTTAACACGTGTCCAATTGTAATTGTGGGGTCAACGCATGAAACTTCTTTTAAAAACTGCATACATTAGAATGAGCATAATTTCTCCATTGATTTATACGTATGTGTACGGGATAGGACGTACTTGGCGATTATTCGCTAACCCTGTTAGGGAATCATTTTTTTTTTTAAGTATACGGTTAACAGGAGGAAGTAGAAACCGTGAAAGAAGTAGCTGACTCGAGACCGCAGAGTCAAAGGTATAAGTTGGTATTTTGCTTCCTCTAATAGTTTACTTGATAAAAATTTCTTTATAACTATAGTTTTGCATGTAATTGAAATTTGGGGAGGGAGTCGGGGTGAGTTGGGGAGACGAAGATTGAATTCGCCGGCGGCCATGAGCTCATACCACCCAGTGAGACAAATATGGACCCTTTGGGAGTAAAGATAGGAGCTTTTTTAAACTAAATTTATTTCTATGTGAGGTTAATCGAAGGAAAAAAAAGAACAAAAATTCGCCTCATATAAATTCAAAGAAATATAAATTCAAAGAAACGATGTCGCTTGAAGGTTAAAATATCAGTAATATAAATTGTTAGGACATATTTCATTTTTAACATTATTTTACAAATCCTAAAGGCCTGTTTGTCGGGACGGGCACGGGCTGGGTAGGGTTCATGTAACCCATCCTCCCCCTATTACGTATAAATTTAACCCCTGTATCAACCCACTCCATTATTATATAATATTTCATAAATTTACTATATTTTAAAAAAAATTGTTATGATCAAGTTTTAATTTATTATTTTTGAAAACGAAATTCTCTCAGCAAACGCATTTTTGAAAATTGAAAAGTGAAAATAGAAATACAAAATATATATTTTTTTTATTGCTGAAATGAAGATTGTCCAAAATTTTCTCATAATAACAGACAGGCCCTAATAAACTTATTGAACCGATAGTATACACCGAAAAAGAAAAAGTTCTTTTTGGAGGGTGGAGTAATTTTCAAGTCCCACTAGTCTAATCTAATCTCAGGGTTAAAATCAAATAATTTTAATAGGTTTTATTGGAATAATTTTATTTCAGGGCTTCAGACAGCTTATACCATTTCTTTTGTGTGTATTATTAATATAAGGAACTTTGATTTTTAAGCGACCCTTTTAATACGTCGAATGTTGAGCCTAAAAATATGGGCTTCATATGAATAGAAAAAATTGCCCTCCAGGATTAGGTTGAGGAGATGTCGATAGAATCTGAGACCAAGACGAATTCTAATTCAAGAAAATATTAAAATGAAGATGATCTTACCGACCGCCCTCAAAAGGCAATGAAGCCTGCCTGCAATGGAGGAACAAGTAGATATTGCAACCAAGCGAGGTGGGACTTCTCCTCATCTCGTTGTACTGAAGTCGTGTCAAGCGAATACTCCTACTTCTGCTGACAAGCTTCCTCCTCTACCAAATGTGAAGATTACCTCCTCTCCTCTCCTACGAAGGCTTCGATACCTATGTAGGAGGCTTCATCTCCCATGAAGGCCCCTCAACAACTCTCCGAAAGGAATACTCATGAGAATGCTCCTATTTCTTCTAAATGTAGTGCCACTATCTCTGAGCGAGAAATATGCTCGAAAGGTCTCACCGAAGACACCCTTGTCTCAATTCTTAAGACTCTTCTCGCCACTATTCCTCAATAATGTAAAAACTTTACTTTAAAAATAGCCATGATCTATATGAATTATAGAAATCCCTTTTTAAGAGTTGATGCAGGCGAGCAAGAAAATGCTCAATCAGACTGGAAACAAGCATAGATTTGTCTCCCACTTGGCTTTAAAGCAAAGTACTCCATTCGAAAATTATCGTATACTTATCTTGTTCAAAAGAAAAAGAATGAGAAATCTACTTCTCTCAATTAAAAAAAAAAACAACGAACTTATCTTGATGATAACGTTTTCCGTTAAAATGTACGTGAATTTTTATTATTTGCTACAACTTTCTCATACCATTCTTTTGCTTGTAACAGGCTAATCTCCTCTTATGGATTCTCCTAAACATATCATAAGCTTCCCATCAAGACACAACTGAAGCTTTCCGCCGTTTTCTGCCATAGGAAGATATCCCCTCTATTGGTGAGCTTCTTCATCATCCTTTATAGTATTTACTTACCATAAATATTTGATATCTAACCTAACTAAATGCCAACTCCCTGGTCCTTCTTGCCAATATCCTCCTCTTATGGAGATTAAAGCCAAACTAAGTTATAAGAGGCGGTGTTGAAGCTCGTTTAGAGCTGTCCAAATTTGTGAAAATATTCCTTGCAAATTTCTTTTATATTTTTCCCATATGATTGGACTTACAAGTTTTAAATATCTTTTTATTTATCTTCAAGTCATGCACTTCTCCATCTAAATTAGCCAAACGATAATAACCGCCAAGGAAGACTTCAAACCACCTTAAATGATCCTTCCCAGTTCTAAGTCCACTTACCCATGACATATTGTTTTATCCCAAATAAATAAAGTCATTTTCCACACCATATAATCTCTCACTTTAAACGTCTTAATTTTTAATTTGGAATTATACACTTAGTGCATTCATTCGTCGTTGTTGTACTCCATCAATTTCTTTATAGATTTTGTCTTCGTACATCTCAATAGTTGCTAAATGGCTTGAAATTTGAAATCAATTGAATACAATTTCCATAGGAACGTAACATCATGTCGATATACTAAACTAAAAGGAGTTACATCCGTGTTTTTTCTTTTGGTAACTCTCAAAGCTCGCAGAGTTACTCGCAACATTTTTGTCAGATTCTCGGATTATCCAAGATTATTTTCGGTATGTTGTTTTTTTATGGTTTAGTGGCTTTTGCTTGACCATTCAATTGAGCATCATAAGGCAAAAAGTTATGGAAAAACTAAACTCTCTCGCGAACTCTTTCGTCCTAAATCCATTAAAAACTTGCAATTATCACTAAGATGATCTGGGGTATACCAAACCAATACATGATATAAATTTTCATAAACTCAATCACATCATTTTGGTTGATAAACTTAAACATCTTTGTTTCCACCCATTTGGTGAAGTAATAAGTAGATACTAATATGAAAGGGTTCACTTTACTTGATTTCGCATGTATCTTTCCAATGATATCCATGACCCATGCTCTAAATGGTCGTGGCTTTATCATCCCATGACGCATTTCAGGCAATGAAGCTATGATAACAAGGTCGAATCGTCGACACTATTGACAACCTTTCACCATCTCAATAAAAGTATTCATCATTGAAGGCCAAAATAAACCATGTCGTCTAATTTTCCAGCGTGGTTTAATGCCTGTTTTGATGGGCTCCGCAGGGGATTCTAACATAATGCAAGTCGCTTCACCCATGTCCACACATCGCAACAGCACTTGCTCATTCAGTTTCCTATGCAAAACTCCATCGAGCAGGACATATAGCATAACCGATAATTGACTAACTGCTCCACCTTAAATGAAGGATATGAATGAATTGGACGAAAGGCTCTCTCCCCAATCACTAACTTGTCCATTACATTCAGTGCATTGGCTTTCGTAGTTGTATCTCGTTCCTCAAAACTTTAGTATTCTAACTCTTTCAAGACGGACTCTCGCTCAATGAGTTGATCACCCATTTCTTGCAACAGCCCGCATTCTTTTCTAAAACGTGAATCGAACTGGGCTAACTCGTTGACTAGCTTCTCCTAACATGCTCGACTGTTTCCCTTCTTATTTATGTCCTTAGTATCCTTTACTATCTCAAGACACTTCTCCAAATGCTTCTGATGGCACTCGCTCTGCCCGTTGACCCGTCCCAACACTGGCAGAGAGTCCCCATGTACCATATCTTCATATCCTCCCAATTCTTTCAATGTTTGCAAAGCAACAATAACTATTGGGAAGGCTATTAGAGTTAGTCATCTGATAATTTAGTGTCAATTACCACGACTAGATGAACATGGGCCTCATCATCTTGAGCCTCCCTCTCGGGCTAGAATTTGGCGATCCCAACAGGGGCGACCCCGAACCACATGTAGTTGCATGGAAAAGTCTAGTCTGTTTTGACAACAGAAGCTAAACATTTAAATACGGAAGTCAAGATATTCTAATGACACCACCTCTGGAGCTTCGGCTAAAATGCTTAATATTATGATAGTTTGCTAATACAAACGGAAAAAATATATATATTAATGTGGCGGGGCTACTACGAGGAGGGGGGGGGGGGGGGGGGGGGGGGGGGGTCGCGGTCCCGTTGATGGGGGAGTTCACCTGGGGAAATGACACGTGTCTCCGTGTCAATTTGTTTGCTTATGCCGTCCGTCGGGGCATGTAAAATTGAATGTTTATATGGCGACATGTCACTTTCAATTCACTAATTTCTACATCACTTCAACGACCTTTCCTTCAAAAGAGAAAACAATTCGAGGGACAAGAAAAGAGAAAGTGACAACACAGGCCATGACATTAACATGTAATTAACATAATCACCAATTAAATCGAGCTTTTTTTTTCGGAAAGTCGTCTAGTGACCTCCCCCGGGGATAGCTAAAAGGGAAATAAAAGGTGGGGGTGGGGGGGGTTGGTTTGGATAAGACGCGAGTGGCGTGCTCCTGCTGCTGTTGCTCACTGTTTAGTCAATGTTATACGGCGTTTACCTTGTTTCTTTAAAAGGACAGGACAGAAAACAAACTCCACGAGAAGTGACAGAAGAAGCGGAATAGGAGGACCTCCCATTTTCCCTTTATGAGAGTTTGGCTGGCCCCCTTCGAAGAAAATGTGGCACTCCCCCTCCCTCGACTGACTTTGTCATGATCTAAGCTGCATTTTCTTCTGCTCTTTTTTCCCATCATCATCACTCTCGAGGGAAGGTTTTGGGGGGGGGGGGGACCAACGACGACGACTACTACTACTACTACCAGAATGAACGTGATCAGGAGGAGAGAACATGACAAATTACACATACTTATTGTAACTATATCAACAGCTCTAAGTTTGCATTTATTTTACTATTTTTCCATATGCGCAACCCCTGACGTAATCTAAAGCCTCTCCAATTATAAAAAAGAAAGAAAGATAATTTACGAGTGGGAGGGTTTCATTTTACTAATCAAGTTCTTTATTATTTTTTTTATATAACCATGTCGAGCCACTCATGACCCGAATTGTTTTCATCGCCTTTTTCCCCCCCCGCCCCCCCCCCCCCTGGCGAAAAGGTTCACCATTCGTTTCACGTCATCAATTTTTCGTTCGTCCCCCGTAGCTAAAAATCCAAAGGCAATTACGCCATTCACACGCAATCATATGGTTCCTCCCTTCTTCTTCATTGAGTCTATTTATTAGTCCACGAGCCGCACTCACCCCCGTTTGCCTTCTTCCTTGGGCTTACTCATCATATTCCCACCACTTCATCTCCCAAAGTAAACACTACTGACCATGATTGGTAATGTCACCGACGACGACCTCGCCCTCGTCTCCCAGCTATACCCCGGCCTCTACAATCGGCTCCCCCGAGGTCCATGCCTTAACTGCCTTGGGGCTATGGTTTTTTGTTGTTTGTTTTTGTTCTCATTTGTTCTGACTAGGGCCTTTTGTTTCTTAAGAGATGAAGCCGAGGAGGCGGAGGAGGAGGAAGGCGGGAAACCAGGGCGGGATCACGGGGATGAAGAAGAGGAAGCTAAGCCAGGAGCAGGTCAACCTCTTGGAACAGAGGTTCGAAGATGAGCACAAGCTCGAGTCCGAGAGGAAGGACCGGCTGGCTGCTGAGCTGGGGCTCGACCCGAGGCAGGTAGCCGTGTGGTTCCAGAACCGGAGGGCGAGGTATAAGAGCAAGAAGCTGGAGGAGGAGTACTCGAGGCTCAAGTCAGCTCACGAGAGCATCGTCGTCGAGAAGTACCAGCTCGAGACCGAGGTTAGGAAAGTAGAGTGTTCAATACGTTTTATGAGATGAAAACTATTGCGATGATGATGATTATTATTTATCCATCTTTTTTTTATGCAGGTGATCAAGCTCAAGGAAAGGCTGGCGGAAGCCGAGAAGGAATCCATCCGCTTGTCGGGAATACTTGACGGAGTGGGCTCGAGCAACAGCCCGAGCTCGTCGGTCACGGTGACCGGAGCAATGGACAAGCTGGCGACACCGTGGTGGACAGGGGACTATGCGTACGAGGACGTGTTATTCCCGGAGACGGGCAGCATCATGATCAGTGGGATGGACTGTGGTTTTTTTATGTAGGTTTTCGTTGTCGTAGTTGGTGGTAATAATCTCAAGTGAATGTGCGGCATAATGTCTCTATTGTAAGATTAATTCTTATGTGACATTATCTTGTATTTAGTCCCATGTAATATAGATTTGTCCCCGCGGTCGCCTAGAACATAAAATTTCCCCATTCATCTCTCTAATAACTACTTTCATAGGAGACACCTAATTAAGATCGTATCGTGATTTTGTTCGTGTATAATATTTTTTTCGACGTATTCCATCTCCGCAATGATGAAAGTCCTTTTGGACCACCTACGGCGGCCTCTCGTCGACACTTAAGAAAACACATTTCTCTTCTCTTCTTGTAAATTTTTATTTCGTCGTCAATTTAATTTATTATATAATTTTATTATCAATTTTTTTATATTAATTTTGATTAATTTTATATTTTATAAATAAAAAAGACTTTAATATTAAAACCTCTTGTATATTATTTTATTTTAAAATTTCGATGGTAGTGAGTTGTAATCCAAAGTTGGACGATAATTACTGATGTTATAAAAAATACGCAAAATCGATGAAGGCCGGATGATGGCACTATTGGAAGGCTATTGTTATAGGTAAAATGAATTATGAGGCGAATGAATAAGACTGTGAAACTCTACTATTATAATACACGGATCACGCTATGTTAAGGCCTTGTTCGTCGTTAGAAAGAAATTCAAAATTGACCAAAATTAATATAAAAATAAAAGTTTGTGACAAAATTATATGACAAATCAAATTAACGACAAAACAGAAAGTTTGCTCAAGGTGGAGAGTATAAATTGATATTTTGTCTTTTTTTTTTCTTTTGGACGTGTATTTATCATCATCGGAAACGTGTCCCGCATAATTATCATTAGATCGAAACAAGTGGGATTAGTTTTAGATATATAATACCAGTCAGGAACGTTGTGCGCTCCGCTCGACCATGTGCTCGAAGTTGTTGATCAAAGGAAAGGTTTTAGCATGTAATAGTTTACAGGATAAAAGAAGAAGAAGAAATGTGAACTGGGCATGAAGCTGGCAGAGAGACCCGACAATTTATCAGACCCCCATTTTTTTCAGGAATTCGTACATTTGGGCTCGATTAAATAATAGTTAAAAAGGAAAAAAAAAAGGTGAGCTCATAAGAATCTTCTATATTTAATACAAAAATATATATGTTATAATTTAAGTGGTCTTATGGCTTTTTGCTCAATATTTTAAGTAATGGCACCAAATTTGGCCATAATTTAAGGGACGCTAAATTCGCCCATGATAACGTCTCATCCCAAAAATACAAAAATGACAATGAATATATTTCTAAATGACTAGTAATTGAGGTTTCATTACAGGAGAGAGAGAGGGGGGCAGGGATTGGATGTTCAAAGTAGTCAATGACTAGGTTCTATTGGGAATATGATAAAATCAATTCAACAATTGTTGTTTAATGCTCGACTCTTCCAAGCCAATTGGATGTCCTCCGAAAGTAGTTCAAAGTTTGGGACATGGGAAACAAGGATTGCTACTGTCGGAACACAACATGACAGCCATTATTCTAATCACAAAAAGGATTACTGTACAATAATTGGGCTTGTTTAATATAAATCCCAAAAAGCAAACAAAAGGGAATCCCTCGACCACCACCCCCACGATGGTCATATGCCTTTTGGTCAAATTCTAAGTCGTGTTAAATTTCTAAACCTATTTAATCACCTCTCATTCTTTTTATAACAAAGCAATATCATCCCTAGAGTTCACATTGAGTTAAAAAAAAGGAAAGAAGCTTGGGACACAAGTCTTTATCAAAGGTGGGAATCTAATCTGATATAATATATAATTAACCGTTCATCCTTATCCTCACTAACCACTACTTGCTTTGTCCTGTGCTCACCTTACATTAACCCATGGTGAAGGTTAAGAGAGACAAAAAACAAAAGGGGCATCCCAATTACAACCACTGTCATTTTGTCCAAACCTTATCTCATATGCCCCCATTAGAGAATTACCCACTTGGATTAGAAACGTATCCATCCATCCCCGGAAACTTTGCCGACGAGCATGCGAGAAAAAATTGACCAACTCCCCAACCAAGGAAAAGAAAAGAAAAACATCAAATCCCAATGACCATTTCTCCCATTCAAATCCACTATTCTCCCCTATTCTGTCTTCTCTATGGGTAGGGGATTGTGAGGGTCCAATCCGGAACTCATTCCAGATGCGACACGTGTCACAACGGGAATTTCCTAAAGCCATTGGTGGCGCCGCTCCAACCTCGTGTCGTGAAAAGTCTTCGTTTTGTGAATGGACATCTTTTCAAAGATTGTTCGTTGGGTCATGTTTTAGGCTTATTATTGCAATATCTTCAAGAATTGAAGTGAAGTCCCTGCAAGTGAAATAATCGCTAACCCAAAATCTCCGCAGTCGATTAGAATACCAAAAGAGAGAAAACTGAAGCGTACCTGTTTGTGCCATAATCCCCAAAACAAAAGCGGAAGCAGAGATATAGATCTACAAGAACAACCAACAAAGTGCCCTAGGTCTTCCCCTCCCTCCTGACGAGACGGCCGATGGAACTGTCTGATTGATTCATCAGTGGGAGAGGGGACCTAGCGCTATTAAAATGTGACGGGCCCTTCCATCACGGGCTTCCGTCGACATTTGGCCTACACCAAGTTGCCGTCCAGCCCACATCAATGACAGATAATTGAGATGTCGAAAAAGCCCATAGATCACCCAAAACCAAAAGGGGCTATCATGCATTGTCCCTAATTAACATGCAACCCGTTTTTTTATAAAATAAATAAAACAATTAATTATAACCCAAAGGAATTTTAAAATAAAGAAATAAAAATAAAATAAAATAAAATATTTATAAAAATTCCAACATTCTCCCACTGGGCTATTATTAATTTCGAAAGTTCAAAACCTTTAGTTTCAAAAACGACTCTCGGGCTGTCCATAGATATGGCCATATCAGAGTGAATAATATACGGGACAACATCTCAAAACAACCTCGACCATTAAAGTCGCTAACACCGAACCATGGTCGTCGTCACATCATTAGACGACATTGGACAACCATGATCACAAGCATCCACAACTCCAACGTCAATAGGTCAATGTGGCGGTGTAGCCGAAAACAACATCTCTCAATGGTGATCATAACGATGCTATTTTCGGTCGGTCCTATAAATTTTCCCGTAACCTTTATACTTCACAGAAGTCAGGAAAATCTCTCTGTAACCTTTATATTTCACTGAAGTCAGAGAAAACCTCTGTAACCTGCATACCTCAATGAAATCAGAGTACCCATCCGTAACCTTAATGCTTCAGAGAAGTCGGATGAAATAAACTGGCACTAATGCCACCATATGTCTCAAATATAAAACTCGCGAGAACCTCAATGGTATCATCAGAGACATACTAATTTGACAAAACCGTCATGCTCAAGATAAACACCAGATCTTGAGACTTTCAAACATGTGCACATGTAACATTCAACAAAATGAATAACAGATGATCATCAAATAATATTAAAACTATCAAATGTCTCAAGTCATGCATCAACATCGATGTTCAAAACCATCAAAATAAAGACTCCCACTAACCAAGTATATCAAAAGACTCTACCACCCCCATGCTAGTAACATGACCCCGAAAAATACCAGGTGGTAGTCCCTTGGTTAATGGGTCCGCTATCATCGCGTCAGTGCGGATGTGCTCAATCTCAACATCCCCTTTCTTTACATGATCCCTGACAGCGAGATATTTGATTTCTATATGCTTCGAACCACTAGAACTCTTGTTGTTCTTTGAGAACATCACAGCCGCGCTGTTATCACAAAATACCCTCAGTGGTCTGCATATAGAATCAACAACCATAAGTCCTGATATGAAGTTTTTAAGCCAAATAGCGTGCGTCACCGCCCCATAACATGCCACAAACTCTGCTTGCATAGTGGAGGAAGCTGTGAGAGTTTGTTTCACACTTTTCCAAGAAATTGCTCCTCCAGCCATCATGAATATATATCCTGAAGTAGATTTTCTATCATCTGGACATGTCCCAAAATCAGAATCAGTATAACCCACTACTTCAAGATTGTCTAAGCGCCTGTACACAAGCATATAATCACGTGTCCCCTTCAGATACCTCATGACTTTCTTGGCAGCCATCCAATGATCGGTACCTGGATTAGACTGATATCTGCCAAGAACACTCACTGCAAATGCAATATCCGGCCTAGTGCATACCTGTGCATACATTAAACTCCCAACGGCACTAGCATAAGGTACATTCACCATCGACTTCTTTTCGAAGTCATTCTTGGGACATTGATTTTTACTGAATTTGTCCCCCTTTTGTACAGGCGCAACACTTGGCTTACAACCTTCCATCTCAAAACGCTTAAGCACTCGATCAATGTATGCTCTTTGAGAAAGTCCCAACAGCCCACGAGATCTATCTCGATGTATATCTATCCCGAGAACAAAAGATGCCTCTCCAAGATCTTTCATATCGAAAGACCTTGTTAACATCAATTTAGTGTCATGTAGCAAACTAACATCACTACTAGCAAGAAGGATATCATCTACATACAAGACCAGAAATATGTACTTGCTCCCACTGGTCCTTAGATAGATACAATGATCTACCTTATTCTCCACAAAACCAAAAGAAGTCACTACTTCATCAAATTTCAAGTACCACTGACGAGATGCCTGTTTCAGACCATAGATGGACTTCTTAAGTTTACAGACCATGTTCTCCTTACCAATTTCCTCAAAACCCTCTGGCTGCTCCATATAAACATCCTCTTCAAGACTACCATTTAGAAAAGCAGTCTTAACATCCATCTGATGTAGTTCAAGATCATAATATGCAACCAAAGCCATAATAATGCGAAAACCGTCCTTAGAAGAAACGGGAGAGAAGGTCTCGGTATAATCAATGCCTGGTTGCTGGGTAAACCCTTTCGCCACTAATCTTGCCTTATAGCGATCCACCTTTCCATTGGCATCCCGCTTAGTTTTGAACACCCATTTACACCCAACTGGACGATGACCATCGGGTAAATCCACAAGCTCCCACACACCATTCTGTGACATAGAAAACATTTCATCTCGCATAGCATCAAGCCACATACTGTTGTGGGAATCAGCAACAGCCTCCTGATAACTTAAAGGATCTGTCAAATTAACATCAGATTCCCCAAGATAAATAACATAATCATCACTGATAGCGGGTCGTCTTTGTCTAATAGACCTTCTAACAGGAACCTCATGAGAAGTATCCTGTGAAGAAGATGTAGGCTGTGCAGAGGAACCATCAACAATAGGATGTTCAACAACGTCACTGGGTACAATAGACACATCATTACGTGGGATAGGGATAGGAAAAAACACTCTCTCATTCTGCTCAAAAGTGTCAGCACCATCAACACCAGTACTAATATCATCAGCAACATCAAACTCCTAGAACTTTGCATTCATAAAGTCAATCACTGTCCTCCCATGACTAGGACAATAGAACCTGTACCCTTTAGACCTATCAGGATATCCAATGAAAAAGCAACGAGTAGTCTTTGAATTAATTTTACTCATATTGGGATTGAAAATTTTCACCTCAGCAGGACACCCCCACACACGAAGATGATTAAGGCTAGGTTTACGACCAGTCCAAATTTCGAAAGGAGTTTTAGGCACAGATTTTGAAGGAACACGGTTAAGGATGTACAAAGCAGATCTAAGCGCTTCACCCCACAGTGAACTCGGCAGGTTAGACCTACTCATCATGCTTCTCATCATGTCCATAAGGGTGCGATTCCGCCTTTCGGCCACACCATTTTGTTCGGGCGTATAAGGCATGGTATACTGTGGAACAATCCCACATTCCTGTAAGTACTTAGCAAACGGTCCCATTTGTTGTCCAGAACCATCATGTCTACCATAGTACTCACCACCACGATCAGACCGTACTACCTTAATGACTTTCTCTAACTGCTTCTCGACTTCGGTCTTAAAGACTTTAAATTTGTCAAGAGCTTCTGACTTCTCTTTAATGAAATAGAGATAGCCATATCGAGAGAAATCATCTATGAATGTTATAAAATATTTATTTCCACACAATGTAGTAGGGTAAGGTCCAGAGATATCTGTATGAATGATTTCTAAAAGCTCTGAGCTACGAGTAGATCCTTTCTTCTTAGACTTTGTGAATTTACCTTTAATGCAATCAACACAAATATCTAGATCACTAAAATCAAGAGAAGGTAGAATTTCACTTTTAACTAATCTTTGAATCCTTTCTCTTGATATGTGACCTAAGCGTTTATGCCACAGTAGACAAGAATTTTCAATAGATAAAGATCTCTTGGAGGAACTCGACTCAACAGAAAAGTTTTGAAAAGAAGTAGGAGTCAAAAGCAATTGGAACAATCCATTATTTAAAATTCCAGAACCAACAACCTGGGAATTCAAAGACAACTGGACTGAACCTCGTTCGAAAAGAAAAGAGTAACCGCTGGAGTTCAAAGCTGAAATAGAAATCAAGTTTCGTCTAATAGTGGGAAAATAAAAGACATTTCTCAATATGAGAACATGATTTGACTCTAGAACAAGATGGACAACTCCTATGGACTCGACTTTGACTTCAACATCGTTTCCCACTTTAAGCTTTGACTCCGTCTCACTTAGTTTCCTTATGCTCTTGAACCCCTGCAATGTCATAGTAACATGCAGAGAAGCACCACTATCAATCCACCAAGAGCTAGGTGAGACATCAACTAGATTTGACTCAAAACAGACAAAAACAGATGAGTTACCTCCGGACTTATTTTGCTCAAGTCGAGCCTTTAACTTAAAGCAATCTTTCTTTAGATACCCCAGTTTTTGACAATAGAAGCATTTGACATCTTTCTTAAAAGGAGCTCTAGGACCTCCCTCACTCTGATCGTGGCCATGCCTCTTAAAGCCCTTATTCTTAGAAGCACTAGGGTGAAAACGCTTAGAATGCTTCTTACCCTTTACAAAAGGAGGTCTAGAGGAAGACACAAGAAAAGCACTCTCACTCTTCTCCCTCTTAAGTTTCTCCTCCTCTGCCATACACTTACTGATCAAATCATTGACAGTCCAACTCTCATTTTGGGAGATAAAAGCAGTTTTTATTTGAGAGAAATTCGGAGGCAAGGAATTGAGAGCATGAAGAATAATGAACTTATCTGGCAGAGGAATTTCAAGACTTTTCAGTTTGGACTGGAGGGAAATCATTTTTAGGATGTAGTCTCTCACTCTTCCCACGTTATCATAAGACATACTCGTCAACTTCTTCAGAAGGACACTAGATTCAGCCATATCGGGTACAAGGTACCTTTCTCCAAGAGCAGTGAACAACTCCCTAGCAGTAGAAGTCTTGGGTAGGCCACTCAATAGATGTTCTGAGATAGATCTCCTCATGGCTAGAAATCTCATATAATTTGAATGCTCCCACTTACTAAAATACTCCCTTTCCATTGGAGTGCTAGCCTCTGTAAGTGGAGCAGGGCGATCCACACGCAAAGCAAGATCTAGATTGACGAATCCCAGGGCGTACAGAAGTTCGTCCTTCCATTTATTATAATTTGATCCATTCAGGACCTCAACAACACCAACACCAGCGTTGTTCAAAGCAAGAGTGACTGAAAACAAAAGGCAACAATACATGAGTGAACAAAAATATAATAGTCAATTACATGGACTATCAACTAGAAAATCTCAAACAACGCCAAATGCAGAAAATTCAACACCTTTGGGCAGAAGGACCCCACACCAGCAAGGCAAGACACTCTAATAACCCACAATAAGTCCTAGAAAATTCCACCTGTCACTCCGAGTGGGCCACTTTGGCAGCCAAGCACTTAAAGCACAAATATGTGACACCTCCCTTACTGAGAATATGTACGATTGTAAGAAACTCCAGCTGTCACTCAGGTCGAGTGGCTTTGGAAACCAAACAAGTAAAGCACAAATTCGAAAGCCACTTACCCTAAATGCACATACTTGTGAGACAACTCCCCTGTTATTGCAAACGAGCCACTTTGGCAGCCAAACGCTTATAGGACAAATGTGAAGTCACCCCACATGCTCACTCACACAAAATAATACGTTGCCCAGTAACCAAAATTAGAAAATAACTCAGCACAATTTATCCACAAATGGCGAACATTAATATAGTATATTCCTTTATGCACATATATTCAGAAAATTATTGATGCTATCAAAAATAAATTACTCAAAAGTTTTAGGATAATCAATACTGATAATAATAAATTAGATGAATAAAATCATCTTTCCATAAAAGAATATTTCAAAATTTCAATTCTGTGGACCCATGGTCCACCATCCACATTTTATTATTATTATTATTATTATTTTATTTTTACTTTTATACCCACGGTAACACCATCTGGGGTTTTTTTTATTAACTTTCCTTCCCACGTGAAGGAGGCATAATCCTCCCCTTTTTTTTAAAATAATATTATTAATTTATTGATTCTTGTCCCCAGACCACCGTGAACTGTTAGAATTTAACTAAATCACAGTAATCTAAATTTGTTATCTGTTGTTTCCTCCAAAATAATATAAAATATATTAAAGATAACAAAATCAATAAAAGATAATTAAAATTAGATCAGATTATTCAACCCTAAACCTAGATCTCATCATCTCCTCTTGAACCAAGAACGGTAAAATAAAACCAAAGCGATCATCAAAACTGTGAAATTGATTGAAGGCAATGATTCATCAGATTATAAATTCAAACGACGAACCCTAAATCGGAACGATAAAATAATTTCAAGAAATGGATCCCAAATCGACGTACGATAGCTTTGATACCATATGTAAGATTGATTGAAGGCAATGATTGAAGGTAATTAAAACTGTGAAATTGATTGAAGGCAATGATTCATCAGATTATAAATTCAAACGACGAACTCTAAATCGGAACGATAAAATAATTTCAAGAAATGGATCCCAAATCGACGTACGATAGCTTTGATACCATATGTAAGCGAATTAATCGCTAACCCAAGATCTCCGCAGTCGATTTGGAACACCAGAAGGGAGAAAACTGAAGCGTACTTGTTTGCGCCATATTCCCCAAGACAAAAGCGGAAGCAGAGATACGGATCTACAAGAACAACCAACAAAGTGCCCTAGGTCTTCCCCTCCCTCCTGACGAGACGGTCGATGGAACTGTCTGATTGATTCATTAGTGGGAGAGGGGACCTAACGCTATTAAAATGTGACGGGCCCTTCCATCACGGGCTTCCGTCGACATTTGGCCTACACCAAGTTGCCGTCCAGCCCACATCAATGACAGAGAATTGAGCTGTCGAAAAAGCCCATAGATCACCCTAAACCAAAAGGGGCTATCATGCATTGTCCCTAATTAACATGCAGCCCGTTTTTTTTATAAAATAAATAAAATAATTAATTATAGCTCAAAGGAATTTTAAAATAAAGAAATAAAAATAAAATAAAATAAAATATTTATAAAAATTCCAACAGTCCCCACCCCCGACCCCCTTGTGTTGTTCCGGCGCTGATTGGCAGGGTTATGCGATACTTGCAAATTAAGTGTTTTTCGGGTACGTGTATGTTGAATTGGTGGACCGCATATTTCGGCAGTCCGACCCAACTGGACATCATGTCGCGTGATAAGAATGGACCGTCACATCCACACCTTTGACCAATAAGACGTGAAAATTTGCCATATCAACTGTCCACTACACATTCTGTTATCTCTTATAACGTAACTCCTGTCATATCGTGCAAGGAATCACGGTCGCCTACTGTTTAATAAGCTCAAGTAATCAATGTAGGACAACATGATCTCTTCTTCAGTAGTTCTTGATTCGTCTCCTATGAGCGAACAAAACTAAGATAGCAAGAGCTTCTTCGTGTCTTGGGAGTAGGAAAGGAGCCCGGAATCTGAATTGTTTACCCCAAGGTTCGATGACTTTAAGATATTTTTGGTAATTCCGCGAATGATGTGGATCCACGTGGATGGATACCGCGACTTGGACCCAGGTCAGGACAGCTTCCAGGAGACGACACGTGTTTGTTTGGAGGGCAACTGGGCCAGTCGCCCTCGACCCCCATCATCGATGGAAAAAATGGAATTGCCTTTTTACAAGGAGTAACAATCAAGAAAAGGGAATTCATTCATTCATTCATTCATTCGTACATACATAAAAAGGTGCATTTAAAGAATGGGAATTTTCTTCCATCCTGGTTTGATCCTACTTAAAATAACCTTGATTGCCAAGTCCATAAAATTTTTGGAGGGTTTCTTTCGCTGAGTTTGAACCGCGAACAGACATTCGATCGGCCAGCAAAGTCAATCATGTCCAGATTTGGAGGATAGTCATCTTTTAGTAGTGTCTAATTTCGGGGGGGTGTTTCCATGTCCGACTCATTTCGATAGCCACTTTTGTTTGCAACCCGTTGTACAACCATATAGGCGTGACTTTGCGGCGTATATAGGGTTCATATTTGTACGCGTAACTTGATCATTAGATTGTGTGTCGTTGGATGCATTGTCTTATCCACAAAGTGCCCTGCCCCACCATGTTCTTGTAACCTCGGGATAAAATCGGCCATTACATTTTCGTCAGGTTCAGTAAATGTTGGCCAGGACGAGTTCTCCTTATCTTCTTTTTTTTTTTATTATTACTATTTAAAACAACGAAAAAGAATTCCTTTTACTCACGTGGGTTTTTAGTTTTTAAAAATAAAGACATGTAGCACGCGTACGACTTTTGTTTACATAGGGGATTATATTGGGGAATAAGATAAGGAGGCGTGGGGCATCGTTCATCCTCAATTTTTATATGCTTTGCTCTGTTCGGGTTGTCGACAATGTGAACATCGATTGGGTTTTGGACGTGTCAGAAGTTTTTTAGGGTTTCATCCAAAAGTTGTGACTTAAAGCGGTGGGAGTGTTCACATCTTTGTTTTTCGGCTTTCGGCTTTACAAGGACAGTCAAATTTTTGCACGTTGTGTGAGACACTCTCTTCTACCTTCGAATCCTTTTTACGAGTTTTAGTGCATTTCGTTTGATTCGTTTAATAGTAAGAGTATGATGCGCGACCACAAAAGCATCAACTTATGTCCACTTCACCAATGGACTGTAATCCATTACGACAGTGATCATCACACGGTTGATGGTTTCTCGTTTACAAATGGAGGAGGAATGATCACACACTGATCACCAATTGATTTCTCGTTCAAAGAGTGTTTTCGTCAGCCAATAAAAATAAAGCACTTAACTTCTCACACAATAAAGTTGGAGTGCACTTCTCGAGACAAGTTGGTAGGAAAGACAATAAGTCTGGTCCTAGTGGTATTTGGACAAAATGGGAAACTCCAAGACCCAACAGGAATAGTTGAGATCTGAAAGTTCCATTGGAAGCACACATTTGTAGGATTTGTCCTTGGTAAACACCTGCCCATGAATGTTATGAGTCATGTCTGTAAAGTACACGGATCAGGTCGGGGAACTATCCTTCTGAGGTTTGACGAGAATCGCATCTGGAAGATATTTTAAGACGTGGACATAGGCACGTCACGGGCTGCCCACTGCATCTTAACCGGTGGATGGGCGGCACGACTATAGCAGATGACGAAGCTCAGGAACATCCCTCTGTGGGTTCAGCTAAGAGGAATCCCTCTAGAATCATCGCATATAGAGGGTATCCATTATCTTCCTAGCAACATTAACCGCAGATACTCCGAATTTTAGTCGCCTTTGAGCAATTACGATAATTTGAACAAGAATGTCACGAAAAGCTTTTGTTCATATATTCTTCGGTTTGATTTTAGAAACTAAAGTTGGCATTTGTAAACACTTCTAAATTCTCTGAATAAACTTGTGATGATTCAAGGAAAATGAGATTATTTAAATGAGCTTGTGAAAAGCTAAAGGAATTTTTGTTCAGCTATTTATATGACTTGTTTGAATTTCAAGTTACAAATACGTAGCATTAAGGTTACAAATACGTACTTTGATATCTTTGGAGTATAAATGTTACGGATGGTGTACTTCGACTTCAATGAAATATTAAAGTCATAGAGTCATTTCCTAACTTCTACGAAGTATTAAGGTTATTGGAAAATTGAATAGGACATATAGGAAATAACATTTACCACATTAAAGGAGTTATTTCTGCTGCAATGTTGTCACATTTATCATTGACGATATCGTTGTCGCCGTTTGTAATTAAGTTTCTCCAACGTTATTTAGTGGTGTGATGATAGTTATGATCCGGTGTAGTTTCCCTTAGCCTTGTTTATAGATCTCATCGAACGACACTCTACCATTTCACATCGTGAAGAAGATAAAAGTCTAAAGTTAATTATCAAAGTATGTCAAAGTTGGGTCGTATACCTCTATATTTTGCGCTTTTTTGTGTCATAAAAGTAATTACGATGATCTTGAATAGATAGATTTTTCTTGCCAATCCAACCGATATCCGATAGGCTCGACAACAGGGGATCGAGGAGGGAGGTCGCTGAGCAACCCTCGCGTATCACGAACACTACGAGCACGATGACGTTCATATCATAGGCGGATTATACCAACGGGATTTTCCAGTGGGCCTAGATTTTGGACATGGAAAGCCCGATGAAGCGACAAAACCCACTGGACTACGACATCTACTTCACTGAATCTGAGATGGAAATTTATTGTTGCGGTCGGCTTTTTTCCTGTCGATGTTTACACAGCTCGATGTATCAGGACAGCTCTTTGTTAGGACAGCGCCGAACAACATTTGATAGTCCGTCCCACAAAAGCTTCTTTTGAGTGATTTCAGATGGCTGTAATACGGAAAGATGCAATGATGCGACGCTGCAGGTTCCTCGGATTTATACCATCATGGGCGAGCCCGGAGAGCACAAAAATTCCCCGAGAGAGACCGACGAATCAATTCATGGGTTCTTCCCAATCGCCAGGGCGCGGCGCTTTCGCATGGATTTGCAGGCTAATGTTGGAATACAATATATACCTCCCAAGAAGGACAAACTTACAGAAAGGTTGTTCTGCACTTCACTGACTAGAATATCACATTAGGCCTAATGATGATGGGAGGATCATAGCACAACAGCAACAAGGAACAAGCAACAGACTCCACCCAAGTTCCCCATCTCCCCACAGGCGTTGCAGGAAAGAATTTTCTGTCACTGGGGGTTGGTCAATGAGGCTGTACTACCAGATGAGGCGTGGCTACACATCCTCAGGATCTGCATTCAGGAGTTCCTACTACCCATGTCCTTCCCGCTAAACTCCGCATCACTGCTGAAGGATGCAGTGGCTGCCGCCGTCATATCTATAGTACCACCCCCGATGGAAGTAATGAGAGCTGTTAAGCCATTGTTTGGGTTCCCGCCAGCAGCCATGCCTAATCCAAGGAAGTCAAGCGTGGTGTGTTTCGGACCTAACACAGATGGGTTCCCCATCATTAGTTCCTTCAACCCGGAACTCCCATCAGGAATTAACCCAAGCCCAAGTCCACCAGCAGGGATCGTGCCGTTCGCTAGTTCCGGATTCCCCGGGTTCCATTGTAACCTATCCTGGTCCTGAACTGATGAGCCAGGACTGGGGGCAATCCCCAGACCACGGAGAAGTGATGCATTTGTTGCGGTCGCGCCCATTTGAGCAGCCTTTTGGAGGAGGGCCGTTGCAGAGAGTGCCGGTTGCGGCGGCAGAGCGTACTGCCGCCGTTCCTGCCCTGCAGGGCCAAAGATTGAGGATGATGATGTGTGGTTGGTCGAGAGGCCGAGCGATATAGGTTCAATGGATGAAGGTCCGAGATCGGAGGGATGCATGGGCTGTGAAACCACCCGGATCATATCCGTGAACGGTGGAAAAGGTGCTGACGGGGGAGACTGCAAGTTTGCACCTGCAGTTGAAGATGCAAATAACCCTGCTGGAATGCTGCTGCTCATTTTATTGTTGCTGCTTGAACTAGTGCTGCTGCTGCTGCTGCTGCTACCACTGATAAGATTGATTATCGCTGGCGGAGCCTCTTCCATAACATGCGGAGGAGGAGGAGCCGGAGATTCTTGTAGCCCTGATATGTTTCAAGCATGATAAGCAGATCAACCTCGGGTTATTAACAACAACGTATCAGTCCAACCTGATCTTTCTCTTTTTAATTTAATCAAACTCAGCCAAAAAGGTAATGATCAACAAAGAGATTGTTCTTCCTGTCCTATCAGGAGTCTCTTCATCAAATGTCATTGCTCAAATTCCGATGAAGAAGAAGACATAGTTTACTTAGCGATAATCCAAAACAATATGTTGTAATAAAACTCGAGAAGTTTCAGAAAGAACAAGAATTAAGACCAAGACGAAAATGCTAATCTCCAAGAAGCTATCAGAACCAATTCAATTGCATGTCTGGTTTTAGAAAGAATAACTTGATGAACAAGTAGCAGACAGGCAACAAGTTTAGTGAATATGAAAACGGCACGTTACCAGCAGCCTGATCAGCCAACAATGACGGCAAAACAGCAGCTGGGGAACTGATGGCAGCAGTAGGTGAAGCTGAAACAGGAGGAGAAGCAGACTTTGGGGGTTTCAGGTCGGATTCTGGACCAGGATCAGCTGGAGTCGGAGCCAGAACAGGAACCTGGCCTTGGCCCTGTACCTGTGTCTGAGCTTTTGCGCTTTCCTCAGCCAAAGCATCGCAGAAAGCCCTGTGTGTGAAGAAGCTATCCCTCCTGCAAGATACAATCAAATAGACGACCCATTTCACAAAACTAGCAGTGGAAATCCTTAGTTTTACCAAACCTAATCCTTTGATAGAAAAGAAGCTATGTGAGATCAGAGAAACACCTTGAGAACACGGTTCCACAGTCGCACTTATACTCCCTAGTGCCGCAAATCTTAGAATGAGCCTTCCAGTCGGACTGGACTGCGTACTTCTTCGAGCATTTATCGCATTTCCACTTCTTCTCGCCATGTTTTCGGCAGAAATGCTTCTTTATCCCCGTCAGATCACCAAGAGCCCTTGAAGGATCATGATGCACACAGGTCTTCTCAGGACACACATAGACCTTCTTCTTCACTTCCTGGCTCGACCTCTGCCTCAACTTCCAGGGCAGATTATGGCCCCTCCGGTGAAGCTGCAGGTTCTGGTCTCGCTGGAATCCCTTGTTGCAGATTTCGCACACAAACCGATTGGTCGCCAATAGGGACTTTGGAGAAAGCGCTATAACCTCAGCATCCGGATCTGACATCCGAATCAGAAGAACATGAATAGATCATCATATCACCAAATCAATCAACAAAAGCAAGAATAAACTCGGTAAATAGAACGGATCATTACCCGGCATTCCAGGGAGGTTCCGCTTCTTCTTGGCAGCAGTAGGGGTCAGCTGAGACGGCGTCGGCCGATCCCCGGAAGAGGAAACGCTAGCTTCCCCAGAAGCAGTGGATGAATTATCATGGTCCTCAGGCATACCTCAAGTCCCAGAGAGAAAAACAAAACCAACCACCCTCTTTTGGTTATGAGCTGTTGGGTTTAGGGTTGTTGTTGCTTGCTTGGCTGCTCCTTGGATTCAACCTAATGGACAAAAAAGAAGTGAGGGCAACATCTGGGGGATTTGCCTAACTATCCTTCCTTTTGGACAATAGCCCAACAAAAAACACAGACACATCATTAAAAACAAAAAGACCTAATCTGAGATGTGAGACAAAAGGGTAAAGAAGGATCCTTCAAAAAAAAAAAAAGGAACAAAAACCGTAAAAAGTTCTCATCTTTCTAGGGTTCCGATCTCTCCCCCCCAACCCCCACTTCTCAGCTACCAGTCAAATTCCCACTTTTCCCCATGTAAAGCAATTTAATTTTCTGCGCTCCCCCCTCCCCCACACCATTTTCCTTTTACCCTTTCTTTCTACACCTCCCCTAACCCAACCCAACCTACCAGCTGTAATGACCTTATGAATCCCTTCCCCCCGAATCATCCGGATCACACCTACGACTCTGTTCAGTTTCCTGACACCAGGAAGAAACCCATAAGGAGCCCCCAATCCACAATCACCCAAATTGACCCAACCAGGTGAATTGCATCGAGGACATGCTCTTTCTTACCTGGGGAAGCAAGCAAGGGAAGGAGGGAAGGGGCATCTCGAGGACAGGACAGACACTCAACCGAAAAGTCAAATAGCGTCTCGTTACTGTCCAAAACTTCTGGTCTTTCTTCTTGTCGTCTCTCCCCTTCACTTTTCGTGTTTGGGCGTGTAATAACGTACGACAAAAAGACCACGTAATTGAATTGCTAATAAGACACGTGTTATATAAAAGACGCGTTTGGGGATATAATTTACGGCACGTGCACTTATTCGTCGAAACTGATAAAAAGGAGATGGGCAAAAAAGTATGCGCCCGGACAAGAGTGAGTTTAGTTGATGATAATGTCATTGGTCTTGGTTTCCCTCCTCTTTTGAATATAGTCGTCGATCTTAAAATGTTAACAAGGTTATTCAATAATTATTTAGTACACTTTATTTGCACATCGACCAACCACCAGAGTCCTTAGTTTTATCCAATTTCAACCCCGTCTCTTTCACTGGGCCAGAACCACTTTTTTCTCTTTCCTCACAACTTCAGGGTCATGTGTTTTTTTCCCTGTAACGATGATGATGACATGGCCCCTCCAAATCCTAAATCTTCCCAATTGGATTTTTTTTTTAATTATAATGAAAAACTGGCTTTTTTAATATATATTTGCTTTGTCGAGTCCAAATAAAGAGGTTTCAAGTACAAAAAAAAATTGGAAGCGACTTTATAGCTGGAAGATCCGTGGATAAAAGATTATGTCCATCCTAAGCCTGAAAACAGAGGTTAACGAGTCGTTTAATGCTCGGACACCCCCTCCTCGAGACTTAACAAAATTTTGTTTAGTCGAGTTCGGACTTGAATCTGACTAAATATTTTCGATACGGGACTAAGTTTGAAAATAGGTTCTCTTCTTTACGTACTTAATTCTTTTTTTTATTTATTTTTTATTAATTTAATTATAAAATTTGTCGAATAAGGTCGAAAAGCTTGTCCAAATTAGTCTAAAAACAATTTGACTATAAAAAAAGTAATCAAATTTTGAGTTTTATTAAGGCTGACTCGGATAACGGGACGTTTGCCTATTTTCAAGACAAGAAATTTAATCTTGCGAGTAATAAACCTTTTCCGTTTGGTTCATGTTCTTCGACTATTAGATTGATAGATAAAGCTGATGAGAAATGATAAGTGAAAATCGTTTGACAATAAATAATTATTGAAATAATAATACCGAGGCTTTTGGTGGCGTATATTAAAATTCAAAAAGGGACTCAGCTATTTTGGGATATGAAGCCTCCCTTTTATAAAAAATAATGGGTTTTTTTGTGTAAATGTTTTCCTTTTTAATCATATTTATAAGATTTCTTGGAATAATATGGCATATAACTTTAAGATCGTCGATTGTTAATTTCTTTTTATGTACTCTTTCATGGGTAGGAGTTTTTTCTGCTATTTATTTTTAAAAATTTTAAAAAAAATAATAATAATAACGAGAGGGTAGAAAAAAGATTAAACTTCTGAGATTCCGATTAAAAATAATAAGGCAAAATATCAATTTATGGTCTCAAGTTTGAACCAACTTTCTGTTTTGTCATTAACTTAGTTTGTTATATAATTTTGTCCCCAACTTTTGTTTTTATTTTGATTTTGGCCAATCTTGAATTTTATCGTGCGTAAGCCAAACAGACCATAATAGACAATTTTCATTTATTGACTAAAAAGGAAAAAAAAATTCAAAAAATAGGAAATAATATTGAAACCTTTCATTTGTATTTTTTTTAATAAAATTTTGATGGACAAATCAAGTGAATTGGAAGCAGAAGTTAACGATAGTTGCTGATGTTGTCAAAAAATATGAAAAATCGATGAAGGTCGGATGATGTTCTATTAGGGGGTGACTACTACGGATAAAGTAGATTATGGGACGAACGAATGAGAGGTCGAAACTCAACTATTATAAGACACGGGTCAGACTATATTAAGGCCTTGTTTGGCTTTCGCTAAAAATGATTGACCAAAATAAAAATAAAAAAAAAAGTTGGTGACAAAATTATATAACAAACTAAGTTAATGATAAAACTGAAAGTTGACTCAAAGTTGATGCCATAAACGTATATTTTGCCAAATAATAATAATAATTCTCATGTTTCTAATGAATTCATTAAACTACCAACGTTTCTAAGTTTCAACACGACTAAGATCACCCTATAAAAAAGGGGCCCAGTCGCGGCTATTACAAGAAATCCCTAATCCTAAACGCCCGAATTCGGTCGAGCTGTTCTCGAGAACCCTCCCGCACTGCGTTGGGAATACCCGTCACCTGTTGCATCCGTTTTCGTCATGGCGGATTACCTTTCCAACCGTTACGACGGCAACGGGGATGATTTCGATGGCCACAACGGCGGTGGAGACGATCTCGACGGCGATTCCAAGTCTCAGGTTTTGTTTATAGTTTGCTTCGCTACTCGATGATTGGGCGTGTCGGCGTTTAGGTCGAAGTTCGCGATCGGAGAGTTTACTAGGTTTTTTGTGTACCGATTGGTCGGAAAGGTGTGTAATCAGTGTACTTGTGACCGATGAGTTAGATTGTAATTTAGGTTCCGCCGCTCTTTTTCGTCTGGCTTTGGATTGTTACGCTTTGTTTGAGTACTCCGGATGGTTACACTCCTCTAATTGTTGGTGAGGTTTGGAAATATTGTGTTGCCGCCTGTAATTTCCCAAATCCTAAGGCATTAGTAGTGAAACATCTTTATTTGTTCTTAAGACATCTTGATCTGACTTGTTGTCCTACTTTCTCTTCACTTGTTTTTATTGTCTATCTCTGCATCTTTCGTTAATTTGTTTTGGGTTGTTTCACAGGAATATGACTGGGAGAATTCGAAGAGCAGTGATAGGGAAAGAGATAGGGGACATGAGAAGGACAAAGAAAGGGAACGCGACCTAGACCGAGACCGAGACCGTGGGGATCGAGATAGGGTTAGGGGGAAGGATAGAAATGGGGAGAGGTCTCGTGACCGGGATAAGGAAAGAAGCAGCAGGGACTGGGATAGGGATAAGGACAGAGACCGTGAAAGGGAGCGTGATAGGCATCATAGAGATCGCCACAGAGATCGGGCGCACAGTGAGAGAAGAGAACGCGGAAGAGACAAGGAAGATGATGATGATTATCACCGAAGTCGGGAAAGTGATAGGTGATGAAGGAGCATAATTCCTTTGATGTCGATCTTCTTATGATATACTTTTTCTTCCTGCTCCATGTTTGTTTCCGATATAGTAATATATTCAAAGCAAACATGCTTGCTTAGTATTGTAACCTTTTGGTTTCCAGGCGTTAAATCATTTGTGTGAGTTTTATTTCAGAATTATAGAATGACTTTCTATTTTGATACGCAGGCACAAAGGTTATGACAGAGACACAGAGGACAAGCATAGGCATCGGTCCAGATCTAGTGCCAGGTCAGAGCATCGGTCATCACGCTCCCGTTCTCCTTCAAAGAGGTATATCCTTTGCGGGAGCATAAAAAACAATTATCTCTGTTGTTTTTTATTTAAATCTTTTTGTAGGTTATGCTCACATATTCATTTTTTATTTATACTATTATTATATACTATGTTGCTTTCTGTTTATATTGACAACTAAAAAGATCTCCAAGGATTATGCCATGCAGTGTTTGTTCTGTGAAAGCAATTCCATCTTAGTAAAACCAGTGTCTTTTTAAGCCTTTTCAGTTATGAGAGTAATGTAAGTATTTTTTTTCTTTTCAAGTCTTGAATGTTAGGTGATTTACCTGGTCAATACTCGATATATAGGATGATTGCATCATCCTATTCAGGTTTTTGTCAGTTGTCAATCAGGCCTAGCTTAACATCTGTTGTATTTACGTTCTTTGAATGACAAATGGTAATTAATAAATTGCATCTCTCTATAAAAGAAAAAAGTTTTCTGTCCCCATGAATTACAGATTCTGATTGTTAGATGTTGGTTTTCTTGCAAGTAGTTGCTTGATCATTTGGAAGTATTCCTGATAATGTTATGTCATCTGTGTTTCTCCGTTCAGCAAAAGAGTGAGTGGTTTCGACATGGCACCTCCTACGCCGACACTTTTGGCCAATGCAGCTGCTGTTGCTGCTGTTGCAGGTATTTTTTCTCCACGCCGCTATACCAATTAATTAATCATAACTGTTGTTTCTTGTTCCTCTTGATAGTGTGGAAAGTATCGATCAATAGGATGGTATCATTTGGTAAGCTTTTTAATGTCACGTTATTTTTTAGGCCCAGGATATACTGTTTCGCAGTTATTTCGTTTCTAAAATATTCTGGAACTGAGAGGCTTTTGGTTATTTGTTTGTTTGGTGTTGTTTGCTTGTTTGTGTCTTTTCTTATGTGTAAGAAGGCAATGTCGGGCTACTTGCCCCACTCTGCTGACAATTTGCGTGAGCCGACTACTCTAGCTTTTATTACCTGGAGGAATCAATAACCGGTATGACGAACTTGTTCGTATCACGCTGCAATATTACCTCTTTCACTTGTTTTTCTATTTGCAGTTACTTTTTGTATCCAAAGTTATAAGTTTTCTCAAATGGTTTCACTGGCTTTGGATCCCAATCCCGACGAAGGAGAGTTTTTACTTCTGAATGTGAATAATTAAATTAATGTCAACTTGATGGTTCAGAATGATTAATAAATAAAAAATCACAGTCAGGCGTAGTTGATTTATCTTAAAGGGTGTGGTTTGTATCCAGTCTGATGAAGAGGTTTTGTTGCTTTTATTTGCAGGGCAAGTTTCAGGGGCAGCTCCCGCTATTCCTGGAATGTTTCCAAATATGTTTCCCTTGGCTGGCCAGGTATTTATTACTACTTAAAGTGTGAAGTTGTATTACAATTATGAGATACTAATTGTTTGTTCCCTGTGGGGTAGTTTGGTACTCTTCCTGTGATGCCTGTTCAAGCCATGACCCAGCAGGTAGGTTTGGCAGAAGTTGAATAAATTATTCCAAGACCTGATTTGATTCCCCAATCACTATAACTATGCCTTGTTCATATATGTGCAGGCAACCAGGCATGCCCGGCGAGTTTATGTCGGAGGACTTCCACCCTCAGCAAATGAACAGGTTTGTTAATAATTTGTGTTTCTCATGATGTTTTGTTTGGGGAAGTTCTGTTTCTCCTTGTCCCTTGGCTAGAGACCTGCTGCCCATGCATTTGTCGAGTCATCTTGAGTCATGTCATATCTGATGTTCCAGAACGGATTATTGCTAATGAAGTTATTTTTTAAATGCAGTCTGTCGCAACCTTTTTCAGCCAGGTTATGGCTGCTATTGGAGGGAATACAGCCGGTCCAGGTACTTCCATAGTCTGCTTGACCTTTGTGATGGGTTTAAGTATTTTTTAGCAAGGAGTGAAGCCTAATTTGTTTGTATTCAGGGGATGCTGTTGTCAATGTTTACATCAACCACGAAAAGAAGTTTGCTTTTGTTGAAATGAGATCTGTGGAGGAGGCAAGTAATGCAATGGCTTTGGACGGTATCATTTTTGAGGTAATCTAGCTATCTCAAAACTTAAAATCATTATCATTTGATTGCTAATTTAGATCCGTAAGCTGGGATTATATATGTGTGTGTTTTTTCCTTTGCTTCCTTAATTTATTAATAACAGGGAGCACCTGTCAAGGTTAGGAGGCCTAGTGACTACAACCCCTCGCTTGCTGCTACTCTTGGTCCTAGCCAACCCAATCCCAACTTGAACCTCGCTGCCGTCGGGCTAACCCCCGGGTCTGCTGGTGGACTTGAAGGGCCTGATCGAATTTTTGTGGGTGGACTTCCTTATTACTTTACAGAGGCTCAAGTGAGGGAGCTGCTGGAGTCATTTGGGCCTCTTAGGGGTTTTGATCTTGTGAAGGACAGGGAAACAGGAAATTCAAAAGGATACGCCTTCTGTGTTTATAGTGACTTGTCAGTTACAGACATAGCCTGTGCTGCTCTTAATGGAATCAAGATGGGAGATAAGACTCTTACGGTCAGACGCGCTAATCAGGGCACTAACCAACCAAAACCTGAACAAGAGAGTGTGCTGTTGCATGCACAGCAGCAGATAGCTTTACAGGTATGTAGGTCTTTTATCTGCCTGAATTTGACTGATTGAAAATTCTCTATGTTTTCTCCCTTCCCTAATGTTACAGAAGTCTTTTCTTGTTGAAGTTAATGTTTTGCTCCATATGTCAGAAACTTATGTATCAACCTGGAGCTCTGGCTACTAAAGTGGTGTGTCTAACCCAAATAGTAACAGTGGACGAGCTCCGAAATGACGATGAATATGAAGAAATATTGCTGGATATGCAGGAGGAAGGAGGGAAATTTGGTATGCTTTGGCTGCATGATTCTATTATTGTACTTTCACCCTGACTCCAATTTACTTACTTGGAATCTCTTATTGATTCTTGTTTTCTTCTTTTGTTTTCTTCTGCATGTCTGTTTTACAGCCTTTTGTTGTTACCGAAACTGCTTAGAGATTTGGGCCTAACATTGAGAAAGAAGCTCCCATGACCTTTCATCCTCTTAGATGTGGTTCTGGCGGCCCCAAAATCTATTTCTGTTTACTAATAATCGTGTTTTGCAGGTAACTTGGTGAATGTCATCATCCCTAGACCTGGGCCCGATGGCGATCTGTCACCAGGTGTCGGAAAGGTATTTAACTAACATCTTTACCATGTTTTTTATTTGTGCCCTTTTCTTTTAGGAGACTCAGGCTAGGAATTTCTTAGATTGCGTATTTTACGGCACTGACAATGGCAAGAACTCAGGTGTTCCTGGAGTATGCTGACATGGAAGGCGCCACCAAAGCTCGGAATGGCCTGAATGGGAGGAAGTTTGGGGGAAACATCGTCACGGCGGTCTTCTATCCCGAGAACAAGTTTGCCCAGGGGGACTATGAAGGCTAGCGACGTTGGGGAAGTATTTACAATATCGTTAGTATCAGGATTGGTGGATTTCGCGAACCTAAACTCAATCATCGAGGGGCTTTGTGGCTGCCTGCTGCTTGGTTGTTTGCACTCATTGGCTGAAGCTGCCAACTTTCCATAACATATGCATTCGTCTTTAACGGATGGAGACCATGTTTTGCTGCATTGTTTACTTTCTGCCTGTGGATGAAAATACAATGGGTGCTTTATTACCAAAGTAGTCACTGTTACCACCTAAGTCAAATTGCTATATTTTTTAACAATGCAAGTAAAATATTTTATGAAATAAGTCGATATTATTAAAGTAGTCATTATTGCCATAAACATCTTTTTTATAAATGATATCGGAATCGATTATTTCACAAATTATATGAACCGACGAGCACAGCAGTGGGTGGCCGATTGGCCGCCGTTTAAAATATATTTGGACGGGTGGTGGTTTTTACGGGTCCACACTGGACTAATAAACCCTAGCGACCAACAAAACCCCGTTGTTCCACCGAGGGTCAGTTAGCTTACTCCTTCCGTTGCCATGCAGCCGCCGCATTTCCTCCGTCAATTCCGCCGCCTCTGCACCGCCGCTACCCCGCCTCCTCCTCCCCCTGCCCTCACTATATCCCAGCTCAAGTCCAGACTTCGATCCGAGTTCGACCCCGACAAAGCCCTCCAGCTGGTCACCACTGCGTTTGCCACTCCTTCGCTCGTCACCTCCGCCTCCGTCTCCTCCCTCCACCACGCCCTCTCCCTCGCCATCCGCCGCCTCTCCAAGTCTCATCGCCCTCATGACGCCCTCTCCTTCCTCTCCTCTCTCCAATCATCCCCTGCCCGCTCGCTCTCCGAACCCCTCCTGTCCTCCCTCATCGTCTCCTACTCCCTCGCCGGCATGTTCGAACACTCCCTCCTTGCCTTCCGCCAGATGGACTCTCTTGGCGTCCCCCGTTCCGCCTCTTCCCTCAACGCTGTCCTCTCTGCTGCACTCAACTGCGGCCTCCACCCCCGCGCCCGCCAGCTGTTCGACGAACTGTCGCGTGAGTATGGGATCTCCCCTGACGAGGTCTCCTATGGGATCCTTGTCAAGTCCCATTGTGCTGAGGGGTTCACCGACAGAGCGATTGATTTAATTAGAGATGTCAAGAAGAAGGGCGTTGGGGTCACCGTCGTTGCTTACACCACTGTTCTGAATTGTCTGTACAAGGAGGGACGTGTGGAGGATGCGGAGAAGTTATGGGATGAAATGGTGAAAGGCGGATGCGAGCCAGATGTGGCTGCATATAATGTAAGGCTGAGGTATGCCCAAAATGCCTCACCGGAGGAGGTCTCTAGGATTCTGGCCGAGATGGGTGAGGCCGGTTTGCGGCCTGATGCTGTTAGTTATAACTGTTTGATCACCGCATATTGCATGGTGGGGAAGATGGAGGATGCGAAGAAAGTCTACCGGGAAGAGTTGGGTGGTGGACGTGGCTACGACAAAGCTAAGGGTGCAAGCAAATGCAATCCAAATGCTGCAACGTACCGAACTATGGTTCATTACTGGTGTAGGAATGGGGAGTATGAGAATGGGTACAAGGTCTTCAAGGAGAGCGTGAGTGCAAACAAGCTGCCAGATTTCGGGACTTTGAAGGGTTTGGTTGAAGGGTTGGTTAAACAAGGGAAGGTGAAGGAGGCAAAAGGGGTTATAAGGACAGTGGAGAAGAAATTCCCTCCGAACTTAAGGCGGGCTTGGACGAAGGTTACAGAGGAGCTTGGGTTGGGCAAGGATGCTGAGAACGACGAGGAGGAGATTGAAGGCTCTGGCAAGATTAGGGAGGCCGTTGCTTAGGTTGTGCATCTTGAAATAAGGATCTGGTTTGTTGACAGGCTTAATGAATGATCATACTAGTGAGGAAGTTGACAAAGGTGGTTATCCAATTAAGTGAGGAGCTCCAACAATTAAGTTTATACATGCTCACGAGATGAAGCAGTTTAGCTGCGACAGTGATTGATTCTTATGGTGTTGCATATGCCGGTGTATTATTATCTGGTAAGGGGTACCCCTGAGTTCCTTATAACTTGATTTTTGAATTATGATTGCGGCTGGGGAAGCATAATTTTCTGTCTTATAACTTGCTTTTCAATGAATTGGTTACATGAGCTATCGGTTTTACTCGAAAAGGGTCACATTTCAATCCATGGATGGGTGCTTGGCGATTGAAGCAGCTCATGAATCCGAAGTAAAGATTGAGATGTGGCATAATATGCTGAGAGTAGTCTTAGTCTTGCCCATTAACTACTGATTAGGGCCAGTGATCACAACCCAAATCCCAGTAGGAGGACATTGTCTTTTTCTAGAACAGAGCATTCCAGATCTCAGTGAGCTCTAGGCCATGGTGCATGCCAGAACCCAGCAGCCCTCGGAGCTCCTCTTTGGGCATCTCCTTCGCCGTCACAAGCTTCATCGTCGCCTGACTTAACTTCCTGTATGGGTCACGCATTTTCTTCCCCGCCACCTTTTCCATCCTTCTGTTCCTTTGCCACCCCTCTGTCTCCATTCATCCGGGGATGCCGCTGTGACTGCCACACAACCTCTGCTTGACTGCCAACTGCCCGGCCTTGAACTTCACCTTCTTTTGGAGGAGGCTTTCTTCCAAGACCTCCTGATCACCACAGAATGCCTGTGTACCAGTGGCGGCGGAGGCTGAAGAGGAAAGTATAGTCAGGGGATGGGTAAGGGTTAGTAGGATCCTGGTCATCCTTAGCTCGAGGCGCTTGGCCATAATTCCTAATCGTTTGGGGCAGCGAATCGATCAAGAGGTTCAGAACGACCTGCCTAATACAATCCTGTGCATCTCGAAGCACAGAGGACTCCCCTGATTATCAATCCTCGTAACCATAGGAACAGATTACATTCATCAAAGAATGGTAGATTAAGACAATAACAACAGGTGCTCTTTAGTCTTTGTACCATCAGTCATAGATCTCATAGTCATCATCGTTGGCATTTGTGTCCCGGTTACTACTTCCTTTGTATTGTAATGGAAGGGGTCATTGTTCCTGTAATTTCCTAATTTAATTAGAATCAAATCAATGCATTAAAGATGATAACATTCTGATTGTTCACCCCTCCCAAATCTAGGGTTGTTTTTACCCTTGGAAAATTGTGTATCAAAGTCAACCCCTTTTGACTAACCAAGTCCAATCACCTAACTCCCCCACCAAATTGCCAATGACATGCAATGTAATGACCAAGACTTGATGGGGCTAAGGTTGTCCGAATCCCCAAGAAAAAACATCACTTACTTCCCTCTAAACCAACCCAAATTTAGAATCACAACCCCAAATGCAAAGAGGGTCCTTAATTAGGAACCACCCATCTCCCCCCCTGTTTAAACACCTAAAACCAAGGACCACCCACCCCCACCCTTTGACAAACACAAAAAAAAAAACATCAAGAACAAAGAAAACCTCCCTCTTTGACTTAAAGTAATTTATCCTTCTCATTCTCCCTTTCATTCTTCTCTTTTTGTTTATTTGTTTGTTGATAGATTTTGATACATTGATACAATCAGACGTATGAGGAGGTTGTGTCCGAACATCGACCAAGAAGATGGCCTCGAGACCATCCTCGAGGTTCCCATCCCCGAGGAGATGTTCACCAGCATGGGCAACAACGTTGCTGTCCGGATGCAAAACATGCTTTCCTGGATGAAGGCCCAGGCCTCCGACAAGTGGTCCTCCCCTATCATCGCCGCTCGCATTAACGAGCTCCGGTTCCTTCTTTACCTTGTCGGGTCACCGTTGATCCCTCTCCAGGTTTACCTGGATAACTCCATCCACCGCCCCGTACGAAACTCTTCCATTGTAAGGGTCTTAACATTATGAGAATCGGTTTCATGGGTGTCCGAATTACTCTGGAGACATTGATGATTAGCCATGATCGTGTCAGGAATCATCGACGGCAAAATACATAGTGCAGCAGTACATAGCCGCAACAGGAGGGCAACCGGCACTTAATTCGTTCAGCAGTATGTGCGTGACGGGCCAGATCAAGATGAATGCGTCGGAATTCCACGAGGGGGAGGAGAGTATCCGATCAAAAAGCATGCAGGAGATGGGTGGTTTCGTGTTGTGGCAGAAGAACCCTGATCTATGGAGCCTCGAGCTCGTGGTTTCCGGGTGCAAGGTTGTCTGCGGAAGCAATGGGAAGTTGTCATGGAGACATTCGTCGAACCAGCAGACGCCCATCTCCAAAGGCCCCCCGAGACCCTTGCGAAGATTCCTCCAGGTAGGAAAGGGAGAGAGCAGGAGCCATCTTCAGTCTCTGGTTCCCGCCATTTGCAACTAAAGCCACGTCCTCTTTTCGGAACAGGGATTGGATCCGAGAGCGACGGCATACCTTTTCCACGACGCGATGTGCATAGGAGAGAAGATCATAGATGACGAGGACTGCTTCATCCTCAAGCTCGAGACGGGCCCGGCAGCCAGGGAGGCGCAGAGCGGGCCGAACTACGAGATCATACATCACACCATATGGGGATACTTCAGCCAGCGTTCGGGGCTGCTTATCCAGTTCGAGGACTCGAGGCTGCTGAGCCTGAAGACGAAAGGGGACAAGGACGTGTTCTGGGAGACGAGCACGGAGTCAGTGATGGAGGACTACAAGTACGTGGACGGCGTCAACATCGCGCACAAAGGCAGGACGAGGGTGACCGTGTTCCGGTATGGGGAGCAGAGCGCCAACCACAAGAGGGAGATAGAGGAGACATGGAATCTCGACGAGGTGGATTTCAATGTCCGGGGACTTTCCGGCGGGGATTTCTTGCCGCCGTCCGACTTGGATTCCGAGCAGACTGCTTTGTGAGGATCGAACGTTGAAATGAATTTTGGTGATGAAAATTAGTTTTAAAGACAAAAAAAAAAAAAAAAAAATTTTTGAGACGAGGAGAAAAATCTTAAACTCAAAATTGTATCTAAACAATTTTTGTAGATAATTATATTAGAATTTTTACTATTTTTTATTTTCTTTTTGCCTCAAAAATTTCCCACGAATTTGTATCAAACAATCACTAAAATAAATAATTACCCCGAGGCCCAAGTATTGCAAATACGGGCCTAGGCCCATTTAGAAAGGTTTGGGCCCAATAGTCGTTTTAGCAACGCGGTAACCGAGAAACGGAGTGGAAACCTCCGCATCTCCCTTTTGGATTTGCTTCGGGGGAGATGATTAAGGCAGCGATGGTGATCAGCGCTCAGGGCAAGCCTCGCCTGGCCAGATTCTACGAGCATCGGGTGATGATTTCCATTCCTCTTCTTCGATTGTCCAATTGCTGCGACTGCGTCTTGATCCGTGCATTTGCGATTTTTTTTCCTGTATTTTGCTGCTTTAGACCGTCGATGAGCAGCGGGATCTCGTCCGCAGAGTGTTTTCTGGTGATTTCTTTGTCTTTCTTTTGGTTGTGGACGACGGATCGCGGAGGCGACGTCCGGCCGAGAAGTTTTTTTGTTTGATTTTGTGATGCAATTGGCGATGCAGTGTTGAGCTGCAGGGCGGAGAATGTGAGCAATTTCATGGAAGCGGATTCCATTTTCGGACCGGTAACTTTTTTAACCGTTTTTGACCTCGATTGATATACGGTGTTGCTGCCATCATTCCATTCAGTAGTCGGTTCTGAATGAGTGCCAACAGTTATGTGATGGCTGTGACTTGTTTCTAGTACTCGTTTGTGTTAATTGATTGGATTATTTCGTTTTCCCAGGACAGTAATCTTGTGTACAAGCATTTTTCCACGTTATACTTCATCTTTGTTTTCAATAGTTCAGAGAACGAGCTCGCAATGCTGGATGTAATTCAAGGTATGTAATTCTATTTTTTTTATGGAGCAAGGTATGTAATTTTGTGCTGTATGAAGTCCTTCTAAATCTCAACCAGCTCCCTGTTTTTGTAATCCAGCAGAAGACCCCTATCCTAATATGAGTCCGTTATGGAATTATAAGGTTTAGTCCTTAAGTTATCCATTCGGATAGATGTCTTCCAGTTTCTCATGGTTAGATGAACTAGTGTGCCATATGAGTTTTCCAGTAGCAAAATGGTCTGAATTGATTCTTAATATGTGCAGTTAAAACAGGAAATAAAGTCAGCTGATTTTGCTTAGATGCGTGTTTTGGATATTACTGTTCTTTCTAGTTCGTCCAATCAAAGTCCTTACTTTGTGCTGTTAATAGTTGTCTTTTCTGAGTAATTAGTTAGTGGGTTGTTTGGTTTATTATATCCTATCAATTTGTTTCCGAGGGAAAATTTCATTAACATTCTTATATTCTTTCAACTTCTTCCATCCAGTTTTTGTGGAAACACTGGACAAATGCTTCAAGAATGTTTGTGAACTTGATATCGTTCTCAACTATGATAAGGTTTGTTGTTGCTTTCAGCAATATTGTCCAGTTGTTTTTTTCTGATGTGGATATGATAGTTCCGGTCATACTTAAAAGGCTTAATGTCCAAATTGACCATATGTATATTCATATACAATATGAGCTTTTCTACTAATATGGTGTGGTTTGAGGATAATCTTGTTTTTATTTTAGAGTCCTAAGATATCTCATTATATTTGCATGAAATACATCCGGTTGGCACATTTGATTTTAAATGGAATACTTTATCAAGGTCAATCGAAAGTGAGGTCTCTGATATGAAGATCTATTCAATCAACTGCATCTGATTTATTTTAGTGCAGATGCAAACCGTCATTGATGAGATGATATTTGGCGGGCAGGTTATGGAAACTAATTCTGCTGAAATCCTGAGATCTGTGGAGGAACTATCAAAGTACTTTATTACCTTACGCGTTTCTCTTTAAATAAGGATACTTGCAAGTGAAATTTCTTTTTATTGATTATTCTTCTTTAATGATGCAGATTAGAGGCTGCCTCAAGTGCTATCTCACTTGTTCCCAAGCCTGTATCTAGCTGGCGGAGTAGATAGCAGGTGCTCAATTTTAGGTGTTGCTCTTTTTCTTGAGCTTATCAAAAGGCCTTTCCTAAACTTACTTTTCTTTTTGTGTTGACATAGATATAGACCCGAATAAATTACATGATACATGGAAGGACTGTGATCTTTTAAGATATTTAATCGCCTTGATGAAATTTTATGTAGTTTCTGGCGCTAATTTTGGTCGGTAAAACCTCTGGTTGTCAATTGGCTTTCTATCAGCAATCCCTTCATGTGTTTCATGAGACAAGATGGAGCAAATGAAACACGTAGGCTCAAATAGCTTTTCTCAAAAGAGTGGTTTTACTGAGTAGTTGTGCTTTCTTCTCATGAAATCTAACAGCACATCCATTTGTCGGCTACACAAGTCCAGTGAAAGAACCTCTACATTACTTGCTAATATTGTCAACTAAATGATTCAGAGTTGCTCAGATTGAAGGCGATTATGATTCTTAAGGTGATTTGTTTGAGGGAGGATATCTTTTTGTGGACGTTAGGTCCCTCATATCTGTTGCTGGTAGTAATTGAAATCCTTGTCATGGCGAATTATCTTGTCAGAGCATAGTTATCTGTTAGATTTGACATCATGGATGACAAGGTGATGCTCTCCGATCTTTCATATCAACCTTCATGTTTACAAGTTATGTTCCATATGCATAAGAATGTAATTCTGGTTGAGGCAGCCTACTTGTCTAGGTTATAGTTTGTTTGGATCCACCCGAACACAATCATATAGTGAAATTTCGTTTCGGTTTTATTGGCATGATTATTCCTTTCACATGTTTTGGCTCTGAGGGGACCATCGAACATTGATTGATGGTACATTTGTGAAGCTCAGCATCAAGTGACAAAACTGGGTGGCATGGCTTGGCGGTAATTTAAACTGGTCCCAGTGCTTCTAAGCCATCCATATCCAATTGTTTTTAATAATATTATTTGTCCATTCCATTAGATAATGATCATTTTACTCGTTATACCTTCATCTGCAAATCGACTCCACTGGAACAGAAAAAGGACATTAATCTTGTAAGATTTACAGGGAACATCCTTTCCACAGCTGTCAAAGGAAAATGGAGCATCCCTACGTGTTTTTGGTCTAATCATTCTATATGGGTCAGGCAAACCGGATTTAATCTAAAGCAAAGTTGAAAGGTAAATCTCATCCCTTTTAGATTGAGTCTCTAATATTTACATCAAGGGTCTCTAGGTAGGGGCAGCAGCCTAATTATCTGAGTGGTAGTATCAACTTTTCCTGTTACGTTAGAATGATTGAGGTTGTCCCGAGCACTATGTTAGAGTAAATTGTGTCTTTTAGCGATTAAGACAAGGAGGTACGGGAGGGGGACAATTAGGATGCACAAGGGGATGAAATTCTTGGCTGCTAGTGATGCGCTTTCCACTATCAGGCAATGAAATTCAAAACACCTTGTCCCCTCCCCGACATCCCTTTTTATGTTTCCTTGTGGGCTTGAAACTCATATCAATTTAATAAATTGAAGGGTAGATGTGGATTTTGGGTGCTTGGCCTCGTGCCTTGTGTTACGTCCACAGAATATGGAGTAAGGATATATCATCTCCTTCTGAAGTGCAATGTTCACAATTGATTGCTTAGGTTGGTTGCTGCTTCTTTCTGCTTGCTTCTTTTGTGATCCGGAGTTACAGAACGTGGGGATATGTCGTCCATGCAAATTACTCTTAAGATGAATGAATGAATGAATGAATGAATGAATGAGAGAACTATCATCTGTGATATCCCAACCCCGTGTAATTTGGATATAGGCTTGTTGAATTTGAGTGGGGGTAATGAAATGATAATTTGGGTGATTGGTCAAAAGATGGGTGTTAGAAGATTGGCCGTTTATTATTTATTTATTTATTTTTATAATTTCTGGGGGAATGGAAAGGGAGTTAGTATTTCTTGGTAAGACTAGTTTTCCTATCATTTTTAAGAGGATTTAAACAGTTAGTATAGAATTTGTCGTAGCGGTCCCATAGCTATAACTAGGAGTACCCCCCACATCCCAACGGAGGGAAGGCTCGAAAATTGAGACTAAGATGGAGAAGGAAAGGGACGGAGGAGGAGGAGGACGACGACGACTCCCCTCCCGCTTCGTCAATTGGCTAAACCGACACGATATCTCGTCGTACGAAATGTCCGAACGCGCTGTGTCACGGGCAGGGAAGGAATCAATGTTTTCTTGTCCTGCAACCACTGCCATGACTTATGTCATTTGAATTGATTTTCCTGCCTTTGACCCTCCCTCTTTTTTAAAAATAAAATCGAAATATAATTAATATAGGAGAAGGCCAAGTCCCATATTTCATTCCAAGATCACGAACGTCACGTCCCCCCTTCCTTTTGACCAATAATTCAACAGTCCCTCGTCGGTACCAATAATTCTCCAATCCGTCTCACTAAGAATACTTTTCCTCGAACTCAAACGTCTGGCATGTTCTTGGAACTCGAGTTGCTGAAAATGTAAGCTCGAGCACTAAAGTTGAAGCAACTTGGTTCAAGCGACATGTATGTCTCTTCTTATCGTGATTGTTTATTATCCCAGGCTCGTTTTTTAGGCACGAAATTCCATTTGTAAACAAGAGGAAATACATACAATTACGTAATAACCCAAACCCTGAATCATCGGGACGTTTAACCCTAACTTACTGTATGTCAATGACTTTGGCGTGTCGACACGGGGGGATGCTCGAAACCGAGGACTTCTTGCTGGAGTATCATATGTATATGTTGTCCCGTGGATGCCTTATAAAGACCGATCAAATGATCATCACATTGGCCATGCGCGCGACTAAGCAGATCTCTTTCCCGATCCTTCCATCCTTCGCGCGCGCGCGTGTGAGTGACTTCTACTCATTCGTCGTGATGATTGAATTTCAATGCGTGACCGGCCCCTTTTTTGACTTCTTTTTTCCATTCCATTTAATCCCCATCTTCATTTCATGTCATAATTTTTCTTTATCTTTGTTTTTAGTGGGTGGGAGAAAGAGATAATAATTCAATTTTCTCTCTCTCTTTTTTTATTTTTTATTTTTTACTTTCTCAGGGGACAGTCTCTCCAACCCCGAATCAAATAAGCTAATAGATTCATTGCCTGGATTCCCAGGGCTTTTGCATGATTCAATTATTATTTTCTTGTCAACGTCAAAAGAACAACCCCCAACCCCCAACCCCACCCAACACACGTGTAGTTTCGGTGTCGGCCAATTGGAAATTTTCTTATAAAAAAAAAACATCTATGTTGAGATGCAAAGCAAATTGGTGGTGAGAAGTAAATAATGGTTAAACGAAAATGTGGAGAAATCATTGGCTTCTTCTGCCCCCAAGAAACCCGCACGAGCGCATGGCTTCAAGCCTCATGATTTATTATTTGAGCCTTTTCTCTTCTTCTTTTATTTTTCCCTTTCCTTTTCGTTTTTATGGTCCTCTAAATCTTGATCAACATATCATGTCCGGTTCGTAATGATAGGGGATTCTGTTCATTTAAATTAACTAATTTCGTTTACGTGGACAAGGGAAATTATTGGGCACACACTCGAAACGTCGATGCTTTCTTTTTCGAATAATTCCCAATCATACACAATTTCGGGTTGCGTTTATATATGTACATATATTATGTCATCGTCCCCATTAGAGCTTTTCGTGCATGCGAGGTGTAATAATGTGCACACATGGATGACCAAAAAAAACAGGTATGGATCCATCTAAACCACCCACCCCCACCTCCCCACACCCTCCTTTTTTTTATTTGTTTAGATGCTCGTTTAGGGAATATAATTGTTGTCAAACGCCTTCACCTAGAAAAAAGAAATGAATCCGACCAAAAAATAAAGAAAAACTCATGAGGACTTCCTCCTTAGGCACTGTTTTCCGACAAGAACTCCTCTAAGAAATTATGGGTAGTAAAAAAAAAAAAGAATAAATTTCCTGGTCAAAGAGATGGTGATGCATAAATTTGTTCCCGTTTCTTTCAATTTGATAACTAGTTTTTCCAATGACGGGACAAAAATATTCACACGTGAGGGCGATGGGGGATACAATCAGCAGAAGCAACCCAAAACATACTTCTGTTCTTTACATATATTAGTCATGATAACTTCATTATCATCGCAATAATTAATAATGATTGATGGGAACTATGCATGATTAACGATGGAGCGATGATGCTTGGAGCGACGTTACCCGATTCGATTCGCCGCTTGCGCGGATTGGCTGTCGTATTTACTAAGCCTCTCGACCCACAAAATCCACTGGCCAGCCGACCATAGCAGGGAGCTATTAACGGTCTCCTAACCGCCATAAACCCTCCAAGCCCTTAAACTAAGGAACACGGCCGTACAACTAAAAAAGCTCTTCTTCTTTGTTGCTGCTGCTGTTGTTGGTGTTGTTGTCCTTCCTTTATTCCAACTCCAGGAAAGCAAAGCAAATAACAATGATGGTAATGATCTCACAGCGAAGCATCCAGAGCAAAAGCATCAAACAAATAGCATATATAAAGTAGGAGGGGGTCCCAATTGGTCAGTTTTTTTTTTTTGGTTAATATCCTGTCAAACATCATCAGCCATAGAATAACATGAATGAGTATTTGACATATGGATTACGTAAGGTTCTTCTTCCCTTTTTCATATTTTTGCCCCATAAAAGAAAAAAAGGGGGCACCTAGATTTCTAGTTCCTCCCAAAAGGCAAGAAAAAACCCAATTGGCAGGAATCCAAAGGAGTAAGATTGTTTGTGTTATTTTTCTTCTTCTTCTTCTTCTTCTTCTTACATTCATTCCTTCGTTTCAATCCATGTCTGAATCCCCCCATTTCATATTCACCTCCCTCGTCCTCGCCCTCTTCCCTTCAATCCTTGCCTTCCTATTCGTCTCCATTCTCGCCAAGCGGTCAAGCCGCTCGAGGCGGAGGCTGAACCTCCCCCCGGGCCGCATGGGTTGGCCCTTCCTCGGCGAGACCATCGGATACCTGAGGCCTTACTCTGCCACCACCGTCGGCGACTTCATGAGCCAGCACATCTCGAGGTACACGCCATGGTAGCATCTCATGGGAATCGGCATCTCGGGTGGTTGTTTATTTTTTTCTTAATGGTGGCGGCTTTGTTTATCATCCCCTCAGGTATGGGAAGATATACAAGTCGAACCTATTCGGAGGGCCGGCGATCGTGTCTGCTGACGCGGGGCTAAACAAGTTCATCCTCCAGAATGAGGGGAGGCTGTTCGAGTGCAGCTACCCGAGGAGCATAGGCGGGATACTCGGGAAATGGTCGATGCTGGTCCTCGTCGGGGACATGCACCGCGACATGAGGATCATCTCCCTCAACTTTCTAAGCCATGGTCGACTTCGGACGCGCCTGCTCAAAGAAGTCGAGAGGAACACCCTCCTCATCCTCGAGTCGTGGAAGGAGAATTCGACCTTCTCTGCCCAGGACGAGGCCAAGAAGGTATTGTGCAGAACCAACAGATATCGTCCTTTTTTGGTGTTCTGATAAAATAGGAGGATTTACGGCATGGATTTTACGTTGGGGGGGGGGGGGGGGGGGAGACAGTTCACGTTCGATCTGATGGCGAAGCACATAATGAGCTTGGATCCAGGGGAGCCGGAGACAGAGCAGCTGAAGAAGGAGTACGTAACTTTCATGAAGGGCGTTGTGTCAGCTCCCATCAACCTCCCCGGAACCGCCTACCGCAAGGCCTTAAAGGTAGGCAAGAAAAAAAGGTGAAAAAGGAACTTCAACCAACACGGGGAACGGTCGTTAACTCACGACTTCATCTCTTCCATCGTACGCAGTCGAGGGCAGCTATACTGAGGTTCATAGAGAGGAAGATGGAGGAGAGGAAGAGTAAGATGACGACAAACACAAATGAGGTAGGCAAAGGAGAAGAGGAGGAGGAGGACCGAGACCTTCTTGGATGGACAGTGAATCATTCGAGCCTGTCGACGGAGCAAATCCTGGACTTGATCCTCAGCCTGCTGTTCGCGGGGCACGAGACGTCCTCCGTCGCCCTGTCCCTGGCCATCTACTTCCTCCAGGCCTGCCCTGCAGCCGTTGCCCAACTGAAGGTAAATTCCACAGTCCCCCCGTCGTCAATCACCACCCGCCATTCGTCAATCACCTTGTACGTGTGGTGGTTTTGAAGGAGGAGCATTTGGGGATAGCAAGGGAGAAGAAGAAAAAGGAGAGGGGGGCAGGGGAGGAGCTGCTCAACTGGGACGATTACAAGAAGATGGAGTTCACTCAGTGTGTGCGTAAAAAATTTACTCTAAATATTCACACCCCCCCTCCCTCCCAATTCTCTTACATTTCCGAGTAACTAACTAATAAACTAAAGTGGTGGTCTGTTGTCGGAAAAAGGTAATTAGCGAGACGCTGAGGCTGGGGAACGTGGTGAGGTTTCTACACAGGAAGGCCCTCCGGGACATCCACTACAATGGTATAAAATAACATTAAACTTCTTGCTTGTTTGTTCAGTCTTTGGTGTGATTTTTGGATTTTGAAATAAAAGAAATGGGAATGTTGAGGTAAAAAGGGTATGACATACCATGTGGGTGGAAAGTGCTGCCGGTGATAGCAGCGGTGCATCTGGATCCCCAGCTTTTTGACCACCCTCATTCCTTCAACCCATGGAGATGGCTCCCCCTCCTCCTACAGGTCACTTCTCTAATCCCCCCCCCCCCCCTCTCTCCCGGAATTCCAGTTCTCCAAGCTTCAGTCAGACAATGTGTAGGAGTTGTTAGGTTCTCATGATAGGCCTCACGTGCGGTCTTCCTTTCTTTTGTTTGTTATTATTGCATGGATTTTGTTCGATTATGTTTTGTCGTCTCTTTGGCCAACCAACCCCCCCCCCCCCCCCCCGTTACACACCTAGGGAAAAAAAAATACAAACACGATGATGATCATCATAGTGAAAACAAAACTCCGAGGACGACGACGGCGACGACGACACCGACCACCCCCCTAAGTCGCATCGTACTCACCCCTCCCTCCCACCACGTCCTTCTCAGAATAAATCAAATCCCCTTTCCACTTTTAATATTAACCCCCCCCCCCCCCTATTAGCTACATAACCCTTTATCTTGTTCGTCGTTTCGGGAAAAATGAGCACCATCAGAACCCTTCACCTCAATTACGACATCGGCTTACTAAACAATAATGCAACAATGATGTTTTTTGTTGTTGTTGTTGCTGCTGCTGCGGCTGTGGCTGTGTTATATGATTAGGGAGTCGTGTTCGGCGTCGGCCGTTTCGTCGTATTCCTCGTTTTGGTCAGTTTCGCCCCGTTCGGACAAAAGGAAAATGTCCACCCATGAATGTGAAGTCTGTAGTAGGACGTAGCCTTAAGGGGTTTTCTTTTGTCGTGTTAGTCGTTCGTGTTGTTTTGGATAGATTATTCAATCGTTTTCATAGGTGGTAAAATCGTCTTGTCCTCTTCCCATCCCCAGGAGGAATATTTTGATCAATTATTTCGCCTAAATTATCATTATTTAGGTCCAACATTGACCTTTTATTACTCTTCTCTTAATATCCATGTTAAAAGATGGGGTAGGGTTAATTTTGTGCATGGTTTTATGTTGGGGAGGGGGGGTGGGGGAGATATTTCCCTTGGTGTCTGCCTTTACATGATGAATGATGAAGAAGGATCGATGAGGAGGAGGGGGAGGATTATTACATGGTGGCCTACTAGGCCTCCTGCGCATGCTTAGGGGTATGGGGGGGAGGGGGGGTGGTGTGGGGGACTGACTAGTAATAAATTCCCATGTGGTCGTGGGGGCCTCTCCTTTAGGTTTTGCACGTGCATTCCATTTCATTAGATTTAGATCGCATTAGATTTTCAGTCATTCCTTTCCTTTCTCTTCTTTTCTTTTTCGTTCCTTTTGATTTATCTTTGAATTTTCTTAACCTCCCTCCCTTTCGGCCGATGATTATATTTGAGTTTTTCGACAACTTTGATGATGCAGTTTGGTCTGGTCTGCACTAAATAATTTATGTGTGTCCGGTCCCCATGTGACCCCCTCCCCTCTTGATCTGGACCATGTGATAGTGAAATTATTTATCGTTCCCTCTTGCGACACGACGCTATCTAATATATATTTTCGATACGGGGACGCAGGGCGAGACGAACTCTCCCAGGACGCCGGCCCCCGTGCCTTCGAACTACTTCATGCCCTTCGGGGGCGGCCCGAGGTTGTGCGCAGGGTCTGAGCTCGCAAAGCTCGAGTTGGCCGTGTTCATCCACCACATGGTCCTAAACTTCACGTGGGAGCTAGCAGAGAGCGACGAGGCCTTCGCGTACCCTTTCGTCGACTTCCCCAAGGGACTCCCCATAAGAGTCCGCCGTCACAGCGGGACTTAGAACTGCCCTCTCTCTCTCTCTCTATATATATATATATATGAAGCTTAGCTAGCAAGGGAGGGGATAAGGGATTCGGACAGAAGACATCGATGTGAATGCATATATGAAAGAAAGAAAATGGGGACTCCGGGAGGGACAGGCGTCCATGTCTTGGCCTCTCAGCCTTGGATAATTTTGGACCATGTTGGGTTTCCAAAGGGGGGGAGTGTGATCTTGGGCAAAGGATTCGAGACCAGCCGTGTCCGTGGAATTTAAAAAAAAAAGGATAAAAGAAAATCTTTCATTAATTGCATCACATGGAAGCTATAAAAAGCTAAAGGGAATGGAGTGGAGGAGAGGAAGAGGGGCAGGCAAAGAAGATGGAGGAATGCATCAAAAGAGACCTTTGATAAAGGACCACCTACGCCACCACGTCCTTTCACTTCCTTGTCCTTTTGTCCGAATATCCTTTCCTTCCCCCCCAATTAAAATTAACTGTTCCAATGAACATCTTATAGTCTATATCATTTTTAGATTATTCATGTGGATATGTGGAGGAGCCCAAAATGATTGAGTTTCTTGCATGTTGTACCATCGAACTCTCTCCCCCCCCCCACCCTGTATATCACGTATTATATGATATGATGTTAGGCGGACACCCAAAGCTATATAGCTCGATGGTCGAAAGACGCGTCATACGCTTACGCTACGGATACGAGAACGACCGTGTCTCGGCACCAAAATTTTCGTTAGATAGGATACGGCGTGATGTGTTCCCCACCCCGAGCCTGTCTCGTTGGGCGTTTAACGCCGTTTTTGCAGCCAAACGTTGGACCGCGCGGTCGTGTCCCAAACCTTGTAGCCCCGACTTCTTCTTTGATGTCGTACCATCCATATATCTTTTCGAATTATGTTCGGGGACCCCAAGTGATGTTAATTCCATGTCCCCATTCCGCAGGGTCTCCTCGCCAGCCTTCATTACCCAAAAAATAAAAGGAAGAAAAAAAAAAGACCAAATAATTGTCCCCAAAATTTTTGTCTAGGCCTTGAATATCGAATCGTCGTGTCTTTTATACAAATGTGTAGAGCTAAAAGGAGCTGTTGTTTTTACTCATAAGTGAGGCATAAGTATCTGTGACCTCGAACATTCTCCCGATACCTTCGAGGACACAATATTTAGTAGATTTACGGCACAATGACCGTGATCCATCGATCGAACGTGTGATGCATCGAGGGCGGAGGACTTTTATGACCAACAACCGCTTCCTCCCGACCTCGCCCTCCCCAGAGGAAACCCCACAAAAGTACACAGGAAGGTTCTATTGCCATATTGTGCGAACGACCGACCGACGACAAAACAGTACGAGAGCCTGGCTCAGGTTAGGTCGGCCTTCGCTTTCGGGTCCTTAATTGAAAGAGTCCCCCCAAGGGAAACGCCGAGGGTACATGCCGCACCCGAACGCCTTTGGGATCCACCCATTCTTTTCGGAAGATCCAATCACCGTTTGCGACATGCTCCGACCAGGTCTAGGCCGCAAGACTTCAACTCGTACTGAGTAGGACCGCCCCGCTCAATAATTCCAGGAGGGGTACCTTTCGCAATTCTTGCGGGCCTTTTTGGCCCAGTATGAGGAGATGCCTCGTGAGGCCCAATCATTGTGGGCAAAAAAGGCCCGGCCCGGTTAAAAATTTCAAAATTGCCTGTAATGAAAATGAAAACATAAAAATATATTAAATTAAACTTTTGTCCTTCTCAAAAACTATTACTTCTTTCTCGAAAATGAGAATTGATGATAAAAAAATTAAACTATTGAAGGAAAAGTTAAAAGGCAAAATATATTATTATAATAAAAACTTTTCAAAAATTTTTTATTTTTGTCAACTTTCTTATTTTGAAATACGATTTTATCAATATCTACCTCTTTTTTAAGTTATGAATCGGGTATCGAACCGATGGGTGATGCTTGATTACAATTTCGAATCCGATATTATACGTTTGCTCTTTCAAAAAATTTTTATTTTTGTCAACTTTCTTATTTTGAAATACGATTTTATCAATATCTACCTCTTTTATCTTTTTTTTTTCTTAAATAGAGGGGACGTTAGGCTAAATGCTGAAATGGAGTTAAAGAAGTTTGGTTCGTTGGCAATCTTACTTGGAAATAAAAAGTTAAAATATAAAGTAGTGCTTGATGTATTTTTAGATTAATTGGAGTAATACTCGAGGTTTTTTTAAATTGATTAGTGTAATGCTTAAGGTTTTTTTATTAATTGGAGTAATATGGTGGATTTAATGTAGAAGTGTCCCATAAGATATGAAATCAGAATCGGTACAATAATTGGCGGGTTATTTCTTGGGTGGTTCTTTGAGCCACAATACTAAGTTCTAAAAATAATGAACCGACATTACATGGTAGGTTTCAGGTTTCACGTCCAAACCTACCAACCCGGGCTGCTTATCCGTAAGAAGGACAAAACAATTATTTAAAATATTTTTAATTTCTTCTTGCTTACGTGATATCATGTCATGTTGGTCGGAATATGTTTCCCAAAGAAAATCACGAAAAGAGATTCACTATTTGCATTTGAATTTCGATTGTGCATTTTGGGGGACGTCGCTATACAAACGTCGTGGCATGGTTATTAAGAAAAACCCGCCCTGCCCCTTGTTTGACACACGGGGGCGTGTTTTGAAACAGCGTTCTCTTTGTACTATGAATGGCGTGTTTTAAAACGCGTCCCTTTGATGGTAAAACTATATTTTACGAAACTGAGACCGTATTTCGTAAATTTTTTTAAAACTAACCATATTTTCGTACGTGTTGTTAACTGTTAATTCACTTGATCGCTGTCCTAGACACGTCCCATAAGAGAGGCTCCGTAGAATAGCGGGGTGTGTTTCTCCTTTTATTTTGATTGCGAGGCCGGGTGGTTAGTTGCAGCTCCATCTCCTTCGCCAGCCAACCCCCCGGATTCCGCTACGGTCTCAACAGAAAATCACTCCGTATCATCAGGTTGAATTGACGGTGAGGACGCAGCCGGCAGTAGAGGAGAAGGAGGAGCTTCGGTCATTCGTCGCCTCGCTTACAGATATGTGGCGGTGCATCTCAAGAGGGATCCGAGCTGCTTCCGCGCGATCTGCCTCTAGCCACTCCCCCCTTGGTCGCCTTCCGAAATCGTTCTCCACCAACTCGGTGAGCTTGTCCCCCTTTGGCTCGGTTTGATGCTCGACTTTCGTTTCCGGTGGGGAGCTTGATGCGCAGCGGCGTTATTTGTTTTTGCCGAAGTTTATGACTGTAATCGCGGCGTTGGTCGAGGAAATGACCATGGAAGTTTGGAATGGCACCTCCTTCTTCTTTTTGTGTTTTTTCTTTCCTTAAATTTATGTGAGCGTGCAGCAGTGGCAATGAACAATGCGTTCTTCTGATGACATACGTTGGATGAGTAGTGATTTCGGAAATGAAATTTAGGACTGATGTACCTTGAAAGGAGCAGAGTGGTGGAGGATATGTATTTTTCTGACTTGAATGAGAATTAAATTCCTTGGGTTGTCAATCTGGTTGCATGAGACTTGGATGGTTGTCTTTGTAGAAATCAAGGCTGTCAAAGACTAAAGAAATGTTAAACTACCTTTTAGAAAAGAAAACAATGCTGGAAGCTTGAACATCCTGAGTTATAGTGACTGATAGAAGAGTAGTGTTATTCTAAACATGGATTAATAGCACATTATTCCTTTTTTAACACCTAAAAGTGTGCTTTTTCGTCTACTTTAGTGACCTATTTCAAGCGCCATCAGTTGCATGTGCTTAACAGATAGTGGACTTTTTTCCTTTCCAGTCACCATACACTATAGTTGACCACACCTACGATGCAGCGTAGTCGGAGCTGGAGGTGCAGGGTTGAGAGCTGCTATTGGTCTCTCCGAGCATGGTTTTAATACAGCGTGCATTACCAAGTTATTTCCAACTCGTTCTCATACAGTTGCTGCACAGGTATGAGAATGAGATATTGGTCTGGCTTCAACTACGTCCATGTTGGTCCATATCACATTCATGTAGATTGGAAGTTTCTTTCCCGAGGTAGTGAATGTTGAATGAGCATGCTTTCTGGTATGCCTTGCATGGGAAACCATTGCTTAAAAAATGTGATACTTGTAACTGCATGTTGCAATGTTCTCGGAAGTTAGCTTATGGAAATTTCTTGTCTAAAAACACAGTCGTTTTTTAGTTCTCCCAGGCCCAAATTTCCACGCACTCGTTGAAAAAAAAATATTGTTAAAGTTGAGGAATAAATATATTACAGGACAGATCTTTGGCAAAATGTTGATTCTGTCACACTAGTGTTGTTTGACTAGGCATTTCTGTGCCTAGTTTGTGTTTTTGTACATGGAATGGTCTCGACTGTACTCTTATTGGTCCCACCTTTTGGTCAGTGATTATTTGGCAGTGCAACTAATTCATGCATTTTGAGATTACTATGCAGATTTTTTTCCCAAGGCATATATTCCTATTGCCTTGTTAGTTGTGGACATGAAGCTTCAATTTCTAATATTGAAAGATAAAAATTTTTAGGGAGGTATTAATGCAGCTTTGGGTAACATGACGGAGGATGATTGGAGGTGGCATATGTATGATACAGTGAAGGGTAGTGACTGGCTAGGTAAGACCTTTCCATTTTCTCCTTTGAGACTGGGGAGATTGTTTTTCTACTGTTGGTCTGGTATCCTAGGCCATAAACTGATGTTGGGATAACTCAGATTAGTCCTTTCACCAATTCATTTTTCTTCCTTCGTTCTCATCCACTTCTGTGATGTTCGTTGACGCCATCTGGTTGGGTTGACAGTCCTGTTCTACCAGGTGACCAGGATGCAATTCAGTACATGTGCAGAGAGGCACCTAAAGCTGTCATTGAGCTGGAGAATTATGGGCTGCCTTTCTCTCGTACTGAGGATGGAAAGATATATCAGAGAGCATTTGGGGGTCAGAGTCTTGACTTTGGTAAAGGTAAGAGGGAAAGAATTCCAGGTGGAACTGTAACTTCTTGTGTCATAGCATTCGAGATACGCAGGCTTATATTTATATTCTGGTCAATACTTCAGGTGGACAGGCTTATCGTTGCGCTTGTGCCGCTGACAGAACTGGGCATGCGTTGTTGCACACTCTGTATGGACAAGCCATGAAGCATAACACACAATTCTTTGTGGAATATTTTGCATTGGATTTATTGATGAATAGTGATGGTAAGTAATTTAATTCCTAAACAGACCGTGTTTTACTTGTCCTGGGTTTCATCCCTCTCTTTTTCGTCTGTGTTTGCTGCATTTTCTGCACTTTGGGCTCTATTCTATCACATGGTCAAACATCTTTTACCGGGGAATAAAAATTTTGCGGTTCATAGCCAGTTTGCAGTTGTTCAATCTTTATATTTCAAAATATTTTTATGTCATGTAAAATTGCTTGTGAAGCATATATAGCCATGTTTTGCTGTGTAAACAAAGTATTTTGTCTTATTCAAAGATCTGGATTAGGTAATCAACTTTGATTATATGTATTCAGGTAGCTGTCAAGGAGTTATCGCGTTGAATATGGAGGATGGAACATTGCATCGTTTTCGTGCAGCTTCAACAATTCTAGCAACTGGGGTATGTGAGATCCTTCTCGTAATTTTAAGGATGTAGAATGTTGTAAATATCTTTGACTTAGTAACTATCTCAGGGATATGGAAGAGCATATTTTTCTGCGACATCTGCTCATACATGCACTGGTGATGGCAATGCTATGGTGGCACGTGCAGGGCTCCCCCTTGAGGTCTGCGTCACAGTTTCAGATTTTGTTGTTACAGTTTTGTTTACCATTTTTGTCACTCGCGTCCTTTCTACGATAGGATTTGGAGTTTGTGCAGTTTCATCCTACTGGTATATATGGTGCCGGATGCCTTATCACTGAAGGTTGATAGTCATGTATCCATTACTTTATTATCTGAGGCCACGTTTGAATTTTTTAAATTTATTTCTCTGTCAACTCATTTTCGTTGTGGTTTTACATTGTTTTCTAGGATCACGTGGTGAAGGTGGTATTCTTCGAAATAGTGAAGGTGAAAGGTTTATGGAACGTTATGCACCCACAGCGAAGGATCTTGCATCAAGAGATGTTGTCTCAAGATCAATGACCATGGAAATACGTGAAGGTCGTGGTGTAGGTGCGTGTGTTAATTTATGACACCGGCGGCATCGTTATTGCTTGGTTGATGGAGAAACTACAAAGATTCTCAATTCTAACGCGAACTGTACATGATAAATTTTCAACAATCTTCCCGATTGCTGGGTCCTAAAAGTCTGTAGAGTTGTTCTGTTCTTCGAGCAAAGTTGGTCTGGCCTTTTCATGTCGATGCAGTTGGACTTTCAGATATTTCATCACATAGCTATTTGTGACGACAATATTTGTCTTCCTGACTTCATAGGCCCTCTAAAGGATCACATATAGCTCCATCTCAATCACTTGCCTCCTGAAGTGCTAAAAGAGAGACTTCCTGGAATCTCTGAAACTGCAGCAATTTTTGCGGGAGTGGATGTTACAAAGGAACCGACCTACTGTGCATTATAACATGGGCGGGATACCCACTAACTACCATGGAGAGGTAAAACATTGGTTGGAAGTGACAGGTCTTTAACATCTTAGTTTTTAGCTTGATGACAGTTGCGACTACACTTTCACTCGGGTTAGCTACTTTTATAAAAAAAATTTAAGGGCTAGAACTCAGAAGGATCTATGATAAATTGGACTGTGATAAGGAAAGTTGTCTGGGTACAATCATGACGGCTGATGTATTTATGGAATGGAAGCTTACAAGAATAGTTTAGCTGGCTGTGCACATTTAATACGACATATTTGTATTAGAAAAGTATGCTGTTTTCTGATTTTTGTGCTATGTGGGGATTGTAACCTATAGTTAGGTTCCTCTCTTGATCCGCCGTTGTTACTCCTAATGAAATGACATGTCGTTATTATACTCCGCTTGTCCTGATTAGCTGCTATTTGTTCATGCTTTGCTTCGCTTCTATACCTGCCCAGGTCGTGACTGTCAAAGGGAATGATCCTGATGCTGTTGTTCTTGGACTGATGGCTGCTGGAGAGGCTGCCTGTGCATCTGTCCATGGTGCTAATCGGCTTGGTGCCAATTCTCTTCTTGATATTGTGGTCTTTGGACGAGCTTGTGCAAACAGAGTTGCAGAAATTCGAAGGCCAGGCAAGCATCTCTCTCTGGGTAAGGCTTGAATTATTCAATCTGAATATTGTTAACATTGATCTGCCTTTGCAACGGCAGGGGAGAAACAGAAACCTTTGGAAAAGGATGCGGATGAGAGAACAATTGCTTGGCTGGACAAAATTATAAATGCCAATGGCTCACTTCCTACATCCCAGATTCGACTGAATATGCAGAGGACAATGCAGAACAATGCAGCTGTCTTCCGCACACAGGAGACATTAGAAGAAGGTTGGTCCTCTCCTGTTATGTTGCAACGATCTCTTAATCCCTAATGTGATGCTTGGTTTGTGGAAATTCATTTCATTGGAATACGAATTCTGAAATATTTGAATTTTAGTTTCGTTTGGTTAGAGCATTTGAATTTGGATTAAAAATTCTAATAACATCATTGACTACTGAGGAAACTTTATATGGACTTTGTTTTCAATTTAAAAGATGGAGAAAAGATTTTCAATCATATTTCCAAAAATGATTATTATTTTTCCCTCACTTCAATTATCAAATTGTTATATCTGAGTTTTTATTCTAAAGTCTTTTTAGTTTCTACGAGACATATAAAAAGATTAACACTTCCTTTTTACTCATTTGTTAAATACATAAATCAGAACTACTTTTTCATTTTAATGTTTAATTTCATTCTGCCTACTTTTATATCTTAAATATTTTCATTTCCGTATGCCAAACATAGCATGATTTTTCGTTTGTATGGTCAGCCGTTTTAAATTATCTACAGAGATTTTGCTGCCCATGTGATTCTACTGAACCAGCTGATAATTCATACTGAACAGAAAACGAAATTCAAATCATAATCTGCTTGTGTTGCAGGCTGTCAATTGATTGATAAAACATGGGAAAGCTTCCATGACGTTAAATTGAAGGATCGAAGTCTAATATGGTATGGAAAATTTTTTGTATCTGGTTATAATTTTATAATGAGCTCATAATAATCTTGTCGAGTACATGAATTGATTTTCCCTTATAATAAGGAATTCTGACTTGATCGAGACATTGGAGTTGGAGAACCTGCTCATCAATGCTTGCATCACCATGCATTCAGCCGAAGCAAGGAAAGAAAGCAGAGGAGCACATGCTCGTGAAGACTTCACGGTTAGTTTAGAGGTTGCCATGGTTTGTGATTGAAACTTTGTTTTGATGAAGTAGGTAGATGTTGTGAAACGAGGTTTTACACCTGTGCAGAAAAGAGACGATGAGAATTGGATGAAGCACACGTTGGGGTGAGTTCATTTTCTGTGAGCATGCTGGAACTTGCCGACATATTTCCTCAAGCGTAACAAACGTCGTTATGTCGAGCCTGCAGGTACTGGGTGAACGAGAAGGTTCGACTTGATTACAGACCTGTTCATATGAACACCCTGGATGACGAGGTTGAATCGTTCCCACCCAAGGCTCGTGTCTACTAAAAAGGCTCTCCTACAAAGGTTATTTCCTAATGATTCGGGATTCCGGTGGAGACTCATATCTCATGTCTGCATTTCGTCCTTTAACCTAAATAATTAATGAAAATAATCATATGTTTTTAAGTGCTTCTTTTAAGTTATTGACAACGGGGGTTTTATCTGGGAGGGAATGGATGCGTATCTTTAATCCGCGGTTTGAAACAAACGATTTAGTAAAAATTTGTCTAAAGTCGCCATTACATGCTGCAACTATAATTTACTTGAAAAAATATTGTCGAACGTGATGTTTCTTGGTGTTCTATAAAAGTAGCAGTTTTAAGTGAGACTTATTAACATATTTAATGGAAATCGATTTAAGGAGATTTCAAAACTGAAATTATATTTTATAAATTAACGGTGAGTCCAAAGATATGATTGTGACGGCCCAGCCCACATTGCACGGACGTCAGCGACTGATATGCGTCCCGGTGCTAATGTGATCTTGGCCCATGAAGGTAGGAAGGCTCTCTATTTCTAAAATACTTAAAAATCCTATTCAAGGGAAAAAAAATCGATACAAAATTAATATAGTTTGGCATACAAAAATATGGAAAAGCAAAGCTCGTCAAATTAAGATTTGACGCCCACCTGTAATCTAATCCTTTTCTTTTTCGGTGGGACGTGGCTTTAGATCCGCCGCCTACTCATTTTATCTCTCTCCATTCACTACCGTCGGATCACACCGTCCCAGTTTTTAACCCTCCATATAAGTTCCCCACGCTGTTCCCGCGGTCAATCTGGAAGGCGGTTGCAAAAATTATGGTTCCATCCCCCCGTTGACCTCTTCGATCGTGTTCCTCCCGTTCGTTGTTAATCTTCTTTTGATAAATTGGTTCTTCTCATCTTTCGGCGGTGAATTCGTGGAGTGATCGTCGTTTGCTTTTGAATTTGATTCTGCAAAGGCGTTCGCGGCGTCGTCCGGCGGTATTGAATGCTGTTTTGTTGCTTGGATCGTAGCAGGAACATCTTTGGCTAGTCTTGTCTCGTTGATTGATATGGAGATTGCGTGACTCCTGGTTTCTTTGCAGTGTATAGCAGAGATATTGAGTAATTTGTTGTTTTTCCCTCTAGTTCATGATGCCCTCGAATTGCATTCTTCCTTTGTTTGCAGATGTATCTTGTTGAGATGAAGATGCCCCCGGTTCTTTATCAATCCATTGCTTGCTTCAACAAGATAGCCTGGAGGATGCGCGGTGGCTTGTTCCTGATATTACCCACTCAGAGTGGTTCCCCCATAAAAGAAAAGATTTGCCTGGGAGGGTAGAGCTGGATGAATGGTCTCTCTTTATGAAGGGGTATGCTTGGTGTGTTGGGAGGTTGCAGTTCTTTTCTTATCTGGGGAGTTCTTGAAAGAAGCCGCAGGTATTTTTATTTTTGCGCTTCTGGTGATGATTCAGCCTCCGGTTTCTTGCCTTTTTATTGACTTTCGAAATCATTGCACATTTTTCACTCAAATATGGCTCACATATTAGGCTAGACAATGTGTCCTTTTCAATTAGCCAGATGCTTGAGATTTATGAAACCGTTCTTCTGCGTATCTTTCATAACATTCTTATATAAATCTTACGGGATAATTCTCTCGTTTTTCCCAGGGGCTTCATAAATCCCTCATGCTTCTGCTCTGATCCCCATTTCAATGGTAGTCGTCAAGAAGAAATTCCTCTGCATGCTTCCTTCTGCCGAAGGTGCTCCTGTGGCTAGTAGGGATTATGATATTGATGGTGATACCTCTGACGGGTGAGAGTATATTACATGTAGTGTAATTGGGCTCCCGGGGTTTCGGTGTGCCCGATCCCCGGTTGTGTCCCTTGTGTCGTCAGAGGCCTTTGCCATGATGGGTGCGCTCACTTGGCAGGCCACAGAATTAACTAAAATCAGATTTTTTGTTCGTGGGGGAGACTGCACGGGGATTGCCCGGAGTTTCCCCCATAGCATGCCTCCTGCTGCATGCATGTGCATCTAGTTCCACACGGCAGTCCATCATTCCCACGACGTGCTGCATTATAATGCTTCAACCGATCCCAACAACCACGTTCCTGCAAGGTTCTGCATTGTAGTGCTTCCATCAATCCCAATTACCATGTGATGGTGATAGCAAATATGCACGATCAGGCTACGTTTTCAGGTCTGTTGTTCTAACCATAAATTTATAAAACATAATAATCACATTTGTTTTAATCTACCACGGCCAAATTACAGGTACTTTGTCAATGCAATGATCCAATGCTTCAAGATAATGACATATGTTCTTTTATTGTGTTATCATTAATCAGATTTTCCCTTGCCATTCTCCGAAGACTGACAACAGTTTACTTGAGATATTACCAGAGTTGACAATGTTGTTGACAATGCTATCATTGAGGTTTTGCATCGAGAGTCAGGATGGAATTTTCTTATTCGAAGAATGGTTCTTCCATATTGGCGTTGTTGAATATGAATTGGCTTGAATTCACCGAATCCAGTTGTGACTTTGTAGGTCAGAATCTTTATATATAAAGGTTTCCTCTAACAATAAGGATCTGATCAACTATTCAATCAAATATTATTGAGCTTATTTCTGTCTCTTCTCGAAAAACAAGTGTTATTTCTTTTTCTTTGAAGTTGTGCACAATTCCACATGGGGCAAAGGATATATCTCTCGGATAGTTAGGGGAAGAAAATGGATTAATGTACCGAATTTACATTTCCAGTAACAGTCTTATTTGTTTGATGTTTTAGTTGATGAGAAATCATGAACTTTTATATAGCTTCTGCTTTCAAGCTTCAAGACATGCTTCCTAGGAGTGAGCTTGTATGTTCTTTTATGCATAGTTGGAATGTCAAACATAGAAGGATGAGATTTTCAGGGAATCTGTATATGATTCAGTAGTTGAAGCCATGCACCTGGGTCAAGAGGATGAGTGTCCGTGGGCGTACCCTTTCTAAGGCCAAAGTATACATGAGAATCAGATACAAAATCTGCTTCGATTTGTGAGCAACTTTGTTATGAGCTAAGTAGTGTTAGCTTATGTATGTAGTCCATTCACGAAATTGTCCTAGCATGCTGCCCCTCATGCATATTCGTGGGTTTCAATATGAAAATTGACAATCGTCTGTTGTTGGGAATGTGTCTGTCACCAATTAAAAGGTCCGCTTAGAGCAAAATGGTAACAGCTGATGTTATGACCCTTCTGATCATTTTATATTTCCTCATAACCGCCTCTTCGGAATGCTTGGTATTTTGAATTGATGGGGATAAAGAGTTTTTCAGCTTTGGAAAACAGACAGAGACTTCCCACAGAAGGTGATTTTTACTTTTGCTAGTTCTAATGTGATCAAACTTAATTAAAAGGAATACATTTTCAAATTGTTTGAAATATTTTTTCGCGCTCGAGATTATTTCAAGACAAGCTCGGAATTTTGATGGTAGTTGGGCTGGTCTTAAAGTTGAGGAGACATTCGGACCCTTGTGTTTTCATTTCGCTACCCTGCACCACCATAAGTGCAATGAAAGGAAAAGTAAAAAATGGGGTTTGGTTAATGGGATTCGAAACCTAAACCCTAAACCTATAGTCACCTCTGTTGGAAAACACGCTCACCGTAGTTAGGTATCTTATTCAGATCAAGTTCGAATTAATCGAAACTAAGCTCTGAAATCCGGACGGATAACAAAAAATAATAATTAAAAAAAAATCACGAATGCTGAGTGCGACTGTCCTATTACTAAGAAGCGGGTGGGGGTTCGGTCCAGGGGCCTTGGCCCAACTTCCCTCCCTGATTAATTAGAGTTTACAACGAACTGGGTGTAGATCAACAAAGTCAGCTATGGAGAGTTAAACTCAACCTAATCGAGTTGTACCTCTCCCCGCCGACAACATATTCGATAAAAATAATAATGATGATGATTTTTTAACTAATGTGGGGGCTATTGGTCTTGTGAGGTGATATTATTTATGGTGGGGAGGGGATGGGATGGTCCCAATGGATGTGTTACTCTAAATGTCAAGGCCCCCTCTCTCCTTTTGGTTGGTTTTGGAAGGTCAAGAATAATGAATGATGTCCACCTTCAAACCTCCGTATAAATGAAAATCATACAACAACAAGGTTAACCCTTTCCTTCCTTCTTCGTCAACTTTGGAATAATATCTTTTTTTTTTGTTTTTATATAAATTTGTATGAATGGTATTTTATATATCATCAACGGCGGAAACCGAAGCCATTCCCGTCCACGACTTTATTCTTCTTCGAAGTTTCCCCGTCTCCCCAAGTTCGTTCTTCCTCATACTCTTTACTCGTGTTCGTTCCCCCCGGATGATTCCCTGCTGCTTTACATGATCTTGTCTACTAATCGATACAGGTAAAGCTCGATCTCCTTTTCCTCGGAGAGGATGATGTTCCTGTGGAGGAGACAGGCCCAGGATCATCCGGGGGACGACGATGCTCGCCAAAAAGATGCCAAGGTAAACAAACACGCTTCCCTTAATGGTCTGTGATTCGTTCTCGCATTCACGGAGCTTCAAACTCCCTACTGTTACATTTCTATCAGGTTAAGGAGCTTAGGGATGAGCTCGGACCCCTGTCCGGACGTAGCTTGCAATACTGCACTGATCCGTGCCTCAGGAGGTACTTGGTAGCCCGGAACTGGAATGTTGACAAGGCGAAGAAGATGCTGCAGGACACGCTCGAGTGGAGATCCACGTTCAAGCCCGAGGAAATCCGCTGGGTAAAGATATATTTCTGCTTCTTTATTCATAAATTGCCTAATTCAATTTCTTTGTGAGCTTTGTTAATCGCAATAGACCTGATAATTATCGTCGTGACTTTTTTTTCGCAGCACGAAGTCGCGCATGAGGGAGAGACTGGAAAAGTCTCAAGGGCGGACTTCTTTGATCGCCAAGGACGGACCGTGCTTATTATGAGGCCTGGAAAGCAGGTACCTTCTTCTAATCTTGTCGATTGCTATCCACACTGTTGCGAAATTTTACATGAAGGCCTTCTAAGCGCTTGACTTTAAGGGTCTGGTTGTTCTGCAGAATACAACTTCGGCGGAAGGTAACATTCGCCATCTGGTTTATCTGATAGAGAACGGCATCCTCAACCTTCGCGAGGGTCAGGAGCAGATGTCGTGGTTGATTGACTTCGCCGGATGGACACTGAGAACCCATATTCCAGTCAGAACAGCTCGCGATATCATTTACGTTTTGCAGAACCATTACCCCGAGAGGCTGGCGGTGGTGTTCCTATACAATCCGCCTCAATTTTTCGAGGCATTCTGGAAGGTTTAATGGCATAGTCTCATTTCTAGTGGAGCGTTCCGGGTTTGCGTCCTCGATGCAATTGCGACGTGACCAAGGTATCTCATTTCAATTCCTGATTCCCGCAGGCGATTAAGTACTTCTTGGATCAGAAGACCTTCGAGAAGGTGAAGTTTGTTTACCCGAATAAAAAGGAAAGTATGGAGCTGATGAGCACGTTCTTCGACATCGATAACCTTCCCTCGGAATTCGGGGGCAAAGCATCGCTCCAGTACGACCACGAAGAGTTCTCGAAAATGATGGTAGAAGATGATGTAAAGATGGCCAAGTTTTGGGCTGTGGACGAGAAAATGCCGACTGCCATTATCCCTAGAAAGGAAATCTTCGAAGCCCAACCACAGCCAGTGCCCGTTGCATCACCACCAGCAAGTTAAGCAACGCCGCAGAGCCCTCCAGTCCCCACGCATAAACTCGTAAGAAATGATAACTTCAAAAGTAAGCTACCGCGTCGTCTTTGTAGCTTAAAATGTTCCTTGATGTAACAGCACGAGTATACAAGTGGTGCCTTGTCTCTGTAATCAATAAAAGCATTACAAATCACGAGAGTTTGGAAATCTAAGCCCAGCAAGAGGTTGAGCGAATTCAAATCCTGCTATTTAATTATGGTTGGTGAATCCAGAAAAAATGAATGGCATGACTTCGTAGTTGAGAAATTTCAACGAAAGAGACATTTTCCTGCATCTCATCTCATCTTATCCTGCTTTCTGGTCCCTTCCCCCCACCCACGAGATATCATTTCATATAGTTGAAGATCTGACCTCCCAATCGATCGGCTCATTTAGTTATTCAACCAGACTCTGCGAGGGCCCAGTTTCGCGAGTCGTCAGGCTGACAAAGTTGTCTGCCTTCAACTCAAATGCTGATATGCTTATTACCATCAACCTGCTTCATCTTATGTGAGTATGTAGAATACAAATACATTCTTCGGATCCAATGAAGGACTTGACCCGATACGTAGTGTTGCAGCCGCAGGATTCCTTTCGAATCGATGAAATTTGCGGCCTCTCAAATCAAGGGAAATGATCACCGGGAGTGTACTTCTTGTTACCTGAAGGAAGCCTGGATCTCTTCCAGAGTTCTTCCCTTCGTCTCGGGAACAAAAAGCGTCACGAAAACCACAATCAGGGCGCTCATGGTTGCAAAAATCGTGAATGTCCCTGTCGAAAAATGCCCAGAAACCATTTCAGCTAAGAAGAAATGCTTCCATCTCATTTCGCCTTAACTGTTGTCTTTAAGAAGCCGGGTAATGCGAGGAATGAATCTTTTAGTTACCTCCCGAACTCCAATCTAGCAACAAGTTCACCGTCATTGTGATACCGAAAGACAACAGCCAGCTGACTAAGGTCGCCACACTTCCCGCAAGGCCTTTGATGCCAATTGGAAGAATCTGCAGTTCGACCGGCAAAAAGAAAGCAAATGCTTAACTGCATAATCGTGTTTCAGCTTCGTAAAACGACATTGACTTCGATTAATCTAACTAGGGAAAGCACAAAAAGCTTTTGTGACATTGGGTTTTGCAGCAAAGCGCCATGCTGCAGCGAACCAACAGGGGAAGAAGTTTCGAGCATGTTTACCTCGGACATTATGAGCCAAGGAATTGCTCCCATTCCTAGAGAGAAAGCAATAATAAAGGCCTGCATAGAGAGAGAAGTTCGTTTGATGGTGATCATAAAAATCACCAGATTACCACCAGCGGAGACGAGCTGACTCGAACGAACAAGAAAGTTGCTCTATCGTACCACCAGACCGACGAGCGACAAAATTGCCATAACGTGATACCAATTCGAGTCTTCAGATACGGAACTCTGGCAAAGCAAAATTATTTTAGACGGAGACTACAAGAGGATTTAGCATTGATAAAATCATGATTATCTGCATGGAATGACTTCATCTAAAGAACTCCAACCTGAACGTAGAAAGCAGCAGCCACGACAATCAGGCATACAGTCATTGACCATGATGATACCTAAAGGATTACAGTAGTTTGTATCAGATTCAGGTAAGGATCTGTAACATTAAAAGCAATGAGATTTGACAATATACCATAAGCAGTATCCTGCGTCCAGCTCTATCCATGAGCCAAGTGGAGACTGCTGTGGCTGCAACCTGGAACGGGGGAATGTTATCCCGACTGGGATATTGTGCAGTTGGTAAAGAACCCGAAGAAGAGAATAATGCAGGATCATTCGGCATTACCTGGATGGCCCCGAGCAAAAAAGTTGCAAGTTTACTATCAGAGATGCCTGTTTTGATCAGATATGTGTAGAGAAACCAAACTGTAAGCGACCAGAAAAGAAGTCCGTTGATGGGAAAAGCAGCCATAAGGGAACAGATCTGACCAGCATTCTCGAAGATTGTCGTGGAATAGAATAAAACGCCATTGATCCCACAAAGTTGCTGGAGCCCGAGCAGTCCTATACCGACCTATAATGGTGTGAAAAGAAGGAATGAGCTGGTCAATGCAAGTGATGGCAGAGGCTTCCTCTTCGGCACTGCGGCTCACCATCAGAGGAAACCAGTATCTCTTCCGTCTCAGCAGTGCAAAACTGATTGCCGTCCTCTTGTTTGCCGATGAAACAGATATCTGCAGAAAGTATTCTTAGAGTCATCGACAATTTGAAGGAAACGAGGGTATTACTGATGCACATCATGCATTACCTTGATATCATTCACTTCCACGGAAATATCTGTCTCGAATCCCCGAAGAACCTGTAATGAGGCTTCGAAATCATCCATCAAACCCATTTTGGCCTGCAACAGTTCCAGGTATGGTTAGCGAACTTGTGATGGAAGAGGCCAAAATGAAAGACACAGTGACCAGAAAAAGGGCTACAATCATTGTGCCAGAGCGTGCGATGAGAAATTCTCAAACTAAGAGAAGTGAACTTCGTTACAATACCAGCCACCGAGGAGACTCCGGGATAAAAAATAACCCCGGAATGAGTAGCAAGCAAGGCAGAGCTCCTGCAACATAGCACGGACAATTTAAAAGGACGTGTAAATAAATTGAATAATTGAATCTGAATCTGTGTTAACGAGTAAAAGAAAAAAGATACTGCAGATTCCAACAACACCACTTCTTTTTCTCTGATAATCGTCCTGAACATCTTTAGTTACTTACCTATGACAGCGAGCAGTCTCCAGTCGACAAATATTCCGAAAAGATAAGCCAGCATAGTCCCAGTTGTTATCGATAGCTACCAACAAACAGAAAACCGGAATTTCCTTCTTCTCAAGTTACTGGTGGAAGTAGGAAGATGATCCGAAAGACACTGAAATTATGTATATACCTGGTAAAGAGATCCCAATCTCCCTCTCGAGGCTTGGGGCGCTATCTCAGCAATATACACCGGCACCTGAAGATGTTGATATCGAGTGCTGAGGTTCAGATATTAACTGGGCTAGAGTAACACAACAGAGCATGCGATGTTTCGGCAAATTACCGTGTATGAAATAACGCCAACGCCAAACCCCCCAAGCAATCTCCCCAGGTATAAGAAAGACGAATCCTGCAGCAACAGTAGTAGGGGAACGACATTTTAATTTTCTGCTACACATTGGAATCCAATCACAGCACGACCGTGACTTCAGACTCACATTGGCAGTTGCGATCACGACCCAACCAAGAACACTGGGGATCGCAGCAATCATTAGCGACTGCAGCATAGGAAGAAAGCAACTCATAAATCGAGTACTTAAAAGCCAAAAATTAATATGTGCACCCAGGCGGTAAGGCTGCAAATTCATACCCCTTTTCGACCAATGTACTCAGCAATCTGACCGCTCGCGATAGATCCAACCATGGCTCCTACATTTGCTAATGACCCAAAGATAGAATACTGTCGACGACAGCAATGTCATGGAAAAGAGGAAGTAAGAAAACTAACAAATTCGGTGAAAAAAGGACAAGAAGGGTGAGTCCCGGAACAATCACAGCGATTCGGGAACACCTGGGACACGCTCAGCCTGAGGTCACTGATAATCTCATCCTCGGTGGGCGAAGAATACCCCAACTGAAAATGTCAAAAAGAAACTGCGGTCAATCTGCACGATCTAACCATTTTGACGAGACCAAACAGAGCAATTTCAGGGCATACAGAGAATTACAGTCGACCAAACACATATCAATGCCTTTGTGCCAGGAGATAAATAGGAAATGGCACAGAGCACACTGGGATTTGGAGAGGAAGCAATACATCCTCGTTCGACCAATTCTTCCATGTAAACTTAAGTCGACAGACACTCACACGGCGAAACGAAGTAGTTCGGCGGGATCAGCTAATCCAGCGATAGGCCAAGGAAAGAAGGGGGGGGGGGGAGATTAACAGATACAGATGACATTACAGTGAAACCAAAGTGAATTGGGCCCAATGAAACGATGAGGACACAGAGGAGGATGGAGACGGAGCCGTCGCTGAGTATCCGGGCAGAGGAAGACATCCCGGTGAGGCTGGACTGCCTGGATCCCATCTTGTACCAGCTCCCGGTGTGAAGGAACGGCTTCCGGAGCTCCTCATTGTCTTCGGACGCCTCCACACTGCTACTCATGACCGATACTCCTTGCTTCCTTCCTCAGCTTGTTTGTAGAGAAGCGTCAGGCTGCCTCTCCGCAGGGTAGAGCTTTTTACTGCCTTCCAAGAAAAGAGAAGGAACGGAATTTACTGGACGTTACGATGAAGAAGGAGGAAGAAGACACGGAAGGATGGCGGGCGGGGGCTGCCAATTGTTCAACACCGTTGCAAGATCTGATGGGAATTAGTTTATCAATATATTGTGCTTAATCACGTGGAGAAAAGGAAGTTAATCACTGGAGTAAATGATATGATAAGAAGAGTTCATAATATAATAACAAATACAAAATAAGATGAGATGTCAAACATGTGGCGTGTGACTTGTTATTTTATATATATATTAAAAGAAGAAGAAGCAAAACGCTGCGATGTTGTCCCGGTGGGTAGAAATGCATCTATGAGATAACTACAACACACTCCTACTCAGCGTCGTACTCATATGTTTTTGCACGGAAATACGGTTAGTTTTTAAAAAAATTTACGAAATACGATCCCGATTTCGTAAAATACGGTTTTACTGTCGAAGGGGTGCGTTCTCAAAACCCTCCGTGTATGAAAGGAAGAGGCGAGTTTTCAAAACCCGCCCTTATGCGGCATTCGGGCATAGTATGAGGGCACGGTTTCAAAACGCGCCCTCATGCAGGGGTTTTGACACTTGGAGAAATTCTCCAAGTATGGGGGCCCCTTTGGGGAATGCACAAGGGATGAGTTTTCAAAACTCGCCCCTCCTTAGAACATACAAAACCCACCCCTTGGAGAAATACACAAGGGGCGGGTTTTGAAAACCCGCCCTCCTCTTAGACGAAGGGAGGCGGTAAAGCGCGGAGGATGACGGGGGTCGGCGTGAGGGCGGATGAGGTGACGTCGTGAGGCCGGAGGACGAAGTACGTGACGGCGTATGAGGAGTAGCGGAGGACGAAGTACAGTCGGGAGAAGGCGGACGGAGGACGGGGGCTCGGGCGTCGGGGATCGGGTTAGGGTTTGGGTAAAATAAATTCGGAGGTGGGGGACCCGAGTTAAGCTGCAAGGTGGGCGGGTTTTCAGTTACTCAAAACCCGCCTCTTGTGGGGTTATGAAAGGGGCGGGTTTTCAAAACCCGTCCCCCGTCCAACGCCGAAACCTTCCGTCCCCACTCGACAAATTCGCCCAAGGGTTGAAGGGGCGGGTTTACGTAAGGAACGGGACTCCAACACTTGAAGAATCTCTCCAAATGTTGGAGGGGTGGGTTTTGAAACCGCGCCCTCATGCTGTGCCCGGATGCCATATAGGGGCGGATTTTCATTCCTTTCATACACGGAGGGCGCGTTTTGAAATCGCGCACTCTTTGTAAAACGCGCCCCCTCGACGGTAAAACCGTATTTTACGAAATTGAGATCGTATTCACAAATTTTTTTAAAAACTAACCGTATTTTCGTACAAAACTTAAGACTCGGAGAGGATTTGACTGGTAGACGTTAGCTAACTCGAAAGGAAGAAAAACAATTGGAGGACGGCTGGGACTCCTCCTCCTTATCTTATCAAATTCCAACGTTACCCGTCTCTTCCTTATCAATCATCTCCCCTATTTTAGTAAATGGAATTTTGTTAACCATTGCCTTATTTGACGCTTTTTAATTGTTTAACAAGTTATATTTTTTTATTGTTTTAGAATATGTTAAATTAATAACATTATTAGTAATTATATTTTTACCATTTCAAAACTGGGTATAGCAAAACCACCTTGAAATGGGCCGATTAATTAAGCCCGTCAAGACTGAGAACAATTATTATGGGCCGAAATCAGAATTCGTTCCCTTCCATATCTTTTTCTAAAAACAACTCCAGTAGAGATGGATAAAACGTTGATCGATGAGACGTTTGGGGTGTGATAATTGAGCCTACCGATGACGATGATGAATGGTGGTGGTGAAAAAGCAGGGGTCCTAATGAAAAGAGAGTAATCCCCGATTGGTTCACGAGTCACGGCGACGCAACGTCACGTCGATGTTAGACTTGGATTACATTAATGGAGAGAGGATAGAGGAGAGGCTATGTAGGCCAGCTGATGTGACGATTCCTCACCCCCCGCCCGCGTGACAAATTCCATTACCAACCAATCATTTTCTTTGTTAAATGTCAGGAAGATGGTGGGGCTGGATTTTGTAATGAAACAACAAACAATTATCTTCTTCTTCTTTTTTTTTTTTTTCCTTTTTGTTTGTGGTGGGCACGGCAGATTACATACAGGCTCTTCAACCCTTTTTTCCTACAATTGCATAAGGTTCAGGAGGATTCATACGATCAGGGCTGTGATTAGGGTTAGGGTTAGGGCTTGTGATTAATATCGAAATTGTGATGAAGTAAATCTTGTCGCTTTTTCTTGTACTTCATTCTTCTTTTTTAAAATTATCTGAAGATCATCGTGTCCACGATTTCGATCACTCCTGATAGAGGAAAAAAAAAAGAGGAAAAACAAAAGGGAAATTGTAATGATAAAAAATTTTGTAATTGTAATTAGAAAAATGTAAAATGTGGTTGAACATTTGGACAACCTCAATCATTTGGCCACAATTATGGTAGACGCCCTATTAAATCTAAACTTGATGATAATTAGAAATTGGAAAATGGTGGGACACACGCGAGAGAAGAAGAGGCGGGAGACTAAGCATGCGAGAGAAGAAGAGGCGAGAGGCGGGTTACCTGAGATAATAAAAAGAAATGGAAAGATTTTATAAAAATAAAGGAGAGTTACCGGAGAGAAGCGAGAAGAATGAGAAGAAATCAGGAAAAGAAGAATGAAGGAGAGAAGCGGGGATACGGTGACGTCGAGGGCTGATTTTCGTACGGAACCTCGAGGAATGGACATGTTAGAGCATTCGACCCGAAGTAAAATCGTACGGAGACGTCGAGAACTTGAAGTATTTTGCGGAGGAAGTGGGACGAGGTACGTTCACCCCCTTATCTGTTTTCCTAGTATTTCGTCTTCGCTGGGTTCTTGGCGTATTGTTGCCGCGTGTGCTTGTGGGATTGATCAGTTAGTTGCGTGGGTTCATATTTTACACGTTTCGCCCCCCTCTTCTTCTTCTTCTTCCCTCTGTTGTGGTAGTCCTCGTCGATCCTCGTGAATCTTGCCGTGGTCAATGCAGTGATGCCATTCATGGAGTAACAAATCATAAAATGATTATACTAGTTTTTATGACTAACAAATAATGCTTGTTATTGTTTTTTTTACAAGTACCGAAGTTGGTATTTGTACAAAAGATTACATTTGTATATTAAACTAATGTATACTAGAATATACAAAGTCGTCGTTAGAATTATAATAAAATCGGGTTATACCGCAAATGCGAAACTTTGGAACCTTTTAGGGATTCTCATACTCTTACTAACTATATGCTACCGGACGCGGCTAACGGTACATGCACATAAGGCTTTCATAGTTACTATTAATTTTTTTAGTAAATTTTACTAAAAGTTGACCATTACAATTAAAGTTAACGCAAATTTAGTAAAAAAAGTAGTAAAATTTACTAAAAACTGGTCTTTTTTTAGTAAAGTCAACGCAAAATTAGTAAAAAAGTATGGAAATTTTACTACTTTTGTACTGTTCAAAACAAATTTTACGTTGACTTTACTAAGAAAAGTTTTAGTAAAGTCAGCGCAAATTTAGTAAAAAAAGTAGTAAATTTTACTACTTTTTTACTGTACGAATTTAGGCAATAATTAATAATTTTTTACTAATTTTGGGGTGATTTTTAGTAAAACACTCTTCGAGTTAGTAAAACTGTTAGTAAAGTCTTACGGTTTTCGTAAATGTTTACTAATTTTGACATGTTTTTATGAATAAAGTTAGTAAACTGTTACTAAAAATCTAGTAGTTTACTAATTATTTTACTAATTTGAACAGTGAAACCCGAACCGATTACGAACCTAATTTTGATGTGAAATTACCGTTTTACCCCCGTTAGTAAACAGTGAAACCCCGAACCTATTTACGAACTTAATTTCTCCCCCGTAACAGGGGTAAAACGGTAATTTCACATCAAAATAGGTTCGGAGTTAGGTTCGGAAATACTGTTCTAATTAGTAAATTAATTAGTAAACTACTTCATTTTTAGTAACAGTTGACTACATTTTTTCGTAAAAACATGTCAAAATTAGTAAACATTTACGAAAACTGTAAGACTTTACTAATAGTTTTACTAACTCGAAGAGTTTTTTACTAAAAATCACACAAAAATTAGTAAACAATTACTAATTATCACCTAAATTCGTACAGTAAAAAAGTAGTACAATTTTCTACTTTTTTTACTAAATTTGTGTTGACGTTACTAAAACAGAGAAGCTTAGTAAAGTCAACGCAAAATTAGTAAAAAAAAGTAGTAAATTTTACTATTTTTTCTTACTAAATTTGCGTTGACTTTACTAAAATTGTGCTTTTCTTAGTAAAGTCAACACAAAATTAGTAAACTTATACTGCTTTGAACAGTACAAAAGTAGTAAAATTTTCATACTTTTTTACTAATTTTACGTTAACTTTATTAAAAAAGACCAGTTTTTAATTATTTTACTAATTTGAACAGTGAAACCCGAACCGATTACGAACCTAATTTTGATGTGAAATTACCGTTTTACCCCCGTTAGTAAACAGTGAAACCCCGAACCTATTTACGAACTTAATTTCTCCCCCGTAACAGGGGTAAAACGGTAATTTCACATCAAAATAGGTTCGGAGTTAGGTTCGGAAATACTGTTCTAATTAGTAAATTAATTAGTAAACTACTTCATTTTTAGTAACAGTTGACTACATTTTTTCGTAAAAACATGTCAAAATTAGTAAACATTTACGAAAACTGTAAGACTTTACTAATAGTTTTACTAACTCGAAGAGTTTTTTACTAAAAATCACACAAAAATTAGTAAACAATTACTAATTATCACCTAAATTCGTACAGTAAAAAAGTAGTACAATTTTCTACTTTTTTTACTAAATTTGTGTTGACGTTACTAAAACAGAGAAGCTTAGTAAAGTCAACGCAAAATTAGTAAAAAAAAGTAGTAAATTTTACTATTTTTTCTTACTAAATTTGCGTTGACTTTACTAAAATTGTGCTTTTCTTAGTAAAGTCAACACAAAATTAGTAAACTTATACTGCTTTGAACAGTACAAAAGTAGTAAAATTTTCATACTTTTTTACTAATTTTACGTTAACTTTATTAAAAAAGACCAGTTTTTAATAAATTTTACTGCTTTTTTTACTAAATTTGCGTTGACTTTAGTTGTAATGGACAACTTTTAGTAAAATTTACTAAAAAAATTAATAGTAATTAATAAACTACGTAAGCCTTACGTGCACGTACCGTTAACCGCTTTACCAGACAATGAAAGGATCCAAACAAACGGTGGACTCGCACAAGGCATCGCTTAATTAGTCAAGATTTTGGACAAACGTTAAACATTCTGATAGGGAAAATAGACAAACAAAATGGACTGGCTTAGGTTGGCAATCCCCCAATCTATCTCTTCTAATGCTCAGACTAGCGAGACACTAATCTTTAAAAAAAAAAGAAAAGAAAAGAATTAGGATAAGGAAACCACGCCCGCCCCAACCCAACCCCAGCCGGATTTGTCCCTTACTTTATTTTTATTATTATTCGGATGGGGGATTTTGCCGAATGAAAAACTTGGTGCCACTGTTTCCAAGTATTCAATCAACCCCCCCACCCCGGGGATTAACATAGTAATATATAATCAAAACTCAACCTAATAACATTAAAAATATAACCAACGTCATGGGATGGGATGAGATTTCGCAATCAACAACATTAAAAATATTAGTCTTCTTTAATCTCAGATGGCCTTGCATTTACCACAAAGTACAGATGAAACATGCCCCAGGGTATTATGACATAGTAAGAGGAGCAGCTGGCTACCAAAGACCAACCGGGTAAACTACTCCCATCTTATTATCCGAATCGACTTCACTGATCAAGATATAGCGTAAAACCACAACGCGCGTAACAAAGTAACGATGTGAAATGCTCGAATGAAATTTGAACCCCAACAGAAGAATACTATTTCAGCTCACTTTGCCATCTCCGAGATGAGTCGGAATAGAATCAAATCCGTTTCTGTCCGGGACAAATTAAAAGAGAGTGTGACAGGAGAGGGATGAGAGGCAGTACCTTCTTCAAGCTTTCCCCTTTTCCTTTGTTCCCTTTCCCTTTTCCTGATGTTTGTTCCCTGGCATGACAACAACCTTCTCCAAATCAAAAGGAATTCCCAAAGACAGAAGTCGTAATTTCCCGGGATGGAGCAACGATTATTATGTACCTACACGTACATGCATTTTCAACAAGTATTTGCATTGACTTCTTCAACGTAACTTGACACGACTTAGATCCCCGAGTGGGATCTGATCTGATCAGAACAGCAAACAACCAAAACTATCATCATTATTCATTACTACTGGGGGCATCGCCTGTTAAGACCAACGTGGAGGGATTAAAAAAAGGAACGCTTCCATCCTCATCCTTTTTCCCCCACCATGAGTCCCTCTCACAACGTTCAGAAGCCAGAATTAGACGAGACGGAAGAAAGAAACCAAACATGATTTAGGAGATGGACCCCCTTGTTTCGCAGGGCCGGCAGCCGTGTTGAGAAATAGTCTCATGCCTAGAAAATATTTGGGTCAAGTACATAAATAGGATTGGGACCTTCACTTACTTAATCACATAATTTCTACGTAGTATCAGAGTCAGATTCGCTCCGTCGACAAAAATTTCGAATGAAGATGTCCTACCCACCGTTGCATAAGATTGGGACGAGATTATACCTCGTTGTTGAGTACAGCAACAAAAAAGAAAAGCAAGCAAAAAACAGACATACACCCCCCAACATCCACACCCACAAAAACTCTCTTTTTATCTCCTCGGTCTCATTATACCTTTGATGGATGGTGCGGGAAACAGGGACTCCTCCACGCTTTCCTCGCATTTGTCAACCTTTCAGACAAACAGAAAAAGGCACCAAAAAATATTCATCCATGGAAAGCAAAAGTCCATGTAGAAGAAGCACAAAGTATAGGACCCCTGCCAATAAACTTCCCAGCAACTTTACTGTTAACAGTGATTTCATGTTCCTTAGTTATCAGCTAGGAAGAAATGGGTTGGTGGGGTTAGCAATGAAGAAAAACAATGCAGGATGTGAATGTCAGAAAAAACATCGGTGGGCAGTTCATAATAACCCTCTTTGTTTTCTTCGTGGTCAACTGGAGTGATTAGGAGAATTTAGCTGTTGCGTGATTTGATGTGGTGGGGATGGGGGGACAGATAAGTTTAGGGATGAAACAAGAAGGGGAGACTTCATGATTTGATGGCCAAATCCATGATAAGGTGGAGGAGCAACATGAGGGGTAATGCTTTAAACTAATATTTTCTTTCCTCCCACTAGATAAGTCCAAAGGAAGAGGGCCCGAGAGACAGAAAGCGGAAGAGAAGGAGATCAATCAAGGGGTGAGGTGAGGGGTGTTTATATTAGGGGAAATCACCAGGTGGGGTTAAATGGAAGTGAGAGGCCAAGAACAGGAAAACGAGATGCCCAGTTCCTTGGGGTATAACCCTCCCGGTAAAGAATCATCACCTCCAGCAATTGTCCCCACTTTGAGAGAAACCAGGGATCACCAACAACCCCTTGATCACCACCATCTGCAGCAACAGCAACAGCAACAGCAGCAGCAGCAGCATGGGATCATCAATCCCCCCAGTCAACCAACCAAACCAAAGATGGAGATTCAAGAAGCTGACCTCGACGCCCTCCCAGTCTCATCTGCTCCTCCCCCTTCACCGACTTTCAGCATCTTCAAGTACTCGGGGCCGATGCAGCACATGAATCTGATGCAGCTCCAGTCCCAGACTACGCCGTATGCTGTGATTCCCTCGACCGGCGAGGTTCGGTATAAGGAATGTATGAGGAATCATGCCGCAAGCATGGGCGGGCACATCGTCGACGGGTGCGGAGAATTCATGCCAGGTGGAAGTGAGGGCAGCCCTGAGTTCTTTAAGTGTGTGGCTTGCCAGTGTCATCAGAATTTCCACAGGAAGGAGATCGACGGCGAATTGCAGCCATCTGGTTTTAGTCCTCACTTCTACGGCCTTGTCTCTAAAGCCAATGGATCTCATAAAGGTGGCTTGAGTCCTTCATTGCAGCGCCATCGACGAAGAGTTTTCCAGCCTACTCCTATCAACGTGCACCAGCACCAAAGATTTCCTTTCGGGATATCAAATAGTACCACCACATTGGCTCATCCAGTTATGATGGCATTTGGCAATGGAGGGGCCGAAGAGTACTCTAGCGAGGACATCGCCATCTTTCATGCCCATGATATTGGGTTTCAATCAGGTTCCAAGAAAAGGTTCCGGACCAAGTTTACACAACAACAGAAGGAGAAGATGGTGGAATTCGCGGAAAGGCTGGGGTGGAGGATGCAGAAGCAAAACGAACATGAAGTCATGCAGTTCTGTGAAGAAGTTGGGGTCAAGAGACGGGTCTTCAAAGTATGGATGCACAACAACAAGCAACAAGCCATGAAGAAGCAACAGATGCAAGGTTAACTCCCACAGCCATTAACCCATGACAAATTTTCACCCTGCGATGCCCAAGCTAATCAGTTTGTAGGACCAAAATCACAATGATAGACATGAGATTTCAAAGGGGAAAACAGTAGTCCGACGCCTGTCCCTCTAGGGAGCAAGATTTTTGCAATGTCCGATGCATATTCCTTAATCAAAGGACTGCTGGATGAGAGAAAAAAAAAATTCATGATTTACTGACAAAAGCAGTAATTTTCGCCATCGGTTAAAATTTCCTCCTTAGAGACAGCATAGGAACAACTTCAGTGAAGCATTCTTGGCGACCACAGACAATCACTGACCTGCTTCAGATTCTCATTCTATTGAACCTTTTCATCGTTACCATTATTATTACTAGAACCAAAAGGAAATGCCATTAACCTAACGGATGAATTCATATGACAATTAACAACATTAGTTGGGGTAGGGGACGCCTTGCCTTTGCTTGGGTTTCTAAAGCTGTAGCCTACGTTGTAAGATTCAGCCTATGACCTCTAATGATTTATGTTCCTGCGCATGCAATTCCGAAATAATTTCTAAACCAAGTTAAGAAAAGAACATGGGAATCCACGCATTTTTCAGCTTGTCATCTTCATTACCACGACCCTATCTCCACTCCCCCCCCCCCTCCCCTAGCCATATTGATGTGGTGTTTTTTTTTTTTGGGGGGGGGGGGATTTACCACTATTATAAGACACACCACATGAAAACTAGGGAGAATTATGAAAATAAGACTCACACTTTCAAAAGTGAGCGTGCTTTGACAGGACCCAAAAATTCATCAAACGTTATGGTGTCGGCAAGAAGAAGAACTGATGCATCAGAGGTGGCGTTTTAATACCTGGGGGACGTGAGAAAGGTAACATATTGTCAGTGGAAAGATAATAGCGATGTAAACAACAAGAAGAGATGCGATCAGTCATTTATTCTCATATAACCAAATGGCATAGTAGACTTGTTGTTTGAAACTGGCTGCATGAGAGGCAATGGATCAAACAACTGCAAACACCAACTAAAGACGGCATTCTCTTCTATCTTATTACGGAGGATTCATATTAGTTCAAGCTTCAATTCCATCATCAGGTTGGGGGCATTACATTGAGCCGAGAAATGAATGTAGAGTTGGTCTGTCACAAAACTCAGCTGGCTCTCCACACCCAGAAAAATGTTCTATGTTGAAAGCAGAGAGCGTTACGGGCACAAAACAAATGCTTTCGTTTACTGCCTCAACAAGAACTTTATCAAAATATAGTAAAGCAACTGCCATATGGATGTGCAAAAAGGGGAGCCTTCATCCTTGCAACTAGTTCTCAATCAAACAAGTATCTATCCATACTGGGTGCACCCCATTCAGTGCACTCTCTTAAAGGGAATTATGAGAGCACTAGATTACATAGCAAGGAAGAATTTAGGAGACAAGTAAATTCCAAAAATTACAAAGGTACCTATTCATTCATTACCCTTTTCAGGAGCCAGCTAGAGCTACAGTTCCGCTGTGACCTTCCTCATGTTTGATCCCAGATTACCAGTTGCTTCAGAAGCTTTCTCTTTGGCTGCTTCGTATGCATACTTGGCTTGTTCAGTCATCTTCTCCTTGGCGTTCTTGTATTGCTCCCCAACCTTCACGAAAGCATCATCATATGCAGCAGCTGCTTTGTCTTTCTCGTCCTCCATTGCCTCTCCCATCCTCTCCTTGGCATAATTAGATCTATCAAATGCCACATCTGATGCCATACTAGCACGTCTTTCAGCCTCATTGTACGCATTGGCTGCTTTCTCACTTCCATATCCAAACGCCCCTTTAATTTTCTCTTTTGCATCAGATGTCTTCTCCCAAGCCATACCCCATCCCTCTTTGGCACTATCATAGGCACTCCTTCCTGCATCAGATGTCTTCTCCGATGCCATATTCCATCCCTCTTTGGCTTTATCATGGGCCCTCCTTCCTGCTTCGATCCCATACTCCACTGTACTGCCAATTGTATCTTTAGCTGCATTAGCCTTTTCTGAAGCCTTATCTGCAGCCAGGTTTAGGTTTTCATTTGCGCCCCCATACATCTCGCTTGCCTTGGATTGGCCATAACTAGCAGCTCCTTCCATTTTTCCTTTGATGTACTCACCGGTGGATGCAGCCACATCTGCTGCCTTCCTCAGCGCTTCTTTTGATCCATCAAGAATATTTGCAGTTGTGTCTTTTCCATACTCGCAAGTTCTGGAAGCAGCCTCTTTCACATCACTAGCTTTATCAGTCGCCATGTCTGTTGCCATGCGAATTTTTTGTTTGGACGTGTCATAAGCATTTCCCGCCATCTCTTTTCCATATTCCAGGGCCTCTGACAGGTAGTCTTTCGTACCACTTGCTCCATCTGAAGCCACTCTGCCAGCTTGATCAACTTTATCAGATGCCCAGCTCCCGAGATCACTAGCCTTTCCATAGGCAAAGCTAGCTGCCTTGTCAACTTTCTCTGATGCGTATTTTGATGCTTCTGCATAAATATATTATACTGTGAGGGGAGTGAAGAGCTAAACTTAGTCGCCGATCAATGGTTCAACCACGACTGAATATATTCCACAATTAACGCTTCACAATGAAATAAAAGGAAAATGTCCACAATCAATTGACTAGATCATCATTAAGCCAGCCAACCAATGACTCCATCATACAATAGTTACAATAGACCAGTAGGCAGCTTAGAGATATGATCCAAATATGCAACATGAAGATCGTCCCTTTTGGTGGATCCTTCAGTGGTGACTCGCGAGACGCATCAATACCATGTGAAAATATCTAATATTAGGCCAACTAGAGCACGACCTCTATGAATAGTTCACATACGAGATGGAGATCCTTATGGAAGGACGGGCAATACCAGATGCTGCAGAATTCATTGTGTTCGTTGCTTCTGAGGCGGCATTTCCAGCTTTATTGACCACATTCTCTGCCTTCCCTTGTGCATTGTTCTGCGCGGCTCCAAGACCTCTGTTATGGCATGAATGGACAAGTCAGACTTATACCACGGGGAACTGACACCAACAAATTGCAAGTAATCGAGTTGGAAAAGAATGACGAAAAGAACGCACAGAAGCAACATGGCCGTAAAATGACTAATCACATCCAGATTACTACAAAAGCATGATACAGCGAAATGTATCAGTATGAAAACTAATAATAGAAAATAATAAGTTATGCAAGGAAGAGAGACATTATTTAATCCTTCCTTAGGTTCTTCACCATGCAGCATCCGCATTCTTCACAAGGTTCCCGGAAAATGACGCGCAATTAAATTTTAGATTAGCACACGCCCTGATTTTTTATCGAACAATGTCATGATTCCGCTTCAAATTTTCTCCAAAAAAAAAAAATTAAGCAGAATCTGCAGCAGCTTGACCAATTGACAATGCGAGAGATCCGGCGAACATCCAAATCCCTTAAACTCGGGACCACGTCCAGACCGACCAGGTACTTTCACGATCGGAATTAGCCAAACGAACTAACGGCGAACACCAGAAGGAAAACAAACAACGAAGTTACGGTTAACAAAAACCAGTAGCGGAAAGATCAAATACTCGTCAAACTTGTCGCGCCACGACTGGCCGTCCTCCTCCATCCCAGCGGCGTTCTCTTCCTGCCAACCGCTGCAACGATCCACTCCTGCCGCGGCCATAACCGCGAGCAAGCAAACCGCCACCAGTTGACGCACCTTCCGATGCTCCATAGTTCTTGTTCGATATGCAATGGATTAATTATTCTCCCTCCCGGACGGGCCTCCACTTCTTCTCCGTGTTCTTGTGGTCGTGGAACGGCGATGGTAATATATATAGAAGAGGAGGGAAAGCCGGCCGTTGCGAGCAGAGAGGGGCCGAAGGAATGAACGTGGCGGTTTTCTTGGGGTCCCGTGGCTTTTTCGTCCGCCACGTGTCGAGAGCAGAGTACGCGGTGGGACCGGGCTTGTAGCGGGACCCGGTTTTATCCGGTTCAATCGGGTCCCTTGGAAAAACATCGAAGGGATAAGTGAAATCGATCCCAAAATGGCTCTTGGGGACAACAAATTATAACCTATTCAGAAGCTAGGAGGGCGAAAAGGGAAAAGGAAAAAGTGGGCCCCGAAGATTGCCCTCTAATGGTTACTAAGAGGGGAGACCACCATTGCCCGCCAATTTTATCCGCTGCCCATGCTCCTGGACCTTGTAATCCACTATCTCCCGGAGCAGCACCGAATCCAACATACAGCCTTCCCTCCCGTACACCGACGCCTGCACGCTGGCCATCAGCTTCGCGATCTCCCGCCCCGAGAACCCCTCGGTCTTTCGTGCGGCCTCCCTCAGCACGTCCTCTGTAATGTCTCGAACAATTATCTTCTGCGCCCGCTTGCTAAGCAGGGACCCCCACCGTGATCTGTCCTCCTCGCCTTCGCCTAGCAGATACTTCTTGAGGTAGAGATCAAGTAGTTTGAACCGCTCTTCCTCCCCAGGTAACGGAAACTCGAGTACTTCGTCGATACGGTCAGTCACGGCCTTGTCAAGATCGCCCGGTCGGTTCGTTGCAAGGACGAGGACAATGTCCCTGGACTGATCACCGGTTCGGAAGAGCAAGGCATTCAGAGCACTACGTTGAGCCTCGCTCATGTAAGTGCTGTTTCGCCTGCATTAAAATGACATCACATGGATGAAACATCGAAAGCAGACAATCCTGGACAAAATGCTGCAGCCACAAAGGCTACTTGAATTTCATACAGGATGCCAAAGATAGAAAGACGTACTCGCACAGAAATGCATCGGCTTCGTCGATGAACAGGAGTAAGCCTTTCCTCGACTTCTTAGCCCAATCAAATATCTGATGGATTTTTGTTACTGCCTGAGGACCGAGTGGAGCGACATCTCCTCCAGTCATCATCGCATAATCTAAGCCCTACAGCAAATGAGAAAGGAAACGTGTCCGATTACAACTCAGGAAGGAAATGCAAAAACTTCTATAAAAGAAGACTGAACAAAGAGATTACTCTCACTTACAGATTTTCGAGCTATCTCCCTGGCAACCAAGGTCTTCCCAGTGCCGGGGGGACCGTAAAAGAGCATGTTCCTGAATGGAGCTTCATGAGCCTTAGTATTTGCAGTCGCTCGTGCAAGCTGTTCTATTCTCTTCTGCAGCGAAGGATGCAGAACAATATTCCCCAGACTACTTCTGGGATCAGCAAAACTTGTCGAACTGGCTGATGTGCTGGAACTTAGGAATCTATTCTTTCCTATTCCAGCCCAAGGAAGTTTAGACATGGAAGACTCCCGAATTAGCGAGGGCTGCCCAAGTATTCGGTTAACATAACCCCATATGACTCTAGAACCTTCTCTGAGGAAACATAAAGGCAGATTATCCTTACATTCATTTTGCAAGCAAATTGATAAGTAAGGTGACAAGATTAACTGAAGTCCAGGAAGACCACGTCACAATAAAGGTAGTCACAAAGTATATTCCCACAGTATCAAAATGCAAAAACACATATTCAGGTCTTCGTCAAACCAATTTATGTAGCGCTAGCAAATTCCAAAAGCAAATAGATAAAAGCAATACGCATCGAAAGCCAATATTTTGAGGTAGAAATAAATAGCAAATAGAGACACTAAAACTTTGTCCAAAGGTGTTAATCTAGTCATTTGGATGTTGATAAAAATTTTAACTACTACTACTGACAGAAAGAATCTTAATAGTGAAAAACCATCCACCATGCAGTAGGTGTTACATTGATTGAAAGACCAAAACCATGCCGGAACAATACATAACAAATCTTTAAACTTATATCAACAGAAATACAAAAACAAATGAACCTGGTTGTATAAACTCCAGCAGCAAGTGCAGTTGCTCCGCCAACAGTCATGATCAATTTATTTTTGTCATTTAATAGAGTCCTAAAACCTCCTGTAATCATAATCCATAAAGTCAGATAATCAGAGAGGGTTTGAGGATTGCCTCTGGAATTTTTTGTAACTAATGAAACAAGAAGAGCAACTTACTTTAAAATGCATGCACAGAATTGCAGAAAAACAAACAAAAACACAACCCCCAGACCGCAAAGTATGCATACATAATCGGGAAATTGACTTTTGTTGTAAATGTATACCTTCGATGTGACTAAAGGTAGTATTAATGGCGGCAAGCCATTTCTCCCTTTCACCATTTATTCTTTCTATAAGCATTCTCCGGTTATGGTCTTCGGTTAGCTTTGCTTCATGGGCTCTGCCTTCAGCCTCAGCCATTGCCTTTACTCTTATGGTTTCTCGTTCAATTTCTGCTCTCTCTTTTTCAGTTTGCCGCTGCTGAGCTTGAATTTGTTCCTCGGTGGCTCGTCGCTGTTGCTCTTTTCTAACCGAAGATTCCTCTTGCATTTGAACCAGTTCGGCATTATGTCGTCTCTGAGATTCATGGTCTGTCTGGTAACATGTAAAAACAGCAACAACCTTATGTTGAATGTTGAAACAAGTTATAGCATCCATCAATTGAAGGTGGATATCAAGACCAGTCAATAAACCACTGAAGCGTACTGCAATTGCTCGACTATTTGCATTGGCTACATAGGAGTTAGGACATATTGCATGTTGTCAAATGGCATTACTTTATCAGGAGGAAACAATAAACACTTGAGATGATGATCACCGAAGATATATCTATATCGTGAATTAAAAAAAGGACGTTCCTTTCTATTTGTATAACTTGTCAAGGTGAAATTTCCTCTCACCTGCATTCTCTTCCTTGCTAATTCATCTTCATACCTAAGCATCTGGGCTTTTGCTTGGGCTTGCTGTTGCACTAAATTTCTCTGTTCTTCATATAATTTCCGCTGCCTTTCCTGCCAAGCACCAATCATGCACAAATTGCTTAAAACAGAATTAACAGGGAAATAACCGACAATGAAAACTATGGATTAGGCAAGACACCAAGGATAAACAATAAACATTAAATCCCACAGAAGAGCGCAAAACTACCCACTCACAATGTCTTGCTGAGATTGAATCAGCTCATAGTGAACCTTCTCGGCTGCAATTTCAGCCAAACGGGTCTGCTCCTGCTTTTTCATCACTTCAAAAACCTGGAGGTTGAAAATAGCCAACGCAGATGGAAGAAACGTGATCGTGATTACTTAGCCAGAGGGCAAAAATACATACATCATTCCAGATTCACCTAGAACAACACAAGATCAACAGAACAGCCACTTTCAAAAAAGGATTCAACAACTCACCTGTTTGGAGTTTGGTGAATTGTTAATCTCCCTCAACGCCTTGGCCCCTCTCTCCAAGGACTCCGGATCGAACCCCGATCCCCGCGGCCCCTCAGGTTCGGGCTGCTCGTTCTGAGAGGACGACGCCGGCTGGGGAGGAGGAGCAGGAGCTGGAGAGGAGGTGAAAGGTGGGAACCGGAATGTAGACTCCGCGTACGCTTGGTCTGAAACGGCTGCAGCGGTGGCCACGGGAGCCGCGACAGCGATCGCGACGCGAGCCGATAATCGCAAGGCAGCCATTTCCAGGCGTGTCCGAGTGGCACTTGGTCGAATTGGATATGGGGTTCAAAGGGTTTAGGGTTTAAGAACGAGGAGGGACAAAACGTTGGAAATTTAGGCGGAAGAGAGGGTGGTTTCGTCATTTCGATTAGCGGTAAGGCCTGGGCTTATGATTGGGCCTGAGCCCAAACTTGCACGAAATATTGATCTTGTGATATGATATGATATAATCACACAGGGTAAGCAGTAGTAGCTCAACCACTAAGTTCCAACCTCACAAATCAATGATATATAATCCATAGTAGAATTTCTCGGGGGGAATGAGATTAAATGTGTCGTAAGATTACAACACTCATAAAAGACATGAAAAGGAAAAGGATTAAACTACCATCTTGCTAATACACTTGAAATCCCCGACTCTTGTTGTTCTAGATTGCTTCTTGATACTATGTTGCCTCGCCTTTGTTTTGCTCCCTTGCAAGCATCATGTGATGCAAGAATTGAAGACAGACCTCCCCCCCCTCACAGCATGGCCTGATCAAAACGAAACAAATGGAGAAGGAATCAGTTTCTCAAAAGCAGAAGAAACTGATGGATGAACCCAAAACAGAGGGATCCAGATAGCATTAGATAGATTCTAGGTCAGCAGGGAGAAAGAAATACATGTATAGGTCATGAGACTTGTTATATTATTAAACACCCCCACAACGAGATTTGTCCTTGTTCTCACGTGCATGCGATTCGGACAGGAAGAGGATTAGATCTCACGCCCCCCCCCCCCCCCTACTACTGAGGACAACAGGAAAAGGACAAGAAGGGTGTCGGGAGGTTGGTTTTGTCCATCTCTTTTCCTTTCTGTGCATGAAAGACTGTTAAGTAATTAGAGAGGAATCATCACGTTTTTATATATCGGTCAATCATGGAACCAAATGATAAGGACTCACGATTCCTCGGGATCCTTAGATTGTTTAGGAAATAAGTTATGCCGACTAAGAAATGAGACCAATAATAAAACAACCGAGAGTGGTCCTTTCCGATTAAAAAGAAATGTCCCCACGAATAAATTCTGTCGAATCCATCGCCATCATCCGAACAACTTCATCCCATAAAACCCAATCATTCCAAGTTAAGAGCATGATTTAGCAAATAATTAAACGCCCCCCCCCCCCCCCCCCCCAGCCCCTCTTATTGTTCCGTGGAACGTACCTCTTTTTTATCTTTCGGGAAAGTCATGATCGGTTCGAGGTTTTGTACTTTGGGAAAGGGATGCGACCGGACTCGATGTGGTTGACATCCTCGACGAGCAAGTCGTAGTGCCTCTTGACCTCCTCGGCGGACTTCCCTCCGACGGCATTTGCAATCTTCTGCCACCTGTCGGGGGTGTCCTCGTCGTACTGGGCAAGCGCCTTCTCGAACAGCTTGTTCTGCTTTGGCGTCCACGAGGAAGTGAGCGAGCCCGAAGCCATCGCCGCCGCCTTAGAGAAGTTTCTTTCTTGGTGGTAGGAAGAGGGGATGAGAAGTGTGTGTTGTGTGGAGCATATGGTAAAGGAGGAGCTGAATCCTTGGCTACTTATAAGCATATTTTTCTTTTGTGAGCCGGGGAGGAATAAGAAGAGAAAAAGCTTCACAAATACGAGAATGATGATACAAATAACGATTCTCTCTTGACTCACGAATACGAGGACGGTGATATAAGTAACAATTTTCGCGTGATATAATCAGCTTCACGAATACGATAACTATGATATACATAACGATTTCCCCGTAACAACGAAAGAGCATTGGGTTATACTTTTTGCCACCGCACATGTATACGACGTGAACTAATGTGAAAATAAGGGGGTCGGATCCCTCGTGATGTAAAACCTTATTTAAGTGCGATTAAGCAACCACGAAAGTCGCGACTAACATGGAGTTCGCATTCGCCAATGCTACTCAAGACATACTGAGTAATGTACTAAAACTTTCTGATGATACTGACTTATTACACACAAGTACATAATAAAATTCAGACAATCGAACCGTGTAGGTGGATATTATTTCTGACAAAGAACCTTATCACTTCACTTGCAAATTTTACATGGTGGGTGGTGTAGAGGACAAAGCATTCCGAGTCCTCATAGTTCGGTGCATGCACCACCACCACCCCCAAAAACTCAGGGGAAAGGGCCGAAACGAGTGGACAATACGACACGCCGTACAGATACGGCCTCCCTATAGATATTTTTATCTTCACATATAAATTATAAGGATACCACCCCACCCCAAATTGCGAGGACGTCATCCTTACCTTTTGAGATAAGGAAGTCATGGTGACGATCCTATTCCTTTTCATGTTCCTTTATTCTTTCTTTCTTTTGTAAAGTTGGGTGCGTACGTAAAGAGATCTCTGACGATGCAATAGACAGGAGGATACTCGAGATCAGATATACATACTGGATCGATCCCCCCCCCCCCCTCATTTACACCTTTTTATCAGACAGACGTATGGTCCTAAAGGAAATATGAAAATTATGATGATGGGTCGATTCAAAAAATAACAAACGTATTCATGAAATATTATTTCTTTTTTCAGTCGTGTGTGCTTTTGGGAATCTTTCGTGGGCTTCTTTTTAACGATAAGAGGTGGGTTGTACTACCATGGAATCTAATCTATCTATCTTCACTACTTGGGGATTTTGGAGGATGCTAAAAAGATGAGATGAGATCGGACAAGATATGTACAGAAATCTGCTCCTCAGATGTGTTGTTCGTCACTTTCGGAAAAGGAGATGGTTAAGAAAATCCCCCCCCCCCCCAAGGGTCTCTTCCTCTGCTTTCAACCTCGTACCATGCAAAGAATTTTGTTACAAATGCCCGTATACGTAGCTCGTGATACGATGCCCCCGCGTTGTTGCGAATGGTTCGAGCTTTGAATGGTCCGCCCCAAAAAAAGCCGAGTCGAAAGAAAACACGACCAAAAAGCAGAGGAAAAGGCCGCACTTTTTTTTCTTGACGTCGGGTACAATTCGGTGGTCGCAGGGAGGACTTTTGATTGATTGATTCCCATATGCTGCTCCCTTTTTTTTTTTTTGCCTAATGGGAACCGAACCAAATCGTCCTAAAGCAGGTCCTTGAACTCGTTGGCTGCACCACCGTCCGAGGGAAACCCCGACTGTAGTGTCCCCACAGCATGCATCATCATCTTTCTTGGGCGGTGGTGGATATGCTTGAATGCCAACAACATTTCCACGATTCCTCATAAGTTAGGGTTTAGCAAGTGGAAGGTGAATGGTAGCAATTACTGAAAAAACAAAACTGTTGGTGGTTTTTTTGACATTCAAGAAACCAGCAGCGACACCAGACACACCAACACAATCACCAGTATCACAGCCCACACCCACAACTGCACCCACCCTTTCCTTTTCCTATTCCTCATCTGGTTTGCGTAGTACAGGCTGTTCGTCCCTCCGCTCACGTGTCCACCCGCCCGCCCCACGTTCTCTTCCATCCCCTCCAACCTCACCCCCTGACCCTCCACCGTCGCTGCCATGTCGAGGAACACCTGGTGCAGCCTGTCCAGGCTCCTCTGTATGTCCATTACCGCCTGATGCCTCTCCTGACTCCCCATCATCATCTCCGCGTTCCCCCCAGACAACTCGATCTTTCCCCCCTTCGCCATCACCCTGTCGACCACCTCCTCTGTCGCTTCCTCCCCCGTTGCGTTGAAGTACCTCCTCTTCATGTCCTCCCTGTGGTCTGATGCCACCTTGTCCCTCAACAACTGGAATTCGTACATCATCTCCCTCAGTCGGACCCTCATCCCGTTAGTCACCGATGTCCGTGCTCTGTCGATCTGGCTCCCCTCCATGTATCTCTCGCAGATTCCTCGATTGGTTAGGTTCGACCTGTCGAGGGTACCCAGGAGGGTCTTCACAGTGTTGGCCTTGTGGAGGACAGTGACCGTGTTGGAGTCCATGCGGTCTCGTAGGCCGCGGAGGGCTCGGGCACTGTAAGTGGACTTGGACTGCTCGTTCAGGTACTGGAGATCGCGCAGGAGATCAGTAATCTCCCCCATCTCCGACCTTATCACTTCGACTTCTTGGAAGAACTGCAACAGGTTCTGCTCGTCAATGGGGTCAAGACGTCGGCCAATCTCTAGGTCTTCAGGAGGTTCGGACTCAAGATCCTTCACGGCCTGTTTCTTGAGTTCCACGTAACTTAAGAACGATTTCGTCATAAGGTCGTTCATCTTCGGATTTCGAAATCAATCCTCCACACGCAACTAATGAAACCCGCCTACACAACAACAGAGGATCGAATCGACAGAAATCAGGAAGAAAGAACAGAATCACAACTAAACCGCCGACTCAATGCACTGTTTCTTCTGTGATAGTTGTAAACAAAAGGTTCTCCGACAAATTCTGATTCAAGAACCAGTCCGAACAACCCTTCGAGAAAGACAATGCAGCAAAAAAGAAGTGATCGAAACCTTTGTTATTACTAAAATCACATCACCAGTAGAAAGAAATAACATGGCCAATCAGAGACCAAAAGGAAAACTGTCATCGATGAATACGATTCACAAGCGAGAACCTACCAAACACAGGTCAGATCCTCCGCAGTTCTTCTTTTTTCGTTTACCTTTCCGGAGAATGGCCGCAGCGATCAAGAAGATAAATGAATTACTCGGGTCGGAAGTACTTATTCTGGGTATCGAAGAAGACATAAAAGAATAGATTAACGAGAGACGAACAAGGGTTTCTAATAATGGCGGACTTTCGACAAATTCGAATGTCTGTTGGTTAAATAGCCGTTTACTTCAAGATAGAAAGGGCGGTTACCGAGGGACAATTCCGGTTCGGTCCAACCGGGAAACCTGTGCCTAGACCTGTATTTTCCACAAGGCCCATGGAGTATTTCAATTTCATTAGAATAAAACTGACCTCTTTAGCGAGGGTATCACGAAGACTCTTGTCCATGGACAGAGCCACTATCATATACAGATTCATTCTTTTTGTATATGACTATCTCCCCTGAACAGACGAATTCCAGAAGGCGTTCATACCATTGGAGCCTGCTTTTCAAGAGCTGCGGCTCTTTCTGCTTCTAGCCTACGCAATGTTGTCGAGCTGAGCTTGTTGCCGCTGGAACCTTCATTGAGCAGGTCTACAACTTCAATCTGAACATGAATTTCCACCACATAAGGGGATTTAGAGTTGTAACGAGTTTCTGGACTTTAAGAGGGTATGTATGATTGAACCGGATAATATTTTTTTAAAAAAAATAGGCACCTTCAACTGAGAAAGTCCTCTCTCCGATCTTCTCTTGTTAACGGACATCCCGCCGGGTAATGTCTCCTTGCTGTCAACCCCCGAAACATTGGGAAGAAGAAACAACCCGATAAGCCTCGGAACATTTCGGATAAGATATTTCAACTATTCCTGTTCTGCTGTGATGGATATTGCGATTGCTCAACTTCTAGCCAGAACTTGGACTAATAATGATTAAAGCAAATGAAGGCCACCAAGACAGACCTGACCACAATAGCCTCCAATTCTTCATCCACGATGGAAGGTCCATAAGGATCTGTAATAGGCTCAACTTGGACAACCAGAGTCGGTTTTATAGACTTGGCAAATAAAAGAAGTGAACCAGCTTCAGTAATAGGTACCCAAAAGCCATTACACTGTAAACGGACAATAGCACTGAGGACAAAACCAATTAGCAGCAGAAAGTTACCTTGATGTATTCCTCAACATTGCGCATCCTCTCTGAGATCGGTTGTATAAGATCGGCAAACTACACCCGCAAAGAAGCTCACAATAACTACGGGGGACAGCATACGAGAACAGGATGACAGGCTATCCTATCCTACCCCAAAGGAGCGAAACCGAAGTAATGCTCCAGACATCACCGACTTGAAACCAGAAATACCATATCTCCGACTCGAAACCAGAAATACCATATCTTGTTCAAGTACCAACTCAATACCCAACACTTTTGATTCGACCAGGCCGTCGATCGGGTCCTCACAATCAACAAATTAATCAGCAAGATAAAGCCACTAAAGTTACCTTCTTGTTAACCAACATGGGACCGTCGCACACTCCGATCACTATCCGATCCCTCACGAGCTCTGCCGAAGCCTGAATCACCCCCTCAAAATCAACAATCTCACTGGCCAAATCGCCCAGAAAACAAAAGGAGACGTTCCCAGCACGGTGCAGAGCGGCCGAGAAGATAAAACCTTGAGGAAGAGGCGGTGGCCGTCATGCAAACGATCGAAGGTGCCGCCGAGGACGACGGATCTATAAGATTCAGGGGGTGAGGAGACGGATGAATTAACGGTGGGGGTGTCCGAGATTGCCATGAAGGAGATCCCTGGATGACCCTTTGAGATTGGGGGGAGAGAGGGAAGGTTGGTCGATCTAGGAGGCTGGCAGGGCACTCATATTTTTTTCTTAGTTAAATAATGAATAAATAAATATAAATTATATTGTTTTATGATCGACCGGCCTTTACACTACGTTTGACTGGCCGTTGAACCGACGCGTTTCCCTCGTCATTCCGCCAAACAACAGAAGATGATAACGAGCCGAAAGGAAAGGCCATCGTCACCCTCCCAATCTCGGGGTGAGCTTTCCCAATCAAATCCCATCCTTCACCCCAGGTGCTCTTTTCCCGAATCTTCCTTTCTCCCTCCGTGGAATATCCTTCTCCCTACTCTCCTGCCGTTTAAGCTCCCCGACTTCTCTTGTTCTTCTGCATGCCCCGCTCTTCTGTAGCAGTTTGCTTGACGCCGAGTGCTTCCTTCGATTCCCGCTGGTTGGATTTCTCGATCATTTGATCGATTCTTGAGGCGATCTTTGTGTGCTGTAATTGTCGAATGAGGAATTTTTTTCATGAGGAGTCCGTCCCCTGTTTTTGCTTTAGTGATTTCGCCTCTGTTTTGTGTTTTTTTTTTTTTTGCGTTGCTGGATTTAGACGTGAGGGCGATGCAATTTTTTCGGCGGACAGTTAATTTGCTGCAGATGGATGAATGGGTTGAATTTGCTACGATCTCCAAAAAACTGGTTGTCTTGTCGGCAGAGTAGTTGTCCATGGCTAACCATGTTGGAGGAGGGGCTGGGGCTCACTCCGGATTCCCTGCCGCAACGCTGAACGAGAGAATTTTGTCCTCAATGACTCATCGATCTGTGGCTGCTCATCCTTGGCACGACTTGGAGATTGGTAACGATTCTTGTTTCCTTCGTTTCTGCTGCTGGATTTGAGACTTCGATTGGTTTTGTCTGAGTTTTGAAGTTTTTCAATTGTTTTCTCTGTCGATGCTTCGATCATAGGTCCCTCTTGTCTCGTGACATCCCTTTCGGTTGTCTGCTTGCAGGTCCAGGTGCTCCTTCGGTTTTCAACTGTGTAAGCACGTTCTAAGGAATTGAATAGACGCCTTGTATGCAAACAGAATCTGTTCTTTTGCCTGTGCTCTGATTTTTTTAATTAGATTCTTTATCTCGTCCAGTATCTTGCTCGTTGGTTTTTCTCCTGCCGATAGAAATAACCACGGTAAAAGAGCTTCTTTCCCCAGGTTATTGAGATCAGCAAAGGTAGTAAGGTGAAGTATGAGCTCGACAAGGCAACCGGTCTCATAAAGGTACCTTCAGTTTCTTTTTGGCACTGAAATTTTTAAGGTCTCTGGAATGTCACAATTCATTAATATATATATAAATTCGTGCATTATAATTCATATGAAGAGGATTCTGTTAACCTTGCCTTTTCCCTTTCTTACATTTTACGCTTCTGGCTTTACCCGGTCTTCGTCACTATGTTTTACCAGATTGTTTTGTATACCTAGACTGCTCGCCTACATCTTTGTGTTATGAGTTGTTCAGTGTTGTAATGCTAATGTATATACAGTCAATATGAAAAGGAACCTGATAACACAGAATTGGCTTCAATTAATAGGTTGATCGTGTGCTGTACTCATCCGTCGTTTATCCTCACAACTATGGTTTCATCCCACGCACTATTTGTGAGGACAGTGACCCTATGGATGTCTTGGTGCTGATGCAGGTACTTTCATTGCAAATGGACTAGTGATAGTTTGTCTATGAAAATGGAAATTCTTACATTTCAGATATGGTTCGTGCTTGAATTTTCAAAGTCACCTTGCTTGTTTTCTCTTTTCCAGGAGACAGTCCTACCAGGTTCGTTTCTCCGTGCCCGTGCCATCGGGCTAATGCCCATGATTGATCAGGTAATGACTGAGCGACCATTGTCGAGCTTTCCAATGCATGTAAACATAACTTCTCAAAGTTGGAAACTGCTTGTGCATTACAGGGTGAGAAGGATGACAAAATCATCGCTGTATGTGCCGATGACCCCGAGTTTCGCCATTGCAAGGACATCAAGGACCTTCCTCCTCATCGCCTTGCTGAAATCAGACGCTTTTTTGAGGACTGTATCCATCTGTTAGCAATGCCTGTTTTGATATGACTATATCCTAGTTCACAACACTTCTCCTTCCACTCGGAACTGTGCTACCTCACTGTCTTGTTTTTCCCAACCTTTGCTGCCTTTACTCGACGTGAATGACCAGACAAGAAGAATGAGAACAAGATCGTCAACGTGGAAGACTTCCTCCCTGCCGAGGCTGCTGTTGCTGCAATCAAATACTCAATGTAAATGCCTTATCTTTCAATCTCACCACATTCACAGCATGCGGTTGCATTCTTTCCCTGTTTGAACTCATATAAACACTCAAACTCGCAGGGATCTGTATGCTTCCTACATCGTGGAAAGCTTGAGGCAGTAAGGAGCAGCCTACAAGAAGATCATGTGATTACGGAAACCCAAAAAAAAGGTGTATGTCCCAGAACAGGTTTTGCTGCCTCTAAAACCCTGTCACCGGCCTCTGTATTTTGACTGTGCTTTGTTGCTGCTGTGTTCACTTGCATGTAAATTATTCACTGCAGACAAATTACCATCCAGAAACAAATCTTTTGATGGAACCAAAAGACTTGTCCATATTCTATAAATATTTCGTGGAATTAAGTTGTCGGGAATGCTGAAATTTCCTTTGTGCGCGGTGGTTGTGAAAGTCAGAACCCGCCGAGTCAAAGGAAGGACGCGCATCATCATCATCAACCTGCTGCCGGTTGACTAGCTCCAAGGCCATTTTCTTTTTTTCTCCACCACTCGGAGGATGCTCCCAGAAGAATATAAGCATGTGGGGGTAGAGTCAAAGCCCCCTTGTCATTTCGACGTCGAATTTCTTATTCCTCAAACCATGTCGAGAGCATTGAGCACGCGGAGGGGCCACCGGCGGTACGAGAAACTCGGCAAGGAGCTAGCCCATTCTGTCCCCGAGCCGAAGCTCCTGAGATCCACTACCTTGCCAGCCCCAAGGGAATCGAATCTGTCCTTGTCGAGATCCGCCGCGGTAGTCAATGAGGAACCTGGTGCGCTGGGCGGTCCCCTCCCGGCAAAGCTCGCTAAGAAGGCCAGCAAGAGTCACCCCTGTTCGGGCTTTTCGATGGCAGTAGGAGGAAGAAGGCGGCGGCGAGGCCGGAACTGGCTAGGTACCTCGCGTACGTGAAGGAAGGCGGCGTATGGGACGCCAATCCCCATCCGTCCTACGGGTAAATGTAGCGTAGATGACGTGCCGATGCAGCCGCTTTGTCAGGTCAATGGCCGAAGATGTATTCATGATTGTCAACGCTATTGGGAGTAGGGCGTTAACTCTTCTTGTTTCTTCTACCCTTTTTGAGCTGATTCATACATGAAAGTAAAAAAAAAAAAAAAAAAAAAAAAAGCGATAATAATAATAATATAATAACAACAGAGATGCCGTGGTGAAATGAAACGGGGGACGTCATCCCTGCCGTCAGTGACTCAAGGAAAGCAGGCCGAAAACTAAATCCGACGGCCTTTAGATTGTTCCCCAAGTCAAGGGAAAGCTCGGTCAGTGATGGCGACGTATCCTCGGGAAGCTTCGGAGTCTCAAGGACCGAAAGAAGCCTCGCTAAACGACGTCGTATCTCCAGTCGAGTGAAATATACGCACTACGTTTTGCACACCCACCTAACCCAACCTATATGTAATACAATGCTTTTTTGGATCCTTTGTCGTGTCAGGTTTCCGACAAATTCATATCCAGAGGGTTGCGCAACCCGAGGAGAACTCTAAACCAATCCACAAAACTACAAAAAAGAAAAAAAGGGGAGATGAAAATTTGCGTGGGGGAAGGGGTAGAGAAATCAATGGCGGTTGAATTGAGTCTTTTATATATAATATATATATATATATAATGTGTAGGGGAAAATAAAGACGCCCGCGTTTGGAGTTGGGGTGGAATTCAATTTTCCCCTCTCTTCCGCCGTCCTTTGTTCCGCCTCCCCCCTCCTTTCCCCCCGATTTCAAAAACTAAAAACCAAACAGGGAGGGAGGGAGCACACGCCCCACCCCCCCAACCCTCCTTCCCAACCTCGCCACCCAACAACATCCACCTCTCGTTTGCTAGGGTTTCCAACCGTCTCCGCCGCCACCCTCCCTTCCCCTCCGGCCCGCAGGTCCGATTGCGTGACTCCTCCTCTCGTTGTTTCGTTGTTCCTGTCGATTTGCTTGACGGCTGTTGTTTCTTCGGCGAGGTCGTTCTGGGTTATTTTTGTCCGTTCGTCGGATCTTTGGGATTGTTGATCCGCGTGTCCTTTGACGGAGCGGTAGCTCCCGATGGTTGAATTCTAGAGAGAGAGAGAGAGATTTTCTTCGCGGTTTGTGTTTGGATTTGTCCGCTGTGTTCTATGATTGGGAAATGGAGTTTATGCGTCTTTCAGCAGTCATGGTGTCAATTTTTTCGAGAAGGTTGGCGCAAGTTCTACATGTTTCGGTGGATTTTTTGTTGTTGTTGTCAAGGTCGAAGTTAGTTGAGGTTTATGTGAATTGCGTGTGCTTTTATGAGTTTAGGATTTTTGTCAATGGTCAATACTTTGGCCTAATTTCTTATTCTGGCAAGATGTATTTAACTTTTTGGGGTGTTCTAGGAAGGAGAGAGTGGTCTAAGTGATTTGTTTTTGGATTGGCACTTGTTTTAAGGATCCCTGGGTTTTGGTTGAGGTTTGTTGGTGTGATTTGGCTCAAAGATTGTTGGCTTACTTGGCCCTTTCTTTTGGTGAGAAGTATGTAAACATTTTCCAGAAGCTGTGAGGGTATTTGTTTGGGCCAGTTATCTTCTGTATGTAGTTTATTATGGACTAGAATATTGTATATATTTCTTCTGATGTTCCTCCGAAATGTCCAGGGGCAAACAATTTTGTCTTCATGGGGCATCAATTTGCTTTTGTGGTTGAGAGTAGAACTACAATTTACCTTCTTTTTAGACACTAATAAATGAGATACCACAGAATCTTGGTTTTCAGGTTTGAACAAATGGAATTTCATATGGTACTACTGTGTTTCTCTTGTCTTGACATAGGGAATGACTTATTGAGATTAATCAGTTCTTGGAATTGTCACTTAAGGTTTTGTTGCCATTTGTTTGCTTGAATAGAGGAGTACTGAGCTTATGATTTGTATTGTTGAGTTAGTTTTATTGTTTGTACTTACTTTTTTACCCTGGCTGAAATTTATGCATGTAATTATTGTTTCACAGAAAACCATGCCAACATTTACTGCTATAGCTTTGGATAGTCTGTTAGAGCGTGGGGCTTCTCGTTCTGTAGAGAAATCTTCCGATAATAAGATGCCTCTGCCTAAGTCAAAGCCTCTTAATCATCCCAAACCCATCCCGAATCCAAGGCTAGAGCGTAGGAGCAGTGCCTCTGCCATTGAAAGAAAGATTACACAACCAAAAATGACTCCAGCACTCTATGCCACTCCTGAGGCAACTCCAGTTCCTGAATCTCCAACTCCATCATCATATCCTCCTTCCCCTTATATCATCAATCACAAGCGCCGTGGTCCTAGCCTCTCAAGGATTGTATCTGAAGATGATCTTTCAGGTCAGAAGAGAACTGAGGAAGTAAATGGTGGGGCAGAAGTAGGGGAAGAAACAAAAGAAATATCGTCTAAGGACGACATTCATGCATCACTTCCAATTCCTGATGAGATTAAAGATGAGAAGACAGATGTTCTGAGTGTTAGCCATGTGGGAGGCACTACAAGAGATTCAAGGAATGGTGTTCATGAGGTTGGAAGTAACAGTTCAGGAAATGGCATTGAGGAATTTGGTTTGGCACAAGTTCCAGCGACCCCTGGAAAGAAAGGTGATTGGGCGCATGTTCCAGCGACCCCTGGAAAGGAAGGCGATGGTGATTGTTTTTTTGATCCCCAGGACACTCTGAGTTATTTCAGCAACACTGACGACGAGGACAATGGCACTGCTGATCGCTTGGTTAAGTTCACTCGGTCACGCGGAGAATTCTTTGATGCCCAGGAAGGTACAGCAATGTTTTTCCTTTTGTGATCTGTAGCGACTGTGTGTGTAAATTCATTGGTGGTAGTATTTGGGGCATCACAAGTGAAATGTGAAATATCTAGCTTTCCTTTTCGTACTTTGTATGCATGCTCTACCTAACATGCTACCGAATGTCACAAACCATAATTCTGTGATTAATTTAGGAAGATTTTTGGTATTGCCCACTCATGCATTTTGTAGATGTGGTTGATTGGAAGTCCAGAGACCACCTGCTTATGTATCTCAGATAAATATTCTTTGTAAGTTTCATCATTTTTGTAGAACTATCCTCTGATGGCGGGGCACAGTCTTCTCTGAATGAGCTTGAAGAGGAACTGAGAGGAATTCGATTAAGTCTTTCAATGGAAATGGAGAGGAGGAAGCAAGCAGATGAAACCCTTAGTCATATGCGAAGCAATTGGCAGAGGATCAGAGAGCAATTATCCCAAGCTGGAATCACACTTCCAGTAAATCTGGCAATGGAAGCGGAGCTCTTGGATGTGGATACCACGGAACAGTTGTGTCAACAAGTTGATCTTGTTCGATTTGTTTCTGAAGCCATCGGGAGGGGGCTGGCCAAGGCCGAGGCAGAGACTGCAATGGAAGCTATGCTTGAAGCTAAGAACTTTGAGATAGCACGTTTATTGGACAGGCTTCACTACTATGAGACCGTGAATCATGAGATGTCCCAGAGGAATCAAGAAGCTGTTGGTGAGTCTGTTGTTTTCCTCTCGCTTTTCTTTAATCTCTTTGCTTGAGTTGAGTGCTCGAAGTAGTAATCTCTAGAATTTAGAAGTGCATCTTTATTCTTACTATAAAATCAGTTTTGCACGATATCGTTAAAAGGATGGGTGCATGCTTTTCCAATTCTCTTTTCGGTTCCCACCCTTTCCTTTTCTTCTTACTGTCATATAAATTTCGATGCAATTTATTTGTATTTTTCCCATTGAGATACTCTGAATGTGAAGTTGCATATTTTTATTCAGTGAAGAAAAGGGGTTTTTAAAATTGGCTCTCTTTCTTTTGAAAATCTGCAGAAGCAGCCCGGCAACGGAGACAACAAAGGAAGAGAAGGCAGAGATGGATATGGGGTTCCATTGCCGTCGCGACATCACTAGGTGCCTCCGCATTAGCGTGGTCATACACGCAATCAGGGAGAGGTCCATCTTTGACCTCCCATGATCAGGAATACGAGCACGCCAACTGCGCTCCTTGATGCAAAGGGGTAGTCAAATCTGTTATTTGCCGATTCCCCGCATTTAGTCGACATAAGTAGGACTTGGAGCAATAAATACCATATGCAGCGGCTTCTGAGTTGCAGCTCCCCAGAACAAAGTTTAATCTCTGGCATATTGTGTTGTCTGCATATGCTATTTGCATTTGCTTGTGATAGGCATTTTCTTGAGGCGATGGACAAACATACTATGTGGATGAGGGAAATTAGAGGAGATGGGGGATGATTGGTTCTACAGTAGCTACCTTCAGAAATAAGGTTCCGCTTAAATATATTTTGTTAAACAGCGCGGAGTAACTTTATTAAAAAAATAATATAACTAATTTGGTATCAGAACATCAAATTTACTAAAATTTATTTTCTTATTTTGTAAATTATTTTATTAGAACGTAAGAAAAGCTCGGTATTACGGTCTCGAAAGTAAGATTATAGGAATTAACAAAATCCTTTTGGTCGGCCCTCCTTTTTTTTAATTTAATTTGCCACATGAACCCTAATTTTAGGAACACTTAGTTTGGATAAGAAATGTCATGTCAAAATTGAATCAAATTCACACACTTAAGATTAAAAGCCGTGGACTCGATACACACTTACTTGCTAATCACATAACAGGCAGACAATCAAAAGAAGAATTAAGCTGAACTTCGGTATTAAGCAGACAAATCCCTGAAGCTGTCCACGATCATCGGTACCTGGATCGCCCGGACAGTGTTGGCCACACTTGTCACCCCTTTTCCCTTGAACACCGACATGGAGATAGACCGGGAGAGGATTCCCCATAAGGAGTAGTTGCCCATGTCGATGCGACCGGGCCTTTTTTTGTCCCTAGAAAGACGAGAACCATTTTCCTGCCGGATTTCAGCTCCTGCGAGCAGAACCTCAGGAACGCCGAGAAGCCGTCCTGGAATTGTCCTGGCATAAGCCTCGGCTATCTTCGGAGGGCTTGTTGTAGAGATGTAGACGTTTTCGTTGTTGATCGATCTGCCCTCCTCATCGTAAACCGACGAGAACCTACGATAGGATTCCATTAATAAGTATACGGATCGCGAGTTTTGTACGAAAATATAGTTAGCTTTTTAAAAAATTTACGAAATACAATTCTTGTTTCGTAAAATACGGATTTACCGCGAAAACGCATATCCTAAATTACAAAGAGGGCCGGAGGAAAACAGCGAGGGGTGAGTTGCTAGTATCATCCACATGAATGCGCGTTTTGAAATCCCACCCCTCCAACACTTGTAATTTTTCGACGTCAACACGGACTCGATGCATGAACGGGACAAGTCTTTCGAAAACTTAGACAAAAAAATCTTCTAACTTAGTCGATTAGAATCTTTCTTATGAGGAGAAGGTCAAGAAGTTTTCAACCCGTCCCCTTATTCATCTAGTAAAGAGAGCGGGTTTTGACAACCCGTCCCTTATTCATCTAGTAAAATCCGCCTCCGTCCGATGTCTATCTTTTGATTGTTTTAGATATTTTTAAAGTGTTAAAGGGGCGGGTTTTGAAGAGTCGTCTTTTCATGTTTAACTCTTTGGCGGTAATGCATAATTTACGAAACACGAACAGTATTTTACAATTTTTTTAAAAACTAACTATATTTCCGTACAAAATCACACGAATTGCATCAGATGAAGAGTAGATTAGACTCATGATAAAGCAAGGTTTGGCAGGGACTCATTCCATCCCTTGTACACTGAGCTGAGCCCCTTGGTGTTTGAAGCCGTCAATGAAATTTAGAAGAACATCGTGCGACTGTGTATTGTCGTCGTGGTAAGATTTGTACATGATCCCCTGGCTCTACATTTCCCAAGAGATGAATAAGCTTTTCTTTTTCTTTTTTTTCTTTTCAAACTGTGGCCGTGGGCTTTGACAATTAATGTGTGATCCCCAGGATTTTAACCAAAAATAAAAAAGATGGTGGAGATTTTGTTAATTTACATCTCCCCACAACTACCACTAAAATACATCTTCATGTTTCTTTTTTTAATATTTTAGTAGGTTGGGTTTCTAAAATTGTTTTTTTTTTTTTATTTCCTTGCGATCCGGACCAGGAGTAAAAGCCCACGGAAACGGCCCATATAAGGCCCAATGTCGTTATGCGGGTTGCTGCTCTAAAATAGCTTGGAGGTCAATGCGGAGGAAATCGCACCTTTTCCTGCAGAGTGGATCTTAAAATCCACGAGATCCACCCCGCTAACTTTTTCATATCACTCAGTGAGAAGTCATTCGATGACAATCGTACGAATATTGAATATATCATATATAGTTTTATGACTTTCGATCCCAACAGCAGCAAGATCTCGGAGATATCGAAATCAAAGTGGAGGATGAGGATGATCCCCCAGCTCTCTCTCTCTCTCTCCCTCTCTGTTGCGTTCGGATCGGAGGACATAAATGAGTTGATCTTTGGTATTTCTTTATTTTAAATAAGATTATTTAATTCCCCTCGTGGAGGCATTGCTGGTTAAGCACACACTTTGATATGGGTACAACTAGCTCGACCGTAAGAAAACGAGAGGAGAGGTTGTGTGTGAGTTTGAAGGAAGGGGAAAATAATGTTACCTTCGTGTTCGAGAAGAAGACTGGCAAGCGAAATCTGGAATCACATTTCCAGGTAAGAAAATGGGCGGAAGTTCAATTTATTTTTCTAGAAAAATAAAAAATAATTCTATTTGGACTCTAATTTAACCCTTTTATTGTTTTTTTTTTCCTGGCTTTCTCGCCGCCGCTGACGAATATCTTTTTAAACTTCGCATCGCATCGTATGCAGTTACAAGACAGGAAACTAGATTCTCTCTGTAATTCAAAAAGAATTTAAACGAGCGATGAAAAAAGAGAAGAACGAGTAAAAAAAAAAGGGAATGAGAGACTTTTTATATAAGAGTTTGGAAGACGTGTCTTTCCCAACCATTATGGGACAAACGCATTTGGATCAAATGGGCCTCATGGGCTTCAAACCTTTTGAAAAATAAAATTAAAAACTCAACAACACACATCTACAAAAACACCCTGTGATGTAACACGAGGGGACAACACAAATATAACAATACACCATCATCGACGAATTCACTAAGCGAATATACAAGTTTGAAGCATAATCCAATCCAATAATAATGCTTTTCCACGAATGAATATGACGGACCAATACATACATACAGATAAAAATACTAGAAATTAGATGCATCGTAATAAAGAAGATAAATACGTCACCATTAATATAACATTGCTTCACATAAACTATTTAGTTTCATGGCTCGATTTATCCTACCAACATGATATACTCGAATTACTTCTTGATTTTTCTTCTCGACTTTGATCTGTAGCTCGACCACCTACACCACGAATCATGGTTGCTCAATTAGTCGATAATATGTAAGATGACTTCTACTCGACTTGCCTTAAGTTGGGATAGGTCGAACTTGACCATGACCTTATCACACAATACAGTTTTATATTTTATTTTATTTTAAAATGAATGGGGAATATAATTAATAATCAAATTCTTCTTCCAGATTGTTAAAGAAAGAGCACACTTGCATTTTACGTATCGGCCCCTGATTGTTTCCCTATTTCCAAATCGGCCCCGTAATCTTCCCAGGCTCAGCATAAGGGTATAAAAGTAAAGCCCCCGCTCCTTTCTAACCGGCCTAAGTCGCTGACTCGGTAACGGTCGAGTCCATCCTGATCTCTCTTCCCTTCATCCAACCACCGCCCGCGAGCCAGGATGCCGACGGCCCACCAGAAATCCCGGCGAGTGTTCTGTGTCGGAACCGCCGATACGAAGTGGGCAGAGCTCCAGTTCCTCTCCAGATCCGTCAAATCCTACATTTCTGTCTTTTCCTCCGCCTCCCTTCCCGAGGTAGGTTCACGTAAGGATCGTCGTCGTGTCTTCGTCGTAATTGGCGTAGGATCATGGACGCTTCGTTTGCAGGTTGCAGTGTCTGTTCTCGATGTATCGGCCGGTAATCGAGAGGTCAATGCGATGGACGGCGTGGAGTTCGTCACTAGGAATGAGTTGCTCTCCGCGCACTTTGATTCGCTCGGCCAGAAGTGTGACGAACTTCCAGAGGATAGAGGAGAAGCAGTGGGAGTGATGAGCAAGGCTTTGGAGTGTTACTTGAAGCGATTTGTTGACAACGGGATGGTTGTTGGAGTTATAGGACTAGGAGGAAGCGGAGGGACTTCGTTGATTGCTAGTGCCTTTCGAGCTCTGCCTATAGGTCTGCCAAAGTTGATCATTTCGACAGTGGCGAGCGGCCAGACAGAGCCTTATATCGGTTACACCGATCTAGTGTTATTCCCATCGGTAGTGGATGTATGCGGGATCAATAGCGTGAGCACAATGGTTTTTTCCAATGCTGCCGCTGCGTTTGCCGGGATGGTGATTGGAAAGGTTGGTGTTATTGATAAAGGCAAGGAAGGAATGTCGGGATCAAGACCTTTGGTGGGAATTACAATGTTTGGGGTCACAACGCCTTGTGTGACTGCAGTTACTGAGATGTTGAAAGAGGAAGGGCACGAGTGCTTGGTTTTTCATGCCACAGGAGTTGGTGGGAGGGCCATGGAGGCTCTGGTTAAAGAAGGCTTTATACAGGTGAGTTTCTATAGCTTTTTGTTGGAACTATATGATCCTGATGTTTTGAGAAGATGCTGTGTTACAGGATGGAGTGAAAACAAGACCTGAAGCAGAAAAAGGACATTCTATTGTAATCCCATTTAAAAGTGTTTCTGGAAACAGCATAATGTGTTTTATAGAATCTCTATTCTTTTTCTCCTCATACTCTATAGTCATTTGTCGTCAGCATTGGCTGAAGTTTGTAAATTGTGTCCAATAAAATTTTTGATGGTTGATCATGGTCGTTGATATATATTCCTTATGTTAACTGAAACCAATGTTCACAGGGTGTGTTAGACATTACATCAACAGAGGTGGCTGACCATATTGTTGGGGGTGTGATGGCTTGTGATGAGTCCCGTTTTGATGCCATCTTGGAAAGGAAGGTTCCTTTTGTATTGAGTGTTGGTGCACTAGATATGGTGAACTTTGGAGCAATGGAAACAATCCCTTCAGAATTTCAGAAGAGGAAGATCCATGTCCATAATAAGCAGGTATGAGGTCACTGAGGTTTCACTTCTTATCTTGTTTTACCATTTCAAATTTGATATTGAGTTGCTCTTAGGGGACTTTCATATATTTTTAGTTGCATTGTCAATGCAAATATGCATATGCCTGGCTTTCTGCTATTTGATGATAGCAGAGTCCTTCTCAAAAAGAAATTCTTATGGCTATAGGTTTCACTAATGCGAACAACGGTCGAAGAGAACAAAAGGTTTGCCAGCTTCATCGCAAATAAACTGAATAAATCATCGTCTAAAGTAACTCTCTGTCTTCCAGAGAAGGGTGTTTCTGCGTTAGATGCTCCAGGTATGGCATTTTATGATCCAGATGCCACTGCCACTCTTATTAATGAGCTAAAGGATCTGGTCAGAACAGACGGTGACCGGCAGGTACCTTCAAATTGATCTTGACCATCTGCCTGCTCATTTCATACTTTCAGAGTTAGACTGAACTTTCTCAGCATTGTTTTTTGGACAGATACGGTTGTATCCATATCACATAAATGACGCACAGTTCGCGAAAGCAATTGTCGATGCGTACATAGAGATTGACCAAGCTGCTAGAACAGAACCATCTGCAGCAGTCAATTCCACGGAAGACACAGACAAGGAAGAAGTATCTGGGATTAGTTATTCTAGCTTCAGGGCTGCCTTTTACCACCCTACTAATTTCCCAAATGCAAAACCTGGTGTGTTTTCTCCCTACTGATTTGCTGTGATTAATAATATTTTTGTCATTCTCACTTGTCATTGCTCTCTTAAGTCTCATTCTATAGATTATATACTCTCTTTTTCCTGGAGATCTGTTTTCATATGATGGATTAGGTACATGAGACCGATGATGGTTTCAGTATATTATGTGAAAAGGCGATAACTGTATAATGACTTATCGAACTTGAAGACATCAAAGTGAGCTCAAGTTCTCATGACAGGTTGAGTATAACCACCTAGGATGATTTCATATTCCTAAAAGTAGGTCATGGTGTAAACTGCTGTCATCATAATGTTGAGTTTACTGTAGAAAAACTTATGATGTGTGATTCACCAATGAAAAGAAAAGAAATAAAGGGAAAAGTTTTATGATATGTGTGACAGTCCGTTTAGATTAGACAAAAAAGGTCATAATGCCTTGTTGATGCCGGACAATTATCATGGGATGGATCTGTAGTTCTTTGGCAGCTCAAGCAAAGAGAATCGTGTGTTTTCTACGACTCTGGCCACTGATGCTCAAATCATTGGGTGAACTTTCTGGCAGATACGCTTCAAAGAACTCAATCAATCTTGCAGCAACTTCAGCATCAGATTAATCAAGGAATTCCTGTTATAGGAGCTGGTGCAGGAACGGGCATCTCGGCTAAATTTGAAGAAGCAGGGGGCGTTGATCTGATTGTGCTATATAACTCCGGGCGCTTCCGAATGGCCGGAAGGGGTTCTTTGGCTGGTTTGTTACCATATGGTGATGCCAATGCAATCGTCCTTGATATGGCTAATGAAGTGCTGCCTGTAAGTGTCGACTGAGAATCTAATGTTATATTATCCACGAATAATGTTAACTTCACTACATCTTATGATACCCTAGTTCATTGATATAACAACTGATTCTTTGCAGGTTGTGAAGTCTGTGCCTGTTCTTGCTGGAGTGTGTGGAACAGATCCTTTTAGACGAATGGATTACTTCCTCAGGTCAGTGGAGTCGGTTGGATTCTCAGGAGTGCAGAATTTTCCCACTGTGGGGCTTTTTGATGGAAATTTCAGGCAAAATTTGGAAGAAACTGGAATGGGATACAAGTAAGTAATCATTATTACTCGGACCTGCTCAAAACAACTCTTGCTCATCGGTCTTTGTGATTAAAACACAGAACATTATTGCTCTTTTTCTGGCCAGATTAGAGGTTGAGATGATTGCGAAAGCTCATGAAATGGGTCTCTTAACAACTCCGTATGCCTTCAACGAACACGAAGCTGGAGAAATGGCTAAAGCTGGAGCTGATATAATTGTTGCACACATGGGACTTACAACTTCAGGCTCAATTGGTGCAAAAACAGCCGCAACTCTGGAGGAAAGTGTAGATCGGGTGCAAGCTATTGCCAATGTCACACGTAGGATCAACCCCAATGCTATTGTCTTATGCCATGGAGGTATCAGTAAACTCAATTGTCCTGGTGATGACAGGATAATTATTTTGTAGTCCAATGTGATTGAAGCAATGGAACCTAAATGCCTTCTGATTGCAACATGCAGGCCCGATATCTGGTCCTAAGGAGGCGGAATTTATACTGAAGAACACTCATGGAGTTCATGGCTTCTATGGGGCGTCGAGCATGGAGAGATTGCCAGTAGAAAAGGCAATTACCAGCACAATCCAAGAATATAAGGGGATATCCTTGAAGTAATTTTCTGCTATCGTGAGATTAACACAACACCAAGAATACAAATGGAAACTGAGGTTTGATGTATTTCGTTACCCTCCTGAATGTACAATAAGATGTGAGTTATATGCTTTCCTGATGCAGTAAATCTCCACTTTTAGCATGGAAACATCGCTTGCTAATTGATGGAGTCGTCACTTTTTCATTGTTTGCTTACTCTGGACATATGTGGTTTTGGTTTATCTATATTTTGTGTTGCTATCGCAGTTGTATGTACCCATGCATCTTTCCTGTTATATAAATAAAAGCCGTTGTGCTGAATTTCTCTCTTTGTGACCGAGCACTTCTTGAAATTTGCTTTGGTTCCGGAAAACGGCATTGACCATGTTTCACTACCGGAAATAGCCAGTGTCATTTCAACTCGGGACAACCTACAGAAGTAGAGTTATTGGTTTCATGAAACTTGTTCCTTGTCCAAACATGGGAGACAATACATCGTGTTGCTCGCAAGGAATGTAGAGCATCCAACAGCAACACGGGCCCTTGAAAACTCTTAAAGAGATTTTACTGATTTTGCTGCACAAAATTCAGTTTCACTGCAGGGCACTGCCCCTTTCCTAAAGAGATCGCAAAGTAATGGGGCAGCCACTCCTCAGCCTCGGAATATGCGCCGCCTTCTCTAAGCTGGGATCTTGATCATCAACAGTCCACCTATCCAGCAATGGAAAGATTTAAGTACTCAGTGAAAGGGGAGACGACATGAGCCTCAAGCGGGTCAATAGCTACCTGTACCCACTCGTGAGCCGGTGCAAGAACACCAACATGGTCACCTTGGCCATGTTTATTCCCAAGCAGGTCCTGGGGCCGTACCCAAAAGGTATGAAACTGAACGGCTTTTGCATTTCCTGCAGTTTGCTCAAGATAAAAATCAGTGACCAATTGGTTGCAGAGTTCAAAATCTTTGGAGAAGTTCTAATCTGAAGTAAGGTTGTTACATCAAATCTAGAAGGGTTGAATTGCAGTGGGTCCTTGTATATATCTGGGTCATAGTGTATGCAGGTTGCGTCGATGTTCACGTGCCATCCTTCTTTTATCTTGTGACCTGCCACATTTGTAGATCACACGAGATAAGTCATATGCATTTAGACTTTGCCTTAGGGTTGATTATCAGCATAGCGAACTTTACCATCAATGGTGCAGTCCTTGAGCGCCACCCTCGGGAACCATAATAGCACGTTGGACATCCTTAGCGTCTCCTTGACTACCTGGAGTCAGTACCAAATCTTAGCACAGGATAGACTGCATTCTAGCATGAAGGGAGATAACTGCGATGCTTTGGGTTCCTCACCTTTAGGCCATAGGACATTTTGCTAATGTCTTCAAGAGTAAGCGCTTCTCCTTCGGGCTTCTTCCTATTTATTTCCAGCTGTTCCTCCTGCAGATCAATGATCTTGTCGGTCGTTGTGATCGGCTGTTTACTGGACTGAGAGAAGAGGAAAATAAAAAGGAAGTGGACCTTACCCTGAGCCTCTCCTGGGCTGCTCTATTGTCGTCCAGATACTTGACGCTCCACATCATGGCCGCCGCGGTGGTGGTTTGCCCGGAAAACATCATGGTCAGTAGATTATCCATGATTTCTGCATCATCTAGCTTTTCCTCGGGAGGTAACAAGTCTCGGTCAAGCATGGACTGTAGGAAATCCTTGCGACTGTTGTGGTTTCCGCTCCTTCGGCCTGCAATCAATTTTCTGAATCTTTCCATGAGCCTTTGACGTGCCTGTGTTTAAGACGGCAGCCGGAACTGGTCATTAGAATGGGGTGCCATGAGAACAATTGGATCTGTCAAGTAGTAGGCACCATACTTTGATCCCTTTGTAGTATCTGGTGCCCGGGATCATGAACGGCAACGACAACATTGCATTGGAGACATCCGTGCAGTCCCGTTCGATTTCTCGCAGGGTAGTGTCATCCGTGATGCTCATCAGCATATCGCACATCCCATCAAATGCCGTCTGCCCAAGAAGATAAACAAAAAAGACGGTCATCTTCGAGTAGTCAGAAGCCACGAAATGGCCAAGTTATTTAATCCAAAACAAAATGAATATGATCTTGCGAGAGTCCTAATTGTACTTCCTAAATCTTAAAATTCTTTTAAAGAAAGGATTAGGGTAAACATTTAGGAAATTATGTCGAGAAATTAACCAACTCGATTAAGAGGATTAGGCAGGCTAACCTTCATGCTGAAGTCCAGCAACGCAAAGCTCTTTCCACCTCGTTCAAGCTCCTTCATCCTCTCCGACAACATGGTGTCGATCTTGGTAACAAACTTCGACAGGGAATTCATGGAGAAAGGGTCGGACAGGAGTCTCCTGATCCTCTTGTGGTTCTCGTGTGGCACGCACAACAGGCTGTTCTTCCCGACCGCATCTCCCATGGATTTCACGTATCCCTTGTTGAACTGCACGAAGTCGCTCGAGAACACCTGCTTTGCGCCGTCCGTTGTCGGGACGAACACATGGATCTTCCCGAACAACCTTGTCTTGAACCACTTCCCGTGCCTTGACCAAAGAAGCATTCGATATGAGAGGTGACAAGGAAGGAGCAACTTGTCAGCTGCACAGATCTTTTTTTTACTGAGAGATGGGACTCACCATAGCCTCCGGAGCTTGATGAAGTCATAGCAGCCTCTGGTGCTGTTTGTGGCCGAGAGGAACGAGAAGGTCTCCCCGATGAATGGGAGCCCCAAATTCCCAGGAATTCGGCACTTGTGGCCGTCCGGGGCGGCGCCCTTCAACTTGTATGAAAAATACAAGTAAAACCCTACGGCAGCCAAGACGGCAAGCAGCAGATCGGAGTTCCCTTTGACGAGGGAGACAAGGTTGTCTCCCAATGACCGGATCATGCTTGGAAGAAGAAGTCCTCGAATACGAGGATGGACTCATTTTATGTTATAAGCGGCATCGTGTGTTCATGTGAAACTACTAGCTAGGAGGATTTTTATAATAATCGGGTTGCTAAAAATTTTCCTTGTTCGATAAAATTACGTACATAAATAATTTATCACTGATGATTAATGACTTCGTCCCGGATAATATTTAACGAATGAGTTCAAAAAAGAGAATAAGGGAAACAAAGGAGCACCAAAGATGCTGCTCTTCAGGCGGCTTAAGAAATATTCTAATGTTTGTTAGAGAGCTCGTGAAGACGATCCACAGATGCTCTCCAGGCGGCTTAAAGAAATATTTCTTATTCTAATATTTTGTCGGATCGGAGAGCGTGTCTTTGGCATCTCATATGCAAAAGATTCGGATTAGAGTAAGACAAAACTCCCAACCATATATCATTTCTGTTCATATACATTACTTGGAGATCAACCTCAACCCCTTATCGAATATAGATAGAATTTAATACTGCCACCCTGACAATGGTTTTGATAAAGAATAGATATTAAGTCATTATTCACCATGCTCCTAAATGTTGTCGCTTTAGCTCGCGCGTGCGACGATGCTTTGAAGTGGGGGTCGAATCCGAAACTTTAAGGTTTTCGTCGTTGCTTTTTTGGTTGGGGATTAACTGGCCATGTTGTGAGTCCGGGCCAACCGGGTCGGTCGATACCGAGGGGGAGGGGGGGGGCACTCCATTCTGTGTGGACTGAGTTTGATGCTGAGTTCACGATGTAGCACCATTATAAGTAGTAAGGACAGGACACGCACAAGTGGCCCTTGACCACACATGTTTATAGCTCGGCACACTTGAGGGCTGTCATTGCATCATCTTCACCTCCTCCTTTTCTTTATTGTGAATGGAAAATGATTGGAAGTTGCAAATGGCCCTGAGTTCACAGGAGGATGGTCCCGGTCACACCTCCCCAATAATTGAAAATTTTCCACCACATGATGAAAAAACATACGACGAGGTCGGAGGGGGAAAATATCAAAAGAGTGTTTCATTTCTGGGTTCAGGGTTTCAACTCTTTGGCATGGTGTGTGATCTTCTATGACGACGAAAAAGTATTTTCTTGAATAAAAAACAAAAGGAGTTACAAAAAAAAAAAAAAGGAAAAGAAGAAGAAACGACGGGCCTTTATGGGCCGTGATCATCGGGCCCAAAGCAACTCGAATGGGCCGATTAAGAGGCCCGCAATCATGGGCTACGGACCATTGGGCCGACCATCCTCATTTACATCAGATTTTCTTCTGTTATTACAAGTGGTCAATTTTTCAGACACGCAACAAGCACAAAGTTAAGTAGGACTTCTGCAAAATCTGGTCGCTGCGTTTGAATGTGTCTTTTTTTCTTTTTTATGATAAAACAAAACCCAAATTTGGCAATTTACCATCCCAATGGTCTCTTTTCAGTGGAAAAACTACCCAAAAATAAAAATAAAAAAATTTATCACCATCGTCGTCGTCTTAATTTACTGCCCATAATTAGTATTATTTTTTAAAAAATCAGTCAATTTTTAACGGCGGGCGGGCCGTCGTCTTCCCCTTTCTCAAACTTCTCTTCATTCTCCTTCGCCTTCGCCTTCTCCTTCTGCTCTGCCTCTTGCCTCTCCTTCTCCTTCTCCTTCTTCTTCTCCTCCTGTTTCGCCCTCAATAACTCAATGACATCATGAAAAGCCTCGTCAGGGTCGTCGCTCTTCATCAGCTCCTCCGCTACTTCTGCCGGGGTCACCTCTGTCTCCCTGATCAGATCCTCAATCTCCCCAAACAGGGGATGCTCCTTCACCCCTAGGTAGTTGGACGCGAGCACCCTGAACCCGCTGGCCGTGCAGTACGACATGTGCACGTGCATGTCCATCCTCCCCGGCCTCAGAAGTGCCGGGTCGGGCTTCTCCTTGTGGTTTGTCGTGAATATTATTATCCGTTCGTCTCCTATGCTCGACCATAGCCCGTCTACGAAATTGAGCAGGCCAGATAGCGTTACCTGATGCAAAAACGATATCCCGTACGTGAATGGACTATTGACGATTCAAGCATTAATAAAAGGTAGACTGGATCATCAAACTGACCTTTTTCTCTTGCGATTTGTGGGGCTCGGTGGTCTCCTCCTCAGCAGCACTCCGGTCGGAGAGGTCAATGGTGCAGTCGATGTCCTCGATGACGAGGATCGACCGGTTTGCCGTGGCAACCAATGCATTCCGAAGTTCAAAGTTCCTCTCCACTGCCGTCAACTCCAGATCGTACACGTCGAACTTCAGGTAATTTGCCATCGCGGCGATCAGGCTTGATTTTCCGGTACCCGGGGGGCCGTAAAGCAGGTAACCCCTCTTCCACGCCTTCCCGACCCTCCGGTAATAGTCCTTCCTCCTCAAGAACCTTTTGAGGTCCTCCAGGACTGCCTCCTTGAGCCCGATGTCCATGGCCAGGGTGTCGAAGGTCGACGGGTGGTCGAGGTTGACCGAGGTCCATATTTCGGATAAGTCGTAAAAATCCATGCTGAGGGTGAACAGCTTAAGTGTCTTCTTTTCTTGCTGCAACTCTTTGGCCCTCTCCTCGATGTACGGCAAGTACCGATCGATGACCGTGTCCTTATGCTTCCTGTGGAAGGTCAGCTCAAAGTTCCGGGTCTCGCTCTTCCCGAACCGGCGGCCCCCCCCAAATGAATGATGCTGGTTCGACTCGACCATCCGAACCACCAGTTCCCACTTGACGTCCACCCCATCGAACACGTCCTCGATCTCCTCTTCGGGCTCAACGGAGACGTTGTGCCTGGCCTCCTTCTCGTGCCTGGAGACCCGGATACGAGTGGTGGAGGGAGAGATCTTCGTGGCCAGGTAGTTGTTTGTGGCCTCATACAGCTTGTTAGGCTCGAGTCCCTCGAACTCCTGGATCACGATGGTCAACTTGGATGAGAAGTAGCGGGAGCAGAACTTCCTGAAGGCCCAGGTGAAGTTATCCTGGATATCATCTGGGATTAGGTCCCTCGTCACAGATCGAGCCAACAGGAGGGTGGCAGTGAAGGAGGCGGTTGCCGACACGATCACTTTAGCGGTCGCCAAAGCCGACGAGCCCTCCTCGGCCGCGGCCATTGAGGGTTGGGGGGAGGGAATTAGACAACGTTGGCCTTCTTTCTATGGATAGAAGGTGGGTATGGCAGGCAATATGAGGAGCGGCGGTGGGTTCATGCTCAAAATCGGTGCTTCGACTCATTGGTCGAAAAGTTAAAAGGAAAGGAAAGTTCGTTTTAGCTTGCGGAGCACGCCGCCACGCATCTACCTTTCCACGACCAAGAAGCTTCCCCTCTATCTTCCCCTTTTTCTACTTAGTCAATGGATTATAGATTTTAGCCCGTAATTTAGTCCCAGTTCGTCGAAAGTCCTGCTTCTGCATTGGCATCGATATGTTACTCTATGTTAAATTATATAATCTAAATCAACTTAAGCTTGTAGTTCCTTTTTACGATAGGGACCTTACCTAATCTCCGAGGATAAGATTTGGGAAGGATGATTTACAGTAAGGAGGATGTAAGAAAATAAGGGTGGTGTTACCAATTTCCTCGGTAACCATGCTTGAGCCTAGGGACTAGGTCTGACATTGCCGCACGCACCGTCTACGACTCAGCAGCTACGACATCGGAGGAAAACGGCGACGATGAAAAGCACGGGTGGGAAGGGAAGTTACGTGGATGCCATTGGGATTGATGATGATGACCAACCCCCCCAATTGACTTAAATCTAGAAGCTTTCGTAAGAACTCGGTATATACCATGGGCATTTTAAGGTTGCTTGATTTTACGAACATTTTCTATGTCAAAATTAGGCACGCGTGTAACTAACTCTATCAAAGAGTTTAGTGAATAATATAGATAGAGAGAGAGAGCTTTATTTTGCGTTGAGGACATGACGTTATGTATGTATGTATCAGCTGATTTTTGTGGCGACTGTGAAAATAAAAATAGAGATAATAAAACATCGTTGCCGTTTCAAGGAAGGAGACATAACATTTTCTCCTAATAAAAATCGGGTCTCAGTTTTATTGTTCCTGAAGAGGACGACCGTGTTCCTGTTCCTGTTTGGCGAGTAAAAATTATCGTACATTATAAAAAGTCTCAAACTAATATATTTTTAAATAAATCATTATTAATGTAATACGCCGACGTAAAAAAATAAAAAAACTATTGTTTTATTTTTTTTTAAAAAAAAGTATGTTCACAACATTCTTAAGAAATGTTGCCAATTTATAGTTGTTATTAATTAAAATTTCACTAAGTTAATCTATAAAATTCTATGTAATTATAACTCCAATCTGGAGCAAAAATTGCAACTAGTCATTTCGATTAAGGAACGTCGCAGAAGATTTTGTTACGAAAGGGTGTCAATTTCAAAAACAAAATTTTAAGAACATTTGTTTTAAAACAAAAACTTGAAGACTATTTCTTAAAGTATTTATCCTCAATTGTAATGAAATTTTGTTTTGGCAATTCAATGTAGAAATTTAAGGACATTTTATTATATAATATTAAGTTGTACGTTGAAAACCATTCGAGGAAATTTTATTTGAACAATTATCGATCGAATCACGGTACAAACTTTGAAATCTTTCTTTTATAATCTTAGATCGATATTTTGAATCATTCATGATATTATTCTAATGTCATTACCCGGATATGACATGTTTTAACAATGTTTTTTCTACGTGAGTCGTGACATGATTTGAGATGGTTCTCCTAGAATGTGTTTGAAGGAAAAAAAATTCTAATTCGATCTTAATTTGGAGGATTCGAAGATCAAGTCCATCTTTTATGGGTTGAATCAGCAGCAATAAGTAGTAGTGAGGGCATGAAATTGAGTGTGAACTCGACGATTTCAATTTCCATTTTCCCGACCGCAACTGCAATCCAGGAAGACTTCCTTCGTTATTTATCCAGAAAAATAGTTAGTAGATGGGTATGAAAGCTTGTCGTTGAAAATGTTTATTTTCTAAGTGTTTACACATAAATGGGGGGGCGTGATATTGAACTTTTTAGTTGTAAAGCTTAAAATTATGTGTTAGTTATTATATGAGTTGTTTGTACGATAAATTATATTGAAGTTATCTTAGAATAAAGCCTAAAAATTCAAAACATTGATTTAAGACTATTTATTTCTTGAAACATATTATTTTTTATTAATAAATTTCTTATATGTTATATTTTTAACAAACTGAAGTCTTACTGAAAAGCATTTAATTCAATAAAATTTTAGTAGGCATGAAACGAAAATTTGCCAGAATTTATTATTTACAAAAGCCGGGTATCTCATTCGTTATAACACATACTCCTTATTTATATAAAAAAAAATGTCGTACTAGTTCATCTCTTCTACATTTCAACCGCTTTTTAAATATAGCAATTTTATAAGATATAAATAGCATTAAACCCACGAAAATTCTATATATATATATTGCGGGTAGACGGTCTTTTTGGGCCTAAGTAGGATCCTGCAACCCATTTAATTCGAATAAATTTGGCCCATCGGACTTAAGTACGAGACTTCTGGGCTTTTATTAGCTTTCGCACAAGAGACATTATTATTTTAAGAGCAAGTGTGTAACGTGTGAGAATATAAAATATTTTATAATTCAACAAATGGGACGTGACTTGTTTTTCTTTGCTTTTTAATGGGACGTGGGAATCACTAATGAAATGGTATAGGCGTCAAAAAAAGATATGTGTCCGATTAAGTTGGACGCTGTAATAAATATACGAACGTGACAGGCATTATCCAAACACAGACAGACAAACAAACAAAACAAAACAAAAAAATGACTAGGATTTTGGTAAGCGAGAGAAATGCTCCCGACCATTCGCCCCCCCCCCCAATTGCAATCCCCAAAAATTCCTAAATCTCAATCTTGTTTCCTTATATGTTTACCGACGCACACCAATTCTCCATTTGGACAAAAACCTCCGCCTTTGGGTGTCTTCAAAAAGAGGCCACCCCCTCTAAAAACTTCTCCTTTGTCGCTTGCCATTCTCCCCCCCCTCTCCTTTTGGAATGTGTCCTCTTCCGGGTAAGCTCTCTCCCCCAACCCCAAAACACGACCCCTCCATTTCCCGGCCCCGACTGAAATGTTTGATTCTTTTTTGGTCCGATCAGGCGTTCTCTCCGGTCATTGTTGAATACTGTTTCTGACGGCACCATGTCGGGACCTTTGTCTCCAAAGCCAGGTCTGGTTATTTTTCTTTCCTGCCGACGTTCTTGCATACGATCGTTTCATACGTTCGGCATTGCTTTCTTTGTTTTTTTTTTTTTTTAACATGAGGAAGGAAGATCCATGCCTTCGTTCAAGATGGAATAGCGGCCGCCGCGTGTTCTCGAGTTTGATTTTCTTATGACATGTCCTCTGCACAGCTCATAAGAGGAGCGGCAGCGAGGATTCTGACGAAGAGAGGAAGACCAGAATGGCCTCCCTGAAGAAGGCCGCGGCGAATGCCTCGAGCAAGTACAGGTACTCCCTGACGAAGAAGGGGAGGAGAAGCAGCAAGGTCTCCTCCATTGATATCGAGGACGTGCGTGACGCTGAGGAGTCGCAGGCCATCGACGCGTTCCGTCAGGTCCTTATTCTCGAGGAATTGTTGCCAACCAAGCACGATGACTACCATATGTTGCTCAGGTTCGTCATAGAATTCCCAACTTCAAGATGGCGAGCATTGTTAGCCGTCTGGATCTAACTTTAAGGTTTTGATCAACGTCAGGTTCTTGAAGGCGAGAAAATTTGATGTCGAGAAGGCGAAGCAGATGTGGTCCGACATGCTCCAGTGGAGGAAGGAATTCGGCACGGACACCGTGTTGGAGGTCTCTGCCATTTAGAAGTTTTGGTGGCTCGTGCCATTTCGTATTTCTTTGTCGAGGCAGTTAGTAACGAGAACTGCTTCCTGTGCCAGGAATTCGAGTTCGGAGAGCTGGATGAGGTCCTGAAGTACTACCCGCAGGGTCATCATGGCATAGACAAGGATGGAAGGCCAGTGTACATTGAGAGGATCGGTCAAGTGGATGCCACGAAGCTGATGCAGGTCACGACCATGGAGCGCTATGTGAAATATCATGTCCGTGAGTTCGAGAGGCTTATGGACGTCAAGTTCCCGGCTTGTTCCATCGCAGCCAAGAGACACATTGACCAGAGCACCACCATCCTTGATGTGCAAGGAGTTGTACGTGACGGCATTCCGTCCTTTCATCATTCCGTCCATGTAAATCATTCAGGAATGAATAACATGACGGTATTCACTTCAATTTCACAGGGGCTTAAACAATTTAGCAAGGCCGCCAGGGACCTCATCACGCGTCTTCAGAAGGTCGATGGAGATAATTACCCCGAGGTGCCTAGATCGTCCGAGTCCTTTTCCTTCTCAAACTTCTTCGGAGAACCAAATACTTATTACCTATGCCTTGTGAACAGAGCTTGAATCGCATGTTCATCATCAACGCCGGCTCTGGTTTCAGAATGCTGTGGAACACTGTCAAGTCCTTCCTCGACCCTAAGACAGCAGCTAAAATCCATGTGAGAAAAATCGACGCATCCATTATTTCTTACTCGAGCTTTCCCAATGAACCAAAACTAAACGAGTCCACGAAGTCTTCTAGGTGCTCGGTAACAAGTATCAAAGCAAGCTGCTTGAAGTGATCGATGCCAGGTAACCTGCTTCTCTCCCAAGAATGCATCTTATGGCAGCTCTATTTCATCATTCATTCATGTTCAATTGAAACATTCGTGCAGTCAGTTGCCAGAATTCCTTGGTGGAACCTGTACATGTGCTGATCAGGGCGGTTGCATGCGTTCCGACAAAGGTCCATGGCAAAACACGGATATAGTAAAGGTTCTATCTCGTGGCAGTTTCCCATCTTTTCCCTGCTTCATGCTCTAAAAGTTTACCTCGAAAGCTGACTTTTATGTGATAGCAGATGATTCAAAGCGGCTCTCATTTGTGTTCGAAGAAATCTTCCGCCCACCGTGATGAGAAGACAATCTCCGAGGATGAGGCATTGGATGCGAAGACTCGTATTCCAGTTGAAAATAAGGAAAATCTCCAGGCTTCCCCTATCCCAGAAGAAGTAAGTTTGAATTGAGATATTTGCTTTCTCTTGGATAATAATGAGAAAAATTTGCAGGATTGCATGATCCAGGACTCCAAGAAGCCCTTGAAGCAAGAGGAATTTGTCCCGATGATCGACAAATCCATGGTCCCTGCCTGTGTGAACCTCATCCAGGACGAGAAATTTGCCATTTCTCAAGGTGCAAAAAAAAAAAAAAAAAATCTCGCTCTCTGGCTAGGAATGGCGATTTCTAATAGGACCTAAGGTTGTCGATGATGTTGAGATTTTGATTTTTAGAGCACTGCGGCGCTGTCAAAGAATCGAGCAAGGCCAATGGAGGAAGAATCAGCTCGCACATTTTCTCCGGGATGATGGCGTTTGCCGTTGGCATCGTAACCATCGTCAAGATGACGAGGAACATGCCAAGTAAGCTGACCGATGCCACCATCTACTCGAACCCTTCGTACTACACCGACGCGATGGTGAAGAGCAACTCGGGTACCAACCACCAGTTTGCCTCGCCAATTTCCACGGAGGAGTATCACTCCATGATGAAGAGGATGGCTGCACTGGAGGAGGCAGCCAGGGTGCTGAGCTCGAAGCCCCCTGCTGTCCCCCCGGAGAAGCTGGAGATGTTGGACGCCGCCATGAACAAGATAAATTCTCTGGAGCAAGAGCTCACCGCTACCAAGAAGGTGAACGTTATCCAATCTCGGATCGGTTCGCCGTCATAACCTTATCGTTTCGTGACATCGTGGGCGGCTCACGTCGCGCCTTGCAGGCCCTGGAGGACACTGTAGCGCGGCAGGGAGAACTCATGGACTTCATCGAGAAGAAGAAAAAGAAGAAGAAGCTGAGGCTGGTATGATCTGTTGCACACAACTTCCTGTCATTAAAAACTTTGGATCTCCCGTGTATATGGACCGCGTATACTTTTGCCCTGCAGTTTAAGTGGTGAAGGAAAGGCGGACGCGATCCTCGTGGCGAGGCGAAGTCGCCGTGCCGACGCTCATTGTTGTCGTGTCTAATTGTCTTCCGAGTACGAGGGTGTGGTTGTATCTCTGTTACTACTTTATACATTTGGTGAAAAAAAAGGCAAACTGTTTTAGAGGAATTGGCGAGATATATTTTTATTTTGTTCATGAAGAACCAAACAGACCAAGTTTCCCATGTAAATACAAGACTGCACGGTGAGAATTTCTGTCGCATTTGGACCAAATGATTGGATTTCTTATCATCATCGCATACATGGAATGGAATGATTATAAGGTTTCTTAAAGATGATTTATAGATAGCAGAAAGGGAAATGGACCAGGAAGAAGTGCTCGTAATAAAAAGAAAAACGGAGAAGGATTGGGCTAAAATTCCACGCACTGGGGAGTGGTCCAATTCAATATGTCGTCCCATCGCAATACATGAAATAGATAAACACACGTGCTGATTACATGTCGTCGTGGCTGTATTCAATTGACCAGACCAACCCCAGCAAAAACATGCGATTCAGGACCTCTAATTACTGAATTTCTCATGAGAGGGGGATGTAATAAGATAAGACCAAGGAAAGAAAGACTGTATGTGTATCCGATCGTCTTTATTCCTTTTCCTTCGCTTTTGCTTTTGGTTATTATTATCCTCCTTCAAGTGATGACGATGGCTTTGTCCATCAATATCAAGGTGGGATTTGCCTTTTTATCTATTCCGATGATGGGATTTTGTCCTTCTTTTAATTAATTAATGAAAAAAAAGCCATCACAGACAGATACCATGTAATTTAAACATATACGTGACGCGCCCCAGAAAACCCGCTACTGGTTTTTGACCCCCCTTTGTTAAATAAATTCAAATATTTTTCTTGGGAGATAAAGGGATGACGTCGAACTTTGTAGCAGCCCCCCCGCGTAGATATCCCTGCTTTCTTTAATACTATAAAATCCCATCACCCCCCTCATCCCTTTGGAAAAAACCCTCTCCTTACTTTACTTCTTCCATCTATTGTATCAAGGATGAGATTGTGCTGTTCTTACCGATCCTAGTACTCCGCTCCCATGTCTCCTGTGCTTTGCGAGATCCTGCGGTCTGGTTTTATGGTAAACTCCACTCTCAGGCGAAGAACCCACCTCGTCCAATCCTTCTCTGTTGTCTTCCTCTACTGGTTCTACGTCTTCTCATGAGCCACCTACCACCAAACCACTGATCACTGCGCTGCTAGTCATTCCATTAGCCAAGTACATCCCAAGGCCCGGTGTCTTTGTAGTTTATTTTTCTTTTTTTTTTTAAATTGTATGGATTCTAGTTGCGGGGGTTCCCTTGGGTCCTTCTCGGGGAAGTCGTCCGAGGATGGTGGCTGCGGCTGCAGAAGCCTCGATGAGAGGAAACGTAAGAGGACGATCTCCAACAGGGAATCTGCCAGGCGATCCAGGATGAGGAAGAGGAAGCACACTGAGGATCTGGCCAACCTGGTCGGCCAACTGACGGCTGAGAATGTCCGGATCGCCCAGCGCCTGGGCTCGACCACTCGACTGTACCTTGACATGGAGGCGGAGAACTCAGTCCTCCGCGCTCAGGTCGCAGGGCTGATAAATCAGTTGGAATCACTGAACGGGATCATCAACTACGTTAATTCCACGAACGTGTTCTGGGGGAGGAGAGAAATGGATTATGGATCCATGAACTGTGACATGTGGGATGGATTGTATGTAAATCAGCAGCCCATGATGGCAAATGTTGGCATATTAATGTAAAACTAGGGAGATTTCAGTGTTATGCATATACAATTGATAGTGTGCTTGTATACATCACTGTGAACCATGCTTTTTATTTAGTAATCTTCTTTGGGATTGATACTCCATCCCCGATGACTGCACTCTAATAGACTCCTGTAGCGGGAAGTCGCGCTGCCCATCCGTGTCTGAACCACGCACGTTGTCCTGTTTTAAGAAAGCTCGGTTATGTATAGACAACCACTTCCTGCAAAGCAAGCATCATTATTGACTTCCGAGGATCTATCTGCTTACCAACCACGGGCGACAGTAATGTTCTCTTCGTTTGATCGCAGTTAGAGTTTGGAAATGAGATTGACATGGCCCACTTCAAGAACCAGCACGACAATCCTCCAGCTACCAGACTGACTGCAACAGTACAGATAACCTGGTCGTTGAGGGTCACGCTGTACCGGAGGTGGTGCACATGGGACGGGGGTAACAGTTGACATGCCAATGACCAGACAAACCCATGGCGGACAACATAGGGTGCTGGCAAGGTTCTTCATTGCTCCAGGGGTTCCAGCTCCAGCTCTGTAAGCCCAATCTCAAACATCCATGCTGTCATTTACCCTTCCAATATACAGAGTAAATCAAATTGATTTTGATTTGGTTTGGTTTAGTGAAGATGATGGTCAGGGCAGGAGGAGTTAGAAGAAGGGGTTCAAGGAGAAGATACCTGGAATCAAACATAAGCATGGTGATCGAGTCCAAGCATCATATGGAACTCCAGCCGGGGAATGAGAAGAAGGGCGTCATGGAGAAGATCAAGGAGAAGCTCCTTGGACACAGCCATTAGATAGAATGTCCTGGTGTGATTTATATCAATGGGTGATCGTATGAAGCAACAATAAATAAGAATAAGTTGTTTGCTCTATTAGAATCAGAGGTTTACTTGCCTAAGATTGAACGGAGCAATGATTCACCAGAATGCTTTATGTCTGTATTGTTCACCATCTCTTCGAGCAGATCTTAGGCCGATTTAGCACGACCGTGCATGGCAAACCCACAATCATTGAACTATTAGTAAATACATTTATTTCCCTCATCAGCTCAAACACTCTGTTTTCCGCACTTGGAGTACATATCGATCATCCCCGAAACCGACAACGACGTTATCTCTTGGGCCTCAACCCAATTCCTCAGATATTCTCCTTATCCAGCTAGCATATTTCACGACACCCAGACACCCAATCGACTGCGATCCCCAACTCACGCATATCCTCGAACAATGTCAAAGCCTTATGTGGCCTCGCATTTTGTGCATAACCAGTTACATCGCAGTCCACACAACCTCATCCTTCTCCTTCCCCGGAAAGGACTGAAACAAACCCTCAGCCGAACCCATATCACCTGCTTTCATAGAAAATAACATCCCTAAGCGGCATTTCATCGAACATCTGCGAGCACAATCAAAGATCCCATACTTCACGTAGATGTCAATCAAGCTGTTCCCGACGCACAAATCCCCATCCAACCCACCAAATATGATCGCCTGGGAATGAAATTGCGCGCCCAGAGGGAGGCCAGACCCTGACGAGCATACGAGCGGTGAGATTCGAGGAGGCCGAAAGGGCACGGAACGAAGAAACAAAGAAGAAACAAACAAGCGGGGGACACGACGTCGTTTAAACAATTTTTATCGGTTTCTCAAATTAGTCCCCGCTCTTTGATTAGATGACCGATTGTGGCATAATATTTAGAAAATATTCAAATAGGCACTACGCTGATCTCGGAATGTGCTACCAAACAAATTGGCAAAATATCGGATTTTGGCCCTAATTATCGGACTATTTTCATCTATGGCCATAACTTCATTTTTTTTTTATTTATGACCATAACTATGACATTGATTTTGTTTATGGCCTCGACGTAACGCCGTTGGTGGATCTTACCTACGTGGACTAACGGCTGAACTCGTGGCAACAAACGTGGTTATCCTGTCTTTTAGAAAAAAAAGACAAAATATCGGATTTTGGCCCAAATTATCGGGCTATTTTTATTTGCGGCCACGACTTTATTTTTTTTTTTTTATGACATCCCAGATTCTTCCTGGGATGGCCACATTGGCACACTCCTTCAGCCGTTAGTCCACGTAGGCAACGACGTTACGACGAGGCCACAAAATAAAACGAAGTCATAGTTATGGCCACAAATTAAAAAAAAAACAAAGTTGTGGACACAGATAAAAATGGGCCAATAATTGGGGCCAAAATTCGATATTTTGCCCAACAAATTCCCTCGAGAAGATTCAATAACTTATATACTAAAACCAACCACGCTGTCTTCTTTCAATAATCATAGTCAAATAATATGAGGTCAGAGGAGGAGGGAGTAGTTTTGATTTCAGCCGAGGCAGGTAAAAAAAAACAAGTTATTTCTTTAAATTATCAGGTTGCACTGCAGCTCCACAGCCCAATTATTCCCATATTAATTACTCACTGGAATCGTTGAACCGTATGGTTCGACTCGTTTAAGCTCATTAGACATTCTCCGAATGTGTCCGAGGTCGCCGTTTCAGCTCTTACAATATTCCAAGTTACCCAACGGTTCCGACGGGCATGCTCGCTAACGTAACGCGATTGCGCGGGATGGTAGGATGGTCGAAGGCGATAACGTAACGATCGAACACGAATGATCGCTGAAGGTGGAGGTGGGGGCAGGTGTTGATGGCGGAGAGGATTCCGTATTGGAGTTAGTACCAACTCCAAATTCCAGAGATCGTCATCTTAATTCCAAACCCAAATTTTGTGTTTATTTGGTGTTGTTGGGTTTGAAGGCTTTTCTCTGCTCTCACCGGCTCCCAAAACATACATTTGGACGGATATGTGGTGAAGTGAAACCAAACTTTCATGGCTCCTCGGCCATTTCCCGCTATAAATTCCCTCAACCTTTCATTTGCCCAAACTCCAAACCCAAAGGAAGCAAATACCTCCGGAAAACTACTAAGAATGGCCAACTCCGTCGCTTTCCTTGTTGCACTGGTGTGTGCTCTCTCCTGCGCTCCTGTCTCCTTTGGCGGCAGGGTCCCTGCCCCTCCAGTAGCCTACCTTTACCCTCAGTTCTACGAGCAATCCTGTCCTAGAGCCCTCGACATTGTCAAGTCTGTTGTCGCTGAGGCTGTCGCTAGGGAACCCCGAATGGCTGCTTCCTTGCTCCGCCTACATTTCCATGACTGCTTTGTCAAGGTCTGTGGAAAGGCTTTAGTTCTGCGCTAGACGACATACGGGAGTAATATGATTTGGTTTTGAGGATCATATGTTCTTTGTTTGTTGGATTCCTTTTGCTGCTCAGGGGTGCGACGCATCGATACTTTTGGACAGCAGCGGGACGATAACCAGCGAGAAGAGGGCAGTCCCTAACAGGGATTCCGCCAGGGGATTTGAGGTGATCGATGAGATTAAGTATGCGCTGGAGAAGGAGTGCCCTAGCACTGTATCGTGTGCTGATATCTTGGCTCTGGCCGCGAGGGACTCCACGGCCCTGGTAAGCAGGAACACAAAGCGAAAGGTCACTACAAATGCCTCGACCATACCTTAATGTTATCTGTTTCATGGTGTTGAAGGCAGGCGGGCCAAGCTGGGAGGTACCTCTAGGGAGGCGGGATTCCACAGGAGCGAGTCTTAGTGGAGCAAACAACAACATCCCTGCCCCAAACAACGCTTTCCAGACTATCCTGACCAAATTCAAGCTCAAAGGGCTTGACGTTGTCGATATGGTCGCCTTATCAGGTAAAACGTCTTGACTAGGCTTCTTCTAGTAAACTTAACGAAATCATTATCATAACTAATCTTCTAACTAAATCAAAAAAAATGAAAATTGCTTCCTCCACCAGGCTTTTGCTACATTTGCCATGCTCTTTAGAGTCAGAAGAACATGGATTAAGACATCCAAATAAACTTAATGTTGTCGTTTAACATGCGAAAACCACATCTGACCACATGGTGATTTTGTTCTAAAACATAGGAAGCCATACAATAGGGAATGCCAGGTGTGCTGTAATCCGCCAGAGGCTCTACAACCAGACGGGGAATGGCCTACCGGACGTTACCCTCGACCCCCACTATGCCAACCAGCTCCGGGCGGGGTGCCCAAGGTCCGGGGGCGACCAAAACCTCTTTGTCCTAGACCCCGTCAGCCAATTCGCTTTCGATAACAGCTACTTTAAGAACCTGCTGGCTTATAAGGGCCTCCTCAGCTCTGACGAGATTCTCTTCACTAATGGCGGGGAGTCCGCAGGACTCGTCAAGAAGTTTGCAGCGAGCAACGAGGCATTCTTTGAGCAGTTCGCAAAGTCGATGGTGAATATGGGTAACATATCGCCGTTGACAGGATCGCAGGGCGAGATAAGGAAGAGGTGCAGAAAAATCAATTTTTACTAAGAATGAAGACTCGTTCCGACCGTGTGGTTTATGTTTACGACGAGAAGAGAACTATTTGCATTATCAGCCCTTTTGCTAAGCTTGAAACTTTTCATGAAATTTCGAGATATGTTGCCAAGCAATAAATGATTTGATTATGTTTGTTGATCGAAACGTGTCCTAGTCCCAGTTAACTAAAAACTTATCACGTAACATATAACTAAGTATAGACACTCGAATCCCGTTGCCAGAATTCTGATCGGCCTGCTGCGACACGTCTCATTCCAGACATCTTTCTAGCATTTCTTACATGGGTTTGCAAAGATGTACTCCAAGAACTTTGGGACAGAGATGTATGTACCGGCGCAGGAGGAAAGCATGTCTTGCACACAGTTAGCACTCAAACATATACAAAGTCTTCTGACAAATAATAAAAAGGGAACCACTTATATAACATCACAGAATGATAGATCAAGGAAATGCAGATAGATCGACAAAGCATATCTGGGAGGAGACATGGAGATAAGGTCCGTTCGTTTTGCACGCACAGCTGCAGCGAATAAATATGTTACCTCTTCCTTTTGCAAAGCCAAACTTTACAAGAGCACCACTAGGGTTTTTCTTTTCCTCCTTTCCTGCTTCCCGGTTTTCCATCTAATTAGATATCAGGAAAGGGGAAGCCTCCTACATCTCATCTCCTTTTCCGGTAGTAGCCGACGGAAGAGGTAATTTCATTTTTAACATCATTACACTGTGTCGTCATGGAACCACCACCTCGTCTCTTTTGGAGACCTCCCATTTCGGCAGTTCTTGACATAACGGTCATTATCCTCCGGGCGTTGCTGCAACGTGGCCGGGGGTAAAGGACTGGTTAGCTAGAGAACCTTCGATACCACATGATACACCCCATTTTTTGGCATTAATGAGAATGGGAGTAGAGGAAATGAAAACAAACCTTAGCCGTGGAGCTTGAAAGCATGGATAAAATGCTTATGCATATAGAACTAACGGTCATTGCTGGCGACCAAGAATCATACAGAATATCTGGAAAAGAAAAGAGGATAATTAGTTGATGGTTATCCAGTAAACACATAAAGTATGAGCGGAAATTTATAAAAATCTAGACAAGCGGAGCATGAGGTAAACATAAGAGCAGCAAACTATTAGGACGACATCTTGGAAGACTAGATGATGGTTATGTTGATGGAGAACAATACAGCCCTCAGAAGCATCATGGATAAGTCTAAAGCCATGTTCCAGATCAACATACAGCATGTAGGCACCATATCCATACAATTTACAGTGACTGAAGGAATCCAGTAAGTGTTTTTCCACACTAGTAAGACAAACAACTAAGACCCACACTCTGATACTAAGAGAGCAACATGCCACACAGTCAGTCCAGCGGAAATAAATGCCAATGCAAACAACCGGGAACAGATCAGTGCAGGACAGAAGCAAAAATAAACTTGAAGCACGGTAAAGGATATTGTGGTCACAAGCCACCCAACCCACCTAAACAAATATGGCCATTGCTATAAATATGAGGATGAAGGGGGGCCGGACTGAGAAAAATGACCTGAAAAAAGGAAGATCACCGAATAAGAATCCAGACATGAGAAAACGGGTTCCGACAGGACAACTCAGACAAAATGTTGGCTGGCGAAACCCCGAATAATCACCTCCCAAGACAAGCAGTACCTGTGGGGCTTCCATGGGATAGTGTTCAGGGAAATCAACCTGAAGCTGGTAAGTCTCATTAGCATACAGTGTCCCCTGAGCTCCATTAACTTCAATCACCCACCTTTTCAACATCAATTCCCCAAGGAACCAGAAAACAGCAAGGCCCAGAATCAAAAGACCAACTCAAAACCAAATCCTGACGACATCACCAGAGGACTAAACACCACAGCACAAAAAAAAAAAAACAACCCTAGAAAATGATTAAAAAGGGAGTACCTTTGGAGGTTATCGGTGACTTTATGCTTGAACCCAAAAGGAGGATGGACCTGCCATTCCACCAGCTCCTTCTGCAGGCGATTGGAAGCGATCTTACTGAGGGTCTGCAAAACAAACACCATCCATCCCCCCGACGAAAAAAAAATCAAAACTTTAATCGACCCACAGGCGAAATCCCTCGAAGGAAACGCGAATCACGAACTGGGTGCTAAATTAAACGAGGAGAGGAGCAACATCGAGATCGAAAACGAACCACCGGCAGAACCTTTCGGGATGTGGCTCCGGAGCTTGTCATCGGGATTCTAGAGAGAGAGACGAAGAACCCACAAAGGTTTGGGTTCAGAGAGGGAGATGGAGACTGTGGGCGTGGGAGAAAGAAATTTATAAAATAGGATAAACAATTTCGAAATTGTGTTCCGAATTTTATAAATTTGAAGTATTTTCTTTAGGGTTTTGAAAGTGGGACGTTCGACTTTACTTATTTTATTTTATAAATTCGATTTAAAAAAAAAATCTTAAAAGAAGTTGAATTTTATAAGTTTGAGTTTATTTAAGAGTGAATTTAGACTTATAATTCGATTTCATGATAAAATTATTTCGATATTTTGCTCGCGTGTGTTTGTGGGAGCCATGGCGTTGACAAGGGAAACGCAGATTGAAAGAGAAATGATCAAAAAGGCAAAATTGGGTTTTGGAGGTGGGTTTGTTTTTGGATGGTACTAAAAAATTGTCTTCGTTATAAAAAAATAATTAATTATTAATAGAAAAAAAAATTGCATTATTACGAGGAGTTAATGTTTAGTCTTTGATGGCTCCTTTTGTCATCCCGTCTTGTCTCCCTGGAGGGTTCACTATTTCTCACAGTAACACAACACGCCTCTCAAGTGGAAATCCATTCTCATATACCCAACAAACAAGGTGGAATCCCACTTTTTGGATTCTGTTTAGCCACTTATGTTACGCAGTAATCCTTATTTGTAAGGGACATGCGATGAGAGTTTTGTTACTTAATGATTTTATTTGGGAAAATATTTCGCCAAATGACGTTTAAGTTTCAATATTCGTTTAATGACCCATCAAAGGCCGACTTTCGGTATTTTTTTTTTTGTAATTCAAAGGCAAAAAAAAAAAAAAATTCATACGAGGAAGTCGACCTAACTTAGGTATTATTATTATTATTATCTTAATTCAAAGACAAAAAAAAAATTCACACGAGGAAGCCGGTCTTTGTAAGGCCGACTTCCGTTCGTCAAGACCGAAGTCGACCTTATAAAGGCGGACTTCCTTGAAAACCGAAGTCGGCCTTTAATGCGTCATTTGGCGAACTTGAAAACTTGTAAGACTGAAGTAAGGCCGACTTCGATGAATTAGTACGCAAATTTAAAAACTTAATACGTTATTTAACAAAAATGACGTCGTTAAAAAACAAAACTCCACGTGATGATCAGCAGCCGCCTTCGCTTCTGGCGACAACACCCTGCAAATCATCAATCGATTCGACCCAATAAAGTAATGGTAAAGGAATTGAACCTGGCTGAAGTGGTTGGCTCTCCGCACTGATTATAAACAATAATAATTGGGATTGGCAAGTGGGATTAAAGATAAAAGGAGGCCAAAGAAAAATTCCAGTTAATGGTCAAAGTTCTGAAGCAGGGTTGATTTCGACTCCCCTATCAAATCAATGCAATTACTACTCACCCACAGGGCGACTATATCTCCACATAATCCCTAAAACATAACTTTGGGTGACGTATTTGCTTAGCAAAACTCCAAGTCCCAGGAGAAGGTTTCAATGTTCCAAATTCCTACTCATCCCACTTATTTGCTAAAATTCCTACTCCAAGATGCCCATATCCCACCACTCTTGCAGATGGACCTATCAAATCAGCATTTTTAATTAATGATTATATTAGGACATTTCTCATTTTACAAACCGGCAAGATCATAGAAAATCTACACAAAAAAGAGATCTTTCAATCATCTAGGAGACATTCTTCATGAATATTGGAAAAAATGGACATGCTCATGTAATTTATGAAATAACAATTTATGTAATTTATGACTGGAATAGGCAACAGACACAGTATTCCTATAATTATGAAGCATATGATCAAATTCCAAGCCCAAACTTACCAAGCCTATTTCTCATTTCATCCACAAGATCATACATCTTCTCAACGGGTATTGACAAGTCATATTTATACACATCCCCTGCCTTCATCAATACTTCTGGTATACCCTGCATAATTATATATCTGCTTATGATCATAATCTTTAAGCTGCACTGTAAGAACAATTTCATTCCAGTAAGAGGAAAGATGACTCCAGAAATTCCGTGTACCTCATCTAATTTTCCGCAGATCGTTTTACATTGTATACGATAATGGTTCTCATTGTACCAGTTAATGCATTAGAAGCTGCTCTAAATTTGCAGCTGAGTAAATGAGTGCAGGGTTAACCAGTTGATCTCATTGCTTTCACCGAATTAAGGGGCACGTAGAAAGCAAATGAAGAAGATTATACCTCACGGACGAGCCAAACTGATGAAGCCTACTTATCAAAAAAAAAAAACTGATGAAGCCTGGTGTGTATCTTGTGCAACAACCCCATCTGAAATCAGACCAAGTTCCATGGAGTAACTAGGAAGGCTTCGAGTTTTTCTCTGCAGTCACAAATTTTAGCATGACAATAAGTCGAAGACTTTCTATCTCTTCTAAAAAATGATGTATAACCAAACTAAGCAAAACGTACTTAATCCTAAATGAGACCGGGGAAGGATACCAAACTAATATCCTAGACAGTCACTGTGCATTAAAAGGCTATGGCGACACTGAGAATATGCATGTCAGTTAGTATTTTTTGCCAAGAAGAATAACAAGAAAATATATTAGAGACAAGATTGAAGAAACGGAAAGCACCGACAGTCTAGAATGCAGAGGAAGACCAGTTGTGATTCTTTCAATGAAAATGCACAAGCCGCAAAACAGTTTAATTAGAGTACCCTCATCCAATTATGAATGGGATATCATGATTTGCAATTGCAAGTTTACAATTTGAAAAGCTCACATCTAATGAAATTCTTCCCAGAGAGGAACTTCACCATGCTTAAGTTACTAAATGCCATAAGCTATCCAGTGCATGTCGAGGGATGTAACTTGAAATGAGTGATTTGATCAAGAAGAAAATCACAGGACATACTTATCATAAGTTTCATGAGTCCCTGTCATCTCGATCAAGACATAGAAGTTGTGAAATGAGGGAGGCAAGGGATTGCGAACGCCTTATAAATGGTTCAGAGCCTAGAACACAAAATGTGATTTGCATGCTTAGTGAACTCAAAACAAATGTGGCAGCAGTCTGGCCATTGAAAGGGTCGGAATAGTGCACCGAGTAGACAAAACAAATGCAAACAGATATTGTTTCAGAAAATGTTCGAGAAAACAACTACCCTATACGATCAAAGTATACCATGCTCTATCAAAGCAAAAATAACATGCAAAATAACTATATTAATGATCTAATTTGAATTTGGCATAAACAGTCAAGATCATGCGTCTGCTGGCAGAAAAGATGCCCCCAACATGAGGAATGAAGTTCAAACACTTACAAGATCCATTGCCTGTTCATCCAGAAACTCAAAATCCGAGAGAATCTCCCCAAGTTTTACCCTTGCTTCGAAAAGAAGTTTCCAGCAAACAGAGAAGATTAATTCAATTTGTGGAAGTACTATTTTATTAAAATAAGGATACTAGAGAGAGTGAAATGGTAACAGGTCAGACAAGTCGACTTAGATTTTAAACAGGCCACAGAGAAACCAGCTGCTGGTAATCCTGCAACATAATAAGTATATCTATGAAGTAGCAAACTTCAATACCTCTGAAAATAAAGTACTAGCATTATATCATGAATACACTCATTTGCAAATTTCATCAAGCTAGATTCCCACTCAGTTTGTTTGGCATTTGGATGATGATGTTTACCTCACATTTCAAATTTTCAAATGCTTAAATTGAACATCATTGACAGAAAGAATTGCCTTCATTATATTTTTCGAAAATCCCCATTGTAGCAACTAGAAGCACATGATAGTGACAAAAACCTTGTCGAATACAGGCACGTTTCCGCCAACCAGGCCAGTATTTCCACCTCGGGGAACAACAGCAAAGCATCTGGAGTTGCAATATTTAAGAATCAGAGAAACCTGTCAAACAAAATTGCTAACAACGACATGAAATAATCAATATTTGTCAACGATGACCAGTCATCGACTAAAATTGTTAACATGAAACCTCTTATCACAGTGAAAGAATTGAACCTCGTCAGCGTTCCTCGGATGCAGCATAAGCCTACTGGTCCTCTGTACTTGTGCATCCAATCTGTGTTATCAGCCTCCAGCGCATCTTCATCTTGAACGACATTTTTCTCCCCAACAGCTCCTTCAAATATCTTATGCCATCATCATTCAACGTTGAGAATTTCGGATTCCTCTTTAGAGTTGTCGTGTCGGTGCCAAAACCCCCTTATATCACTACTGAAAGTTTCCGTTCCCCAACAAGACTTCCTTAACGGAGGCAGTTCTCGCCAAATTCCCTGGCCACAATGTAATTCTCCCGTCCCGCAAGAACTTCAAAGTGAATTCAGCAACAATATTCAGGATTAAAAAATGTTAATTCCCCATCTCAGACTCCATCATCAACGGAAGAAACTCACACATTCTAACTCGTCAATCCCAGAAATTCAACCTGGACTTCCGCCAGCTCAATCGTGACAAGCAGCAGAAGGCGAAAATTCATGGAAGGATCGGAAAAACAAAGGACGTACTGCGGGAGAAGGGGACGCTGCGAGGATGGGGCGTAGTATGCGGATAAGAGGCTGCTCCGATCGTGCGAAGGGCGAGGCTCAGGCTCCTTCTCCATTTCTCCGTCTTCATTGGCATCGTCGTCGATTTCCTCGTCGCCGTGCAAAGCTCCATTGAGTCGAGTGTAACGGCTTCGTGCGGACGGATCGCGCCTTCTTGATCGGGCGGGCCGGGACACGGGCTTCCGGGTCGGGTCATGGAACGGGCCTGATTTCGGACCCCTATCCGGTCCCCCGCCTCGCCCGGCGGCGGGCAGCAATTGCATAACGCAGCTCTATCCTCTCCCGCAGCCGAAGCTTCAGCCATGGCGTCTTCGCTGACGTCGCTATCTCCCATCAAGCTCCCAAGACGCTGTTTCGGGATCCGCTACCTTTCCCTCCACCACTCGCCGACTGTTCGGCACCGCAACCAGCTCCGGTCTCCTCCGGGAAGAAGCGCGACGCTCTCCCTCTCCTTCTCGAATGGTTTCTCTTCTCAGCCTCAAGGAGGATTTCCAACGGGGAAGATGCAGGGGATTCCGAGCCTTCATAGCTTCATCGCCCGTCAGTCCCTCCCCGCCGCCGAGACTGCTTCAGAGTATGCCTTCTTTTCACGAGCATTGTGTGGTTATGTAGTGGTGCCGTCGATTGTGATATCCACATTGCATCAGTAGACTTGGAATTGCATTGGAGTTCTCGCCTGAGAGGCACGTAGGGGTGTTCGTCGTGGCCTGTATGTGCGTCGCCTTCCATCTTTTACACAATTTGATTTTCAGTCTCCTGAAGCTGCTCTTGCCTTTTCATCGCTAGTCTAGGAACAGCCGTTGAGGGAGCATCGAAAGGTCGAGTTTATCACGAGACTTATGGGTGTCAGATGAACATCAATGACATGGAGATAGTATTGTCCATCATGAAGAATGCTGGATACAGTGATGTCGTGGATGTCCCTGAAAGTGCGGAGATTATTTTCATCAATACCTGTGCCATTAGAGACAATGCAGAACAGAAGGTTTGGCAGAGGCTTAACTATTTCTGGTTTCTGAAACGGCACTGGAAGAGTAACGTGGCTATCGGCAGATCGCAGTCCATGCACCCTCCAAAGGTGGTTGTCTTGGGATGCATGGCAGAGAGATTGAAAGAGAAGATTCTAGATGCGGATAAAATGGTTGATGTTGTTTGTGGACCTGATGCCTACAGAGATTTGCCTCGACTGTTAGACGAGGTTGATTCTGGTCAGAAGGGAATAAATACTATCCTTTCTCTCGAGGAGACTTATGCGGATATTAGTCCAGTTAGAATTGCGAACAACTCTGTCTCGGCTTTTGTTTCTATCATGAGAGGCTGCAATAATATGTGCTCGTTTTGTATAGTACCTTTTACTAGAGGCAGAGAACGGTCTCGCCCTGTCGAATCAATCGTGAGGGAGGTTGAAGAATTATCGAATGAGGGCGTAAAGGAGGTTACGCTTCTTGGTCAAAATGTTAACAGCTATAATGATACTTCTGGACTCGATAAAGAGGCTGAACCTGGTGCCAACTGGAAATACAGCGAAGGATTTTCCAGCATGAGCAAGGTGAAAAATATGGGCCTGCGATTTTCTGATCTCCTTGATAGACTCTCGACCAAGTTTCCAGAAATGCGGTTCAGATACACATCGCCACATCCAAAAGACTTCCCTGAAGAGTTGATCTATTTGATGAGGGACAGACATAACATCTGTAAATACATTCACCTGCCTGCACAAACGGGAAGCAGCACTGTGCTCGAGAGAATGCGCCGGGGATACACAAGGGAGGTATACCTGGATCTTGTCCACAAGATACGGTCGATCATTCCGGAGATGGGGATTAGCAGCGACTTCATATGCGGTATTCTTTCTGCATTCTGCTTCATTTATAACAACTAGGATTCTTGCTTTGACCACCCATCACATAGTATTTATCCAGCATTTTTATAGAGCGTAGCTTGATGTTCCGAATGATGGATTGACAGCAGATATCAGAAAGGACCACTTGAAATAATCTGAAAACAGTTAGATAGGCTTCGTTATCCTTACAAACACTATATATGTTGGCTTTAGGTCTGGTTTGACAGCCTAGTTGCATGACTTTGAATTTCATACGCCCTGCTGCTATTGATAGTCCAGGACACGCATTCTTAATAGGTTGTTGGTGCTAAAAGTTCCTGTTTGGCAATATTTTAGGTTTCTGCGGTGAAACCGAAGACGAACACAGAGAAACACTTAGCCTTGTAAGGGCAGTTGGTTATGACATGGCATACATGTTTGCATATAGCATGAGGGAGAAAACACATGCTCACAGAAACTATGCGGACAACGTGCCCGAGGAAGTGAAGCAGAGAAGGCTCAATGAACTCATCGAGGCTTTCCGCGAGAGCACCGGGCAGTGTTACGATTCTCAAATCGGGAGCACACAACTGGTCTTGGTGGAAGGACCTAACAAACGTGCTCCCGATACCGAACTCATCGGCAAGAGCGACAGAGGCCATCGAGTGTCCTTTGTAAATCTCCCTCTGGTTGATCGTTCCGACGCTTCCGCGGGGGAGAGGAATCCCCGTGTCGGTGACTACGTGGAAGTCCGTATCTCGAAATCCTCGAGGGCCTCTCTGTATGGAGAAGCTATAGCAATAACGAGGTTGAGTTTATTCCACCAAATACAGGAAGAGAATCCGGTTGCTCTGGAGGCAGTAGCTGCTTAGGTAAGAACTTCTCGCAAACATCCCCTCTGTATGCAAGCCCAACCCTTCCCTTCCATGCCCACCTTGTGGGACACTTATGACACCGGTTAACAGATGCCCGACCTAGTAAGGCCAAGCGGCAGTCAACGCCGCAGACAGTGGATGGATGTTGTAAACGGATCTGTTTAGTCATTCGTCACCACATCTAATATTGTCTTTACACATCATGAACTGTCGTCCTCTCGCTTTTGTCATGATTGCCATGATCTCGTTCCCTGTTGGGAGCAAAGCTAGAAATCCATTTTGATTTGGTGGGGGGGGGTGGATGTAGTCGTAGATCCGAGGAAGCACACGAAGCCTGCCTGAAAGATTGCACCGACGATCCGAGGGGCCGCACTGTGTTGTTCCCTACCCCACGCGATCATGCTGAACTACCATTTTGTCTAAATAAACACGAAAACGATGAATAGCCTTCCTGCACCGACACCCCTTGCCTCAGGGAAGCGTTTGATCCCGAGTTACCTGCGTTTGGGGATATTTGAGAAGTAAACATCGGCCGTCATTGTCTGTGACCCAACAAAACTTGGAGTACGTTAGAAAATGTCGGCAACCAGTAAAAAGGACAGCAAAGATTTTATGCACCGAACAAAATGGCCATTTAGTGCTGATTTTTTTTTTCTTACCGTTTTCTTAGACATGATTATGTCTTCTAATCAGTGTCGCCTTAATTATTTATCTCATGATCTCTTTTATTACAAGACCGTTTTCATAGTGTATCTAATGATTGCAGTTTCAATTCAATGGTTATAAAGGAGGTTCCCACGTTTTGCCGACCGTTTTCATTTCCCTCCAAATTTTTCATTCCCACCGGATTGATTTGGATCCATCGTCCTTGGAGATCTTTTACAGCCCCGAAAAGTAATTAACCACCTTTTCGACACGTTTTGATCTGACATCCAAAAAGTCTAAAGCGAGAATAAAGAGAATGCGATGATGCAGTCGTATATATAGCGTGTGAATCTGTCCCCCCCGAGTGAGCTTAAAATCAAGAGATCTTTTATGGGGTTCTAAAAAAATGGAGTCTTTACTCTCTTCCTTCTCCTGAGGAGTAGCAGCAGAAACCACTTAGGAAGAGGGAGTGAGAGTGTGTGGGGAAGTGTGTTAGCTCTGACCCAGAAAAGAAATATCTTCTCCCCTCGTTTCTTCTTATAGATCCCACATTGGGAAGCCCGGGGGGAGTGAAGGAGTTAGTTTGAAGGGGGGGGGGGGGGTGAGAGGGGGGCTGAGTTGGGGATTTGCAGGAGTTGCAGGAGTTGCTGTAAGTTGTGGGTGGTGATGGGATTGGTGGTTCTTGGGTTTCTGGGGTTGGTGCAGGGGAGCGTTACCTACGACAGGAAGTCGCTGGTGATCGATGGGCAGAGGAGGATACTCTTCTCCGGCTCCATACATTACCCCAGGAGTACCCCTGAGGTAAGAAAAGGAGAATTCGCTCCTGGGTTTTTGTTCCTGGGCTGCTTCTGCCGTGCATGTTCTGCTTTTTGTTTCAGTTGGTTTGGTGGTTTAACAGAGAATTTTCTGTTTGTGGTAGATGTGGGAAGATCTTGTATTGAAGGCTAAAGATGGCGGGCTGGATGTGATAGAGACTTATGTCTTTTGGAATGTCCAGGAGCCCTCTCCTGGCAATGTACGTGGTTCTCGTTTCGTTTTCCTGTGATTCCAAATTCTCGGCATAGTCGTGATGATTTCTTTTGGGCGTTGGCATTGTAATTCCTGCAGTATAACTTTGAGGGGAGGGCTGACTTGGTGAGATTCATAAAGACCATCCAGAAAGCCGGGCTTTATGCCCATCTCCGAATTGGTCCCTATGTCTGTGCAGAATGGAACTTCGGGTGTGTGAATTGTCCCTGTGATTCGCCTCAGCCTTTTACCGGATCGAGTCATACTGCTTTTGGGTTCGCCTTCTTTGGTTAATGCTTTCAGTGATTTTTGTTTTCGTTTTGAGCGTTGCAGTGGGTTTCCTGTTTGGCTCAAGTATGTTCCCGGGATCAGCTTTAGGACAGACAACGAGCCTTTCAAGGTATCTTTGGGCTGACTTGAATTTCTTTGTCCTGCCCTTAGTTGTGTTTTGTAGAAGAAGGCAATTTCTCCGTAATAAACTCGAGTTTTAATTTTTACGAATCTGCAGAGGGCCATGCAAGGTTTCACAGAAAAGATTGTCAATTTGATGAAGAGCGAAAATCTTTTTGAGTCGCAAGGCGGACCCATTATACTGTCTCAGGTACTTTGATCTTGTTCTGGATATCAGAACAGCACGGGAACCATTGTTGAGGATCTGGTTTGCTGAGAGTGTGTGCTGAATGTTTCGGTTTGCAGATTGAGAACGAGTACGGGGAACAGAGCAAGCTACTTGGAGCCCCTGGACACAAATACATTAGCTGGGCTGCAAAGATGGCCGTCGGCATGGGGACTGGTGTACCCTGGGTTATGTGCAAGGAAGAAGATGCCCCTGATCCAGTGGTGAGACTTCCTTCGGTCCATGTTTCCGGATCTGGTTGTGGCTGCTTTGGAAGTTTGTTATCCTTTACAAATCGTCGGGTTTCCCCAAATACTCTTGAATTTCCTCATAAGTTATTAAGATTCACAAAATGTCCGACCTCGATGGTGGCTTCTTAAGGAACTTGAGCATACTTATGGTCATTGTTTATCATACCAATGATACAGATGAGAGGACGTGAAGCATGTTCCTCAAAACCAACTGATCTTTTCTGTTCCATGCACATGCAGATAAACACATGCAATGGATTTTACTGTGATAAGTTTACTCCAAATCAACCCTACAAACCCTTGATCTGGACAGAGGCTTGGAGCGGCTGGTAACTTAGTCTTTGTTTTACCCCCTTAGTAGTTTGATTGATCCCCCACACTTCAGAATTGACCTGTATGAAGGAAATGCATCGTCTCATTTTTGTTTTCTTTTTCTGTGGTAAAGGTTTACGGATTTCGGGGGCCCAATTCATGAACGTCCAGTTGAGGATCTGGCATTTGCAGTGACACGGTTCATCCAGAAAGGAGGGTCCTTTGTTAATTATTACATGGTCTGTCCTTGTCTGTTTCCTTATCTTACTCGCATATTTCATAGCCTGATGATTACTCAAGGAATTTTTGCCTTGCTACAAACAGTATCATGGTGGAACCAATTTTGGACGAACAGCTGGCGGCCCTTTCATCACTACAAGTTATGACTATGATGCTCCAATTGATGAATACGGTAAGTTTGATTACTGTCTAAAACGCAGACAAGAGCGTGAATGAAGGTGCTTTGCTTAGTTTCTGAGAAAATTTCTTTTTGTTTTTTCTTACTTCTTTAGGCTTACTACGGCAACCTAAATACGGTCACCTGAAAGAGCTACATCAGTCCATCAAAATGTGCGAACGTGCTCTGGTCCAGTCTGATCCCATCATCACTTCACTGGGGAGTTCTCAGCAGGTGCGGCTTGTAATATGCTTCTCAAGATGTGTCTCTTCTCCTTTCCTCCATCACCTTTGTGCTATTGCTTACTTGTTCTTTATCTCAGGCCCATGTGTACACCACGGAATCCGGAGATTGTTCAGCATTTCTTGCGAATTATGATGATAAATCTACAGCGAGAGTCATCTTCAATAACATGCATTACAGCCTGCCTCCATGGTCAATCAGCATTCTTCCCGATTGCAGAAATGTTGTCTTCAACACAGCAAAGGTGAGATTGTGTTAAGTTCTCTTCTCTATGTCAGTACGCTAGCAAACACACAATTATTGATGCAATGCATAACTTGTACAAGGTCGGTGTTCAAACTTCACAAATGCAAATGAAGCCGGTCGATATGGACATGCTTTCCTGGGAAAGTTACAACGAAGACCTCTCTTCTCTCGATTATAGCTCAATCTTCACTGCATCAGGTCTGCTGGATCAAATAAATGTAACCAAGGATGCCAGTGATTACTTGTGGTACCTCACCAGGTGAGCTTTAAGATACTTATGTCCCGCATTTATGCTGAATTGTAGATGTCATGAATATTCAAACTCCTCTGTTTGGTTTCTGGACAGTGTCGACATTGGGTCTTCAGAATCCTTCTTGAGAGGAGGAGAACTCCCTACTCTCATCGTGCATTCCGCGGGCCACGCTGTTCATATCTTTGTCAACGGTCAGCTCTCTGGTACGTATTAAATTATTCACTCTGTTGAAGTTTTAAAGTCTCAATTAGAGAGATAAGCCAAAGGATGAGTTTTATTGGCAGGTTCTGCATTTGGTACAAGGGAAGACAGGAAATTCACGTACCAGGGAAAGGTCAACCTGCAGGCCGGCACCAACAGAATAGCCCTACTAAGCGTAGCAGTTGGATTGCCTGTAGGTTCCTGTGTGCCTTTAGAATGATTCATCCTTTTTCTCATTCGGTGCTGATTGGGATTTCGATGGCAGAATGTTGGGGGCCATTTCGAGACATGGAATACCGGCATCCTTGGACCTGTTGCATTACATGGTCTTGACCATGGAAACCGAGACTTATCTTGGCAGAAGTGGACCTACCATGTTGGGCTCAAAGGAGAGGAAATGAGTCTAAACTCTCCCAACAGCGTCTCCTCGGTAGACTGGACACATACATCATTGATTGTGCAGAAACAGCAACCATTAACCTGGCATAAGGTATGGTATTGTATGTAGATGCCTATTCTGCACGTGGAAAATTAAAGAATGGTGATGGTAATATTTCCTGCCCGTTTGCAGGCATATTTTGATGCACCCGATGGGGATGAGCCGCTGGCAATAGACATGAATGGAATGGGAAAAGGTCAGATATGGATTAACGGAGAGAGTATCGGAAGATATTGGACCGCATATGCTTATGGTAACTGCAAGGGCTGTAGCTACAAGGGCATGTTTCGGCCTCCAAAATGTCAGCTCGGCTGCGGGCAACCGACTCAGAGATGGTACACCATTAAAAATTAGCATATCTACCTCATTTCCTAAACTTTTTTCGGATGAAAATGCATCGTCTGAGAAAATGTATAATTTGCAGGTATCACTTGCCTCGGTCCTGGTTGAAACCGAGCAACAATCTGTTGGTCATTTTCGAGGAACTTGGAGGCAACCCTTCCAAGATATCTGTAGTGACGAGATCGGTGTCGAGTATATGTGCAGACGTATCAGAGCACCATCCGAATCTGAAGAATCAGCACGCAGACAGCAACGGGAAATCCAAAGATTACCACAAGCCCAAGGTCCATCTGAAATGTAACCAGGGCCAGTCCATCTCTTCCATAAAGTTTGCTAGCTTTGGGACTCCCCTGGGAACCTGTGGCAGCTACAAGCAGGGAACTTGTCACTCAGCCATCTCTTTAGACATCCTTGAAAAGGTAAAACCCAGCCATGAGCTCATACTAACGAACTTCACAACTCGAGCATCACCCGTCTCTTCTTCCTCTGTTCTGTTCAGATGTGTGTAGGGAAAGAATGGTGCTCGGTCGCCTTATCAAACACTGATTTTGGGGCAGACCCATGTCCGAATGTTCCGAAAAGACTATCAGTCGAAGCAGTTTGCAGCCCTCCAAACTAATCAGCCTATAGGCCGGAAGCTTGGCGATGGCTCAGACATAAATTTATTAGTGTAAAGATTTAGCAGGCAGACAGAGAGAGATAGGGGGAAGAGGTGGGGGATATGTGTGAAAGTGTTCATATCATCAAGAGTGTGGAGACATAATATCTATCTCCATCAGTTTGTCAGTGGACTCATTATCATCAAGTTGTTGGAACATAAATAAAAAAATAATAATAAAAACACAACACTTTTTGTTCTGGGGATGACGCCCATGGATAGAGACTTGAAAGCCTCTGTTTCTTCTACAATGAATCGCTTCGCCATCTGGTTGACAGGTCTCCTCCTTCACTACAAGCACACAACAAAACAACAACCAGTTAGTATTTGTAAAACAGACACACCTTTATAACCATCATCAAAGGCTTCCCAGAACAAGAACTTGATGTCAATAGATTGAACTACCCTTTCCTTTCCAAACTTAGCCAATGATTGAAGGAGAAGAGGTGGTGGGGGGTTTTTGAAATGGATCCCAACGCCCCCCCCCCAACCCACATGCAAAAACCATCATCAGTTCCCGGCCGCATTGTTTCCAGAATCTCTACCTCATTTGTGAAAAAAACGTGTGTGATGTTGGCTTAATGTGCCAGCTTGCTACATGGCTGTCATGCATTCAATAAGCTAATTAATACCCCAAAATATTTTCTTACCACCCATTTCCAAACAACCGCCACCATTCCGACAGCGAACATCGATGTAAAAAGCTTGTCATAAAAAAAAAATTAAGCTTCTCACTTCATCTTCCAAAAGCCAAATTCCGGGGGAGCCTCTGCTGAGTTTAGCTTAGGTCACAAAAGGGGGGGACACAGTTATTGGGCAATAATTGACGGCCTGTGCATTACATTTGAATAATGGAATTAGGGTTTTAGGCTCAAAAATGTATCACATGATGCAGCCAGAGCTACGAAACCTAATTTTCAAATAGGCTGGGAGTAAAAGTTGTGGCCACACACAACCTTTTAGACCAAAAAATGTGTGGAGCTGACAGTATAGTAGCCGTAAGAGTAGTTCTTACCTTTCACACATAATACAATGTGATCGCAGTTATACATTGGAGGTGGACACAGCCTATATTCTTAACTTTATGACAGCACAAGAGATAGAGAGGAGAGACCCCCAGAAACTCATGCCCTGTTTGGTCGGCTTTTCTTTTTCCTGTTTTCTATGAAGAGTGAAATGCTTATAGGAAATATAGAATTCTTTTTGAGATTTCTTGTAAAATAGAACATGGCTTTTCAATGTTTGTATTAGTTGTTTTTCCCTTTTAATTTTTTTAGAGCTAAAAGAGTACTAAAAGATGAACTTTAACATTTTTGTCTTGAAGCAATTCTACTTTTGAAAATGTTTTTTTTTAAAATATGTATCCATTCATAAAAAATAAATGTTTCAAAAGAAGAAGAAGGTAAACCTGGTCTTTTTATTACCCAATAAATAGAACTAAGGTGATCTTTAGTTGGAGCAAAGTATTTAACATTTTTATTAAAGAAAGAGATTTATTAGTTACGAATATATAATTTATTGAATTTTCAAAATTCAAAATATGTTACTTATTCCTTTCTTTCATGAGAGAAATGTTTCCTAAAAAAAAAATATTTTCACCAATCATTTTTTGGATGAAGAAGCTTAACAAAAAGGGTACTAAACCAATTTTTTAATAAACCCTTTTTTTTTTGTAATTTAAATGTTTGCATTAGATTTACTCACGCAGTTCCAAACACAACATTCAATTAAAAATCAAGAAATCCACTCATTGTGTTTGGTCATCATTTCAAATATTTTTGTTATAAATGTAAATGTCTAAGGATCCCGAGCCGACTACCAAATTACTTGTCACATTTCTTTTGCCCCTAATTTCCTATGCCAAAATTAAACTATAGTCCATCCAACCACTATACTCTCTTATATTTAGATCAACATTCTTGTAAAATCTTACATGGTAGAACAAACAATGGTGGAAATAGTTTGTGTTTCTTACAATGATAATAATATCATCTTTCTTGCAAGAAAAATTGTGTAATGCCGGTGTAGGCGTCCACCGCGGAGGAGGAGGCTGCCGCTGCATACAATGAAGGGTCGATGAATGTGGCGACGTTCCTGGACGTCCCTGCTCCCGCGACCATGGAGGAACCTGTTATAAGATTGGGTGGCTGGATGACACCGCCCGAGGAGGTAGTGTCCCCACCGACTCCGCCAACGGCCGTGACGGCATCTGCGTCGAAGTAGGTTGTCTCAGAGCCATGGTCATACAGGACACCCTTGAAGACGTGCCCGCCGATGCTCACGGCTGTCTGGTATGCGAGCTGGTCGATGGGATCATCTGCTGAGCTGACCCTCACACACGTGAACACAGCTGACGTGCTTAGTTCTGCTGGGAATTTTCGGCCTTCTAACCCTAGCCGGAACAAGGGGAGAAAATTAAAGAGTAAAAGAAAAAGGAGGTAAACGGGGGAGAAAGATTCAGTGATGTGATGAAATCTTCACCGGAGTACCTGTTGAAGTGTTGCTACCGGCCATCCTCATGCAAGCCATGGTGGCGTCACCGGGAAGGTCCTCATTATCCCTCTGACATTGCTTCCCGATGAGGGCCTTCTCCTCCATGCTCTCGCCCCTGCTAGCATGCTTTCGCCTCTTGAGGTCCGTGAGCTGCTGCTCCCGCTCCCTGCCGCAAAACTGCTGCTGCCGCTCCCTGCGCTTTGCGGCAGGCACCCACGTGCTCTTCACATGGGTTAGGCAATCGAAGCCCCGCCCCATGCAACAAGTCCGGCACCTCAAGTGCGCACAATCCTTCTTCGCATGGTTGCCACAGTCCTGACAGCTCCTCCCCCCAAAACCACCTCGGACACTGCCGCCTACGTCACCACCAATCCCTAGCCCTACCCCTACCCCTACTCCTCCCCTCAAACCGCTCAAATCAGGCGACGAAGCCGCGGCCGCACCCGTATACAGATCCTGCTGCTGCAGAATATGCTGGTTGCGGAAGAACTGTTGATCCTCCTGGTGGACCCCGGGATGATAAAACCACGGGAGAGGAACTGCCGCGGCGGAGTACGCCCCGGAAGGGTTTGTAACCGGGTAACTCCGCTGATCCCCTAAGCCTAATTGCTGCTCATCAAAACCTCCTCCTCCTCCTCCTCCTCCTCCTCCTCCTCCTTGTAAGGAAAAGAAATCAGACATCCTGCGACCACAGAAGGCCCCCGACAAGACAACAACCTTAATCTCCTCAATAACCCAATACCATCCATATGATCAGGCTCTTCCGCTCCTCCCAACCTTTCATCCAAAAATGAAAACCTTAACCTAATCAGGCAACTGAAGAAAAAAGAGAGAAACGAAGGTCAGTTCAGTTAGAAAATAATAAACAAAAAAATACATAAATATTCTCCAATGCACTGTCGTTAAAAAAAATAGAATAAATAGGATATGTCTGAGCCTGTCCAATAATATTATATATCACTCGAGGAAGTTCAATCACTCACTCACTGCAACGCCGCCGCCATGGCTGTCTGTCTGTCTTGTCCTTGAAGGGCGCTTAATACAAGAAAAAAGAAAACCCACAATCGATCGCTGTTTCGTTTCCTTTTCTGACTGGATGTCCGAAGAGACAGACAAGTCCCCCACCCCAACAAGTCTCCTCTAATCTTTTCTTTTTGGGTCTGGCAGATGAATTAAAGACTTCTTCCGAGGAGGAATGAATCATGGCGACCAGCCTCGAGCCGACGGTCGATGTCGATGCCACGCGTCCGATGCCCAGTTCGGCTTTCGTGGGTACCCACATTTCCTCTTTGCCCGACAGATTTTGTTTCTTTTATATATTATACACATAACACTTCTTGGAAGAAAGCGATTTAATTATTTTCTTTCTTTTAGCCAGTTCCCAAGTTTTACGTGGAAATGGGAATTTAATTTATGAATTTCTTTTGGTGTCGTGAAAAAGGATATAAGAAATCTGTAGAAAATTTTAAATTATGTCGGGACAGGAGAGGGGGTTGAACGTTTTGACGAATGCATCGCACGTACGTACATATTTTATTACACCGAAAATTCCAAAAAGGAAAAACTCGCCGCCTCATAATGGGATGGTTTTCTTTTTCATCACGAACGAAACGAAATGGTTGGATCTAGTCGCGGACGAGAAAAGACGAACGTGGAGCTATCGCTAGTTTGGGAAGATGTCGACACAGATCAGAACACAAGCATGCGAAGCTGATGAAATAACACAAAAAATGGTTCCAAACTATTGTCCTTCCATTTCGTCCCCCATTCCGACATCATTCATTCCCACCACCACCAAATATAGCAAAATACATTCTCCATTAAAAAAAAAAATCGTATGAGTGAAGAAATAATAGTGAAAATATTAAAGTTGGTCACGGGAGGAAAAACAACAACAACAAAGGCAGCTGCTGCTGTTCCTTCCCCTCAGCTTATTGCAATTAGTGAGAACCGCCAGCTTTTCCTAGGAACGGACCACGCTACCCACAATCTGCTCATTTTTCTCGACTTCACAGTCATAGGTGCCACTCCTCCCGTGTGTCTACCCGGCCGCTTCCTGCGGCGATCACGCGCATTCGCTAACTGCCATAACTTTTCCTCCCGGAGCTGAAACTCCCGGGAAAAGTGAATGGGCCGAATCGGGCCGGGCTTGTGTTGCAGGAAGGTATCATTTAGGCCCAGGGCCGCGTAAAGATTTCGGCCGGTCCTCAGGCCCATGTTTAGTGAGGCTACAAGTATTATGAAAAGGGGACGATTATGAAAGTTGAAGGGTGATATCAGAATTCTTCTATAGAGTGGTATCAGAGCTGATTTCCAGCCCACCGACAAGAGGTCTGACCAAGGTTCCACCTATGAGAGGTGTAGCGAAGGTTTGGAGGGTAGTTTTTTGTTTTGGGTGGTGTGGAGGAGTTGTGACTGAGTGAGGAGATCGGCTTTGTTAATTTCCGACACCAGCGTGGGCTTTAAGTGGTTTTTGATTACGGATGGGCCTTGTGTTTTTGCACGGTTGGGCCAGAACAGATCGCGATCCCTAATTGGAGGCAAGAGACCTCCGATTCTTGTGGATCTTGAGTTTCTTCTTCTCCGACCATGAATTCCCTTTTAATTCTCTCAAATCTTCCCCGTATTTCCTTCCCTCAACATCACTTTTTTCACTCACCTCCGAACCGATTTCTCTCGTTTCTAGGGATGGCCCAGGGAAGGACTCGAGGCAGCAAGCGAGCGTCGTCCGCGTCCTACACGTCCACCGTCACCACCATCGTGTTCGTTGTGCTTTGCGTCCTTGGCGTATGGATGCTTAGCTCCAACTCCGTCTCGACTCCTCAGGCCACCAAGCGGACCTCGTCCAAACCCGCAGCCGTTGCCGTTAATGTCAACTCCAAGGAGGAGGAGGACCTGTCTTCGTCGACCGAGGCGCATACTTCCAGATCAAATGATAGGAAGGACGGGTCCATGTTCGAGGACAACCCTGGGGAGCTGCCGGATGATGCGATCAAGACGGATTATGCGAGCGACAAGAATCCTCTGGATGTCCAGGGTGGTGAGAATGCGGAGGGCGGGAGCGACGACAAGCAAGAAGGTAATGGCAGCAATGATGGCGCGAAAAGCGATGATGGCAGCTCGAATGGAGAAGAGAGCGGGCAGGGATTGCAAGGGAGTGAATCGGCTGAGGAGAACGAGAAGAAAAGTTCGAATGTGGAAGAGGCATCGGAAGAAAGCGCGGGGACGCATGACCAACAGAAAGACGAGAACGAGCAAAATGTGAGCGAAGATCAAGGGAACGAACAGAAGCAAGAAAACAACAGTGAGGAGACAAGCACGAACCAAGATCAAGAGACTAACGACTCCCGGGATCAGAGCAACGCGGCCGAAAGCAGTGAGACCACGGGAGACCAACATGAGGAGCAGAAACAGGAGAGCCAAGATGATGGTCTGGGCGATTCGTCGCAGGATACTCAGACTGAGGCCGAGCGGCAACGATCAGAAGAAACTCAACAGGAGCAATCCCAGGAAGATTCCAGAAGCAACAATGAGGGGGAGAACGCAAGCAGCAGTGACCAGGCATCGACAGAGGACCAGACAAGCCAGCAGGAGAATGAGCCGCAAGAGGATCCTCAACATGCGATGTCAGAGGAAGACCAACAGAAGAGAATACAAGAACAGCAGCAGCAAAGAGCGGAAGACCAACAGAAGCAGCTGCCGATAACAGAAGCAACGAGTGCTGATCAAGATGCACATGATGAAGCAGAAGTACAAGAAATGCACGACGATACATCGCAGAATGACAATTCCAAAGAAGTAACTACCGAAGATACTAGCAGAGATGGCAACAACAACAACGAGCAGCCGTATCCTGGCAGCGGGAAATCGGGCATACCTCAAGAGTCGAAGGAGTCAAAGAATGCATGGACAACACAAGCATCTCAGTCTGAGAATCAGAATGAAAGGAGCGGATCGGATGTGGGCGAGAATCTGTATGGGTACTCATGGCTGCTCTGCAACGTGACAGCAGGTGCAGATTACATACCGTGCTTGGATAATGAGAAGGCGCTGAGGCACATACACACTAAGCATTACGAGCATCGGGAGAGGCATTGTCCAGAGGAAGGCCCCACATGCTTGGTTCCAACGCCTCCAGGTTACAAGAAGTCGATCGAGTGGCCCAAGAGCAGAGACAAGGTACACAAAACTACATAAACGAGGCTTGGCAGATGTACGGGATCGAGATGCATCTGTTTCCTTTTCTTGTTTTGATGATCTGCAGATATGGTATCACAATGTTCCGCATACAAAGCTCGCTGAAGTGAAAGGTCATCAGAACTGGGTGAAGGTGACTGGAGAATTCCTGACGTTTCCGGGTGGAGGAACGCAGTTCATTCACGGGGCACTCCACTACATCGATTTCCTGCAGAAGGTATGCATGGAGATTGCGAAAGAATCATACTGGGTTTGAGACTTTCTCGCAATGTCATGGCAATTGATGAATACTTACTGGATGCAGTCGAATCCGAACATCAAATGGGGCAAGCACACTAGAGTTATCCTAGATGTGGGCTGTGGTGTGGCAAGTTTTGGCGGATATCTCTTTGACCGAGACGTCCTTACAATGTCATTCGCTCCCAAGGACGAACATGAAGCTCAGGTTCAGTTCGCGCTCGAGAGAGGAATTCCCGCGATATCAGCAGTCATGGGTTCTCAGCGGCTGCCTTTTCCATCCAGAGTGTTTGATCTCATCCATTGTGCGCGCTGTCGAGTACCTTGGCATGCTGAAGGTGGCAGACTCCTGCTCGAGTTGAACCGTGTCCTGCGGCCGGGAGGGCTCTTCGTCTGGTCGGCTACTCCAGTGTACCAGAAGCTGAAGGAAGATGTGGAGATTTGGAAAGGTCTGATCTGATGACAAACAGCTAATAACTTGCTCCGGCAACGAAACCCATACTGACATCTGAACTTTCCTGGTGGTGACAGAAATGACGGTACTGACAGCAAATATGTGTTGGGAAGTCATTACCATACAAAGGGACAAGTTGAATGGTGTCGGAGCCGTCATCTACCGCAAGCCAATGAAGAACGACTGCTACAAGCAAAGAAAGCACCAGAATCCACCAATGTGCAAAGAAGACGATGATCCGAATGCGGCATGGTAGAAACTTTCATGTTCCTGATTAATTTGTTCTCCATCCTCGCCAGTTGAATGACAGGACTATAAATTGATCACAGGTATGTACCTCTTCAGTCATGCATGCACCGGTTGCCGGTCAATGAGCACGAGAGGGGGACGCAATGGCCAGTAGTTTGGCCACGCCGGATGAGGCTACCTCCGTACTGGCTGAACAACTCACAGATGGGCATCTACGGAAAGCCAGCCCCTCAAGATTTCACAGCTGATTACGACTACTGGAAGCGCACCGTCAGCACTTCATACATGTCAGGACTAGGAATCAGCTGGACAAGTGTGAGGAATGTCATGGACATGAGGGCTGCGTATGGCGGGTAAGCTAGATCATCTTGTTCCTTCTCTTATTCCATAACTTTTATCCTGATGTGAACTTAGTCTCTTCGTGCTGACAGTTTCGCGGCCGCACTGAAGGATTTACAAATGTGGGTGATGAACGTCGTGAACATTGACTCCCCGGATACGCTCCCCATAATTTACGAGAGAGGGCTTTTTGGAATCTATCACGACTGGTGCGAATCCTTCAGTACATACCCAAGGACGTACGACCTCCTCCACGCCGATCATCTCTTCTCCAAGCTTAAGAAAAGGTACGAAAGGCAGCCACAACTATGCATGGAACACGCCGGAGGATGAATGAATACAATCCCTGCCTGCTCCTCCCTTTTGCAGGTGCAAGCTCGCTCCGGTAATGGCTGAGGTCGATCGAATAGTACGACCAGGAGGTAAGATCATAGTCCGCGACGAGTCCGGTACGATGGGGGAGGTTGAGAACTTGCTGAAGTCCCTTCGCTGGGAGGTTCGGCTGACGTTTTCCAAGGATAAAGAGGGAATACTCAGCGCGCAGAAAGGCGAGTGGCGGCCTACGGATTACGCGGACGCTCCCTGATCTCGTCGGAAGACCTCTGCGGACATTCATTACACAGTAGAGCGAGCAACAATTACTTATAGGCTCTCTCAGGAGACATTCGCCATTAGGCGGCGAACACTCGACTTTTAGGAAAAGGGCACATCATTTCTCTATTTTTTTTTTCTCACTAGCTATGCGTAGACGTTAAAATTTTTGTTATTATCTTATCGTTCGATTTAAATTCCGAATACCATTATATTTTACATTTTATTGCAAAATGAATAGGCAAAATGGCAATTTTTAGTATCATTTTTTGGCTGGCCTGGCCCGAATTTTAAAATATTTTATTTGTAGTTTAAATCAATGTTATGAAATTTATACGGTGGAAGAACGCTACCCACTTCAATTTGCCGTTCCGTGTCATAAATTAACCAAACTCCTTAACGATGGACATTCGATTAACGATGGTTAAAATTGATATAAGGACGTGTGATGATATTTTAAAAAATTTAGAATAAATCGAAAAAAATATTCAAAAGCTTTGGAGTTGGATCTTTCTTTCAGAATGATATATAATTTGGGCATGATTCCGTGGAACCCATTTAACTGGATTTATACATAATGGTTTTCTCCATCCACGATAAAATGTTTTTATATTAAAACGATGGTTCCTTATAATCCATAAAACAAAGATTTCCTCCCAATCACACGCTGCAAGCGAGAAGTTCTTAACTAAGAAAAAGCTGCTTAATATTTTCTAATCACATTGATGAAGAAGTTCTACTCATACCCACCCATACGATTCGACATTCTTCTTACACTTTGGATAAACTCGCTTACATCTGAGATGCTAGAATTGGTACACTACGCGGATGTTTTCTTTCATTAATGTTAATTTACGATTAGATTTTGTAGTTGATAAATTGTATTTTATTGTATCCATTACATTGGACTGCAGTTGCACTTCCGACCACCAACCCCCCAGTTCGAACATTCGATGGCGACGTTACTTTGTTCCATTTCCCTCTCTCCCTTTCTTTACTTTAAATTTCAAAAATTCAAATAAATATAAAGTTAAAGGCTACACACACCAACCAAACCAAACCAAACTATCCAAAATAACATTCGAAATAAATAAATAATTTTTTTTAAAAAAAAAGGAAGAAGGAAAACTTAGAAAAATTACACAGACACCCCCACACCTCTACATCGTAGTGGTTGAGAATGTAAATATATTTCCATTTATTTAAACAATTTCAAAAAACTTATTAAAACTTTATAAAAAACACTTGAAGTTAATTTCTAACTTTTGTTCAATAAAGTCTAACTTTCATTTATTTGCTTTTAAATTTTTTTAGGCGACGCGATTTCCAAATTATTTAATCTAATCTTTTTTTTTTAATTTCAAATGCGTTATTCCAATTTTAGTAATATGTTTATTGAAATTCTACAAAATATTTTCCATGCGTGTTAAGAATCACCATTTTTACTACGTCACAGGAATTTTAATTTTTTGATTAATTTTATTTAATTGAACTGAGTCATGAGAATTTTATCGTAAGAAGAAATCGTGGGGATTCCGCATAATGCAGGCGTGTAAGCGTACGATTTGAAAAGGTTGGGGTGTTCCCGTAATTAGAAAAACTTCGCGGGGGTGTAGTTGTAATTTGCCGAAAAAACTATGGAATGACTCTACCCCCCAAGTCAATGCAGTGTGTCTGCCTTCACATCGTCCCGTTGTGTTTGCTCATTGGGCAACACTCAATTTTCTTATCGAACGCCGCCAAGATTCTTTCAAAATCTAAAGAAAAAAAAAAAGAAATCCACCCATTCCTTTCTTTCCATCGGTTGGATGGAATTCGAATGTACCACAGACAGTTGACTTTTCGCAGTTAAATTTATCGCATTTTCAAAATTCGAAGAACAATTTTTGTCCTCTTTATTTTTTTGTAAAGAAAAAGAGGGAGAGAAACTCTCCGGCGCTAGATTTTTGGGCGTCAAATGTTGTAGGGACGGGGAAAGAGCCAATCACAACGCAACACGTGGAGGGACTACACTTCCCGCCCAAACAGAATCATCGTCAACGGAACGGGAGGGCCGGCGAAGCCTCGGTCCACGGCGACTTCCTTCCAGTAACAATAATGAATAAAATACCCGACGCTTTGTTCTTACATTTTGGGGAGTTACTGGAATTATTACATTTGGCGACACGACATAAAAAAAAAGGCAGGCATCTTCCTCCTCCAATCCTTTTCTTTTTCATTAAAAAAACAACTCCTCTTACGAGTTTACTACTACTAATCTGACCGACTCAATTGAACACGATTAGCGGGAAAAATTTGTCGGCTGGGGGAAAAGGTGGGGCATCAAAATGAGCAGCGACCAATCCGGCGGTTTTTTTTTTTAAAAAAAAAAACAGACCCACGTCCACTAAACATTTCAAAAAAGATCAGAAAACCAATAAATGAAAAAAAAGTTTTAAAAAAAGCGTTATTTTTTTTTTGTTTAAAAAAAAGATGCCATGCCAATAGCGTGAGAGGGGGAGGGGGGTGGGTGTTGCGATTTTTGCTTAATCCCTTTCAAAATTTGGTTGGTTTTAGAGTAGTAGCGGCGGTGTTGGGGTTGGGGGGGGAGGAAGCGGTCACGTAAAATGCTACCGTCACGTGAAGTTAACGCGCCCTCCGCCTAACTAAACTTAGGTTCACCCCCACCCCCCACACGGTTTGTAATATTATCCACTACTACTCCTGCCGTTCTTCCAATATATATATATATATATATATAATAATCAAAGGGGTGCAGAAAGAAAAACAAATTCAGAAGAACAAGTAATGAGCGAGTTAATGATTGTGTCGAAGCAAATTTACTTCAAAAAGCAGCCGGAATTTCGAATAGGAAAAGAAAAAGGGAGTAGAAGAGATAGAGAGAGAGGGGATAGCAAACTGTAAAAGCAAAAAAAAAGAAAGGGAAAAGTTGAGAAGGGGGCGGGGGGGGGGGGGGAGTATTTCAATACAGGGAGGGAGGGGGGGAAGGGGACACAGAAACCCTCAATTAATGTGTCATCTGCCTATCATCATCACACCCACACCTTCATCCCTCCCTCCCTCCCTCCCTCCCTCCCTCCCAACCATCCCCACCTCCTCCAAACTCAAACTCAAACCCAAACTTCCTTCCTTCTCGCATCATCCTCCTCCTCCTCCTACTTTCAGAGGTAGTAGTAACTCCACTTACATTAGCATGTGATATTTTGTCCTCGCAACTCCCCACTCCTCATCCCTCAACCCCCCCCCCTCTGCATGCGCATGCCACTGGGGCTGCTCTTTCTTTTCATTGTTGGGGGTTTTGAAAAAGGAATAATATTTGTGAAATTTCAGATGGTAATGGAAATGGAGTGCGTTGAAGCGGCCGCCTTGAAGAGCAGTTTCAGGAGGGAATTGGTTGTCGGCAAGGCGGGAGCCCTGCAGCCCTTCCCCGAGGAATTTTGCTGCGGGGGAGTTGGGGTCGGGGTCGGGGCCCCGTGCGAGGACTTCCTGGTCGACGAGCTCTTCGATTTCCCCAATGAGGAAGACCTCGTGGGTGGGAGGATTGAGGAGGAGGAGGAGGAGGAACAAGAAGAGGTGGAGAATGAGCAGAAGTCGTGGGAACGGAAGGACGGTTTGAAAGGCGAAGGGGCGGCGGTTGTTCCCTGCGGTTATGGGAATTCCGACGCCAAGGTCGAACTTGCCGCCGTCCAGACGGGGGAATTGAGCGTCCCGGTGGGTTTAATTTGGCGGTGAAAGATCGAAACTTTTTGTGGCTTTTTGGTTCACTTTCTGATGGAGAGGTCGGGGATTTTGTTGGGTGTTCTGTTTTGTTCCCCAGGCGGACGACTTGGCGGACCTCGAATGGCTCTCACATTTCGTGGAGGACTCTTTCTCGGGGTTCACGTCGCCGTTCCCCGCAGCGACCTTTCTGGGCAAGGCGAATTCCGCTCCCAAGGGGGAGGGAGGGGCCAAGGCAGAGGTTCCCGGCGAGGAGAATCGGGTTTTCAAGACCCCTGTCCATGCAAGAGCGAGGAGGAGCCGACGGCCAAGGACGGGCGGCAAGGGGTGGATGCTCGGTTCGCCAAGCCTGAGCGAGACGTCCTCAAGCAGTTCCTCTTCGTCGAGCTCCAATTGCATAACTAGTGACACCGTGGCCCTCCCCAACCTCGAGTCGGAGACATTGATGAAGAAACAGAGGAAATGGGGCAGTCACGGGTCCGGTCCACCAGGCCAGGGGGCTGCCCGGAAATGCAGCCACTGCGGCGTCCAGAAGACCCCGCAGTGGAGGGCGGGCCCAATGGGGTCAAAGACCCTGTGCAACGCATGCGGGGTGCGGTTCAAGTCGGGCAGGCTGTTCCCTGAGTACCGCCCGGCTTGTAGCCCGACATTCTCGAGCGAGCTGCACTCAAACCACCACCGGAAGGTCCTCGAGATGCGGCGGAAGAAGGAGTCGCTTCCGGTTCAGACCGAGCCCGGCCTGGCAGTCTCCAGCTTTTGATCGCCTGCTAGTTAGAGAGAGAGAGAGAGAGAGAGTCATCAAACTTTAGCTTTAGACAGCCGGTCCGGGGAGCAGAGTTTAGTTGATTGGACCGGGTTCGGACCGGTCCAATTGACCAGAAGAGGTGGATATGGCTTAGCTTTAGTACCAAGAAGGTAAGAGTTTTTCTTTTTTTCTAAATTTCTCCAGGGAAAAAATGTTTAGGTAAATTTTTAGGAGCTGTATCCTATAATTAGGTCGGTCCATCTTCAAGAAAAAACCTTCAATATATATATATATATATATTCATATAAATATGAAGTGAGAGTTGTTACTTAGTTCTGACTAGTTACTGTCCCTGAAATTGTGTTGGTATGGGGACATTGGGGGATGGGATGGGATTGGGATTGGGATCACATTTCGCATTGTTGGGTTGGGAATGAAAATATTATGATGATGATGATGATGGGGGGTCCTTTAGGACAATAAATATCAACAACCTCAGTGATGATTTTAGGCCTGACATTATATTTCTCCAACAATGAGTGGTGTTGATTATCCCCACCCCCCTCCCCTTTAACTAAATCATGTTGCTCATGCTCATTCCCACCTCCTAAGTTCACAAATTCAAACTTTATGTAAGGGGGGGACACTGACATCAACATCAACCGAGGAGAGGGTCCATGAAAATTTCCCATCGGCCCCGGAATTTCACTATTATCCAAAAACCTTCCTTTGTTTTTGTTGGGGGGTACTACCCACCAGCTAAACAATAACTACGGTTGCCTTATCTTGCAAGAATGATGAAACCCAGAATCATCCAAATGTTGCAAATTCGATCTCCAACTTTAGTCGTTCTGGTTTGGGGGTGGGGGTGGTGGGTGCTTGATTTTGAGTAAAGGGAAAGGAAGCAATCGGGTTGGTTTTGGATGGCCATCATCGGCAATTTGTTTGATGCACTACTATCTTGGCCATACATTGGTGTCTTTCTTTTCTTTTTGGGTTGTTATAAATATGAGGGGTGGATGGTGTGGTGATGATGGTTGAGTAGGGTCGCGTGAGGTGGTAAGACCCATTTCATCATGTCATGTGTTGTCCGAATGTGGATAGGTGGGATTTCAAATCTATCCATCTATCATAAAGCTTCTTACTCCACAGGAAGAGGGGGGGGGGGGGATGTATATGTATGTACATGTGCACCTCAACCAGATGTCGGGGGTGGCTTAAATTAACATGCAAAAAGTGGGTGGTAAGCTAGTGTACTTACTTAGCCTTAATCTCGATGAACCCATTACTATCATGAATTTAAGGTAACTTTGTAACCACCATCCTTAAAAGAATTCACCATGTCCGGGGAACGGGAGCCCTCCGGCTATTCCATAGTTAAAATAATAAATAAACACACGACCCTCGTGAATTCTGAACCAAGAACAATTCAATGAACGGTGGTGGTGTCACGTGACTCGGACAGGGTGACCATCCCCGGCTTTTAATGAAGATTTTTATATCATATAGTCAAAGATTAATAACATGGCGCGTTTCTTCTCCCTCATGCACCCACACGTCGATCCAATCACGAACCCAACGTAACACCATCCCATCACACTAAATAATGATATAATCCAGCCGTCGGTCCACCTCGACTCAGTCGGCCGGGCGGCGCTACGCGTATTTCGGTCGGGCAAAATAGTGGACGTGTACCGTCCCAAGCAAACGGACACGTAAAAAGAACGACGAGGCAGGGGGGGGAGGGAATGGAATTTTAGGTAAAGATAGAGTCCGACCAAACATTCGAACTACTTCTTCACCAGCCCCAACCACTCTGCCTTCCTTTTCTTTTCCATATCACGGAGTTATGCACATCGCCGCGGATAAGTAAATTATGTTAATATTTAATGTTTATGGTTCTATTTGGGTTATTATTCGTCGTTACTTAGGTATATGCTATGGCCGACCTTGATGAATAATGAATGAATCACAAGGTAACATAATTCTGCCACCACTTCCCAAAAAAAAAAGAAGATAATTGAGTCAAATTTGACAAATGGAAAATTATTGCAATTTTTATAATAATAGTATTTATTTTCGTTTTGCCTGTTGTCCACCACAGTTTGGGCTGCCAATAATGTCATCAAACTTGTACAATGAAAAAATTGGGGGAGAAAAAGAGTAATATTTGGGCTTTCATTTTTTATTCCACAAAAATATGGGCCATAAAATTCGAAAATGATCGGGCTTTTTATTATATCAAACGAACAACAGTCACACGCCCTCCTCCCTCACAAAACCACACTTGACAATTATTAGTTAAATTAAAACATGACGGAAGGGGAAGGATCATTAAGCTTATAAATACGATTTTATTTCAAGCCAATTTAATGAAATCAATCTCCCCGTACTTCATTCCACCCGACCTCTTAGTTTTTGCCGCAACCCGGCCACATCCGGCAATGATCGCCCTTTCCCTGACCGGGAACACTGCCGGCACCACCTCCCCATCCCCATCCCGACCCCCCTCCTCCACCTCCCCCTCCGCCTCCGCCACTGCCCCCTCCTCCTCCACCGCCGCTTCCACCCCCTCCGCCTCCGCCTCCGCCTCCACCTCCACCACCCCCACCCCCGCCGCCGCCTTTTCCCCATCCATAACCCCCACCACTCCCTCCTCCTCCTCCTCCTCCACCGCCACCACCACCATCACCACCCTTCCCGCTTCCCCGACCTTTCCCTCTGCCTTCTTTCTTATGCTTCCTGCCGCGATAACCCACGTTCATCATTCCCTCATTCTTATTGGTCGAGCCACTGTCCCCGCGACTTGCAGAAACCGGCTTGCCATGCTCCACGGAACTATCCAGCATCTTCTTGGCATCGGCAACGAATACTTCCTCCGCCAGGCAGGCACATATTAAGAAGAGGAACAAAAACAAAAGCAAAATCATGGATTTCCCCATATTGTTGAGTCCTATAATCTTCTGCGATGACCACATGCAGAAACGCAGCGAGTTTCTTCCTTCTTATATAGTACCTAGCGGTGATCCGGCGCCATGTTCTATGAAATAATCACATTCTTACGTGGTGATGGGTCCGAAACCATTCTCGAACCTAATCGCAAGTGCCACTTTCGTTCTATCGGTCTTTTGGTATTGTAGGCTTCAGTTGGTTCCATGATGGGTCATTTTCTCATCCAAATCAGTGGCTTGGCTTGTAATTGATGCAAAAGCAAGTGCTTCGAACTTTTGTGGGGAGCGCAATAAAACTTTGACATAAAGGGATCCATTTGATGCAACAGCACCCACACACAAACAGAGAGCATTTACTAGACCGAATGATTAAGCAGCAAGTCGATGCGTGACGGATGCATACGATAGACTTTCTCGGATAGTGGTTACGCGAGATTATTCCTTCATTATAGGCCAAAGCCCATATGAGCCAAGTCGTCCTTGCTCTACAAGTGAGCCAGAATATGTCATCCATTTCCATATCAGAGGGCTTCATCCCATCAGGCAATTCCCAGTTGAAACAGGGAAGGAGGTTGGCCAAGGTGGGCACTATCTCCTGCCAAATCCGAAAGTTATACCCTTGACATCGGGAGCCTTCTCGTCCAGGAACCTGGAAGGCCTGAAGGTATCCGGGTCAGCCCACGAGTTTGGGTCACAGGATAGTCAAACCACCCAACTCTTTTATATTTCCTTGTATTATTCTATGGAATAAAAGCCCAACTATTCTAACTCGTTCCCTCGATTCACACCCGATCTTGTTCGATCATTGAAAGAACGATAAACCAACCCCCTGACGACGATTAGGTTTTATAAATTCTTTCGAAGCCACTTGCTGTGCATAAGGTTTTAACCGTCCGGTTCTGATTACGATGCGAACGTTAAGGGCTTGAGGGAAGATTTCGAGTTCGAGTTTGATCTGACGATAACAAAAACATCCGGGTATTTTAGTTGGTGAAATGAAACTGCGCTCGCTCGTCGGATTTGTTTAATGAAACCAAACAGTCTCCGAGGATTGTCTTGTCCGAAATAGGCAACGATGCTTTTTTCAACAATTTCACAAGCGCGTGCCGGCGTCAACCCTGGCATGTTACCACGTAGAAAGACGGCCGAAAAATCAAAACAGAAAAATAAAGGAACAACAACAACAACAACTAATGCTGCGACAAAAGTCCACGAAAAGTAGGTGAATGGAAATTGTAAACGAGTTCATACGGACTTTTGGACAAGCTTTATAAAATTCACCCTGACTTTTTCTAATTATTATTTACGGTCAATGTGATATTCATAGCGTTTCGGGCGCGGCACTCGTGGCGAACCTTCGGTAAATGTGGACTGTGTGAAGAGATAAGACGAGGTCAGTCTTTGAGACTTGTTAGTGACTTCTCGATGCCTATACACGAGTTAATTATCTTAGGAAAAAATCATCTATCCATGCTTTCTTGAAAGTAATCGTCAAACAACGGACGTGCACTCATCTGTTGGGGTTGTTTGGAAAGCGGTGCTTTGCTGTATCACAGGAAGGGTTTTGCGGAACTGCTGCGACACAGCGAGGTGTTTCTGGAAATAAGGAACAAGGAATTTTGATACGAAATTTTTGGGTAACTACCGACCCTTCTACTCTTCTTACACATTCTTCTCTCTATTCTATCTTTCTTTTCAATCTTTCTTCCTCCTTACAACATTTAGACAATGCTTCTCCTTATATAGTGTCCTAGAGAAGGCATTTACTCTACCATAAATCCTAGGTCATTAACTTCACCCCACTAACTCACATTAACTCCACCCCACTAACTCACACTTAATGGTACTAAATGAGATTACAAATTATTGTCATTTAATCATGACATTTAACACCCCCTCTTAATTTGTAATCTTCAGAAACTTCTTGAACAACTCGAGCTTCTCGAAATTCACGGCCTTTGTTAGAACATCAGCGGACTGGTCCTGTGTGTGAATAAACTCCATAAGTATCTCTTTCTTCATCACCATTTCTCTGATAAAGTGGTGGCGTAACTCAATATGCTTTGACCTTGCATGAAACACGGGGTTCTTCATCATAACAATGGTGACTGATTATCACAGAATATTGTTGTTGGATGAGCAACCTTCTGTTGTAACTCCAGCAATAACCTTCTTAACCATACTGCTTCGCGAATTGCTTCATTTGCTGCAATGTATTCTACTTCAGCTGATGATAACGCTATAGTAGCTTGCTTCTTCGAAATCCAGGAGATGGCTTTTGTTTCAAGACAGAAAAGATATCCTGACGTGCTTCTTTGATCATCAACACTTCCCGCCCAATCACTATAGCATATCCCACAAGGTTGTTGTCTTCTTCTTTTGTGTACTTCAAACCAACATTCTTTGTTCCTTGAAGATAGCGTAAGACACGCTTCACTGCTGTAAAATGAGTCTTGGTGGGATTGTTCATAAATCTTGATAGTATACTTACACTTTGAATATCTACCCTTGTGTGGGTTAGGTAGATCAACGAACCAACTAGGCTTCTATAAATCTTCGAGTCAAACTTTTCAGCACTATCGTCCTATTGCTGCTTCTCATTAAGTGCCATTGGAGTTGCTACAGCTTTGGTGTTCTCCATGCGAAATTTCTTCAACATGTCAGCAACGTACTTCTCTTGAGAAATAATGATCTCTTCTTTGCTCTGCTTCACCTGCAAACCTAGAAAATACTTCATTAATCCAAGATCCGTCATCTCGAATTCATCCATCATTGCCTTTTTAAACTTCTCCAGTAACACATTGTTGGTGCTGGTGTAGATGAGATCATCCACAAAAAGACAGGCTACTAGAAAATCAGCATCCCACTTCTGTACATAGAGAGACGGTTCTACCAAACTTCTTTCAAATCCATTCTTCTGCAAGTAGGAATCTATCATGAAATTCCATGCTCTCGGTGCTTGTTTCAGTCCATAGAGAGCTTTGTGAAGTCGATACACTTTGTCTTGTTGTCCTTTAACAGCGAACCCTTGAGGTTGTTGAGCATACACTTCCTCTTCTAGTACTCCATTGAGAAAGGCTGACTTCACATCAAGTTGGAACACTTCAAGCTCCATTTGTGCGGCAAGTGCTAGCACACTTCTAATAGTCTCCATTCTAGCTACAGGGGCGAAAGTCTCAGTGAAATCAATTCCGGGCTGTTGTGAGTAACCCTTTGCTACGAGACGAGCTTTGTGCTTCTGTACGCTTCCATCTTCATTGAACTTTGTTTTGAACACCCATTTCAAGCCAATTGCTTCTTTTCCTTTGGGAAGGTCTACTAGGGACCAAGTATCATTCTTCTCAATACTAAACATCTCTTCTTTCATTGCATTTCTCCATTTTTCTTCTTTTGCGGCCTCTTCGAAATTCTGCGGCTCAAACGTAGCAAGTGCAAAGTTAGCTTGCTCGTAAACTTCTGTTAATAAACGATACCTTCTTGGTGTCATATCATCAGCATAATCTTCATTCTCTGAATTTACTCTTGAGGAACTAGCTGCTGCTGTATCAGTGAGATTTGAGGAAGGCACTACTGCTGGTACTTCTGGATAAGAAAACATTGGTTGAGTCTGAGAAGATTCGTTCTCCCACTTCCATGCTGCATTCTCATCGAAAATAACATCTCTTGAAATCACAAGATTGTTAGTCTTTGGATCAAACAAACGATAACCTTTAGATTCTTCACTATAACCAATAAAGATTAGCTTCTCACTCTTCTCATCAAACTTCTCCTTCTTCTTCGTCAAGAGAGCATATGCTACACATCCAAATACTTTCAAATGATCAACCATGGGTTTCCTCTTATGCCATGCTTCATAAGGCGTCTTGTTTTGTACAGCTTTCGTCGGTGATCGATTGAGGATGTAAGCTGTTGTATTCACAGCTTCGGCCCACAATGAATTCGGAAGACCCTTGCCTTTAAGCATACTCCGTGCCATCTCAACAATAGTCCTGTTCTTCCTCTCAGCAACGCCATTCTGCTGAGGTGAGTACTTCACAGTAAGCTGTCGCTGTATGCCTTGCTGCTTGCAATAATCTAGAAACGGCTTGTAAATGAATTCTCCTCCACGATCTGTCCTCAAGGTCTTTATTTGATATCCACTTTGCTTCTCTGCATTAGCTTTAAAACTCAAGAAAGTAGTGAAAGCCTCTGATTTCTTTTCAAGAAAATATACCCATATCATACGAGTATAATCATCGACAAATAAGAGAAAGTATCTCCTGTTACCGATCGTTGGAGTTTGGGTTGGACCACAGATGTCAGCATGCACCAACTCAAGAGGGTTTTTAGCTCTCCAAGAGGTATTGGGAAAAGGAATACGATGTTGCTTTCCATACACACATCCTTCACAGACGCATGTTGCTGTTGGCTGAATTTTTGGAAGACCTATGACCATATTCCTCTCTCTCAACAACGTTAGCCCTTTGTGATTCAAATGTCCATATCGCAGATGCCATAACTGAGCTTCATCAGTAACTTCACTCTTTAATGCTACATTCAAAGACGAATTCATCTTCAGCGGAAACAAGTTATTCGCCGTCATCTTCACTACAGCGATCATCTTCTCATTTTTGTCAATGATCTCACATTGACCATCAGCAAAGGTAACCTTATAACCTCTCTTTATCATTTGTCCCACGCTCAAAAGATTTTGAGCAATGCTTGGAGAATAAAACACATCATTAATCCGCTTTTCTTCACCATTTGCTGCTCTTACAGCAACGATTCCCTTTCCTTCAATCTTTATCTTTTTGCTGTCTCCAAGCTCTAACAGCGAGTTGTAGCTGTTGTCGATCTCCACAAAGTTTTCCTTATTTCCTGTCACATGATTGCTACAGCCACTATCCAAAAACCACACTTCATTCATATCTTGCATTGCATTGAAACAAGAATAGAATGCTTGCTTCGATTCTTCGTCTTTTGAAAAATATACCAAATTTTTAGAAACATGTTGCCGCGGCTACTGCTACTGCTTGTCTTTAAAATAACAATCTCGTTCTGAATGATTTGGAAATCGGCATCTCTTGCACCTGAAATAGCAATCCTTTGACTCATGTCCAGCTTTTTTACAAATATAGCAACTACCTTCTGAATTTCCAGATCTACTCCAGGAATGGTCTTCTCTACTGCGGAACTGGCTTGCTGTACGTCCTCTGCCTCTTCCTCGAGAACGGCCTCCACGTCCACGACCATAAAACTCTCTGCTATTATTCACAGTACGTTCCTTCTGATTTCTTTTCTGAAACATTTAACTTCATTTGAAAAGCTTGTTCAACAGGAGTTGAGTACTTACTTACTCTTCTTTCGTGAGCTTCAAGCGAACCCATTAGCTCATACACGGAAATTTCTCCCAGATTCTTCGTTTCCTCAATCACAGCAACAACGTGCTCAAATTTCTGCGGCAGGCTTCTCAACACTTTCTCCACAACCTTCTTGTCGGGAACTTCATCACCGCAACATTTGATTTGATTCATGATTTCAACAACTCTCGAGAAGAAATCTTTTACCGTTTCGGACTCCTTCATGGCCAAGTTGTCAAAATCCCTCCACAAGCCTTGAAGCTTGATGGAAATCACTTTCTCCGAGCCTTGAAATTCTTTCTTTAATACGCTCCATGCTTCTTTCGCCTTCTTGAGACCATAAAGTCTCGGATAAATCGACTTACTTACGGATTGTTGCAAGATCCGCAATGCCATCGCATTCTTCATCACATTTTCTTTAACCTTCTTTTCTTGTTCTCCAGCACCCTCTTCCTCATTTAACGAGTCTTCATTTTCTTCAAAGCCTTCATCAACAATTTTCCACAGATCTTGTGAGAGAAAGATAGTCTCCATTTGCGAACTCCAATAATCATAGTGCTCTCCATCAAAGATCGGGATTTGGTTGGGTGAATAGGAAAAGAACATGTTTTTGGAAGACGTAGCCATGATCTGCTGCGCTCTGATACCAAACTTTGTTGGGGTTGTTTGGAAAGCAGTGCTTTGTTGTATCACAGAAAGGGATTTGCGGAACTGCTGCGACACATAGAGTGTTTCTGGAAATAAGGAACAAGGAATTTTGATACGAAATTTTTGGGTAACTACCGACCCTTCTACTCTTCTTACACCTTCTTCTCTCTCTTCTCTCTTTCTTTTCACTCTTTCTTCCTCCTTACAACATTTAGACAATGCTTCTCCTTATATAGTGTCCTAGAGAAGGCATTTACTCTACCATAAATCCTAGGTCATTAACTTCACCCCACTAACTCACATTAACTCCACCCCACTAACTCACACTTAATGGTACTAAATGAGATTACAAATTATTGTCATTTAATCATGACATTTAACATCATCAACCCGGCTTCCCATTTTCGTCTTACTTTTCGTTTCTATCCTCTATTTTTTTTATACTATTTTTAGCCAAAGCCCCGACAGTCTTTGGAAAACTTTAGTCGGCAGATGTAAGAGAACGGACGAAGGTCTGCATTTTTTCTATTTCGTGACTCCAAGTGGAAGGAATCGAAGCAATTGGTCCGTAACATGTCACCAATATTGAAGGGCCAGGAATATTTGAAAAGTGTCTTTTCACAACTTCGAGAACGAAAGCAACGAACATTTTTGGCCGGCGCTTTCTGACGCGCCACCAACCACGGAAACTGAAAAAAACGACGACTAAACGGAACGCACGAACGAACAAATTGAAAAGGATAAAACTCGAACCGCCGCTGGATACAGCTGGAGCACCATCAAGACTGAAACCCTCACAACCAGATACAGAAATCACCGCCGATTATGGAACGCTCGGATAAAATCTCGCCACGCTTGGAATCCACCAAACGATAAGAGAAGTTGCGCAAAGTTCATGCAAGAGCTTGACGGTTGCCAAATTGGGTAAAAATGTTCCAACGGTTCTGTCTAAACATAAACACAAGAGTTCTATTTATAGAGGACAAAAAATGGGCTAACCATAACTTCCCATTAGGCCCAAAGTAGTAAAAATTCAAAGCTAATTAAAAACAAGTCCAAAACGGTAAAACTAAGGTAATTGGACCTGACGTCGGCTGGCCCGACTTGAAGTCTTCTCGAGCTCCACCTCTCGAGCTCCCAGTCTCGAGCTCCTAGAGAGATATGTTCTCGAGACGCCCCTTCCGCTCGGCCTCGAGATGAACTACAGTCTTCTCGAGTTGACGACGCCTTCTTGATCTCGAGACGAATTCCTGTCTTCTCGAGTTGAAGACTCAACTCGACCTTTTCAATATTGTCAAGGTAGTCCCCATCTTGATCGGGCCCGACTTGAAGTCCTCTCGAGCTCCACCTCTTGAGCTCCTAGTCACGAACTCCCAGAGAGATATGTTCTCGAGACGCCCCTTCCGCTCGGCCTCGAGATGAACTACAGTCTTCTCGAGTTGACAACGCTTTCTTGATCTCGAGACGAATTCCTGTCTTCTCGAGTTGAAGATTCAACTCGACCTTTTCAATATTGTCAAGGTAGTCCCCATCTTGATTGCTCCTCTTGCTTTGATCTCGACTTGGCCAACTCGAATTACATTCATTCGATGGATATTGGTGTCCTTTTTAGGTTCCCTTCTCGATCAATCAGGCAGTTGCAATAAAGGTAATCCAACCTCCATCTGTTTCGAAGAGAAGTATCTAGAGTTGGCCTCGATTTCGCATCATTCTCCCTTTGTTCAGAAAAGTTTGCCCTCAAACTTGTGCCACCTTTTTTCTCCTGAAACAATACTCCACCAGTTCCAATTCGAGAATACCTCGTCAGCAAATCCTGGATCGACTGGAGCATGACTTGAATATGGATCTCCATTAACACTTGCGTATTGACGTGGTTCCGTTGCATCACGTCCTCGACCATTCGAACTGGATGACGCCCTCCTATATAGTAGGCGAACGAACTCTCCTGATCTTCATCAAGTTCTATGAGGCTAAACATAGGCTCTTTTCCACCAGGGTTCCTTGTTAGCTCGATCTGCCTCAAGTCTTCCTCTCGATCTCCACGCAGGATCATGCTCGAGCTGAATGGGGTGGAGGGACAAAGCGATAGCCTATCATGGATGCCTTTCTCTCGATTCCACCACTGAAGCACACTTAGTCGGATGTGGGGCACGGTTGACAGCATCCGTTGTGCGACTCTGATAGTAGAGGCTATGCTAGTGCCACTCCATTTATCCCTAAACCCTAAACCCTAAACCACTTTCATTTGACATCCGTGGCCTTGTTCCACGCAACTGTTGAGCAATAAGCATTGTCGCTTGTCACCCTTACGTAAATCCTTGTTTGCCATTATGATCCCTCGACTGGCCAACATTTCTTCAGGCCAAGGCTTCTCGAAGCATTCTTCCTCAACATACCAGAGGTGTTCTTCTTTTTGCGCATTACCCTGGCCTTTGGGATTACTCGAGATTGGAGTTCTCGAGGACAAACTCCCTTAAAGGAGTGTTTTTCATGGCTGGTCTCGCAGTCGTTCTCCTTGCTTGTCGCTCACGCTCACTCGAGTCAAGGGTTACGGATTTAGGCGAGGGATTCGTTCTCGTAGAGAAACTCCCCTTGTTGAAAGGAGTCGTCTTCACAAGCATCAACTTCTGGGTCATCCTCCTCATCTGTTGTCTTTCGACATCATGCGCGAGATTACACGCGCCTTCAAAACTCCAGTAATGATGTAACTCGACCTCCTCAACAATTTGGAGGTGCAATCCCCTGATGTATCGAGCGATCGTCTCCTCCAAGGGCTCATTGATATCACAATGTAACACCAACTGCTCGAACTCTCGAGTATACTCAGAAACACTCGAGGATTGCTGATGTAGAGTGTTGAGTCTCAGAAATAAATCTTGGCGATACCGCTCAGGTAGGAATCGCTTCTTCATCTCCCTTTTCATTTTATTCCATGAGCGAATCTTCTCCTTTCCTTCTCGACAACGCCGCTGGTTCAGATTCTTCCAGAATAAACTCGTGTATTTGAGTAGTCGAGTGGCTGCAATCTTAACTTATCTATCCTTGAAATCTCCTCACACTCGAATAATCTATCGATGGTATGCAACCAGTAGAGAAATTCTTTGGGATCTGATTCTCATTCGAACTCAGGAATGTTCACGTGCACACTAACAGGATGTGTGGGTTGACGTTATCGAGTTTGCCTCCTAGGACTTGCTTCTTCCCGAGTTGGTCTCCTAGGACTCTCTTCGTCCCCATTTCCATCCATAAAAGGATTCTCTTCACCCTCAAATCCTTCTATGATTAGGTTGTCTTCTCCTTCGCTATCCAGTCTACTGTTGAATGGCGACGCACGAGGAAAGACTCCAGTTGATTGAGTCCACGCTCGATTTTGTCTCCTTACTCTGATACGCCTCATCGACTAACTTCCTCTGAGATCTTTCAGTCGATTATAACTATCGTGACATTTGCCTCGATCAAATAAATTTCTTGAGTTCAACTCCTCTCAAGCGTAGGTAGAACCAATCCTTCCCAATTTGAGGTTCAATGTTACACAGTCATCTCGAGATGAATCGACATGGGTCGACTCGAGTGACTCTGCTCGCTTCTCGACTGAAAATGACTTCATAGTTGTACTAAGGTCTCCCTTCAGCTTCGCGTTGAAACATGTAATGGGTGTCTGAAGCTGATGCAAGGGGACACTAATTCCTTCTACTAAGGTGACACAATCGACCTCGAATGCTCCAATGAACTCAGCTAACTCGTGGAAGGGGGTTTCACCCATCTTCAATGGCTCGAAATTGGCTTATTCAGCGAATGTCCATTTGTATCGATCTTCCATCGGAAACTCAATTTGCTAGTGACATTCCACTAGAATTTCGAAAAACAATTCTTCAGGGATCACTTCCTCCGACTCCTCAATACCTTCAGAGTCCCAAATCAGACCTGAATCCTCTTCGAAGTTTTCTCCGTTATCAAGAAAAGCCTCAACTTCTTGATTCTGAATAGTCATCTTCCGAGCTATCTCTTCTTAGCAAAGATCTATTGGGTGGCTATTGCGCGCAGCGCGCCCTTCCGGCCTAGCGGCGCGCGCGGCGGCGGTTACGGGCAACCCGAGGATCCGGGCCCGCTCCCCCGAGGCCCAATCCGGTCGGCGTTACGGCTCGAACGCCGGACGCTGCGGAAAGGGGCCCCGGGTTGGGCCTTCCCTTGATTCGCGAACGGGTCTGCGGGGCGTTTCGCCAACCGTCTCCAGTTCCCTGGAGGCGGCGAGCGAAAGGCTGCGTTAAGGCCTCGCTCGCGAATTTCGGGGAGGGCCCAGGAGCGGCTCGAGTAGCCGTCACCTCACCCCAAATGGCTCCGAAAAACGGGTAGTGGTTTAGTTTTAGCTTTGGGAAACTGTTGTTCGGAGTCGCCACTGACTTAGTTTAAAAATGTGATTTTAAGTCGGAAAAATCAGAGTCTGGGTTCGGGGATTCCTATTTACTAACCTTAATATCCTACCACATGCGAAAAGGGTGGCGATTTGTCCAAAAAAGAGTTAGCTTTGGATTGACGGGTGTTGGGCCCGATCCGGGAGTAGGCCGGACTCTTATCGACGTTTTAACGGGCGTTGGACCCGACTTTAGGTTGGTTGAATTAAAACCAAACATGCGACGAATAACCTAAGGCCTAAGTCATGCGCACAACCACAAACAATAAACGAGATGAAAGAGAGCGGGGAAGGGCGGTGGTTGCGGGCCTATGCACTTGGGCCCGCAACCCGTTACAAGTGGGCTCAAAATAAAGTTCGGGGAGGCCCGCACCTCCCCTTTGTACCTTAGATCGAAGGTTGGGGCCGCTTTATCTTCGAGCCCACGGTTTTTTAGGCCGGGGTGGATCCGCGCGGTTTGTTACACGCGCCTTCAAGAAATCTTCGAAATTTTGGATTTTGATCTTCCGAAGTTGCATGCTCAGTGTACATGCAAAGAAAATATAAGAGTGGTTAGTATTGTTAAACTTAAATGAAACCCGATAAAATTAAAAGAAGAGTAAGACATGTCTTACCGTTTTAGTCGAAGATGCTCACTTGTTGTGAAATGTCAAAAATGCCCGAGAAGTTTGATCGTATTTTACATTTAAAACAAAAGGGAGATGAATGTTAGTCATGCATAATCAAAATTAACTATTTGACAAAAGCACCTATGAATTTAACGAACCAAGATCCCTTGAACTTTATGAAAGTCTCAAATAATAATCAACCTAAAAATTATTTACTACGATTAAGACTTTGAAAAAAAAAAAAACCGTAAATAATTATTATATCGTTGGGGAGAATAATGTTCAAGGAATAAAGTTAAAAGAAATTACCGTTTTTGTAGGTATACGACCAGATCAACTAGATCAGCTCCCTGAAGCTTTGTGGGTCACTTCAGAACTTCAGATCCGTCGAGGTTGCGCGGTCTCCGAGCCGGAATCGGAAGGTGTGTGGGCGCCGGAAGACCTGAATCTACCGCCGGTGACGTCGGGGAATGGGGACGCCGTGGCCAAATCTGCATGCTAAGGAGAGGCCCGGCCGGGGCTGCTGAGGAAGAGAACACCTTGGGTTCGCCAAGGCAGGGACCGTGTCACTGAGGGAAGGCCGGGACGAGGTCGGGATGACCAGATCTGGGTTTGAAGGGTGACGTCGAGTGGTTTGCTGAGGCCATTGGTGGGGCGTCGGGCTGTTTGCTGCCAGATCTGAAGGACGCCGGAGGATGGGTCTGCTGCAGGGAGCGTGGAGGAGGTCTGTCGCTGGACTCAAAACAGGGAGATGGGCTCGTCGGGGGGAGACTTGCCAAGGACAGGGCTGGGCTGGTCACACCGGGGAGAGCTTGCCGTCGCCGGATTTGTGGGGGGAAGACCATCAGGAGGTGTCGGGGAGCTGGTCGCCACCGAGTCCTGGAGATGAGGTTGTAATGGGGGATCAGGCTCAGCGAGGAAGGTTACCGGGGTGGGGACAGCTTCAGGACGTGTGTCCGATTTTGCTGCGGAGGGCTGGTAGCTGCGGGTCGCCAGAGGAACAAGGGGGGGTTCGTGGCTGCTGGTTTGGAGGTCGCCGGGGAGAGGCTGTGGCCGAGGAGGACTGTCTGAGCTGGGCTCCCGTGGGGACGCCTAGGGCGAGACCGAAGCTGAGGCGGTCGGGAATGTCGAGCGGGGGCTTGAAATCCATCGCCGCTGTGCTGAGCCTGGATGTGCTGGAAGATTGGGTTGCTATTCTCTGGGCTCGGTGGTGTCGGGAATTGGGCTCGAGTTGCCACCGTCGGAGGAGTCTTCGGGCTTCCCAAGAGGAGACGGGGTGGGGAAGCTGCTGGTTGTTGGGTTGGAGGGATGCCGGGTCTGAGTTGCTGCAGATTTGTGAGGAAGGCCGCAGGGCGTGTTTTGAGCTGGGTGAGGCTGCCAGGAAGGGGCTAAAGGCACAGGGTGTAGTCCTTGAGTTCGTCAACGGCCAGGTTCAGAGTGGTGGCACCCTGGTCGTGGCCGAACCAGCCATTTTGTCTGAGCTGGAGCTAGGACGCCTTTGTGCTCCCTTCCAAAATGGGATCGCCTCCTTCGCTGTTCGATGGAGAAAGCTGGGGTTCCCTGTTCCTGTCGAGAGTTTGGAGATGTCAGGAAGACACAGATTTGCCACCGTTGCCGGGTTGCTACTGCGGTTAGGAGAAACCTGTACGAGTAAAGAAAAAGCATCAGTGATAAAAGAAATCCTCCGTGAAGCTACGGGGCTTCCGGAGGTGAATTTCGACAGCTCCAAGTTCTACAGGAGAGGGTGGATGTGGTTTGTCCCAAAAGGAGGAGAGGCGGCTGTTAGGAGGAAAGAGAGGGAGACGTTGAAGCCTCATTGAAGTTTCTGTAGTTTCCCCATGACTGCTACTGGTATTCGAAACGTCGAGGAGGTTGTCCAAGATAGCTGGAAGTCCAGAGTCTTCCCGGTAGGGAGTGGACATGGGCTTCATTGCCCACACTGAGGTAAGTTGAAGATAAGCCGATCGTCAGCATCCTCCTCTTTCATTGTTGATGCTGATTTTGGGGCTCGTCCAGGGGGGGGTTTCACGTCGGGGTTCCTTCTTACCTTGGTGAGGAGGTGGCTGGAGAGCTGGAATGGCGGCGACCACAGTGAGAATGGAGGTCCTGCAGTGATAGAAGACGATCGAGGACGAAAGGAGAAGAACAAAGGTGGTGTTAATCTCCCCTCAATCCCCTCTGAGGATTGGTAAGAATTTCTCGGAACTGTTTGATCGACTTCCTCCCCCCTTCTTTTTGAATTCAGAGAGCCTTTTCTTTTATATCCTCCATTTCCCCCTTAAATTTCGTTGGATCTTCACTAGTATAGTTGGGAATTTACCTCATTTCGTTGAGATTCAAGGAAGTTGTTAGTAATTGGTTTGCTTTACCTTTTTACAGGCATTAATGGGAAGATTTGGGTGTGCTAGCTCGGGGATTTGGGGCACGGAAGGATCGTCCTTGGAGGATTTCTGTCGGGAGAAACCAAAAAGCAGGTTTGCTCTAATCCTGATTCTGGTATGGGCTGTATTGTGGGCTGGGTTGGGTCCAACCTCTTTGGTTTTTGATTTCGGCTGGGCTTGGCCTTGTGTGTTTGTTTAAGCTCTTTGGGGGTTTGTTTAAGCCTGGCCTTTCTTCTTTGGTTTAGGTTGAGAGTTGTGCTGTGGGCTTGTGAGTTTGGCTTTGGCAAATTTTTGTGGGTTGGGTTTGATTGCCCCTTTGCTTTGGGTTGAGCTTGGATGAGGCCCTCCCTTTTTGTGCTTTAGACCATCAGCTTTGGGCTGCTGTTATTGCTACGACAGTCACTGTTATTGCTGTTGCATGTTGACCGTTTTGCGGCAGTGATGATTAAGTCATATGCTGCATCATCTGTACTCTAATCTGTTGGGTGCTGGAGTTTGAATTGTTTGACTAAAGTTGTGTGTATGTTGCTAGGCAGAGGATGGACAGTCCATTTGGTGCCAGAACTCGCTGTCGAAGCTGCTGGTGTGGAGTTCCGACTGCGTCTGAGGGTGTTGTAGCTGCATTTGTTGCTACTGCTGCTGCTGGAGCAGTATTTGTGGGTTGAACACTACCGTATCTTCAGGGAAGAGCATTCATATCAAGCGGTATGCCTTGTCCGATATGGATAACAGCGGAGTCTGCAACGATAACCGGACCACTGCACAAAGCTCCTTTTCTGCATCGTAGCAGGCCAATTCGTGGTAAGCACTTCAGAAGCTGACGCACTCCTGTAGCCCTCCAATCTGGTGACAAAGATAAGCTGTCCTTGTCGTTGGCCTGGTAAGTTTCCCTCCCAAACTTTCACATGTTCAGATTGTGCTGTTTGCGGGGCACTTGATGATTGGCGCGACAAGGACCGCCGGGATTGGTTGTTGTTGTTGGATTGTGAGGTAGTATGACTGTATTTGATGAAGTTGCTGCAGATGCCGCGGGGATTGGGGAACCCTTGGTTGCCGACTTTGCCGGAACGGTAACGGTGGTTGGCTGCGCGTGAAGGCGATGGCCAGGTAAGTTGAACCTGAGCATGCTGTGATTGTTGTGGCTGTTGCGGGTGAATTCTTTGAAATAAAAGTTGCGGCATTTGTAATTGACGCCAAGTCTGTTGCGGCGTTCGTAACATTTGTTGCTGCAGCGAGATGCGCTGGTGCAGCTACGAGACATTGGTTCGTCTCCGTGGAGAGTTGGCTCACGGCAAACAGTATGCCTGGGAGTTCCAAGCTGGTGGATCCTTCACCGTTACCAGGGATACTTCTGGGAGCCCCTCGGGAGAGGAACCAGGATCACCTCGCTCCTGAAGGGGGACCAGCTCGAGTACTTTGAGGAGTGTCGCCTGAAGAACCTCATCGAGAAGCGCTCTGAGTTCATCGGCTACCCAATTTTCTCGGAGAATCGAGAAGACCACTGGCTGTCACGCACTTCTCTGCTGAGGGGCTGCTCGAGTAGATGTTTTAGTTTTGGCTGATCCACGTAGTATTCGGTGACATCGGTAGCAAAACACTTCTCTCTGGCTGCCCTTGTTCTGGTGAACAGTTATTTGAAGGAGCATAACAAATGCTCTACAACTTTCTGATGTACACAATAGAAACGGCTAGTGTTTGGCCTGCATCCTCAATGCATTGGACGTTTATGTCTAGTTTGAGCGAATTCTTCCCAGGGATGTTTTAATGAAACTTTTCTTTCGATCTTGCCACGAGTTCTTTGGGCTTTGTGGTCCATGAGCAAAAATTTTCCTTTTTTGAGGTATTACAGTTTGCCCCTCCTTGGGAGGGAATCTGGAAAGATTTTCTCGCAAGGATATTAGGAATACCTCAAATTGTGTTTCGAAAAACCTTTGATCAGCATGCACCTAAAAAGCTCATCAAGAAAATCATTAGTCACAAAGAAAACAAAAACAGCTAAATGTACATGCACATTATGCTTTGTTTTGTTTCCTCTCTTAAAACATGTCTCAAAGTGAGAGTAGAGAGGGTTTGATGATTCTCTCGTGTTTCACTCTTACTCCTGAAAGCCATTTCAGTGGGATTTCAGAATTCCTTTGACATGGATGCTCATGTACCGGTCAAAGGAGATTTTGTTTGGGTTGTAACGTGGCTTTGGCGGTAGGCCTTTTAAATTGAAGGTTTAAATTCATCATTTGAAAGAAGGAGTCTAAGGACCTCATCGGAAGCTACTTGACCGTAGAGTCTTCACCGCTCAAGCAAATTCTCCATCATTCAGACAGCTCACCAGTTTAGGCATTCCGTCAAGGATGAATAGTTTGCCTAGTGTTAGGTGCTGATGATCCGCTTTGAGGAATGTTTTCATTTGACTTGCTGAAAAAAAAAATGTCGCCTTTGCTCTTGCGACCGTCAATGTCAGTCCTGGTGCTTTATTTTGCTATTTTAACTTTCATCTTGCGCTTTGCTTTTGAAGACTTTGGTCCTTGCGCTGATTTTGCTTTTTCTTTATTGGATCATAGGGATTTGTCCCGTTTTATTCTCTGACGATCCATTTTTGAAGACACTTTGGACTCATTCAAAATTTGTATTTCTTGTAGTAATGTTGGAAAAATTCCATCTTCGGAGACAAATCAACTAGCAAGCTTGACCGCTGATGGTGCCTCTTCGCTTGAACCTTGAGGAAGTATAACCTCTCCGATCCGTTGCTTCCGGGTTTTAGCTACCAGATCTTCTTTAAACCTCGATGTGAGGTGGTCCTTAGACTTGTTAGGTGTAGTGTGTATAAAAACTTCAACTTTGGCTCGAAAGGGGATAGCAATGGTTGATGTTTCGTGTTTGGGATAGAGAAGAAATGCTTGATCTCATTCCGATTTAGAGCATCTTTTGTCAAAGGATTCGTTGTCCGCCTGAATGCTTGTGTATGAATCCCTACAGTGTTTACGCTCATCTCTCTCGGTAAGTGTTTAGGAATAGGTTTGCCTTCTCCACTCTCGCTCAGAAACATTTTTATTAAAGATTTGTTTCGAATTGTATGCAAATGAGCACACAAATGCTTTAGAAATAAACAGGTTTAGGTACTCAAACCTCTGCAGTGCTCTTGTGCACTTTCGTATTCTGATTTCTTTTAAATTAAACCTGGAACGGCTTCCACCCGACCACCCTCGCCGTTGCCCAGGAGTTTGTACCGTGCTGTGTGGATGTCCATGCGCCTACGCAGTTGACAACGGACAGAGACGAAGTTAGCACATGTACTTCGACTCTCGCTTGGGGAGATAATGAAGTAAAGTTTTCGCTGGGGAGATGAGATGGATATGTCCATCCCGATGATAGTTCTGGAAGAATATGCTTGTATCTTTGCTGAGGAATGCGACGTATGTAATCAACTCCAGCTTGAATGAAGGCAGGGCTCTAGCTGGGGAAGTGGGGATACGACTCCATCTGGGGAATCATGAGAAATTTTGTTAGAGAGCAGTGCAGATGTTACTCCCTTTTGGTGTGGTCATCTTTGGTGATGACAAAGGCAATCTCGAAGCTTTGGTTCGAAATTTTCCACCCAACCGCCCACGCCTTTGTCCGTAATGTAGGATGTTCATGTACCTACACTAAGCAAAGGACAAATAACAAGTGAGCTCATGTAACTTGTTTCTTTTATCATAGGAATGAAGTTTGCTCATGTAACTTCATTTATATGAAAGGTGAAGTAGAGTTTCGATACTTCCCTTTTCTATGTGTTTCGTCATTGCATCTTTGTCCGGAGGAATCAAAGGTTGACGAAACCGTTACTCTTGTTTGACGTCCGTTGTGTAAGGAAGCTCATGTACCTATCAAACAGATGGCGAGAAACAAGTGAGTTCGTGCGACTTGTCCTGTTAGAGTAAGAATGAAGTTTGCTTGTGTAACTTCATTTGTAAGAAAGGCGAAGTAGAGTTTTGGTACTTCCCTTTTGTTTGATTTCGTCATTGCGTCTTCGTCCGATGGAGTCGAAGGTTTGACGAAATTGCTACAAGATTTTGGCTTGAAGCTTTGCCGCCCTACCACCCTCGCCTTTGCCATAGGAGTTTTGTACCATTCGTGTGAGGAGTTCTTGTACCTGCCTACGAGACAAAGGACGTAAATGAAATGAGCTCATGTAATTTCACTTAGTCAGGTGAAGGGAGTGTTGATTGTGTAATTCTCCCTTTTCATGTGTCAGCGTCTTTGCTCTAATCGACTCCCTGGGGATATAGAGGAACTTCGCTGACGTATGTTGCTTTGAAGTTTTGGCTTTGACACTGCTTATGCGTAATATCGTCGGAGAGCATCTGCGTTGATTGCTTGTGGCAGGTCTCCTCCGTCCATCTTTGTTAGGATGGTTGCTCCCCCTGAGAAGGCGTGCTTAACAACGAACGACCCTTCGTAGTTTGGAGCGAATTTCCCTCGTGGATCCTTGACATTTGGTAGGATTCTCTTGAGGACGAGGTCACCTGGTCTGTATCTGATCGGTTTGACCTTTTTGTTGAATGCTCTTGACATGCGTTGTTGATAGCATTGCATGTGGTGAGCTGCGGCAAGTCGTTTCTCATCAATGAAGTCGAGGTGGGCGAGTTGATGATTGGCCCTCTCTTCTTCTGTCATGTTGCTTTGGGATGATATCCTGAGAGTTGGCAATTTGACCTCTGCTGGAATGACCGCTTGAGTGCCGTAGACGAGCTCGAAGGGGGTTGCCCCAGTCGAAGTGCGCATCGTCGTTCTGTAGGCGAGTAACGCGAAAGGGAGCTTTTCGTGCCAGTCGCGATATGTAATTGCCGTCTTTTGAAGAATCTTCTTCATATTTTTGTTGGCGGCTTCAACTGCACCATTCATTTATGGACGATATGGTGAAGAGTTGAGATGTTTGATATGGAATTCTGCACAGAGGGATTCCATCAGTTTACTGTTGAAGTTTGAACCGTTGTCGGTGACTAATAGCTCTGGAACTCCGTATCTGGCGATGATGTTCGCCCTCATGAAACGCACGACATTGTTTGCTGTGACTTCTTTGAAGGATTGGGCTTCAATCCATTTGGTGAAGTAATCGATTGCGACCAGCAAGAATCGATGCCCGTTGGATGCTTTGGGATTAATGGGCCCGATTACATTCATGCCCCACATTGAGAACGACCATGGTTCAAATAGCGGGTAAAGTCTTGTTGGAGGCACGTGCACCTTGTCGCTGTAAATCTGACACTTGTGACATGCTTTGACATATTTGATGCAATCGGCTTCCATCGTGAGCCAATAATACCCCTGTCGCATGATCTTCTGGGCGAGAGCGTATCCGTTCATGTGTGGTCCACAAACCCCTTCGTGAACTTCGACAATGAGGGCTTCTGCTTCTTGCTTGGTGACGCATCGCATGAGAGCCGTCGTGAAGGATTTCTTGTACAAGATATCACCATCTAGAAAATAGCTTCTTGTTATCCTCCGTATGAATTTGCGTTCTTTTCCTGTGCTGTTTTGGGGAAATCCTCCTGATTGCAAATGATTCTTGATGTCCGTGAACCACGGCAGAGAGTCTTCAGGTTGACTCTGTTCAATGTTCATGCAGCTTGGATCATCAGCAATGTTGATGCGCAAAGGCTCGATGTCCATTTCTCCAGCTAACGGGATCATTGATGCGAGCACTGCAAGAGCATCAGCAAATCGATTATTAGTTCGTGGGAGATAGTTGAATTCAATGTCAGTGAATTGTCGGATTAGTGTTTGTAGATAATCCTGATATGGAATGAGCTTTGGGTCTCGAGTGCGCCATGCTCCGTTTGTTGGGAGATGATGAGTGCCGAATCTCCATGAACGTCGAGGAGTTTAACCCGCATGTCGAGTGCGCGAAGTAGGCCGAGGATGCACGCTTCATACTCGGCTATGTTGTTCGTACAGGGAAAAGTGACCTTGGCCGCTGTTGGGTAATATTGTCCATCTGGGGAGATTACAACAGCTCCTATCCCTGATCCCGAGGAGTTAACTGCACCATCAAAGTACATCTTCCATCTTGGTTCTTGTTCCATGAGTAGGATGTTCTCGTCCGGCAGTCCGATTTCCAGAGATGAATTATCTGTTCCTGGATATTCGGCGATATGATCAGCGATCGTTCTCCCCTTCACTGACTTCGTGGAGTGGAATCGAATGTCGAATTCGGCAAGTTGTAATTGCCACTTAGAGACTCTTCCCATCAATGTTGGCTTGTCGAAGAGATATTTGAGTGGATCATTCTCGGACACTAACAGGATCTCGTAGTGCAGAGTATACTGTCGGAGTCGGTGGAGGACCCAAATGAGTGCACAACATGTACGCTCGGAAGTGGTGTACCGAGACTCGCAGTCTGTGAACTTCTTGCTGAGGTAGTAGATTGCATGCTCCTTGGCGCCTGGTAACTGTTGGGCAAGCATGGCTCCAAATGATTCCTCTCTAACTGTGAGATAAAGTGCGAGAGGATGCCCCGGCTTTGGCGGGATGAGAACTGGTGGTTCTATCAGATATGTCTTTATCTGTTCGAATGCAACTTTACAATCATCATCCCACTCGAACTTGACGTCCTTCCTCAGTTTCTTGAATAGGGGTTTGCATGTGTCAGCTAGGTTGGAAATGAACCGTCCGATGTAGTTAACGCGTCCCATGAAGCCGCGGATCTCTTTGACTGACCTTGGAGCTGGAAGATCACGAATCGCTTCGATTTTATCGGGGTCAATCTCAATGCCTCTGTTGCTGACAACGAAACCAAGAAGTTTGCCTGAAGTCGCTCCAAATACGCATTTGGCGGGATTGAGGCGCAGCTTGTACTTGCGAAGCCGTTCAAATAGCTTTCGGAGAACGACTGTGTGGCTTTCATCTTCCTTGGACTTGGCGATCATGTCGTCGACGTAGACTTCAATTTCGCGATGCATCATGTCGTGAAACAAAACGACCATAGCACGTTGGTAGGTAGCCCCGGCATTCTTGAGCCCGAAGGGCATGACCCGATAGCAAAACGTGCCCCAGGGTGTTGTGAATGTTGTCTTCTCTTTGTCTTCTTCGGCCATGCGAATTTGGTTATAACCGGAGAATCCGTCCATGAAAGAGAATCTGTTGAATCCGGCGGTGTTGTCCACCAGTAGATCGATGCGCGGGAGTGGAAAGTCATCCTTGGGACTTGCTTTGTTGAGGTCGCGATAGTCGACGCAGACTCGGACCTTCCCGTTCTTTTTGATGACCGGGACTATGTTGGCAACCCATTGCGGATAGGTAGCTACTTCGATAAAGTTGACTTTGAGCAGCTTATCCACTTCTTCCTTGATGGCAAGGGCTAGCTCGGGCTTGTATCGACGTTGTTTTTGCTTTACAGGATGAACCGACGGATCTGTGGGGATTTTGTGCTCGACAATTTCTGAATCTAATCCTGGCATGTCCGTGTATGACCAAGCAAAGACGTCAGAGAATCCCTTTAGCAGGTTGATGATGTCTTCAGTTTCATCCTTTGACAAGTCTGCGCCGATGAACAATTCCTTGGGGTCATCTTGGGTTCCGATGTTGATTGAAATCGGCTTCTCCAGTGTGATGTCCTTCGGTTCTTCATGTCGCTGAAGACCTTGTTCCAATCCATAATATCCGTCCATGGATTTGGGGTCGTCTACTGCTTCTCCGTCTTTCAGAGGTTTTCTCGGGTATTCCCGAAGCGCCGTTCCTGAAAAGAAGGAGAAATTAAAGTAATGTATCCAAATGAATTATTCGGAATATCGTTTCATGCGACAATTCATAACAAGGCACGCGCTTTTGACCAAAAGAAAATGTTGTGGGATCAGGACTCAGCGGGTCCCTCGTCGTTTCCTCGGATTCGCCCTGATCATCAGCGGCCCGATCCCACAAATGCCCTAGGTATTGCCTAGGGGTCGCGTTACATAAAGACGACCATGCTAGTCCGCGACCAGAATGTAGCAAGGTAACCTACTCTATCTATCTAAGTGCAGAAAAGTAAAGATGGAAAGTTTCACCCGTCGAGAGGCATGTCTGGCTCGGTCGGGATCGACGCTTCCATCATATAGACTTCTTCCTCGGACTCTTGTGTCCTTGTCTTCTCGTCTTGTTCCCCCTCCACTTCTTCGCTCGTAGCAGGGGAATCTGCATGCCTGTTTGGAGGCGGTACTTCGGTCCTTGGAGGCGTCCTAGGCGGGATTGGCACCTGTGGAGCTCGAAAAGGCGGTGCTCTGGCTTGCTGAACATATGCCGGTATTTGATCCCAGGGAATGGCGAAGTCATAAGGTATGAAACGAGCTCGTCTGCGAGGTCGACGTCTATGACCTTGCCCCAAATTCACTTGGATGATGTTGACATGTTCAACGATTGTCCGCTCGCCCTCGGTTTCTTTGTCACTCTGCAGCTTCACATTCTCCAGCCTCTCCGACAGGATTTCGCCTTCCATTGTCGTCGCTGACGAACGTACAAAACGGATGGCCGATTTGCTGCTAGTGTGATTGTTCTGTTTGCGCCGCATCTTGGCCGTGAATCCGAGTCCAGTAGTCCCTGCTGGAGCTGGAATAGTGATCGGATAAATCATTCCTTGTCCTCTGATTCCGAGTCCTTGGCCCAGTTGATACCCATGTCTGAGGAATTCCTTTGCGGCACTGATGTTGCCCCATGTCATCAAGGGATCTGATTTGTAGTCGCGCCTCACCATGTTGACCAACTCCAAGGTCTGTGTCGTTGACGGCTCTTCAGTTGGCTCTCCCAGGTATGGCATGTCAATTTCGTGGCAAAGCTCCATCGACTGTTCTCCCCTGACTGTGATGAGCTTGCCATCTGAGGAAAATCGAACCATCTGATGCAGTGTCGAGGGAACTGCCCTAGCTTGATGAATCCAAGGACGCCCCAACAGCATGTTGAAGGACCCTGCAGTCTCGAGGACTTGGAATTGGGTGGAGAAGAGGGTTGGCCCAACTTTGATTTCCAACGTAACTTCGCCATGGGCCTGTCGCTTTGCTCCGTCGAATGCCCGAATAGTTAAGCTGGATTGAGGAAGCTTCTCCAGGTTGACGCCGAGCTTCTGAGCTACAGCCAAATGAATGATATTAACCCCCGAACCACCGTCGATGAGAACTTTGGAGATGGTGGTTTCACGACACATGAGTGTGATGAAGAGAGCATCGTTGTGATCCGGCCCCTGTTTCGGTATATCATCTTCTGAGAATGTAATTATGTTGTTCGCCAGCATGCTGCTCATGTACGCATCTAATGCTGCAACTTCAACCTGCTCTGGCACATGTACCTCGGCTAGAAATTTCTCCAACATCTCCCTGTGCTTGTCGGAGGAATGGATGAGGTCGAACAGAGAGATCTGAGCTGGTTGTTTTCGGAGCTACTCGACTATGTCATAGTCGCTTCCCTTCACCGTATAAATCACCTTGCGGATTTGTTCATTCGATGGCGCCTTGAGCTTCGAAGATTCAGCTGGAGATGAAGCTTCAGGGGCAGGTACAACTCTTCCAGAGCGAGTAATTAATTCTACTTCTGAGCTGAGAGACGTGCAGGTGGGTCCCATCACGACCGGAATCCTTGGTTCCGTTGCAGGCGATGACTCTGTCTGACACGCTTCAGGTTGTGCAGATCCCAACGAAACATAGACGTACGGCGCCCTTGGCCGCCGAGGAGGAACCAATGTAAACCCATCAGGCATGACCGTGGGCTGAGCTTTTCTGTTAATCTGGGGTCCTCGACCTCTTCCTCTACCTCGGCTGCGGTCTTGGCCTCGACCACGACCGGCGCTCACGACATTGACACTCCTTGGTTGTGCATAGTCATATTCAGACATGTTCACCTCTTCTTCATGTTCGGCCAAAACTGAGAAGGAATTTGCCCCGATGTAATTTACATGCTCGGGAAGAGGATTGCTCTTAACATTTGGGGCAGCTGTAGGCGCAGAGAATGTAATAGCCCCTTCATCCAGCAGGTTCTGAATCTTGAACTTTAGAGCAATACAGTCCTTGGTGTCGTGCCCCGTTGCTCCCGAATGACACTGACAAACCGCTTTGGGGTTGTATCCGAAAGATGAAGGGTTGGTGGCCTTGGGTTCCACGGGTTTGATAAAGCCCATATCTCTTAAGCGGACGAACATGACATCCAATGGATCTGGTGTTGGAGTCAAGTCCTCGAGTCTACGCCGGGGGCGCTCCGGTTGTGCAGGCCTTGGCTGCTGTTGTCCCACCGGGGGTCTGAAACGAGTCGCGGCCGGGGCTGGAGGCCTGAGCGCCGCAGCAACATACGTCCTTGGCGCGTATGAGGTCGGAGGTGGTGTTGCCCTCATCGACTGCCTATTTTGCTCAGCAGTTGCGATAAGCTCTTTGGGCTTGGGCTTCACTGCCGGTTTTGCCGACTGGGAAGGAATCAACCCTTCTCGGTTTACTCCGTCAAGCTTGTCTGCGTTGATGACTGCCTGAGCGAAGGTGGAGAATGTCTGCCCGATCATGTAGGGCATGTATTCACGTGGGAGCAACTGCAAGAATTCATCGATGAGCCCCCTCTCTGTAAGTGCCGGCTTGATCTGAGACGCAATGTGCCTGAACCGGTAGGCGAACTGCTTGACGTCTTCGGTGCGGTATCTCTTCAGTTTCCGCAAATCCGAGATTGTTGGCGCCATTTCTACATTGAAGCTGTAGTAGTTGAGGAAGTCAAGAGCCAACTCTTTGAACGTTGCATACTGACTGACATCTTTGGTGTAGTACCAATGCAGCGCTGATTCCGCCAAGCTTTCTTGAAACATGGCGATGCGAAACTTGTCATCTGCTGGATATACCGCCATCTTGTGGCAGAAGTGCTTGAGATGTAGTTCCGGGCAGCCATTCCCGCGGAACTTCTCGAATTCAGGCATCTTGAATTTTGGCGGGACTTGTATCTGCGGGATCTGGTAGTTGGCGTACTCCCAGTTGTGTGCCCGATATCCCTGGATGGCGTTTAGGCGCTCCTCCAACTTCGCCATGCGGCGAGCCTCTTCTTGCTGCATTGAGGCAATCCTAGCCTCGAGCCTTGTCTCGAAAGCACTAGCTTGTTGTTGTTCGCCAAACAGCTCGTTGACGATTGCCGCGTTGCGGGTTCGCGGGCTTGGCAAGGCAGGTTCCACATGCGGAACTGAAGGGGTAGCAACCGGTGGAGGGATTCTGAAAGGAAGAGGTGTAGAGGTTGTCTGAGGGTAGGGAGTTGGCCCAGGTGTTTGAATGTGGGGAGTTGGCCCGAAGGTCATTGGAGGGTAGGGAGTTGGCCCTTGGGATGTTGGCTGAGGGTAGTATGGAGGCAAATAAGGTTGAGGCATAGGAAGAGAAAGGGGTGGCCCACGCATGTATGGGTTATATAAAGATGCTTCACTCGTGGAGGTAGCGAATCCGGGCATGACCGGGTTGTAGGAAGGCATAGTGTTTGATGGGTTATAAGTAGGCAAAGTATTTGAAGAAGTGTTTAGGCTAGGGTAGGATGGATATGGTGGTGTTTGAGGTCCTGGCATGACAGGAGGAAGATGTGGGTTCTGGGAAGCGACAGGAGCAGATGTAGCTGCTAGCTGTCGTTGGATGAGTTCGGCCATCATTGTCTTCAAGGAAGAGAGCTCGGCCGTGAGAGACTCCACCTTGTCTCCCAGTGAGGGATCGCTGGCGCCTTGGGCTAGCGTGTTCGAGGCGGGATTGAAGGGAGCTGAAGTCAGTAGGGGTGCCGAGGGTTGCACTGTTGATGCTACTGACGCAGTCAATGGCGGGATGTACAATGGCGAGGTTCTCCCGTCGGAGGGTTGCCCGGCAGCAAGTATGGTCTGGGGCAGCGGCGGGAAGGCAGAAATTGGGAATGGCGAGGGAACCTCCATCGAAGCTGGGAACTCGACGGCGGCGAGCGGTGGGATGGCGACAGTAATTCCAGCAGCGGGGGTTGTTTCATCTTCCGCTGCCGGGGACAAGATCATGGGAGTCGGCGGTGGTCCTGCTGAAGCTTCAGCCATCACCGCCCGGACGGTACGGTATCTTGGACGCTTTTGGTATGGAGCTATTGCTCAGTACCTTGGCGAAGAGGGAAAATTCGATTAGCATCAAACAGTGATACTATAGATGCATGCCATGTAGTGATGCATGATATGTCTAATGCAGGGATTAGATTGTTATCACTCGAATTCAACCCCGAAAGCAAAGAAGTGAATTAGATAGAAGCCAAATAGTTCGACATTGTCAAAATACAATCGACTGAAAAGAAAGATAGAATGGGCTCGCAGGCCCGATTGCAGCATGAAGGCATCGCCGATCAGGTGCGATCCCATAGAGCATGACGCTTCCTCCAGAAACGCTGGGACTGAGCTGCGCGTTCCTCCTCCTCGGGTTCCGGTGGAAGCTCGCAGAGTTCTTCTGTGAGGGTCATCCACGTGCGGGAGATATGCGCGATCACCCTCTGGAGTGCTGTCTTGACCACCTTGTCGTCGAGGCTGAGTGGTCGGAAGAGCTGCTGCGGGGGTGCCCTAGTCCTCGGAGTCAACCCCAGCTGATGTCGAACTTGGAATGGCGCGTAGTAGGAGGTGCCTCCGAACCCCATGATCGGAATGAAGTGCCCGTCCATCGATGAGGTAATGGCGTCATCCGTGTCGAAGCAGGGGGCCCTCTGATAGAAGTCAGCAGGCTCCAAAGACCGGAACAGAGCGTCCACTCCAACGAAAGTGCGTACAGGCAGGCGGGCACGCTCCACGATGCGGGCGAGCAACCCCGGTGTGTGCTCCCTAGTGAAGGCTTCTCCCGTGATCCCGAGATGGGTGTAGAACCATACTTGCAGCAAGGATGGGCAGAAGGTCATCCTATGGTTGTGGACTCCTTGCTTGCGCTCATGCACGATGTTAGTGAGGCTGAAGTTGGTCTCGCCAATCAGGTTGGGCAGAAAAGGAGCGTCTTCAAGTATTGCCTTGGTGATGTAGACAGCTCGTCGGTTGATCGTCTTCTCGTTCTGTGGGTACAGGATCGTCCCGACGAAAAGGAGGATGAATGCTCGTGCTGATCCTTGGCCTTCTCCCATGCGCGGGTTGTATGGCACGAGCTGCAGATCGACGACGTCTTTGATGCTGAGATCCCCTTGGGAGTTGAAGAGGCCGGGTACACTTGCCGATGATATCTGAAGAAGCCTCGCTATGTACTCCTTCGGTTTGTCGATCCGAGGCAGGGGCAGTATCCCTGTGCGGTGGGGCATCTCGGCGAGGTTGATGTACTCCTCGTAGAGCGGCGCCAACTTCAAGTCTCCAAAGCGGAAGACAAAGGAGTCTGGATCCCAGCGCGCCACCAGGTTCTGCAGGAGAGCCCAGTCCAACTCCAGACGCATGAGGTGGAAGAGCCCCTTGAGCTTGGACTGCACGAACTCGAGTTCGGATGACCTCAACAACGGCAGCCACTGGTGGAGATGATCGGCGTTTGGCACATTTTTCTGTCGCAGCGAGATGGGCTCCATGAGGCCTTCCTGCATAATAGGGTGTCATTCGAGGATGATAACATTCTAATCCCTAACCCTAGTATGGTATGATTCGACACACGATTTATGTAATCATGTTCGAGTAAAAATGGAATGTATGATATTACAAGAATAATCGTGAATTGGAATGCATTCATACGATTATGAATGTGTATGGATGCATTAAAGCGGTAAAAGGAGTTAAGGAAGGGAGAAAAGGAATTTGGAAACCCCCCTGTGACCAACCCAAACCGCTGCAAAATGAACAGATTTAGTATCACAGTTTATTGCATACAAAACATACCTGCCCTGTCCCTGTACGAGTAACAGGCACTTAGTAACAGACAAATGCACGTGCGGCGTCTGGTACCTGTAGTGGGCAAGCAATTTCTAGACTCGGATGGAGGTTTCTAAGACCTCCCTCGGACTAAGGGAGGCGGGTCCCGGTCCATAGCCTACAAGCCGCAGGAAGCAGCGAGGCCGTGCTTTTCGGTGACCCCCTAAAGATCCTAATCCCGGGTATAGGGATTTACCTATATATGCCTAAGAAAGCGGATAAACAAACACAAACAGGAAATCGAACAAAGGGCATCGAGCCAATCAATTACATGCGCAAACAAGTAACTCCTCTCCGCATGTGGTAAAAAGGTTTTCGGTAGGAATCCACATGCGGAGAGTCCCCAGCGGAGTCGCCATCCGGGATGTACGCACACGCCCTTCCGGCCTAGCGGCGCGTGCGGCGGCGGTTACGGGCAACCCGAGGATCCGGGCCCGCTCCCCAGAGGCCCAATCCGGTCGGCGTTACGGCTCGAACGCCGGACGCTGCGGAAAGGGGCCCCGGGTTGGGCCTTCCCTTGATTCGCGAACGGGTCTGCGGGGCGTTTCGCCAACCGTCTCCAGTTCCCTGGAGGCGGCGAGCGAAAGGCTGCGTTAAGGCATCGCTCGCGAATTTCGGGGAGGGCCCAGGAGCGGCTCGAGTAGCCGTCACCTCACCCCAAATGGCTCCGAAAAAAGGGTAGTGGTTTAGTTTTAGCTTTGGGAAACTGTTGTTCGGAGTCGCCACCGACTTAGTTTAAAAATGTGATTTTAAGTCGGAAAAATCAGAGTCTGGGTTCGGGGATTCCTATTTACTAACCTTAATATCCTACCACATGCGAAAAGGGTGGCGATTTGTCCAAAAAAGAGTTAGCTTTTGATTGACGGGTGTTGTGCCCGATCCGGGAGTAGGCCGGACTCTTATCGACGTTTTAACGGGCGTTGGACCCGACTTTAGGTTGGTTGAATTAAAACCAAACATGCGACGAATAACCTAAGGCCTAAGTCATGCGCACAACCACAAACAATTATTTAGATCAAAAGGGCGGGGAAGGGGCGGTGATTGCGGGCCTATGCACTTGGGCCCGCAATCCGTTACAAGTGGGCTCAAAATAAAGTTCGGGGAGGCCCGCACCTCCCCTTTGTACCTTAGATCGAAGGTTGGGGCCGCTTTATCTTCGAGCCCACGGTTTTTTAGGCCGGGGTGGATCCGCGCGGTTTGTTACACGCGCCTTCAAGAAATCTTCGAAATTTTGGATTTTGATCCTCCGAAGTGGTATGCTCAGTGTACATGCAAAGAAAATATAAGAGTGGTTAGTATTGTTAAACTTAAATGAAACCCGATAAAATTAAAAGAAGAGTAAGACATGTCTTACCGTTTTAGTCGAAGATGCTCACTTGTTGTGAAATGTCAAAAATGCCCGAGAAGTTTGATCGTATTTTACATGCAAAACAAAAGGGAGATGAATGTTAGTCATGCATAATCAAAATTAACTATTTGACAAAAGCACCTATGAATTTAACGAACCAAGATCCCTTGAACTTTATGAAAGTCTCAAATAATAATCAACCTAAAAATTATTTACTACGATTAAGACTTTGCAAAAAAAAAAAACCGTAAATAATTATTATATCGAATAAACTCATGTGGGGAAAATAATGTTCAAGGAATAAAGTTAAAAGAAATTACCGTTTTTGTAGGTATACGCCCAGATCAACTAGATCAGCTCCCTGAAGCTTTGTGGGTCACTTCAGAACTTCAGATCCGTCGAGGTTGCGCGGTCTCCGAGCCGGAATCGGAAGGTGTGGGCGCCGGAAGACCTGAATCTACCGCCGGTGACGTCGGGGAATGGGGACGCCGTGGCCAAGTCTGCATGCTAAGGAGAGGCCCGGCCGGGGCTGCTGAGGAAGAGAACACCTTGGGTTCGCCAAGGCAGGGACCGTGTCACTGAGGGAAGGCCGGGACGAGGTCGGGATGACCAGATCTGGGTTTGAAGGGTGACGTCGAGTGGTTTGCTGAGGCCATTGGTGGGGCGTCGGGCTGTTTGCTGCCAGATCTGAAGGACGCCGGAGGATGGGTCTGCTGCAGGGAGCATGGAGGAGGTCTGTCGCTGGACTCAAAACAGGGAGATGGGCTCGTCGGGGGGAGACTTGCCAAGGACAGGGCTGGGCTGGTCACACCGGGGAGAGCTTGCCGTCGCCGGATTTGTGGGAGGAAGACCATCAGGAGGTGTCGGGGAGCTGGTCGCCACCGAGTCCTGGAGATGAGGTTGTAATGGGGGATCAGGCTCAGCGAGGAAGGTTACCGGGGTGGGGACAGCTTCAGGACGTGTGTCCGATTTTGCTGCGGAGGGCTGGCAGCTGCGAGTCGCCAGAGGAACAGGGGGGGGGGGTCCGTGGCTGCTGGTTTGGAGGACGCCGGGGAGAGGCTGTGGCCGAGGAGGACTGTCTGAGCTGGGCTCCCGTGGGGACGCCTAGGGCGAGACCGAAGCTGAGGCGGTCGGGAATGTCGAGCGGGGGCTTGAAATCCATCGCCGCTGTGCTGAGCCTGGATGTGCTGGAAGATTGGGTTGCTATTCTCTGGGCTCGGTGGTGTCGGGAATTGGGCTCGAGTTGCCACCGTCGGAGGAGTCTTCGGGCTTCCCAAGAGGAGACGGGGTGGGGAAGCTGCTGGTTGTTGGGTTGGAGGGATGCCGGGTCTGAGTTGCTGCAGATTTGTGAGGAAGGCCGCAGGGCGTGTTTTGAGCTGGGTGAGGCTGCCAGGAAGGGGCTAAAGGCACAGGGTGTAGTCCTTGAGTTCGTCAACGGCCAGGTTCAGAGTGGTGGCACCCTGGTCGTGGCCGAACCAGCCATTTTGTCTGAGCTGGAGCTAGTACAACCTGTAAAACAGATAACGGAGGTGAAGGACGCCTTTGTGCTCCCTTCCAAAATGGGATCGCCTCCTTCGCTGTTCGATGGAGAAAGCTGGGGTTCCCTGTTCCTGTCGAGAGTTTGGAGATGTCAGGAAGACACAGATTTGCCACCGTTGCCGGGTTGCTACTGCGGTTAGGAGAAACCTGTACGAGTAAAGAAAAAGCATCAGTGATAAAAGAAATCCTCCGTGAAGCTACGGGGCTTCCGGAGGTGAATTTCGACAGCTCCAAGTTCTACAGGAGAGGGTGGATGTGGTTTGTCCCAAAAGGAGGAGAGGCGGCTGTTAGGAGGAAAGAGAGGGAGACGTTGAAGCCTCATTGAAGTTTCTGTAGTTTCCCCATGACTGCTACTGGTATTCGAAACGTCGAGGAGGTTGTCCAAGATAGCTGGAAGTCCAGAGTCTTCCCGGTAGGGAGTGGACATGGGCTTCATTGCCCACACTGAGGTAAGTTGAAGATAAGTTGATCGCCAGCATCCTCCTCTTTCATTGTTGATGCTGATTTTGGGGCTTGTCCAGGGGGGGTTCCACGCCGGGGTTCCTTCTTACCTTGGTGAGGAGGTGGCTGGAGAGCTGGAATGGCGGCGACCACAGTGAGAATGGAGGTCCTGCAGTGATAGAAGACGATCGAGGACGAAAGGAGAAGAACAAAGGTGGTGTTAATCTCCCCTCAATCCCCTCTGAGGATTGGTAAGAATTTCTCGGAACTGTTTGATCGACTTCCTCCCCTCCTTCTTTTTGAATTCAGAGAGCCTTCTTGTTTATATCCTCCATCCCCCCCCCTCCCTTTAAATTTCGTTGGATCTTCACTAGTATAGTTGGGAATTTACCTCATTTCGTTGAGATTCAAGGAAGTTGTTAGTAATTGGTTTGCTTTGCCTTTTTGCAGGCATTAATGGGAGGATTTGGGTGTGCTTGCTCGGGGATTTCGGGCACGGAAGGATCGTCCTTGGAGGATTTCTGTCGGGAGAAACCAAAAAGCAAGTTTGCTCTAATCCTGATTCTGGTATGGGCTGTATTGTGGGATGGGTTGGGTCCAGCCTCTTTGTTTTTTTTTTTGTTTTTTTTTTTTGTTTTTTTTTTTTATTTCTGCTGGGTTTAGCCTTGTGTTATGGGGCTGAGCTACCTTGGGCTCTTTGGGGGTTTGTTTAAGCCTGGCCCTTCTTCTTTGGTTTAGGCTGAGAGTTGGCTTGTGGGTTTGGCTTTGGCAAACTTTCGTGGGTTGGGTTTGATTGCCCCTTTGCTTTGGGTTGACCTTGGATGAAGCCCTCCCTTTTTATGCTTTAGACCATCAGCTTTGGGTTGTTGTTATTGCTACGACAGACATTGTTATTGTTGCTGCATGTTGACCGTTCTGTGGCAGTGATGATTAAGTCATATGCTGCATCATCTGTACTCTAATCTGTTGGGTGCTGGAGTTTGAATTGTTTGACTAAAGTTGTGTGTATGTTGCTAGGCAGAGGATGGACAACCCATTTGGTGCCAGGACTCGCTGTCGAAGCTGCTGGTGTGGAGTTCCGACTGCGTCTGAGGGTGTTGTAGCTGCATTTGTTGCTACTGCTGCTGCTGGAGCGGTATTTGTGGGTTGAACACTACCGTATCTTCAGGGAAGAGCATTCATATCAAGCGGTATGCCTTGTCCGATATGGATAACAGCGGAGTCTGCAACGATAACAGGACCACTGCACAAAGCTCCTTTTCTGCATCGTAGCAGGCCAATTCGTGGTAAGCACTTCAGAAGCTGACGCACTCCTGTAGCCCTCCAATCTGGTGACAAAGGTAAGCTGTCCTTGTCGTTGGCCTGGTAAGTTTCCCTCCCAAACTTTCACATGTTCAGATTGTGCTGTTTGCGGGGCACTTGATGATTGGCGCGACAAGGACCGCCGGGATTGGTTGTTGTTGTTGGATTGTGAGGTAGTATGACTGTATTTGATCAAGTTGCTGCAGATGCCGCGGGGATTGGGGAACCCTTGGTTGCCGACTTTGCCGGAACGGTAACGGTGGTTGGCTGCGCGTGAGGGCGATGGCTAGGTAAGTTGAACCTGAGCATGCCGTGATTGTTGTGGCTGTTGCGGTTGAATTCTTTAAAATAAAAGTTGCGGCATTTGTAATTGACGCCAAGTCTGTTGCGGCGTTCGTAATATTTGTAGCTGCAGCGAGATGCGCTGGTGCAGCTACGAGACATTGGTTCGTCTCCGTGGGGAGTTGGCTCGCGGCAAACAGTATGCCTGGGAGTTCCGAGCTGGTGGATCCTTCACCGTTACCAGGGATACTTCTGGGGAGCCCCTCGGGAGAGGAACCAGGATCACCTCGCTCCTGAAGGGGGACCAGCTCGAGTACTTTGAGGAGTGTCGCCTGAAGAACCTCATCGAGAAGCGCTCTGAGTTCATCGGCTACCCAATTTTCTCGGTGAATCGAGAAGACCATGGCTGTCACGCACTTCTCTGTTGAGGGGCTGCTCGAGTAGATGTTTCAGTTTTGGCTGATCCACGCAGTACTCGGTGACATCAGTAGCAAAACACTTCTCCCTGGCTGCCCTTGTTCTGGTGAACAGTTATTTGAAGGAGCATAACAAATGCTCCACAACTTTCTGATGTACACAATAGAAATGACTAGTGTTTGGCCTGCATCCTCAATGCATTGGATGTTTATGTCTAGTTTGAGCGAATTCTTTCCAGGGATGTTTTAATGAAACTTTTCTTTCGACGAGTTCTTTGGGCTTTATGGTCCATGAGCAAAAATTTTCCTTTTTTGAGGTATTACAGCTATCGACTCTTCTCGAACCTCTCCACTCCAGGTGCTCTCTTTTTCATCACCGTCAAAAGTAAAAAGGGGATTGAAGAACATCACATCTATGCGATTGGGCATAGAACAAGTGTTCTCTCGAAAAAGGCATGCATCCTCTTCAACCGGATAGTCGAACAGAGGGTTCTCGACAAGCTTGACTGTAGAATTGACTGGAGATTCAACCGATAGGGACTCTCGCCGTCCATCGGTTATCAAATCCTGAAGTTGACATCTAACATCCTCAATACGCTGTTCAAGTCGAGCGACGCGCAACATATACTTCACATCCGCAATTTTCTCCTCCAACGTCATCCTACGTCGGAAACTATTCGCCATTACTTCTACCGTACGCTCAACAACAGCCTTGCGTCTACGATAACTTGCGCTCTCCAACAACCCAGTGCACAACACAACCGTACGCTCTCAACAACCCAGTGCTCTACACAACAACCGTGCGTTCTCAACAACCCAGTGCACAACATAACCACCGTGCGCTCTAACAAACCGTGTGCGCTACACAACCTTGCACTTCAACAACGGTGCGCTCTGATACCAACTGATGCGCCGTTAACCACGGAAACGGAAAAAAACAACGACTAAAGGGAACGCCCGAACAAACAAACCGAAAAGGATAAAACTCGAACCGCTGCTGGATACAGCCGGAGCACCACCAGGACTAAACGAGGGTTAAACGCCTCACAGCCGGATACATAAATCACCACTGATTATGGAAATGCTCAGACAAAATCTCGCCACGTTGGAATCCACCAAACGATAAAAGAATTTGCGCAAAGTTCATGCAAGAACTTGACGGTTGCCAAATTGGGTAAAAATGTTTCAAGGGTTCTGTCTAAACCTAAACACAAGAGTCATATTTATAGAGGACAAAAAATGGGTTAACCCTAGCTCCCCATTAGGCCCAAAATAGTAAAAATTCAAAGTTAATTAAAAATAAGTCCAAGAAGGTAAAATTAAGGTAATTGGGCCTGACGTCGGCTGGCCCGACTTGAAGTCTTCTCGAGCTCCCAGAGAGATATGTTCTCGAGACGCCCCTTCCGCTCGGCCTCGAGATGAACTACAGTTTTCTCGAGTTGACGACGCCTTCTTGATCTCGAGACGAATTCCTGTCTTCTCGAGTTGAAGACTCAACTCGACTTCTTCAATATTGTCAAGGTAGTCCCAATCTCGATCGCTCCTCTTGCTTTGATCTCGACTTGGCCAACTCGAATTACATTCATTCGAGGGATATTGGTGTCCTTTTGGGTTCCCTTCTCGATCAATCAGGCAGTTTCAATAAAGGTAATCCAACCTCCATCTGCTTCGAATAGAAGTATCTAGCGTTGGCCCCGATTTCGCATCACTTTCCTATGTCACGGCATTTGACTCCCTTGATACTTTTCATCGGGATGATGTAACGTACCCCCAACATGTGTTCATAAGAATTATTATGCGCCATGCTGTTCACGAGTTACATAGCTAACCCTAAGAGGGTCGATAATACAGTTGACATATCATAGATTGGCTCAATAGTCGGGCACGGCCTAATACGTAAGTGGGCGATGACAAGGGGATGATAAATCCATGGTTGATATGCTCGGGTGAGATTATATTTCGAACCTAGAAATGTCGAGCACGGCTTACTAAAGCTACGCCGTTCGCTAACCTAAAAAGGAAAAGTCACGTCCTCGGACCATAACCATATGATTTAGTTCCGAGTCGTTGTCCGTGGCATCATTTTGTTTTTGACGTCGGATGTAATATATTTAAATTTGTAAAAAGTGACCAAAGCAATAGGATTCACACGAGTATGCAACAGACCAGACCCTATTTGATCTTGTCAAATTAATAGTTAGGAAAAAAGGTCTATCGTCTTCTTTTGTATGTATATCTAGATGATGTGATCGTCTCACCAACTTTCATTTAATTCAATCGCACGTAAGAGAGCCCGAAAGGAGGTGCGTGTCTCCTACCCTCCACAAATAGCCAGCCGGCCTCCCCGACCGAATCTAGATATCCTGACCCTCGAGAGGATGGCCATCAGCATATCAAGCATTCCCTCCGCCATTTCACATTACAGTTGTCGTCGGCATAGAGGCGGTCCTTGACGTCATGTCGCCGTCGCGTAGCCAGGCCGCTCCACTACCGGTCCTTCGAATTCGATGGGCTACATTAAATATGACTACGTTTGATGTTTACGAGATAAACAAAGTTGTTTATAAGCTACCAGAATAAGTCAAAGAGTGACGATCTTTCAAATAAATGATGGCGTTCCATTTTATCCATCAAAGGATCACCATATCAATCAGAGACGTTGTTCCATTTGTCCATGAACCCCTTGATCTTCTCCGGGATTAACCTCTTGGGAATCCCTGAATGTGGTCAAAAGTCGAATCTCCCCTTCTTTAGGGCTCGTTAATGAAACACGATCCCTCCCGATCCACATCCATGTGAGTCGACAACAAATGCGCTCGCGACCTGACAAATGGAGTCCCCCCCAATCTACGTCGTCGTTATATGGCCTCGTTCACTGTTATTTATGATTCACGACATTGAAACGCCATCCGCGTTTCCATTACATTATCTAAATATTACCGCGTGTTAATTTAATCACGTTACCCCTTGGTTTATTCTCTTGCTCGAGATTAACAACGTTGTTATTGTTTAAAAGATATCTTAACAAAACAAGCTCTCGTACACACACGCACAACCCCACACACATGGGATTTCCTGATTCGGTCTTATATTAATGATTTTTGTATTTACTCTTGAACAGCCAGCCTGTACTGGTCTGGTCTACCAATCCCATCCGCAAGAAATTAAAAAAAAAAAAAAGCATTTATTTTATTTTATTTATCCTAACGACTTTACCTAGATATATATATATATATTAACTACGAAAGATATTTCAAAGAAAAAGTTGGCCTTGGACATTTTGTGTTTAATATACAAGTCACTCTTAAATATCATGGGATCCAAATTTGATTTTTCTTTCTTTGTTTATTTCCATCAACCCGAAATGGGTATAAAAACCACACCCCCCCAAGTGAAGTCGTGCTATTTCATCTCTCAAAATCCAAAAGTTTAGTTGAAAGGCAAGACGCACAGCCGTGATGGATGATGCCCTCACTCGATTCCTACGACTCAATCGCCCCGACGGTAATCCTTATTTTACCCTCCTCCTGACCTTAGTCCCCCTCCTAACCATCCTAGGCATCATCCTCCGTCGCGGCCGAAGGCTCCCCTACCCGCCGGGCCCCAAAGGGCTGCCGGTTATCGGCAACATGCTCATGCTTGACCAGATGACCCACCGCGGCCTCGCCGGGCTCGCCAAGAAGTACGGAGGCCTGCTCCATCTCCGCATGGGGTTTGTCCACATGGTCGCCGTTCAGTCCGCTGAGCACGCCCGCCAGGTCCTCCAGGTCAAGGACATCGTCTTCTCCAACCGCCCCGCGACCATCGCCATAAGCTACCTTACCTATAACCGCGCCGATATGGCCTTCGCCCACTACGGGCCCTTCTGGCGCCAGATGAGGAAGATATGTGTGATCCGGGTGTTCAGCCGGAAACGCGCGGAGTCCTGGAGGTCCGTCAGGGATGAGGTCGACGATATGGTGAGGACGGTCGCCCAGAACCTCGGCAGCCCGGTGAACATCGGGGAGCTCGTGTTCAAGCTCACCATGGACATAACCTACCGCGCGGCCTTCGGCGCGAGCGCGAAGGAGGGCTGCGAAGAGTTCATTGGGATCCTCCAAGAGTTCTCAAAGCTGTTCGGCGCGTTCAACATTGCCGACTTCATCCCTCACCTGGGTAGGATCGACCCGCAGGGGATCCAGGCCAGGCTCGTTAAGGCCAGGCAGTCCCTCGACAAGTTCATCGACAACGTAATCGATGACCACATGGAAAAGAAGAAGAGGAAGCAGGAGGAGAAGGCAGCCACGAACGGGGAAGATGACCAGGAAGACACGGACATGGTCGACGATCTGCTCGCGTTCTACAGCGAGGAAGCCGGGCTTAGCAAGGAGTCGGACGATCTCCAGAATTCCATCAAGCTTAACAAAGACAACATCAAGGCCATAATCATGGTAAGCCTCCCTCTACCACACATTTCCAATATATGTTATGATATGGTTAGTAACAAATGACGATGACCCAATTCCACGTGTGTTTGGATTGATTAAGTAAGTGATATTTTTCAAATCTTGGTTTCAAAAATTGCTGCGTGATGGTGTTAGATAGGACTTGCTTTTCATATTTAAATGACTAGATTTGAGACGACGAACGAGATCGGGACCTTATCAAACTATTATCTTTCTTTCTTTCTTTGTTTTTTAATGCCAACCAAACACAACTTAGATACTCCACCGAAAAGGTATGAATATTATTTGATCGGACTAGTTATGGAAAGCACAATTTGATTTTTTAACTTATATAACCATGAGATAAGAGTGCCATAATTTGTTTGTCGATATTTTCCTGCTTGATGATGACGATATCATGGTGTCATGATTATGTATGCCATTAAATCGTATTGATGCTAACTTGTTTTGATAGACACAGAAGCCCGACCGACTCAATCATATCATATCATAATTTTAATATTTCTTTTCCGCGACCATCTCTTTCGAGTGATGCCAAAATTCCCATCATTATCACGTGAGTTTTTATTTAACCCCGTCGGAGTAAACATGGTATTGTTTCCGTAGGATGTCATGTTTGGCGGCACCGAAACAGTGGCGTCGGCCATAGAGTGGGTTATGGCGGAGCTGATGAGAAGCCCCGAGGACCTGAAACAAGTCCAGAAGGAGCTCAAGGACGTGGTCGGCCTCGACCGGAGGGTCGAGGAGGACGACTTCGACAAGCTGACCTTCCTCAGGTGCACCATCAAGGAGACCCTCCGGCTCCACCCCCCGATCCCTCTCCTCCTCCACGAGACTGCAGAGGACTCCGAGATATCCGGTTACTTCATCCCCAAGAAGACCCGTGTCATGATCAACGCGTGGGCCATAGGCCGCGACCCCGCGGCGTGGGACGACCCCGACGCGTTTAGGCCTTCCAGGTTCCTCACGGAGAAAGCCCCCGACTTCAAGGGCAGCAACTTCGAGTTCATCCCCTTTGGCTCGGGACGGAGGTCGTGCCCCGGGATGCAGCTGGGGCTCTACGCGGTGGACTACGCGGTGGCCAACCTCCTGCATTGCTTCACGTGGGAATTACCGGACGGGATGAAGCCGGCCGACATGGACACGAATGACGTGTTCGGCCTCACCGCGCCAAGGGCGACCAGGCTGGTGGCGGTGCCGAGCCCCAGATTACTGCGTGCAGTATACTAATTTAAGACAAAACAAAAGTAAGTCTTCTTACAAGTCTTGGATCAACAAAACGCAGAGACGTATAATAATGTTGTTAAAATTTCATTGTCGTGTTTGGTAATTGATCTGATCGAACATGGAGTTGATCTTTCAATTGTTTATGCTTCTTAATTACGAAAAGATGTTCATCATTCATTGGTGATGGGATCGGGATATGCCTCAAAGCATTCGAATTTTGAATCAAATACACATTAAAAACGTTTGGAGTATTGAATAATAGAGTTGTGTGCCCTGCTGCCTGACACCTTGTCTCTTCTCTTTAATGTATTGGTGATAAGTCATTTGTCCAATATATTGTTTTTATGGGCCCTAAACAACTTCCAATGCGGGGTGGCTGGGTGACAACATTTGAGAATAGACGGACATTTGTATGGTGGCTTAGTATGAACTCTTAATATAATCATATTTTAATATATAAAATAAAAAAAATAACCCTTTAGTGGCCTATTTTCAAAATTTTTATTTGTAAATTATTTCAAAATATTATTTTTATTTTTTCTCCATTAAATTAAATAAAAATTAATTATGTTATTATTTAAAAGACAAAATATCGATATTTGACCTAATAATTAGTCAACTTTGCATTTTGGACTAACGTTTTAAAAGTTTTCAATTTGGCCGTAAATTAATTTTAGTTTTCAATTTGGCCCTATTTGTAACGACGTTTACGATTTCGCCGTTAAGATTTTCGGAATGGCAAATTGATTTACGGCCATGTTTTCAATTTTTAAAGTTTTAAAAAAGAAAAAAAAAACAATAAAACGTTTTAAAAGACACGTCGGATAATCGAAGCCACCGTAGTCCCGGTACACATCTCCGCCTTCGACGCCTCTGCCAGGGTCAGCCACCGCAGTCTTGGTGTCCATGTCCCCCTCAGCAACCGACCCCATCCAGTCTATCCAGTCCAACAGCTAAGTCTTGCTGCCCGAGGAGCACAAGTCTACAGCGCTTTGCCATCAAGTCTACGACAACGTCCCAAGTCTACGGAGCACTGTAGCTAGTCTACAATCTTACCACAGTCCTTATTTTTACTTTTATGGTTGTAAGCTTTCTTTACTTCGTGTAAAAACTGTTTGCATTCAATCAATCTTTTCAATTACTTACTGACGACCACATCTACAAATCCCTGTCAATCTTATTGCCAAATATTTCCGGCGTGATCCGTTTCCTACGCGAACACGTTTTTGACGACCACAGTGGGAGTCGTGAAACTTAAAGTTTTCAGATGGCAAAGAATACCAGGAGTGGAGTTGCTCGCGATCCTCCTCCTCCTCCATTAGACGGTGATGATCAGCACCCACTAGCCGACTTAAATGTTGAGAACACGACTCTAAGAAGCCAGGAAGCAGGGAATCAATCCGATTCTGGAGGTCATACGACTTCTGAGTTTATTTCCAGAATTGAATTCCATAAAGAATTCAATGATATGAAGAGCCTAATGGACAGACATATCACTGGGTTGTAAGACAACATGGCTCAGATTCTGGAACAGCTTAGTGCTTTGAGTAGGCCAAGCGCCGCGACGAAGCCAAGTACCCCTGTAGACAGGGAAAATTCCTTTATGGGAGATGCCCGGCGCGTGGAAAGGCGCAATGTATCATTTCAAGGAAATGACCCTTGGGATGGCACTAACCCACGTGCTACCGAAGTCGGTATCAAGGACCAAATGTCCCCGTCAAGGCCTACGACCTCCCGATCTCCTACCTGGAGAGCAAATGCGGTGTACGCGGTGAATCCTGTAGATGACGAGGTAGAGGCTCAGGACGAGACAAACAGGTATGCGAGCGTCATACCCCCTCGTCGACCTGGTAAAGAGCTTGTTGTGGAGATTCCTCCAGGACAACCTCATATAGTGGGAAATTTACCACGGGCAGAAAGTTTCTACACTAACGTCTCAGTAAACCCACAGCCACCTCGAGTAACCCCAAGGGTGCCGTATCCTCCAGATAAAGTGGGATACGTTCGAGAGCAGTTCGACCATATTCTTCCACCACCACCGAATCTGAGGGAGACGATCGCTCAGGTTTTGGAGCAGATGGTACATGGAGCAGTCAGGCAAGAGGATCCTGGTTTATACAGGAGTCCTTATCCTGCCTATATTGACAGGGGATATCCTCTGCCTAGGGGTATAGAGTTCCTGACTTTACCCGTTTTTCGGGAGAAGATGAGATGACGTCCGTAGAGCATACAGTCCGGTTCACTCATCAGGCAGGAGACACTGCAGCCAATGACTTTTGGAAGCTAAAGTTGTTCCCGAACTCTCTTACAGGAGATGCCTTCACATGGTATGTGAGTCTGCCTCTCGGATCAGTAACATCATGGGCAGAGATGCAGTCTTCTTTTATAAAGGCATTCACACGATTAGATACGCCCGTGTCAATCTTCGAGGTGATGCGACTTAAGCAAACTGCTGGAGAACACCCATGACAGTTCCTCATGTGCTTGCGCAAGGCACTACTGCGCTGTAGACCTGCGATTCCTGAAAGGGATCATCTGATGATCGCGTTAAATGTGTTATCTATGCCTTTCAAGAAAAAGCTGCAGGGAGAAAGGTTTAATGACCTATATGACCTGGCCAGGAGGGAGACGGAGTACCATCAGTTATTGATGGAAGAGGCGCAGTCTAAGCATGCCTTTCAGCTGGAATCCTTTGAGGTAGACATGGTCGAATTCGTGAAATGCGAAGCAACGATTTGAGAGCCTCTGGCAAGGAAAAACTCAAAAGTTAAAGCGTCCCAAAAATCCGGCAAAGAGAGAAAATATTCTTTCGACGTAGATAAGGCAGATGCGATCTTCGACTGGCTCATCCAACGGAAGTGCATCAAACTTAAACCGGGCCATAGAGTTCCCCAGACAGAAAGGGAAAGGACTAGAAACTATTGCAAATGGCATGGGTCGTTTACGCACACGACCAGGGATTGTCTGTCATTCAGGAATATAATCCAGGACCTTATAGAGTCCAAGGAATTATGTTTCCTTGAAGTCGACAAAGTCACTATGGTCGACGATAGGCCTTTTGATGATGAAATAGATATTCATATGTTCGATGTTGCTGATGTAGACATCAATTTCATCGAAACTAATATAGATCATTCCTTGCAGGACATAAAGATCCCCGGGGAGACCTTGGTGGCGAATGCCCTCTTTCGTCGACTGGCTAATAAAGGTGTAGTCACCTGCCCAGTCAAGGAGGTTGCGCCTAACCTTTGCTGCTGGCATATGGATGACACGCACACCACCGATCGATGCAATACTTTTAGGAAGTATCTCCAGAACAATCAGGGGGAGACCTGGTATAATTTGACCCCACTTGAAGAGGTAGCAATGGGAGTAGTGCCCTCAAGCTCACGAAGCGCCTCTAACAATTCACAAAAGGGATTTTAAAGCTCCCCCAACTGCAGAGCGTAGGCCAGCAACCCGGGGAGGAAGAGGTGGTCCACACAGTTGAGGCCGAGCACCCGAGCAGCAACCCCGTGCACCCAAATGTCCCAGGTGACACCTAGAGTTTAATGATTCCTCGTCTCAGCAAGGTGCCAAGTCAAGGCAGGAAAAGCTTGGCCATTCTGACGAATCTCGCCCCGGGATCACAGAAGCTGGTAACCTTAGTAGAGCCCAACGGCCCGAACGACCGCAGGAAAGGGCAAGCAAGCCGAGACATGGAATGCCTAAGGTAGACATCCAGGCGGTCCGGACAGGCCCACCAATAGCTCAGTTCTTGGAGGCGAAGATGCTTTGTCAAAAATGCAAGCTCATAGCTCAAAACAAGATCCTGATCACTCAACTCTGCACTTCCTGCTGCATCAACTATTTTCTCTAGCTTGTAGACTTGTCCACAAATGGGAAAACCGTGGTCGAACCTGCGCATCCTACAGCTACAGGTACTTGTGAAACTAACAACACTTGCTTGGAATCGCAGCAGCTTCCCACACGAATAGTAGTGGGATACAACCCATTTGTTGGCCACTATGTGGAGGTACGTCAAATTCTCCTTGGTTCTAAGAGATCAAGGGTGATTAAAGCAGTTAACCCTTCGAAATATTGGCAGGAGGCAATAGGCAAGATCACTTTGCCACCAAGGGCGCACAAGAGGAGGGACATACGTCTAAGTCACGTCGCCAAAAGGCCCAGGCCTACCCTCTCAGGAGTGGCCCCACCGGCTAGAGCGCCTGCGAATGGAGTTAACGCCGAGGCAGAGCGCATTGAGTCTACGAACCATTCAGAAGAGCCTGGCTCGAGCTTTGACTATACCCCACTCCGGAGTGAGATCCCAAGTGATGTTGACGGGGAGATGAGGCCAGTCGTGAGTTGCAACGCCCTTACCCTGCCTATAGACTTCGCTTGTAAGCGAGACACAATGACTATAGTAGGTAAAGTACCTCTTCCTTGCTCTCCAGTTTACCCAGCAGGCTTTCCATTAAATTGGTTAGAAAAGCCATCTGACAGCATGAAACAACACATGCATTCATTATACATAACTGCTTCCTTTGATGGTACAGTAGTAAGCCGAGTCCTTATAGACAACGGAGCCACTATAAACGTGCTTCCTTTGTCCATGTTTAAAATGCTTGGATATAAGCCTCACGACTTGGTTAAAACCAATGTCGCAGTAAGTGGTTTTAATGGTAGAAAATCCGAATGCCTGGGGGTTTTCTCAGTGCACCTTGAAGTGGGTCGCCAAGAAAGGGAAACCGCCTTCTTCGTGATAGACATAATTCCTACTTTCAATGCGCTGTTGTGCCGCGACTGGCTCCATAAAGCTGCAGCTGTTCCTTCTACGTTGCATAGAGAATTGTTGCTTTGGGTTGACTCTGAGATTGAAATTATCACGGCTGATGAATATGCATGTTGTGACAAGGGTGTCTTGCATGCAGAGACAAGCAAGACTGTCAAGGGCCTTACACTAGACCAGCGCTATAAGTTTGGCGACCCTATAGTAGGACCCCTTGGCGAGCCATGCGAAAAGTTCGATTATATCGTAGACTATGGGACATCTCACCCCAAATAGGACACAGAGCCGATCGTTCCAACTGGATGGGGAGATGAGCTTTTTGCCCAAGACATAGAGGAGGTTCTCCAGGAAGTCAACTCCGGGGAAAACCCTGCAGCGACTGGCAAGACGAAAGATGAAGGAGTAAAGAAAGATCAGCAAAATAGTGCTGCGGAGTTGGAAACCAATAGACTCCTGAAGGAAGGGGTTAATGGACCAGAATGAAAAGGTAACCGAAGCAGTCACCGATGTCCTTCAACGGCTTCAAGTCTACCAAGGAAATCGCTGCTGTAGACAACCTGTCTCTTGGTTTTCAATAAATTCAGAAGCGCTTAGAGCGTTTAATGCTTGTAATAAGCCCGTGCCTACCGACTTAGGTGGTTCAGAGAAACGTGAGTCTTTGATGACACCATGCGACCCATTGGTCAGTATTAACCTCGGAAGCGAGTCCTCTCCTAGAGTTCTTTCATTAGTTCTTCTTTAAATAAAGAACTTTTTTATGCGATTAGGGGAGTACTTGAGGAATTCAAAGACTGTTTCGCCTGGAATTACACTGAGATGCCAGGTTTGGACCGTAGACTAGTAGAACACACTCTTCCTATCAAAAAGGACTTTAAACCAGTGCAGCAAGCACCTAGGCGCAGTTGGTCTTCGAAGAAGTCAAAAAACTTTTTCGAGCAGGTTATATTAGAACCTCGCGTTATACAAAATGGATCTCTAGTATCGTGCCCGTCCTTAAAAAGAATGGTAAGATCAGAGTCTGTATAGACTTTAGAGACCTCAATCTCGCCACCCCAAAGGATGAATACCCTATGCCTATCGTAGACGATCTTGTAGACAAGACAACAGGGCACCAGATTATGTCATTTATGGATGGATTTTCTGGTTACAACCAAATTTTTATCGCAGAAGAAGACATACACAAAATAGCATTCAGATGTCCTTTAGGGATTTTTGAGTGGGTAGTAATGCCATTCGGTTTGAAGAATGCTGGCGCTACTTATCAGCGAGCAATGAACACTATATTTGATGTCTCTCTTGGCAAGACAGTAGAAGTCTACATCGATGATATAGTAGTTAAGTCGACGACAGGAAAACCTTAGTCTTAGTCTACGCTCTCAGTAATGCATTCAAGTAAAAAAGAAAGAGATAAAACAGAGGAACAGAAGAGAGAAAAAGAGGAAGCTCTAAGTAAAGTCTACTTCTGCTATTTCCGAATCTGGTTAGCCCCTCGACTATTCCCGTATCATGGACTTAGCCGGTTCCACTTCTTCCTCCACTTCTTGTTTCTTTCTGCCTACTCGCTATGCGAGTCAGGCAGGAATAGGTCAGCCCAGGAATGCCTATGGTTTGGCATATCGGGCAAGCGCTTCTGCATTCCTAAGAAGCTGACAGAGGCGGGGCGACCGGTGAATACCTCCGGTCTGTCTTACTAAGCCTCCGCTTCCTCTTCCCTGGAGTCTTGTAAAGGTGAGTCAACTTGTGAATACCTACGATCTGTCTCACTTGGCCAAAAGGAAACTCACAGGCCCCAACATAGCCAACTCTCTGCCTGGCGAGGTCAGTGTGCTGTAATGTCCGATGATGGAGATGATAACTCCCCGGGATCTTCATTTGTTCCAGAAAGAGGTCTGGGCCATCTGCAACAATACTGAGCTGACCGAAAAGTTTTCTGAGGTTGTCTAGTCTTTGGGTTGCGCATGGAGGCCACATCTCGCAGGAGGGTACACTGTGGTTGGACGATCCTTCTTCGCCAAGGAATGTGGCAAACAGGGGAAAGAGGAAATCAGTTGTAGTGTACACCTCCAAGGAGTTTCTAATAGGACGGAGACACCTTAATACAAGGTCGTACAGTTGTTTGGCTTCAGACATCTGGAAGTCGCCACCCTCGCACCTCCAGAGTTTGTTCTGGGCTGTTCGCTTTTCAATGGAAAAGGGGTAACGCGAACCTCTTGTCTTTAAAAGACTCATGAAGGTAGAAAGGAATGAAGCTTTTATGGAGAAGAGTTTAAGGAGGCTTCGCCGAGAGGCAAGTTTTGAAGGAGACCTAGAGGCTAGGAAGTCTAAGAGAAGGAACACCATGGAAATGAGAAGTGAGGAATTATCAGGATACTTGAGGGGATATTTAAGGCGAGTCTGAAAGTCCCGAGGAAGGAAGGTGAAAAGCTTTCCTCTCGGGAAAAGGAGGAAGACAAAAGGTCTGTCTGCAAAAGGGGGAAGGAGAAAGGTTTCCTCTGTAGAGCATATCTTTTCGCAGGAAGAATATCTTTTTGGCAGAGAATCGAATATTTTTACTTAAGTGCAACGTCAGAAGTGCTCAGGCGACGGAAGTACCCTCAGCAAAAAATGGGGGCTTATGTTGACATGCGATTGACGTGCTGGTAATCTTGGGACAATCTTGAGCCTATTTCTGACAAAGCTCGTAAAGGCCCATTGATGCCTATAGCTAAGGCGAACATATCAAGCCTGCGCCCGCAGTCTACATGGACTATGTAGCAAAAGAAGTTTACAGAGGCGGGGTAATAACCTTGTAATCAAGGGAAGTCTACAAGCCTGCGCCTCCAAGAGACACAAAGTTTACAGGCTTGCACCTGCAAAGGATACGAAGTTTACAGGCCTGCGCCTGCAAAAGACACGTGTCAAAGGAAAATGGTTCCACAGTCCCGAGATAAATGGGACTTGTTACCCACGCTTACATCAACACACGTCTTAAAAGACAACCAATTAAACCCGAAGTCAGATGAACTTACGACCCACAATCAAACGAGTGGATGTCAGTTAACTCCGAGATTCGTGGGGAGAATCGAGTCTGGAAAATCTCCGGAAGGTCGTAACAGACCGGGTATAAAAGGGAGAAGATCTCCCTCCGAGAAGATCACGAACAAATCAGCTAACAGAAGCTTATGTTGCTCGTCACCCCTTAGTTGTTAGTTGTTAGGATCCCCCGACCTGGGCGAAACTCTTAAAGTTTCATTGGTCTCCCTTCCACCGTCAGAGTGAGCAACCGTAGCTTGGGCAACAAATCCCCGCCTTTACTTCCACCGTCAGAGTGAGCAACCGTAGCTCGAGCAAAAAATCCCCGCCTTCACTTCCACCACAAGAGTGAGCAACCGTAGCTCTGGTAACAGCCCCCCGCCTTCGACTCCAACGCCAGGACGAGCCACCGTAGTCCGAGTACGCACCTCCGCCTTCGACTCCAACGCCAGGACGAGCCATCGTAGTCCCAGTACGCACCTCCGCCTTCGACTCCAACGCCAAGACGAGCCACCATATTCCCTATACACATCTCCGCCTTTGACGCCTCCGCCAGGGTCAGCCGCCGCAGCCTTGGTGTCCACGTCTGCCTCAGCACCCGACCGCATCCAGTCTATTCAGTCCAGCAGCTAAGTCCTGCTGCCCGATGAGCACAAGTCTACATCACTCTGCCAACAAGTCTACGACAACGTCCCAAGTCTACGGAGCACTGTAGCTAGTCTATAATCTTACCACCGTTCTTATTTTTACTTTTATGGTTATAAGCTTTCTTTACTTCGTGTAAAAACTATTTGTATTCAATCAATCTTTTCAATTACTTACTGGCGACCATATCTACAAATCCTTATGAGTCTTATTACCAAATATTTTCGACGTAATCCGTTTCCTACACGAACACACCCGACCGCATCCAGTCCATCAAGTCTAGCAGCTAAGTCCTGCTGCCAGAGGAGCACAAGTCTACATTTTGTGTTTAACAGACAAGTCACTCTTAAATATCATGGGTCCAAATTTGATTTTTCTTTCTTTGTTTATTTCCATCAACCCAAAATGGGTATAAACCCCAACCCCTTCCCCCAAGTGAAGTCGTGCTATTCCATCTCAAAATCCAAAAGTTTAGTTGCAAGGCAAGACGCACAGCCGTGATGGATGATGCCCTCACTCGATTCCTACGACTCAATCGCCCCGATGGTAATCCTTATTTTACCCTCCTCCTGACCTTAGTCCCCCTCCTAACCATCCTAGGCATCGTCCTCCGTCGCGGCCGAAGGCTCCCCTACCCGCCGGGCCCCAAAGGGCTGCCGGTTATCGGCAACATGCTCATGCTTGACCAGATGACCCACCGCGGCCTCGCCGGGCTCGCCAAGAAGTACGGTGGCCTGCTCCATCTCCGCATGGGGTTTGTCCACATGGTCGCCGTTCAGTCCGCTGAGCACGCCCGCCAGGTCCTCCAGGTCAAGGACATCGTCTTCGCCAACCGCCCCGCGACCATCGCCATAAGCTACCTTACCTATAACCGCGCCGATATGGTCTTCGCCCACTACGGGCCCTTCTGGCGCCAGATGAGGAAGATATGCGTGGTCCGGGTGTTCAGCCGGAATCGCGCGGAGTCCTGGAGGTCTGTCAGGGATGAGGTCGACAATATGGTGAGGACGGTCACCCAGAGCCTCGGCAGCCCGATGAACATCGGGGAGCTCGTGTTCAAGCTCACCATGGATATAACCTACCGCGCGGCCTTCGGCGCGAGCGCGAAGGGGGGCTGCGAAGAGTTCATTGGGATCCTCCAAGAATTCTCAAAGCTGTTCGGCGCGTTCAACATTGCCGACTTCATCCCTCACCTGGGTAGGATCGACCCGCAGGGGATCCAGGCCAGGCTCGTTAAGGCCAGGCAGTCCCTCGACAAGTTCATCGACAACGTAATCGATGACCACATGGAAAAGAAGAAGAGGAAGGAGGAGGAGAAGGCAGCCAAGAACGGGGAAGATGACCAGGAAGACACGGACATGGTCGACGATCTGCTCGCGTTCTACAGTGAGGAAGCCGGGCTTAGCAAGGAGTCGGACGATCTCCAGAATTCCATCAAGCTTAACAAAGACAACATCAAGGCTATAATCATGGTAAGCCTCCCTCTACCACATATTTCCAATATATATTATGATATGGTTAGTAATAAATGACGATGACCCAATTCCACGTGTGTTTGGATTGATTAACTAAGTGATATTTTTCAAATCTTGGTTTAAAAAATTGCTGCGTGATGGTGTTAGATAGGACTTGCTTTTCATATTTAAATGACTAGACTTGAGACGACGTCCGAGATCTGGACCTTATCAAACTATTATCTTTCTTTCTTTCTTTGTTTTTAATGCCAACCAAACACAACTCTTTCGAGTGATGCCAAAATTCCCATCATTATCACGTGAGTTTTTATTTAACCCCGTCGGAGTAAACATGGTTTTGTTTCCGTAGGATGTCATGTTTGGCGGCACCGAAGCAGTGGCGTCGGCCATAGAGTGGGTTATGGCGGAGCTGATGAGAAGCCCCGAGGACCTGAAACACGTCCAGAAGGAGCTCAAGGACGTGGTCGGCCTCGACAGGAGGGTCGAGGAGGACGACTTCGACAAGCTGACCTTCCTCAGGTGCACCATCAAGGAGACCCTCCGGCTCCACCCCCCCATCCCTCTCCTCCTCCACGAGACCGCAGAGGACTCTGAGATATCCGGCTACTTCATCCCCAAGAAGACCCGTGTCATGATCAACGTGTGGGCCATAGGCCGCGACCCCGCGGCGTGGGACGACCCCGACGCATTTAGGCCTTCCAGGTTCCTCACGGAGAAAGCCCCCGACTTCAAGGGCAGCAACTTCGAGTTCATCCCCTTTGGCTCGGGACGGAGGTCGTGCCCCGGGATGCAGCTGGGGCTCTACGCGGTGGACTACGCGGTGGCCAACCTCCTGCATTGTTTCACGTGGGAATTACCAGACGGGATGAAGCCGGCCGACATGGACACGAATGACGTGTTCGGCCTCACCGCGCCAAGGGCGACCAGGCTGGTGGCGGTGCCGAGCCCCAGATTACTGCGTGCAGTATACTAATTTAAGACAAAAGTAAGTCTTCTTACAAGTCTTGGATCAACAAAACGCGGAGACGTATAATAATGTTGTTAAAATTTCATTGTCGTGTTTGGTAATTGATCTGATCGAACATGGAGTTGATCTTTCAATTGTTTATGCTTCTTAATTACGAAAAGATGTTCATCATTCATTGGTGATGGGACCGGGATATGCCTCAAAGCATTCGAATTTTGAATCAAATACACATTAAAAACGTTTGGGGTATTGAATAATAGAGTTGTGTGCCCTGCTGCCGACACCTTGTCTCTTCTCTTCAATGTATGGATGATAAGTCATTTGTCCAATATACTGTTTTTGTGGCCCCTAAACAACTTCCAATGGTCGGGTGACAACATTTGAGAATAGACAGACATTTGTATGGTGGCTTAGTATGAACTCTTAATATAAAAATAATTTTATATAATCATATTTTAATATATAAAATAAAAAAATCACCCTTTAGTGGCCTATTTTCAACATTTTTATTTGTAAATTATTTCAAAATATTATTTAAAAGGTAAAATATCGATATTTGGCTTAATTATTTGTCAACTTTACGTTTTGGACTAATATTTTAAAGGTTTTCAATTTGGCCATAAATTAATTTTAGTTTTTAATTTGGCTCTATTCGTAACGACGTTTACGATTTCGCTGTTAAGCATTCGATTTATCCGATGTTCGGAAGGGCAAATTGATTCATCAACCTCCAGGAAAAACAACCTATTCAGGGACAGGGAGGGAGACGAGGAGGGGAGATTCGATTTTCGAAAGGGCAAATTGATTTATTAAAGTTTTAGATAAAAAAACAATAAAACGTTTTAAATGACACGTCGGATAATCGAAATGTTTAATGGCGAAATCGTAAACCCCGTTACGAATAGGGCCAAACTGAAAACTAAAATTGATTTAAGGCCAAATTGAAAAATTTTAAAATAGGCCAAAACGTAAAGTTGACAAATTCATTGGGTCAGATATCCATATTTTGTCTATTTAAAATCCAAAATCTTATAAAACACAACAAACTTTGAAAAGGATAATATTGACTTATTTGGATCCTATTGTCTGAACTCTTTCTTAGTTTCTTTTAAATGCTTACTGCAGTTTACCATTTGCAATATATTTTATACTTTAAACTTAAAAGTTAAAACTAAAAAAAATAAAGACATTGCCAAACTTACAAAATATATTTATTACATTTCAAATCTATTTTTTATTTTAGAAAATGTAAGAAATCTGACTGTAACATCAATTATCAATTTCAAAATTATCTAAAATAAATTAATTAAATAGTTATTATAAAAAATATTTAACTTATTAATTCAAATATAAAATTAATACATTCATAAATTATAAATTTGCATTTTGAAGTTCTAAATTTTTTGCAGGTGTTTTGTAAATATGATTGAAATTTCGTAATATTTCTTTATCTTTATTATCTCCGTAAATTTCTTACCGTAAGTAAATTATCTTTTATATTAAGAATTTTCATAATAAATAGTAATTTAAGTATGTTTATATTTTAAAGCATTTTTATGCCATTTTGTAAATACCTTAAATATTCAGTAGAATTACTTCGTTCCAAAAGTTTTTAGTAGAATTAGCAATAATTCTCAAAATTTGATGTAGATTTTGTAGTGTTTAAGTAATTTTATTGAAAACAAAAATTAAGTATTCTTTTTTAATTATATTTATAAAATTTGTAATTTTTTATATTCCTCCTTACTAGTTTGTAATTATGGAAAAATACCAAATTTGTATTTAAATAGTTTTTCTAAATTAATGTTAACATAAATTAAAGAAAGAAGTTATAAGAATTTTACTTTTGTCAGAAACGTAAAACTCTCGATCTATACGTATTATCCACGACAAGAAAAAGTTCGATTTTCAATGACAACATTTGGGGTGGAGATTATTCAATCAAGAAAATCTTTCTGCTATAGTTGTTATTACATCATCTTCAACTGTCCAATGTCAAATGACAAGGGTCTAACATGACATGACAATTGGACTCCCTGAGCGAACACGTCGAATCGGCATGACAAAAATTAAGCCAATTCTTCTCCTAATGGCGTTGGTGAAGAGGCGCCGTGTTGCGATGTTACATCATCACGCGGAGAACCGCGAGGCCGACTGCGGAGATCGAGACGAGAGAACCAATGCAGTACTTGATCACCTCGTACTTTGCCGCCTCTAGTTGGGCTTTTAATGAATGGATTTCCTGGTTTAACGCGAGAACAAAGTGAGAAGCGCATGCGACTTTCACCACGTCGATGCAAACAAGGTTAAGGTAATTACAAACCCGATCGAGTTTGTTAGTGAGGTTAGTAGTTTCCGAGCTCTGCTTCGCCAGCTCATCCCTTATTCGTCTAGCCAGTTGTTGTCGTCGACATAAACAAGACAAAGACACAAGAATGGGTAGCAATGTTCTAGGAAAAAGCAAGAGCCAAATCAGATATTGCGACTGCCTCACCCCCGTTCGAGATTTAAATCCAGTCGTTGTCCGGCGGTGACTTTGTCGATCTCATACCTGTGTGGATGCAGGTCCAAAACATACAAGCAGTTCATTATGAACGTCGAACAGGAAGCGCAGCTCGAAATAGTATGGAAATCGTACCTGAACTCGCTGTGGAGTTTCTCTATATCAGCACGTAGCTTCTCAGTCTCACTTTGAAGCAATGAAAAATGGTTGCCCTATGCAGATCACAAAGGTATCATAATCAAACTCGAACAGCGACAACAGGAAAGCACTAGGTAACGGGGGAATCAAAGGTTGATGAATGAACTTCGGACCTGTGAATTTTGGACTTCAGATTTGAATTTTGACAGATTTGATTCTTGAGCCATTGCACCCTACGAAGAGACAAAAAGAAGCAAGTACACGCAAATGATCAACAAATTGAGGTTTCAGTGATGAATGAACTACTAAATGAAAAGCAATGACAACCTTTTGCATATCTTCATTAGAGACGTAGGAATGAGACACATTCTCCAAACTGTCACTCAGTACTTCTGTGATGGCAGAAGTAATGGCCTCTGCTTGTTTCGTTGGTATCCCTTGTGCCTCCAACCTCCGAACCTATCCGACCAAAAATGCCCACATCAATAGGCTTATTAAAATCATCATCTTCTAAATTCAGTCAAAATATGATGTGGGCTGTAGAACTAGAAAGTCTACAGAACTTCTAAAATCAGCCATGGATGCAGCATTAATTCATCATCGTAGCAACATCAACTTATCAATGTCCAACTTGACAATGACACGATACCCTAAATCAAGAGCAAAAAGAGTAACAGAAAAGGCTACATTCATCATAGCAGTATTCATCAGATGTCACAAAATCAGCCTAAAAACCATTAACTTCCCTATCTTTCTTCAAGCAAATCCAACTGAAACCTCATGCAGGATGAACCCATAAGCTCTCGAAAAATCATTGAGACATGCAAAACGATCATAACAGAACCCAGATATCTCTGCTCAAATCCGCAATAAACTGCATTAGAAAGAAACAGAAACAATATTGTATTGCCATCGTGAAGAATAAATCCATTATGAAGCCAGTCTAAAGAAGATTTCACCGTCTGATTAGTCCTACAAACAAACCTAACCAAAACCTTAGACAGCTTATCCAACCTAAGTCAATTAAGAGACATTCTGAAATCCAATCGCATCTATGCCCAGAAAACTCATCGCAATCAAAATCAATCTATCAATGTGGAACCTCACCATGATAGATCACAGATCCTAGACTAACAATAACAAGGCGAAAATCTTGTTAATAATAGATCACACGAGGGAAAGGAATAGGTCATGTGATTTTACCAAAGCCAATGTGTCAACAAGGAACAATCGCCTCCTATTGCCAGAGGCGAGCTCGGAGAAGTTCCTACGACACCGGGAATCACAACCCCAGGGACGAGAGAACACCAGCCTCGCCCTAGGCCTTCCTCCAATCGGCCCGAGCCTTGACAACGAAAATCCATTCCCGGGATTGTTCCCGAACTGGGAAACCACCCCTCTGCACGCCGCGCGAGCGGCCATCCCTACAAGATCGATCGATAGACTGAACACGCTCCGCCGATCTCTAGCTTAAAGATCGCGACTTTCTTGTGAAAACCACCGGAAAGAAAGCTGGGTCGGGGACGATCGAAGTGAGAGAGGATCCCAGGGTTACCTTTTTCCCCAAAAGCTAAAGAAAGAAAAGGACAGGATGGATGAGGTCCGGTAGCTGTCGTCGTTGGTCTCGGTAATTCTTCTTCTACATGTTCCGGTTTTGGCGGTTATTATTCTCGTTGCTGTCCAAACATTTGACGAATCGAGAGAGAGGAAAAAAGGGAGGGGGTAAGAAAAGGGAGTCGATTGCTTGACGCCTTTGGAAACTACAAGAACGACGCATCCATCCCATTTGAAGCCCTTTTTATCCTTCCACATCCCAACTATGAAAAAACAAAGAAAATGGATAATTTAGTTCGAACCGAATGCGCGAACTTTGAATGTTTTGTCATCGAAATGCTCGTGAAAGGCAACAGGGTAAACTGAATCTCGTGTTGATGATAAAAGCAAGCTGAGGCAATCTTCCCGATAACGACACTCTGTTTGCCTTCTTGGAGTGACTTCCAAAGGATTAGGAGATGATTTTATTTCTGGTGAAGTCGGCCCTCTTCAAGCTTCCAACTGGCGAAGATAGTGATGATCACCGGGCAGGGTAAAGGAAAGGGAAATCAAAGTGAAAAACTGAGCTAAACGAGAGCAGCTCGCTTCATAACTACCAGAGGGTCGATGGCGTTGTCTTTCCCTTCATGTGGAGGGTGGGAGTTTGGGGTGAGTCCAATGGAACAAGCACAAGATCATTGCTGCAATAAAAAAAGTGACAAGCATATCATCAAATTCAACTCTCAAATGTGGAATCATGCCTAGCCTCTTAGTTATGTCCTCACCGCAGCGGACGGTCAAGACATGCGGGCAAATGATAGTGATTGCCTTATCCAGGCGGAGCTCATGATGCGACCATTCACGCTATTCACAACACGTATAATGCAGGTCAGCCGATCGTTGATGACAGCATCCAAATGCAAAATGAGAACTTCTAGCAAATAATTTGCAGTCCTGACAGTCATCCAAATGCAGGACTTTCATTTGTCCTGGATATTATTCCGATTCTGATCTCTAACCTCATGGTAGGAAGCTAACTCGTGTCCTATTCAGCTTCATTTGTTCTGGATATCTGCCGAGTTCAGGTTGCTCTTCAAGGCGTGTTATAATGATGGGATGGTGTTATCAATCTGCAGACTCCTCCGAAGCAGCCCCTTTGACGAGAATACCTTCAGGAAGGAAGCCAGAACATTGGGGAAATCGAAGCATTAGAAACTTGACGTGGTCCAGGGATTTTATGACGGGGCACACAACTCTTGGTTTGCCTGTGTATGACTAGACCTGGAACAGCTGCCCGGAGACGCCGCAGATAGAGAAGCGGGCAGACATGTTCGCGTAGGGGAGGATCAGCGGGGCCAGATTGCAGAGATCCTCTGTAAAAATGAAGGCATGTTGCAGAAAGGACAGCGAGGTGCAACAGAAACAGGGGATAGTGTGCTGTCTGTGCTAAATAAACAAGTAGAAGGTTGAAGTTGGTTTGTGGGCTTTTATTAGAATGTAAATAAGCCCAAGAGGCACAGACATATAAGCTGGAGTTTTGTAACAGTTACATTTTACAGAAAAAATAAAAACAGAAAACTTGTTGGGGAAGTTAGGGCAGTTTGTCTCTGTTGAGTTCTGGTTCACGAATACAGGTGGTGGTTCCGGCTGATTGCTCCGGCGGATGCTTTTGATATGGTATCAGAGCGCCAGCAAAGGTCGTATGTAGCTGCGGTGGTTGGAGAGGTGACTCAACAAACTGGAAGGCAGGTTGCACAGCGGGAAGACAATTCTGTCTCCGCAAACACAGTCATGAATCAGGTCAGATTTGGAAGTGCTGATGATCCTGCTTCTCCATTTTTCTTAAGTCAAGCAGATACACTTAATTCGGTGATAGTTTCTCTGCAATTGAACGGGATGAACTACTTCACATGGTGTAGATCGTTTGAGATGGCACTTGTTTTTAGAAATAAACTTGCGTTTGTTGATGGTTCAATACCTGTGCCTGATGAAGGAGATGAGATATATTTTGCATGGAAACGCTGTAACACATTAGTGATTGCATGGATTCTGAGATCAGTAAGTGAATCGATTGCCAGCAATGTGTTTTATATGAGTACAGCGGCTGAAATATGGAATACTCTGAGGAAGAGGTATGCTCAGCCAGATATGACCAAAACTAATAGATTGCAGCAGACGCTTATGACTATCATGCAAGGAAGCAGAACAGTTGATGCTTATTACTCGGATCTTAATGTTATTTGGGAGGAATTAAAGAATTTTAGGCCACTCCCGCATTGCAAATGTGGCAGGTGCAACCCAGATTGTTTTAAAATGTATGCAGAGACACAGATGCAGGATTGTTGAACTTTTTGCTCTAGCTGAGAACAACACCTGGGTTGTATCTGAGTTGCCACCTAGGAAAATTCCTATTGGATGCAAATGGTTGTTTAAAACCAAGTTTAAAGCAGACGGATCTATTGACAAGTACAAAGCCAGATTGGTTGCCAAGGGTTATACACAAAAGGAAGGGATCGATTACACTGAGACTTTCAGTCCTGTGGCTAAGCATGCTACTGTTCGAGTGTTTTTGGCCTTGGCAGCTATGTGTGGTTGGTTTCTCTGCCAAATGGATGTCAATAATGCCTTCTTGAATGGCGACTTGAATGAAGAAGTTTATATGGATTTACCTTTGGGGCTGCAGATTGATCCTGTGCAGTTTAAGGGGGAGACTAAGTTGGTGTGTAAACTGCAAAAATCCCTTTATGGTCTTAAGCAAGCTTCACGCCAGTGGAATTCTACTTTTGTGAAAGCATTGCTAGAATATGGTTTTGTGCAGTCCTGATCTGATTATTCGCTGTTTGTTAAGGGATCAGGACAGACTTTTATAGCTTTATTAGTATATGTCGATGATATAGCTATTGGGAGTATGAGTAATGAAGAAATACAGAAGCTCAAGTCTTACCTAGGATCTTGTTTTAAGATCAAAGATTTGGGTGATCTTAAATACTTTCTGGGCTTAGAGATCGCCAGGTCTGCGGCTGGTATAGTATTATGCCAAAGAAAATATGCACTTGAGTTATTGGAAGAACACAAGATGCTGGGAGTTAAACCAGCTGTTGTTCCTGTTGTTCCAAGTTGCAAATTGACTAAGGAAGGAGGAAATGTTTTACAAAATCCTTCTATATACAGGAGGTTGGTTGGGAAGTTGATTTACTTAACTTTAACCAGACCAGATTTGATGTATTCGGTGCAAATCCTATCGCAGTTTATGGAGAAGCCTACTTCTCTACACTTTGAAGCAGCACTGCAAGTTTTAAGGTATGTGAAAGGAGCACCTGGACAAGGCATACATTTCAGCTCCAAATTCACTTATGACCTGATTGCTTATAGTGATAGTGATTGGGGTAGTTGCCAAGATACAAGAAAATCATTAACTGGATATTGTGTGTTCTTGGGAGAGTCTTTAGTTTGTTGGAAATCGAAGAAGCAATCAACTGTGGCAAGAAGTTCTGCAGAAGCAGAGTATAGAGCCTTGGGAGTGACTACTTGTGAGATTATTTGGTTGATTGCTTTGCTGAAAGACTGTGGAGTTGAGGTACAGAAACCGGTCACGCTATTTTGCGACAATCAATCAGCCATATATCTTACAAAGAATCCAGTATTTCATGAGAGAACAAAACATTTGGAAATGGATTGTCACTTTATAAGGGACAAAGTGCAGGAAGGAGTAGTTAAGTTGGAGTTTGTCCCTTCAAGGCAACAAATTGCAGATCTGTTTACAAAAAGTTTTGCTAGTCCTCGTTTTAACTGGTTGCTGAGCAAGCTGTGTTTGAAAAATATATATGCACAGCTTGAGGGGGAGTGTAAAAATGAAGGCATGTTGCAGAAAGGACAGCGAGGTGCAGCAGAAACAGGGGATAGTGTGCTGTCTGTGCTAAATAAACAAGTAGAAGGTTGAAGTTGGTTTGTGGGCTTTTATTAGAATGTAAATAAGCCCAAGAGGCACAGACATATAAGCTGGAGTTTTGTAACAGTTACATTTTACAGAAAAAATAAAAACAGAAAACTTGTTGGGGAAGTTAGGGCAGTTTGTCTCTGTTGAGTTCTGGTTCACGAATACAGGTGGTGGTTCCGGCTGATTGCTCCGGCGGATGCTTTTGATATCCTCAAGCTGGGCCTGCTCGGGCTCGATCCCTAGTCGTCTGAATGGGAGGAATTCTAATTCCTTCACGGCATCAAATTTGGGCGTCTCTGCACAGCTCTGGATCTGCTCCACCGGCCAATGATGCGGCGAGGGCTGTAGGACGCGGCCCGACATCCCGGACGACCTGATATCCCACCGCTCTCCCACATAACCCAGAACCAACACAGTATTATCATCAGGAAAAATGGAGAAAATTGTCCCAAATGATGACATATCATCGCAACTCAATTGGGCCAGCAAGGCCGGATAGGCGCCATGGGCTTCACTGCATTAACTTCAATGGCCCAATTATATTTGGGCCTTGAATACAGCGAGAACTCGGAAAAATTAATTTGAGGTCATCCAATTCATGTCATCATAATCTCATAACACCATCAGCTTCTCAATCTCAATGACAAGAAAGTGGTGTCATCGATGTACGGAGAGAGTTGAAAGATTGGGCTCATTGACTTGTCGATAAAGATAAAAGAAATCATTATGACCCAATTACCAATGTAATTTGATCATAACACACTATCAAGTGCCAAGAAAAGGGAACATCGAGCCACACGTTGTACAAGGGGGGTGAAAAAAGAAAAAGGGAAATTTATGATTAAGGGACACTCGAGCCCAAATGAAGAAGTATTTTTGCAGGGACATGAGATGTAGAAATGAGTAGTGTGGAGTTGGTCAAGGCAACAACGATGAAAATATCCTCAAGCTGACTCCCCCGGTTGATACTACTACTCCATCTTCATCCCTTTGTGCGGGTGACCCGGTCGACGCGTTGATGGTTGTAAATCCAAGTTCAACATAAAAAAATTTAGAAGCTTTCAAGTAAATATATAAGTCTAAGTGAGCTATTTTTTCCATACTTAATTGATTTTAGACTTATATGTTTAGGCTTGCAAAATCCCTTCCGAGAAACCTCAACATATAACTAGGTTTTCCTTTGATCTTGTTCGATACATCCCGGCATCAAAGCGCCACAAAAGGGGCATGTTTTTGAATCTCAAGCATAATCTCCGACTCGTCAATTCGGAGTGTATCGGTGAAAGGAGGAGGAGAAGGAGATGTGATTATGATACGGATCGGACTCTCCCAACAAAGAAAGAAAGAAAGATGATGCGCATATATATAACTAAAGATATTACTCGCTTAAAGGCCATCTATAAAATTGTTTTGGCATCTAAATTATTCAATCAAATCGGAGTAATGATTTGATCAATTCTGGTTGAAGATATATAATAATAGTAATGATGACGATAATAAGTTTTAGGGGTCTCAGGAGAGAGAGAATGAAAGGAAAGGATGGGAATGAATGGAACTATATTCAATTGCAAACAGAGAAGAAGAGGTAGATGTTTACATGAAAAACTATTATGGGCCTAAATTAACTTTGATCCAAGGAGAGATTTCATGACCAGAAAGAAGGTATAGGCCCATCTATAAGGGCAATCGTTAAGTCTACATGAGTCTAAATTGATAAATGACATGGATAAGAACCATGACTTCTGAGATCAGTTTGTTGCCGAGATTTCCGGGGTAACACGATCTGAAAAGATTCTATGAGAACGTGTCAAGCACCCCAAGCACGACAAGATTCAGTATAAAAGGGGAGGAGATTATCCTTAATCAAGCACGACAAACAAAATCAGATACATTTGTATTGATCGTCACCCTTTAGATTTAGTTAACAAGCATCCAGACCCCGACCTGGGTGAACTCGCAAGGGTTCTTGGTCTTCACTTCCACCATCAGAGTGAGCAACCATACCTCTGGTAATCAATCTCCGCCATCACTTCACCGTCGGAGTGAGCAACCGTAACCATAGCCTCGACACCAAAGCTCCGCCTTCGTTCCACCTTCCGGCATCCACATCCGTCACTACCTTCAACCATACTCCGTCCGCCATCCCTCCAGAAGCCGCTTTCTACCACTCCAGTCCGTAAGCCTACGGCGCCAGCAGCAACTCTACGGCGTTACCACCATCCGCACCAGCAACTTTTATTTGTTTTTATGGCTGTACGCTTGTCAGTTATATTGTAAGACATCATTTGATATTGTTTGATCAATTCAATTCGTCTTTTTCTTTACTAGTGACCACATCCATATCCCTATGAGTAATCGTGCCAAATATTCCCAACGTAATCCGTTTCGACGCGAACAGGAGACGGGGGGGTCCTCGTTAGTTCAATGTCCCTACTAGAAAGGAGATCAAACTTATACTTCACACCTCTTTGATGGGAGGGAGATACATAGAGGAGTGTCGTACCCAACAGAGTAATAATAATGAAAAAAAAAACCCAATTTCTAGGACTTGAAAAGAAGGGGATCGATCAAAAGAGGATCTCCCTTCGTGTGTTTACGCCATCTCTTGTCTCTCCCATCCCTCTACTACTACTACTTTTGGAATCACTGGTAAAAATCAATTAATCTCTTTTTTTTCCTTTTCTTTTTCCATGATAACTTTGTGCGAAGTATTAGTGTGTGCACATATGTGCCAAGACACATTATAATGTATGTGAGTAGTTGTTAATAAAGGCAAGTATTTACTGTTTATTAATTGTTTTTCCGCTCGTAATTAATTTACGGTAAAGTTTAATAGATTGATTATTTGTCAATTTAAAATTGTTCTTGATCGGATAGATGTTTAGAGGGAACATGAACATCTAGATCAACGCTGAGTATAACTTAGGTCGAGTTAGACCAAGGGATGGATGTCCAAGTTATACTTGGGGGTGCCAAGTTTAGGGTACACTGGACACAACCCCATAGAGAATACCACATGTTGAGCGTAATTGGTCACTTCTCTTGTTGAACGAGTGAAACATATCTCTTAACTTGAAACCTTCATTTATTCTATGAGTGGAGTTATGCACTTTGATGCCGTTAAAATCAGTTTTTTATCGGATTGTGAGTAATACGGTTATTGGGTGTAGAGCGAAGCGTATCGAGGATAGTGCTGAGTCAATACAGGAGTCATCGCTCTCTTGGATTAGAGAGTTGACATCCTGGCCACTTGATTGAGATATTAGTGATTTTAAACACACGGCCGTAGAGAAATGTTTGTCATTCAAGTTAAGATCTATTATATCTTAGAAATGAAGTAAAAAAATTAATTCAGTGATGACGCATGATGCACTGAATTAATCGGTATGCCAGTGATATGAAGAGATTGAATTACACAGAAATCGGTTCATAGTGGTTTTGGTTCATGACCAATATTCTATTACGTTGGGTGGTTGAAACTGTTGTTAGACGGTCACCTCAGTCTGTGTATGGATGTACACTGCCTTCGTATATAGAACCTAGAGGGTTGCACGCAAAAGCACGTGGACACGGACATTATTATTTAATTCTAATATATATTGGAATTAAAATATATAAATTTTCAGAATTGAAACTTGTTGGAGTACAAGTTTATTCTTGGAAGCACAAAATCCTAGTGTTGGATTTAAGTTGGATGAATGTGTCTAATTTAACTATTATAATATTATTATTTTAACTATGGGATTAGTCATCTAGCTACGTACGTGCTATTATTTGAATTAAATTTCAATTGTTAAATTGAAATCATCGGTACCGGATAGGAAATCTTACCTTATAAATTGAAGCATTCGGCTTCTACAGAGAAAAGTAAGAAAATTGAAACAAAGAGAAAAGGCATGGCATTCTGCCACATACAGCTTCCGAAAGAAAATAGAAGAAAGAATTCCGAGGGGCTGGCATTCAAGAGAGAGTTCGAATTGTCCGTCTCGCATGTGCGTGAATACTTCTAGATGAGTCACGTTTGGGACTCTTGAAACTCGCATCCGCAACAACGAGGTACGTGTTATTTAACATGTTTTATTATCGATTTATACGTATCACATAAATACGGGATCAGTTTCGGACAGTATTTTTCCGAAACGAGCTTCCGTTATGCCCGGTGGAAGCCCAACCCGAACAGAGGGCGTTCCGAATCATGAAGTAGAGGGGAGAGGACGATAATCCTTTTGGTGTTGAGCCCTCGCCACCGCCCCATCTTGCGCACGATGTACAGTTCTGGCAGGAGGAGAGGATAGTAGTGATGATTTGTTTTTGTACTAGTGGACGGGGGCAATGGGACCCTGGAAAAGTAACCCTCAGTGACCTTGCGCCGCACGGTTGGCCGGCCGGTCCCTTGCCGACAACCACCGTCCTACATGGACTAATGCCCTCCCCCCTTCCCTCCTATGTTGATCCTGGTTGACCCCTTCTTTATTCTTCTTTCCTTCTTAATTTTGTTCGTCTTACTACAGTTTCAGAAGTCGAATTCCTCTTCATGAATCCCCGAGTGACAACAGCGATTTTTAAGAACGATTATAATAATTATTCCGTCTATTTACGGACGAAATACGTCGCGATATAACATAGAGTTAAAGAAATGTGGTCGTCAAGACTATAAATAGACATTAATGTAACGAACAAGAGTACATGGACACGAACACTTACTTTCATTTCTGAAAAACAGTATAAGGATAAGCAGGAGGTCTTTGAAAACAGTATAAGGATAAGCAGGAGGTCTTTGAATGATTGTCGTATGTCTTTTTACAAAAGACTGACAGCATATTTGTATTAGTACTCAATCCTATCTAGACAATAACTGTAAACTCCTAACATAATCGCTATACACATTTTGTACATGTTTTATTAAGACTAACTGTACATTGTCTACTTCGATTAAGTCTTAATGAATCTTCAACTGTGACTCTTACTTCGATAGTCACTTCCTTTGACAAAGCCTCGCTCGAACCTCACATTGTCCGTACTTCGACGTAACTGCTTCAATGAGCTTGAACTTCGACCGGGCGCTTCTTCGACAGCATATGTCACCACAATGATGAGTCTTGTCATCATTGAAGCCCAAAATAACTTTACTATGTACACACCGTCAAAATTGTTGCTCACTCGCAGCAACTCAATGTTAATAATATCGATATGACAAGAATGAGCAATAAAAAGGTACGAAGTCATTAGCCAGTTCTTACCATCATGTCACACACACACGTGGGATTCTTCGTCTCAATGTCTTATGATGGAGGTGGATTGGGGGGGTGGGGGGTCGGTCTGCCTGTCCGCGTTATTTAAGTCCATCTCGAGGAATTACTCGATTTTTTATCACAACCCGGGATGTTAATCTCGCTTGCGGGGCATGGTTTGATATCATTTTACCCTTTGAAAGGTAACGACCCGAGTTCTCGAAAACCATTTTTTGTCAGACGTGAATGTATGCGATTTGCCTGCTCCTAGAAGCCTCTTTTTGGAATTACCATTCCTACTAAAATACGAGATACAAGCACACTCAAACTCAAGTACCTCGAGGGGAGGTAGTGATCATTTGTTCTACATTCACGAAAAACCGGGGCGAGATCTGAAAATGTTAGAAGATCCCGGCGCAGATATTTATACCAAGTCGCGTCGAGATATTTGTACGTTCGCAATACATAGATACTCTTTTTTGCAAGAATACTCTGCGCCTTTGTTTGTCTTCTACGTAAAGTACTCCTACGAAGCACTCCAATCTCCGAGTGCCATGGCCATGCTTGATTTTCCCTTTGAACTTTTTCCAAGTACGTGGTTCCTTCTAGCGAATACATGTCCCCCCGAAATCATTTGGAACGATGGATGCATTTCCTTCCCACCTTCTTGCCCAACTACTCGACCCTAATCTACCGACCAAGCCAACTGGGACACGAAACGTGGCGAAGGAATGGTATCGACTATCAATACTCCCATGGGAATAAATACTCCCCAACGAACTTGAGTCGGTCTAAAGGTCACCAGTAACCTACACAATTGACATCAGACAAGAGAATCCCGACGGACCCTCCTCATGATTCATCTTCATGGCCTATTTGATTTGTGGTTCCGCGAAAAGAATGACGTCAGCGAGTGCCGTGCCTTTGTTGAGGGTGGGGGACAACCTTTCCAAAACCATGCGCATGGCGGTCCTAGAAAGCCCTTGCATTTCTTTCCCTCATACTTTGTTATTTATAGTTGCTTTCCCACCAAACTCTTTTAATCCGCTCATTATTCCCTCTTACTCTTCCTTCGTCGTCGTCTTCTTCTTCCAATTCCCTCATATTCACCATTGGCATCACCCACTTGTCCTCCTCCCTTTCCTTTCCTGTCTTCTTCTTCTTCAAAAGTACCGTCTTGTAGCGAGTAATTGCTCAGACTACAGGGTCTTCCCTCTCTCACTATATAACACTACCACAAAGGTAAGTCGATTCATTCCTTATTTTCATTTTCTCTCTTGTTTGGCTCGATCGTGGAATGCAACTCAGATTCCCGGGCATGATCCGGCCAAGTTCTCCGGCATCAACTACTTGGCTTTGTTCATGTATCCGAGTAGAAGGGGTTAACAGGATCCTGAATCATTTGGAAGGGAGCCGTCGAAATTTAATCTCTTCTTCTCAATTATTTTAATTTAAAGGGGGGTTCATAAAGAAGTCTTTGCCATGCAAATTCTTGACAAAAAGACATTCTCGTCAGAAGCCTACAAAATCTTCGGACCATACGACCAAAATCCAACACCCATCGCTTCTCTTTCTTTCGTAACTTTATTATATTTTACAATTTTTTTACCTGTCAAACCAAGCGCGTGCTAAAAGGTTGTGATGTGACGTCACGATTACCCCTGGATTGCTCAATTTAAATTTCTCACATTTCTCTGTAATATAATCTTCATGTCACGGTTTTTATCTTAAAATTTTGAAGTTATATAAATGTTCTTCTAATAATTAGAGTTTTATTTCATGCTAAAAAAATCTGAATTGTGAATTACATGTCCTTAAACCTTAATCATTTAAAGTCTTTCATTTCATATTTCTTAGAAAAGTATTAATTTTTTAATGTTATTTCTATTATCAAGAATAATTATGCATTTATTTGGGGTGGGGATGAACATAACAATGGGGTTATGATTGGTCTTGACCCCGTTTCCTGTTGCATCATTTCGACCATTCACCCACAACAAGACAATCATTATTAACATACCAATCGATAAATAAATAAATAATATATAAAATATAATTTGTTTATATGTATGTGTGTGTGTGTGTGTGTGTGTGTGTGTGTGTGTATGGGTTTTAATAGTTGTGCTGTTCTTGTTGTTGGTCCTTGATTTCTTACCTCTAAAGTGGGTGGGAATGAAATGGTGCCGGCCATCAACTCAATCTCGATGATGGAGATCGCATAATGCCATTGACAGCACTCGATCAACTACCCCGCCCCCTGATTCCTTCTCCCTCACTCTATCTTTTCTTGCTTGGAGTTCGTCGAGATGGTTTCGTGATTTATTCCTTCCTCGATCACGGGTAGGTTTTGAGGTAGACAATGGAGTCGTGCATGCCGCCAGGGTTCCGGTTCCATCCTACGGATGAGGAACTTGTTGGATACTACCTGAGGAAGAAGGTTGCGTCGCAGAAGATCGACCTCGACGTGATCAAAGTCATAGATCTGTACAGGATCGAGCCATGGGATCTCAAAGGTACCATTCATATTTATACTTATATCTCAGATGAGCCAAAACCCTAAACAGGTAGTGAAGGCATCGCATCTCACTCTTCGGCTTTATGTACGTTCTGGAAACTGGACAGAGAGATGCCGGATAGGATACGAGGAACAGAATGAGTGGTACTTCTTCAGCCACAAGGACAAGAAATACCCAACGGGGACGAGGACTAACCGGGCGACCATCGCCAGCTTTTGGAAGGCGACAGGGAGGGATAAGGCCGTCTATGACAAGACCAGGCTCATCGGCATGAGGAAAACCCTCGTCTTCTACAAGGGGAGGGCGCCCAATGGCCAGAAGACTGACTGGATCATGCATGAGTATCGGCTTGACTCCAACGAGAACGGCCCCCCTCAGGTACGAGACACTTCTCTCCCCCGTGCCTGCATTCATTATCCTTAATCATGATTAATCTATATCTAAGAACACTATCCACGAACAGAAAGTGTTGACCCTTGCGTTTCATTTTGGGTGGAACCAACGCGCAAGTGAAGAGGTTATAAGAATTTTTGAATTGGAGAATAATAATGATGGTGATGAGGATGATGACAATGATAACGTTTCTTTTCAAAACATGAAGAAGACTTTTCAAAAGTGGGAATGCGTGCTGTCACCTTGGTCTTATTGGTTGCAAACACCACTCCTTTCACAAAAATTTGTCCAAGAGTTCAAACTATCTTTATCTTCGATAAGGTCCTCCTTGGCATGCTTGATCTCTTTCAAAAAGAAAGAGAACCCCCCACAAGTTTCTTCATGCCCTTTCCATAACACTTTCCCTGTGATCTCAAAAGTACCCGTCTAGCCATACGGTTTGCAACACGTATCAAGTCGCTCGAAGATTATCGGAATGCGAGCCGCTTACGTGAACCTTGATTGTTCATGGGTGAATTTAGGGTTTTGGTTGGCATAGAGTGATATGTATGGTCCCATATTCGTGTGGCTGAATAGTTATAGAAGGAAAGCTATGAGGAACCTAAATAAGCATTATGAGTGGTTGAGCAATCACTCGACTACCAGAGCTAGACCTTTTGATTGATATGGAAAACGACATCAACCATTTTGATTTTGGTCAAGAATGTCATAATGTAATGAAGAAACATGTTGCACGCATATATGTTATTTATCGGCCCTGTTTCGATCATGTTATGTATGTGGTTCACGAATCTCAAATGTATCCGATGGACGTTCTTGGGTAAGAGAAATGTCGAGAGAGCGCATTATATGTATGTGTGATAGATAATGTCGAGGTGTATCGCGAAATTATTTTGATACTCCTATTAACGCAATTTCTAAATCTCCTTAGGAAGAAGGATGGGTTGTTTGCCGAGCATTCAAGAAAAGGACGGCCAGCATGACCAAGAACACAGGTAGCTGGCTTGACATGAGTGGCTACTTCAACGATGAGACCAGCAGCATCTCCATCGTCGATCCAGGTGAGTGCATCTCAAGGCCGACGACCCGGAAGGAATACTTAGGACAGAAGTTCGTGTGCAAGCAGGAGATCCTGGGAGAACAGGGGTCCCTGGCCGATAATTTAAGCTTCTTAGGTTTTCCGGACAGCTACTTCCTCCAACTGCCCCACCTCGAGAGCCCGTCTATCCTGCTAATGAAGAGGCCGGACTTGGAAGAAGTACCACCCGTCCCCGGGCGCAAAATAAGATGCAAAGTCCCCGGCAACGATGGTGATGGCTACTGCCAAAACAATGTGATGGATTGGAGGGCCCTCGACAAGTTTGTCGCGTCCCAACTGAGCCACGAGGAGAAACTACACGAAGTTGGTCACGGCGAACCCATGTGCTTAGACGACCCTGATCACCATCTCGGGGATCGTCAACCAACTTCCAACCAAGATCATAGAGCGGCAGCGTTTCTCTCGCTGGAGGACGACGATGATGGGAAGCTGAGCGAATTATTGAGCACTAGCGGAGGTCAACGTGACATCGGAATATATACGTGCGGGTACGAGGATTGAAATACTTCGTGGTCTAAATATGTATATGAGTCGAAAAAAATGTACGCGTATTTTCGTGATGCGTGTATTGTCAGAGGGAGTTCTAAGTAAAAGAAAGGGTGTCATAAAATATACTCCAGAAGGGTTAAACACATTCTTGTACTATTACATCGCGAGTTTCACTAAAAAGATAATTTTTTTTACATGGCACGTGCCACGTAATACCTTAATTAATCAAGTAACAAATATTTTGATAATGTTTCGATCGAGTAGCATAGAGTGTGTAAGTAGAGAACACAATGATGGATGTCGGAGGGTTGTAATTGGCTGAGTGGCTGTTCGATGAGCCCAATCTCTCTCACATACCACTTTCTTCGATCTATCTCCCTTTGTCTGGCATGGTTTCAAAGATTGGAACAGCATTACCTCGGCCTATGTTAAGTTGGGCACGCATGCCTTTGTCTCTTTAACAAATAAAAGTATTCTTTTATATTTGGAGGAAGATCTAAAGCCCTATTTGATGAAAACATATGTAGTTTGCGAATCATCTCCCACTTCACAAATCAATCAAAAGGAGTGGCTTTGCTGTTTATTAAAGAAGGAATCCCTGATGACAAACCAACGACAGACGGTCTCCCCCCCCCCCCCCTCCCCTCGGGCTGTAAAATGTAATGTATCCCCGTAACGACGGCAGGGCCGACTGCGGCGGACAAAGGGCTAAGCGAATATTGCTAGGCGCATGACTTGACGTGCTGAAGAGGTTGGCCCAAGTGAAGAGGGCCTGAGTGAAGCCATCGGCATGGGGGTAACGAAATTGCTTACCCTTCGGCTTGATGAGCCGGTGAAGAAGGGATCGATGAAAGACGACTGGGATGGCCCTCCACGGACTGAACATCCGAAGCCGAGACGGGAACACCATATCTGCAAGAAGAAGCTCGAACTGTTTTCGGGCTTAACTCTCAGTAAGCCAACCGCTCCAACAGCAGTATGGGGGAAGGATGGCCACGGCAATCTTAGTCTATAAGTGGGGATATCCGGCTCATCCTCAACCGGTGATGTCTCACTTGTTGACCGCACGACGCAACGTTAAATTCGCTGCGGACACGTATTTAGCCATTAAAATGTGTAACATATAAAACTTTCCTCAGATAATTAGTTCCGGAGTGAAAATTTGTGACGATGGGATGGCCAAAAACAATAAACTCGTTAATGTAAAATTATATAATATAAAATCGTGCATCTTTTAGGTCAAATAATAAGGTTTCTCGAACTTATCGAGTTCAAATTCCGTGTACGTAAAAGTATATAATATAAAGAAAAAATGGGTCCAGAAGTCCGTGTAGCTGAAAACTTGCATCGAGACCCAAAATTCGATTTAAAAAAACGTGTTAAATTATATAATATAAAATTTAGCCTCACCTGTCCCTTTAAGCTTGTTATGTCAAATTTACTGTTAAAACCCTCAACACACGGCAGGGTTCGCCCGACAATTGAAGGCTTGCGTGGAGACCCTTTTCCTTCTACATTTCCGCGAAGGTCGTGTGGATGCGCGTTAAGGCCTGTCCTCTTTTGGGTCCTAGTAGTAGTTCTTTTTCCCACGTAATTGGCAGTCGTACGAACGTAAGGATAAAACCGAGAAAGCATTAACGACTAAAACTTGACTCCAGACAAAACCCAAACTCTTAGTTGCCACATTTTCTTCTTACTTCCACGATGTCATACATCCACCTAGTTTTAATTCGGTAATAAAATTGTTGATTCTCCGCTAGCTAGGGTTTCGTATTTTAGTCCCCCGTTGTTTTTTCTGATAAGGGGCGAAGAGGAGGCGTGACATGTTCGTACGGGGATTCATGAATCACATCTATATGAACTTACTGTTGTTACTATTATTATTCCTTTCAAACGAATTGAATGCACTTTATTTCTCAAGATAGGGACAGTTCGTAGAGGCGTGCAATAATGAAAAGAGCCCGAACCCGGGGATAAAAGCCCGGCAGAAAAAGCAATACCTTTTAAATTTTTAAAATTATTTTAATAATGTTCTAAGTTTGATCGAAACAGCAAATTTCTTGAGTGACTTAAGAAATTTTTATTAACGGGTAAAGTCGCTTTTTAAAATAGCATCTTTTAAGGAAAATCCCGTACTCACTTTGAGACAACGGCCTTACCAATTTTATTCAATAAATATTTCAAATAACGACTTTTAGTAAATTCAAATTTACTACTGAGAATAGTGATTTTAAGGGTAGTATTCATATAATTTTGAAAAATCGAACCGTATTTTATAATTTTTTTTCGAATGTATCAAGATAATGTTTTAGTAATTGGGAATGTGATCTTATCGAGTAAAAGGAGAATGAGTTAGAGCTGTTTACTCCGAGTTGCTACTGAACACTTCTCTATAGGTCAAGTATAAAGGATTGAGTTTTGTACGAAAATATGGTTAGTTTTAAAAAAAAATTTACGAAATACGGTCCGAGTTTCGTAAAATACGATCGCTTGAATTGGTTGAAAGGTGTTCGTCCAATGACCGCGTGACTTGTCTGTGTAACCCTACCATTCCGCGACTTTGTTCTACTTGTTGATGTTTGTAGAAGAGAGATTAAACCTTTCGTAACGGCGAAACGAGCTCAAGAAGCCGGCTATTTCGATGATGCGGAACCAAATTATACAAATTCCTTCAATTATTGCATCAAATTACATGCGAACCATCGACTAAAGAATTATGATATCTGGTGGAAGAAACGGAGCCACCTCGTCAAAAGACCAGGTGGAACCGAACTCTCAAGGTTGAAGACCGCCTTTTAAGTAAAAGACTTCCAAGGCATAAGAAGTAATCCAAACTCCTCCTCTGGTCCCTTTCGTTCATCTTTTCATGGAGATCAGGGTACAGAACACGCGTTCCTCGCAAGGGATCGTGATCCCCGAGTCGTGACTGAATCCGTACTCCTCCTCAGCCCTTTGGAGCAAGTACTGGAACTCGGGATGTGCCAGCCATGATATCGGGACAATGTACCTGCTCCTTTTCTCCCCGACGTAGACAGCGAAATGCCCCCTCGGCACGTCCTCGGGTAGACCCACCCCACTTTCGTACGACAACCTCTTCCCGAGGCTCGAGCACTTCTTGAGGATTTGCTTGAACGAAGTGGCCTGAGCCTGCTTGCTTTGCGATTTCCTCGCGGCCATCGTCCCGCTTTTTTCTTTCACGCCTTTCTCTAGCAGTGATCGAGGAAGGGGATGATGGAAGGTAGAGAGAATGCTAGGTATGTCTTAGACTACAAAAAAAGGGATGTTTTGCATTGTCTTGTGAAAGAATGAGGGGGTGATCGTTGGAGTATTTATGGAGAAGAAAAGGTGAATATGGACAAAACCCTGCGCCAGATAAGAAGAAGGTATCGAGATGACAATAACTATCTTCTTCTTGGATATACCCAAGTATGATATGATAATAATATAATATGTAATATCCAATTTTCATGCCAACAAAGGAGTTTCTGAATGAACTTGGGGAAATTGATCTGTTCAATGTAGTTAAAACAAGCATCCAAAAACCTTAGTTGGGACCATGCGTTCCTTGACTTGCCCTCATGGGGCCTTGCATAAACACTGCGTGCCAAATCCTTTTAGGAGGAATATGTTTTATTTATTGCAACATTAAAATTGGACAAATCTCTAATAAGCTCTGTGTCCGAGAACGAAAGAAGTTACTTAATCATTAATTTTTTAAAAAAGATTACAATTTTCTAGGACTTTCATGTTATGATAATGTTAAAACTAGTTTCTTCATACATTAGCATTACCCGACGTTCTCTTCGTCCTTGACGGCATTATATGACCTTGCATTTGTACGCGAAATCGAACTATTCTTTTCCCCCGGACAAAGTTGTCCCCTGATCCATGTGGAGAACTGTTCTTTCTACTAACATCCCTCGCCAGTTTCCGACCTTGTTTTCTTTCCCTTTGCGGGACGAACACGCTTCTCGATTGAAAAAAATCCACCACATCGCTAGCGTACCAATCAATGGCCTAACTTTCGCCTTTGGCGTCGCAGCCTAAGTGTTATCCGTCATCCATCCACAGGTTCCCCCCCCCCCCCTTCTCCTCAACACCCCAAGTGTAAGGGAAAGCACGAGCCATGTATTTTGGAGTTTTTTAACCTCGTACTGACCTCAGACTGAGAAGCGGCTTTCTTGTCGGACTCGCGTGTTAGGGACGAGATGGTTCTCTGTACATAAACGGCTGATAGAAGCCATCAAACTTCTTCCATGAAATAGTTCTTGTCACGATTGGTTTTGTTGTGATAATAACGTGCATGAAATTGACAATCACATGATAAACGGACGATATCTAATTCCAAACATTAATGGGACCTTTAGTGGGAAAATGGTCCCGGAATAGCAAGGGCGATTCTTCGTTGGAAAGAATTATTATAAATTTAATATTATCTAATCCTTAGGAAATCGAATTCTTCGCGATTAATAACACACAAGCAAATCTATCATGTCTTAGGGGAATCATCAAATTCTTATGGCGGACAATAGTCATCGGATCTGGATCAGACGAAGGAAGTCGTGTATGAAATCAAGCACATCTCTCAAATGACATGCGTGTGATTTTCAAGGGGGGAATAATGATACGTCTCTTCAGAAAGAACCCTTTGATCTCTCACGCTCAGAAGAGTGTAACACCTAATTTTCTAAGGGAAAATAAACCTAAGTTTTTCCTTCTTTCCAATACCAGCATCGCCTCCAAGAACAAAGTTAATCCTTATGCTTGCGATTCTAAACCGCAAAAAAAAAAAACCTAAAAAAACCAAGGAAACATTTCACTGCGTCCCTTAAGCACATGTGCACGTACCTATGAAGACATGGGTCACTAGTTCGTGTGCCGGAAACTAAACCCCGGTGAATTGATTTCGGAAAATGGTTTCATTACTGACTTCTCGAATCTGATCCCAATAATCTTTCTGGGAGATGCTTTTGACCTCACAATGTTCTGTAGGAACAGTAATGACTCCCAGACTTTGTAAACCTTTTGGACATTTACCGGGTGCTCTAAAAGGACTTGGCTAACCTTGCATTTGGCCATGCTGAGGCTCTCCTAAAAGTCGGTTCTCCTCGCAAATGCTTACAGCTAACTAATAGAGGCCCACCACCACCACCTGCGGAAGATTAATGCTCCCATTTTTCGAAATACTACAGGTATGTGTCATTAAACACGATTTTTGTGTCTCCTGACATACCAACAACTAACTTAATGAACATGAACTCGTCCTGTAACAGTAACAGCTTAGAAAAAAAAACGCAATCCACTTGGCTCCGTTATCTTTGATAAGTCGCTCCGAAACCGAAAATAAACCACATTCAATGAATGGGCTAAATGGAAAACAAGATCTCAGACGGCTACTCCTTCCAGGGAAACATCCTAAGTCCAACTAAGACAGCGAAACAGGTAGAATATGCACCAAATGGTAGATGAAATATTGAAGCCACAGCAAGATTAGGAAAACTGACCGGGGAAAAGGAATACCATGAATCAAGGAGATGTGCAGATTGCCTCACCATTAAGGGATGGCGCTCGCCTTGTGGCCCTGCCAAACATTGGGAACACAGCAAATGATTAATTCCAGAGCCGAGTCACAGAAATGTATTCCTGCTAAAAAGGAGAACCACTTGTGTTCATTCTCAACAACGCCTCTGCCAACCCCTTCCGTGGACAGGATAAACAAGCGCACCCAATCCCTAACTGAATTAACATCTTACACGTACCAAATCATAGAGAAGTCAGACATTAGTTTAAGTTTCCTTTTAATTCCGCTGAGCAACTGCCAAAATCATATGTTCTACTTTTCCCATGCAATGACACAGGCACCCTAACAGATACTTCTTATGGGGCAAGATACATATGAAACCCATTTTCATCTACCATATCCACATCCATATGAAAGCCATAAAGATACAAAACCATAACAAGCCGACAAAAAGAATGCTGCTGCTTGAAGGGGGAACCACCCATGTTCTGTGGATGAGAAGATAAGTCTATATACAATTGAGGACAGCATGTACCGGACCATCCATCGTTGTCGCCCAAGAATGAATACAAGAATAATTTTATTCAACAAGAAAGATCTCTTTCGAGCAGATGGAGATTGTCTAATGTAAGGACATGTAGACCATATCGAGTCGTTATTCCACACTACAAACAGACCGAACATTAAGATAAAGGACTATCGGTATAGAATCATAGCATATGTATCTACATATTGTACTTGTGGCAGAGTGGTAACTACGGGGTAAAGTCAAAAGCTTTCGGAAAAATGAAAAAGAAGTAATGTAGCATTACCATGTGTATATCCCCAATCATATAAAGCAACAAAAGGTTATGTTAGCAATCCAAAACGTCTTCCCAGATAGAAAGCCCGCATAGAAGTTTGAAAAATAGTAAATATACTACATTCGGACCATTTTGCATTGCCTGGAAAATATTTGCATTGTGAAACAATCTCATAGCTATTTACCACACTATCACACTCCCACGTCCAAGACTATTTTCAACATCCTGGAAAAAAGAAACGTATCTCGGTAAAACCTCCTATTATAAGCATTGTATGAGAACAGAGAGAACAATGCCATGATGCACAAATCTCGACAACACTGCACATTGGGAAAAAAACATCAACTGCTGCTGGTATATCTAAAGAGATGTAATGCTCAGAAACTTTGGTTAAGAAATCCGTCATATTCAAGAACCACAAGAGAAAAGGAGCAAAACAAGTGAACAACAATTACATATCAAAGTCCGTCATATTTTGCTTTCAGCTGCACTGGACAAAACAACTCAGAATGGAATTGTTGAAAGTACTGGCCTCCCGAATGGGTGGAAAATTAAATGCCAGATCTTGAGGCATTAAGAGCCATCAACTTGCATTGTTCGTTCATGGCCAAAAGCTGAGCCTCTTTCTTGTCAAGAAGCGCAGAGAGTCGCACATTCTCTTCCATCAATTTTCGAACCTCGGCTTCCTTCTGCAGCTTCTCATTCTCCAGTGCAGTGGCCTTCGCAGTGAGTCTACCACATGAGCAAAAGTTCAAAACGTAAACCATAGATTCATCGAAAAAAAAATGAAGTACAAATACAGGAGCATCCCAAGGAGACTGGCGATGAGGAGGATCCTTGAATAGATCCCAAATCATCGCAGAGTTCCTTGACTTCCGCATTCTAGAGCATTCCAAATATTTTACACCTCAGGAATTTACATGGAATTATTGAAAAAACTACGACTCTATTTCCAGCACCAGATGCAGCAATTTTAGTTTCAGCAGGCTACCACAGATGCCAATAAATCCTGATGAGAATTATATTTTATCTTTCAAGTGTAGATGTATTATTCAAATGGCCAGATGAAAAGTAAAGCAACTTAATAAGTTTCTATACCGTTCAAAAAGTATTTCGATGGTCTGGAATTGCCTCTCTGATGAAAGAAGAGTCTCTCTGACACTAATCAGACTGGAAACAAAAGATTTCAGGGACTCAAAGTCTCGCTTTACTCGAGATAGTTCTTCTTCATTTTCCGCCGCCTGTCTTCTTTGCCTCGATGTCTCCTCGACCAATTCCTCAACCCTCAGACGAACTTCCTCCAAAATATTCTTGGTCCCTATAGCAAAATTTTCCATGTCTTCTAACCTTGAGGACATGTTCTCAATTTGGACGGCTTTTCTTTTGATTTCTTCTTGACCTAAGGTTGCCCTTTCCTTCTCCTCCGAAGCTTCTGACTCAGCCATAATGGCCCTCTTGACAAGGATTTCCATTACTAGTGAGACAATCTTCACTGAATTTTGCAATTCCGCCATGTAAGAAGCCTCAATTTGATCAGAAGAAGAACAGATTCCACTAAGATCAATTCCTATTCCCTCGCCAGAACCATCAAGCAAAGAAAGATCCACATTTTTCGACCAATTGGACAGCGGCGTTCCATTCCTATCCACAAGTCCAACGCCACACACGTGTTTAATACCACAAGACAAAGAAGCTAAATCTGGATTAGCCATGATCTTTGCCTTTGATCTCAAGTATGCTAATAGGACTGCTGCAATTCCAATTCTTCCATTTGTTGTATCTGCTTCGGTACTTGTGATTTTCTCGGTCTTATCAAAGGAAGCCGTCACTTCTTCTAGCCCTTTCTGTAATGCATCCATTTTAAATTTCTGCTCTTCTATTTCCTGGTTAAGTTTTTCATCTGTTAGGCATAGTCTATTCTGAGTTACAGACGGGAGATTTTCCTCTGTAGCCATATTTTTACCCTTTAAGATAAAAGGAAATGGGAATAAAATTATTAATGTAAACGATAGAAACAAAAACCCAGAAGCCAAAAGTTCCAGATACTTGCAAGCGTTCCCAGACAACACAGTTGTTACAAAAAATAAATACCAGAAGCAATCAGAAACCAAAATTATTCATGCAATGCAGTACCACCAGTAAAATGCGACGGAAACATGGTTATCACTTCCCAGCCCACAGTTAAAATCAGACAGAAAAGCACTCTCTTCTAGATCAGTTAGAATTGCCGAGCGTCATAGCAGTGAATTTCCTCCATTTACTCAATTAGGGAAGAGCACTTCGGTCAACATGAACCCACTAAATTGGCGTCAATAAAACCATCATCGTCAACCACAAACTAGTCCTTATCCCACTAGGTTAGGTTGGCTGAGCACATCATTTGTCATCAGTAGCGCCTAATATCTAGGTAAATCATATCAATTCGATATAATTTGCATCCAAATCTACTTTTTTTTTGCATGGACAAACACATGACTTGAAATTTCAAATAACTTGTCATTACCAGGAACGCACGGCTTGTTTCCTTCAACCCAAATTACAGAAACGAGTACAGTTAAAACTCCTTAATGTCGGACTGTCATCCTTTCACCGGACCCGTAAAACAAGAAAAAAGATCAACCGAAAAAACACAGGACTACAAGTCCAGATCAGATTAATTCTAACAACATGTCCCTCGCAGAAGTAACCACCGTGATCAAACCACACACAACAACCACCCCACCTTCAACCACCTCCCCCCCCGCCCCCCAAAAAAAAAATATAAAAAAAATATTAACGATTTTACAATCTGACCCACTAACATCTGATCCCCAGAAGAAACGGCCCGACCTTTACTCCCAGAACCGACTCAAAATACGCAACCCATGTTGGCGAAAGAAACCGACTGCCAAGAAAACAACACCAAACGCCCAAGAAAGCACGTACCCAACCGAATCCCGAGGAATGAAGCCGAGCCACCAAAAGGGTCGATCGAGAATTCAACCAGGACGGCAGGATCGATGAAAAGATTGGAACTTTGCAGAGGAAACGGGGAAGGGGAAGACTACGCGGAAGTGGGTATTGCTTTGAATTTTGTGGGTCGCAAAGAGTTTTTTTTTTTTTATTTTGCCCTTGAGCAGGCTCCGTCTGATTCCGATAAAACTTTACTTTCCAATCCCAAAGCAATCGATTCATTTTATTTCTACAACTACTTAAAATTCATTTATTTCTTAGTTTTTTTAATTGGCCGGCGTAATTTCTCCGCAGCCAATCGAAATGACTCAATTTTTCGTCTGCATTTCAAAAAGTTTTCCATGCCCATTAGAAAATAATCGAAGTTTGGTGAGCGGTGATGTAAGAATCTTTATATAATAATGAGACGGGTCATTTTGAGACAAAGTCCAATCCAATCTTCTGGGCTTTCCTTAATTTTCCGGAAAACCAAGGAGTTTTGTACAAGAATCTCTAATTCTATTTTTATTGTCTCTGAGAATGAAAGATACAATCAGCTGTCGAATTTGTTGTCAAGGCGAAACAGGATTACATCAATCACGCAATACCAATCTTTTTTTTTCTTCTTCTTTCATTTAAAAACGCGATTTATCTTATCTTATCTCAAGTTAAATAAAATGGATCGTTCTCTTATCAAATAAAATAATGCGGATTGCGGATGCGGCCCAATAAAACGCGTATTCTTCTAATTGGGCCTGGCGGGCTTCAATGGGCCCACTATCTACAAAGCCCCACCTGATTTAGCCCATCCGGGTCGGGTCACCATTTCTCCGCTATATAAACCCAGCAGCACTTCCTTCCTCCGCCGACTAAACCCTAACTCCAGCCTCCATCGTTTTCTCTCGATTGATGCTGTTTTCATTTCTCATTGGGTGTTTGTCTGCGTGTTTTGATGTTTTCGTGGGAAGTTGGGATGAGTTTTTGGGACGATGATGAGTTTCCGGGAAGTCATGCACCACTCTGATCGATTCTACATCGTATCCGTGCTGATAAATGTCCTCGTACCCATACCAACTGTCTGAGCCCCCCCAATTGATTTGATTCCAGGGTTTCCTGTGGATCATCATCCCTTTTCTTCCTTTTACATTTTCTTTATCAAGTTTTCAATCTGGTTTTGGCTTATGTTTCTGCAATGGTATTATGGGGCAAGGATAAGGAACCAAGTGATGCGGGTCTGAGTGGCCTAACCATGATGCGGACCGATATGGGCACGCTCGTGTGTTCGTGGGGATCAACTTTGGTTTCTGATGGTTTCTTTTCTTCTGACCCTTTTGCCTCTGCATTTACGAAGCCGCGATTTTGATGTTGGGTTTAAGGAAATGGCTAAGGCTATATTAGAGTGAAAACATTCACATGATCTTATTACTAGTATTCATGCTGGTGCCCAAATTGAAGATTGAGACACTGGACTAACTTGTTGAGATTTCATGACACAAAAATTGGACTCATCATCGTCGTCTCCTTGAAGGTTTTTCTACAGGACCTTACTTACCCTTTGAATATGCTCTGAGGAGACAATGGAGGGGTGTCTAGCTGATACAAGTTCAGCGAAGGGCCCACAAACCTGAACAGAATCCATGCCCCGATCACTATGAAGATGGAGGCATAGGCGAACTTGTTGAGCCAGAACAACAGCCCTTTCTCCCCCATGTAAAGCTCCACCGCCTTCTCTGCCGCTGTCATGTCTTCCCATTTCTTGGGTTCTGGCGGCTTAGTCCTTGCTGCGAAGTCCTGCTTTCCTGCCGAGCCGATGAGGTTCTCTTCCCTTAGCTGCCACCTTTTCCTGGATCGTCTCCTGTATCGGATTTCAAGCGGTTCCGGCTCTGGCAACGGTGGTACCTGGGACAACGTTGGTGGGTCTGGAGGAGGCCGCGTTTTATCAGCCCCATCGGATGCCCTTACCCTGAAGAGGGTCTGCCTAGGGAAGTAGGTGGAGAGTCTGGGTGGCCTCCTTGGTGGTTTTGGAGATAAGGAGTGTAGTATTCGAGCTTCCATATCTGTTAAGCTTCTGAATGGTTTAAGGACAGGAGCGTGTGGACAAGATTTATAGCTTATCCTTGTCCATTGTCACCCCCTCACATCATATATATACTTCACAAGAGATAAAAGAAAAAGGAAAAACCCACAATCACCCACAACGCCCTTTGCTTTTTAAGTTGATCAATTTACATGTAGATATAATCAAATTGTCTCGTTCTTTAAGCTACTTGAACAGACACAACCATGTCGGCTGCAGCCACGGAGCGGCAATCGTCATCCTCGTCACCGGAGGCCGTCTTCTTGATGAACTCTATGCAATCTGCCACAGCCTCCCCGTAATACCGATCCTGGTAATAGGTACAATACGATGGTTGGCGATGGTGAGGCCTGGCTTGTCCCGAAGGCGTAAAAGGAGCCACCTGCGGGCAATCTCGGTCAACGTTCTCGCAGGTTGACCTGGATACCGCGGACAGCATTATCATCCTCAGCACCGCCTCCCGGAAACGCTCGAGCAGGGACGCGGGGTGGTGGTGGTGATGGTGGCGGCGGGGCTTCGTCTTGGGAGCCGGCTTGGCTAGGCGGGGGATGCACTGGTTCATCTTCTTGGGGCTGCCTGCTCTCGTCCTTTCCATCTTTGTGAGACAGGTTTTGCTGTTACGAGGACTTATAAATGTAATGAAGATTTGGGAGAATCTTTATACAGGGGATGCAAAGGGGACTCCATTCAATTTAATGTTTTCGTTGTATGACAACTTCTACCGAACAGTTGAATTTGTCAGGATTTTAGGGTGCCGGAACTTCACATGTTTGCATGTGCAACAACCGGCGTTCCTTCATTTTATTTGTTTACTGTCGACTGACCGACCATTTAATGATAGGATGGAGGACCATTACGAATTTAATGATTACGGATTTCATTTGACTTGATAAGCCCAGTGGGCTTAATCAGGCCCAATTAATTCTCAAGGCCTTGGCCCAACTGTAAATCACGGGGGCCCATTCGAAAGATTGCCTGTTATGTTCCCACTTGATGAATCATGTGGTATGTAACACGGAAATAACCCGCCTCGTCTTATCCAAGTTCGATGGAATATTTTTCAGTAACAGAAATTCTGGGCCATGGATCTCGGTATAATTTGTTGATCAACAGTTCAGAATACAGGTTTGAAGTGCGAGAAGCTCAGTAAGGAGGTAGCCGTGGAAACACATCGGGTGAAGCGGTTACCAAGCGACGGGGCTACCAGGCGACGAGGGTCAACGAGGTGGGCGATACGGTCGATCAGTAACTATTATGGGAAAATTCCGGACGATTGTTGTCAAGATTGCTCAAATGGAAAGGAGATATTCCGTGAAGACCGGCAACAAGGATACGTAATATATGTACAATTTCATTTCTGTATATACATAGGTCTAGCCTGATATAAATAGTTGTTCTTAGGTATTGTACACATACACCTCTTTACAGACGGACATATAGTCTTTTTATCTTCAAACATTCCTTCCGCTTAAGGGTGTCTGTCCGCTGTCTTCTCCTCTCTTTCTTCAGTTATATGGTGACCACATAACGAACCTTCGAGTACAAGTTGCTCGTAGTGTCAGAGATTTCCGACGCGTTACTTTCGGAATGAACAAATCTTACGGTTTGTAATTAAGGAGCTAAATCCAAGTACTTAGTTTCGAAATCCTTGTTATTATCGGGTTCAAAAATTATCCTCACCATCGCAAGAACAACTCCCTTCATCGTGCTGTTTGTCGAGCTAGGCCGATTCGGGGACTCGGCCGTTTCAACCTCCTTACCCGGGATCACACCCTCGTCAATGATTGGTATCGTACGAGGGCGAACGTCAATATCGTACTGAGGAATCAACAAAAGAAAAAGTTTTCTCCTTATCGAATAATTGTACTCACAATCTTTAAATACTTTTAAACGCAACAAATGTGTATATTTAAATTTAATAACAAATATATGACTTATTCCCATACTAAAAAAACTGTAAACAAGAGTTTATTATGTAGCATCAATACACGAGCATTATCAATGATGGAGTTGGACAGTGGGGTTCATTGCTAGTTTTGTTGGTCATTTTTTAAATGTCTAATGGTGGTTGGGTTGTAGGGGAGACATGGTTTAGCTTTGTTCCGATCAAAATTAGTAAATAATACGCTGAAATAAGAAACACCGATTATATTCTCGAAAAGTCGGGTTTGGTAACTCCGATCTTTCTAATTCTGATTTTTTTAGTGAAGTCACCATGAAAACGAAATTAAGAAAATACAAAATACCTAAATAATTCATATACAGCGATCCTATAAGTTACATCCATTTTTTTTGGCCTAATTAGCAACTATATCATGTACTATCCGATTTTTCCGATCTATCCCGTCGTTTGAAACGTATCGTACCGTAACCCCAACTTAAGACGTTACTTCGACGTTATCCTCCGTTATATCGGAAAAATGAGGTATAGTACATGATATATTTGCTAATTTGGTCGTTATATTTTAACGGCGTCAGAGCCACGTGTTCGACACGTCGGACTCCGTCAAGATGGGACCTAACGGAGGATAACGTCGAAGTAACGTCTTAAGTTGGGGTTACTGTACGATACGTTTCAAATGACGGGATAGATCGGAAAAATAGAGTATAGTACATGATATAATTGCTAATTAGGCCTTTTTTTCTTTTTACTAACAATACAACGAAGCACATCCTCTTAACTATTTGACAATAACCCCTCCCTATTTTCCAGCCTGCTTCTTGTCTTATTATGTAGCATTTCCTTACATCGACTAGACAAAAAATTACTGTTGGCATTGATGGAGTTTTCTTCCTTAATAATTACTTTGCAAAATATTTATACAATACAATAATGACTTTCAATTTTTTTTACCAGGGTTAAGAAATTAGACTTCGTAAAACCGATTAAGGTATGCAAAACCTTTGTAAGACGAACTCTATATTGGGTGCTCTGATGTCATTGTTGTACAGTAGCCGACACTAACTATCTTAAAGCTCGAACTGTTAAGTGAAAACGTAACATGCTATATATTTTTATTTTGGCAAAATATACGATAATATCATAAACTATGCCATAAATTTCTGTTTTATCAAAATATTTTTTTACTATACGATATTATCACTATCTTTAGGTTGTAATTTTTTGTGGCCAAGTTTAGATTTTATTGTGAGAAAACCAAACAAGGCCTTAATATTGTCTAACATTTCTCCTATAGTAGTTGAGTTCCAACCTTTTATTGCATCGTCTTACAAGCCACCTTACATGTAGAAGTAACCCCACAATAGAGCCATCAATTGGCCTTCATCGATTTTACAGATTCTTAACAGCATCAATAACTACAGTCCAACTTCGACTTCCAACTTACTTAATTTAACCAATAAAATCCTATAATAAAAAACACATGAAATATTTCAATATTATTATCCATTTTTTTTTACTTTTTTTAGTCAATAATTGAAATTTATAGATTAAGGCCTGTTTGGTTTTCTTATGGTAAAATCTAAGATTGACCAAAATCAATATAAAAATAAAAGTTAGTGACAAAATCGTATAGCAAACTTTCATAATAATTTTTGATATTATCGTATATTTTGCCTTTTATTTTCAACATTGTTTGTTTCTATTTATGATCATTATTTTTTAATCTAAAATTATGCCTTTTTTCGTTTTGTGGAAATTTCACATACACAATATAAATTTCTTTCTCATTTACACCACATATAATTAATTCTATAGTTTCAAAATAAGTAAGAAATATATTTTCCTACATTGAATATTTTTATATTCTCTTTACCAAATAGTACGTATATAAGAATTAGTGAGAAAGTTAGAGAAAATTATTTCTGAATTAGGACAACTTTGATCAGCTATTGCCTCTTAATGTAGGAATTGCCCAACTCAGATGAAAATGTGTAAAGGCAGATTCCCGATCGGCTGGTTCTTTGTAAGCCTTCTCTCTCCACCGTCACAGTACGGAATCGCAACCCCCAAATTCAATCGGAGAATTGAAGACCCACCGAAAAACCCATCTCCTAAACCCCCTCTTTGTTTCTAAAGTCGAAACCTTTTTCACAAACCCTAGTTCTGGGTTGCCTCCGATTCCTAACTTCATGGGCGCTACTGTCCCCTCTTCGTAGTCTGCTACAGTCGCCCGTTAGGGCGACAGCTGAGAGTGTCGTGAGTTCTACGGCTCCGGAGTCGCCATGAGTCCTATTCAGAACTTCGAGCAGCATGCCCACCTCCTCCTCGAACCCGACCTCCGTAAGAACCTCTCGCACCTCATCTTAGTAATTTTTTGGCGGGGTTTTGGGTTAATGTTTTGATTTTGCTATTGGGTTTGTGGGCGTTGAGTTGTGGGTTATGATGGGAGTTCGGCTGTTGGTGTGTATTGAGACGGGAGCAGATGTGTTTACTTTGTTCGGCTGTTTCTTTGTACTTGTGCAGCTATGGAGAGGAGACTGTCAATGGCGATAGAGGTTCGGGATAGTCTCGAGATAGCACATACTGCAGAATACTTGAATTTCTTGAAGTGTTACTTCAAGGCGTTCTCCCTTATCCTTCTGCAAAGGACGAAGCCCCAGTTCGTGGATAATCCGGAGCACAAGCTCCGTAACATCATCGTCGAGATTCTCAACCGGTTGCCCCACAGCGAGGTTTTGCGTCCGTTTGTTCAGGACTTGCTCAAGGTTGCTATGCAGGTTCTGACTTCCGATAATGAAGAGAACGGCCTGATATGCATCCGGATTATATTTGACCTGTTGCGGAATTTTAGACCGGCGTTGGAAAATGAGACACAGCCTTTTCTAGATTTTGTGTGTAAGATTTACCAGAATTTTAGGTCGACAGTAAGTCATTTTTTCGAAAGTGGGATGGTGGGCGCTGAGGATGTGAAGCCAATGGACAGTTCTAGTTCGGATCAAGGGCTCTCTACCCCTACTTATTCTGGCAACGGGCAGCTCAATCCCAGTACTCGGTCATTCAAGATAGTTACAGAGAGTCCCCTGGTGGTCATGTTTTTATTCCAGCTTTGCAATAATAGACTTGTCCATACAAATATTCCTCACTTGTTGCCCCTGATGGTTGCTGCCATATCTATTACTGGTCCTGAAAATGTTCCTCCCCACTTGAAGCCTCACTTTATTGAGCTGAAGGGTGCACAAGTCAAGGTGAGGGTTCATATTTGATGTGATATCTTGTGGAGCAATCTAAGGTTTTGTTTATTTGAATTGAGAACTGTCTCATCAAGCAGATGAGCTGGTAGGTCATGTGGAAATGCATTACTTTGTCAATAGCGGATGAATACACATGGAAACAAAATGCCTGGATCACTAACATGGTCTCCATGATACTTTCCGATGCAAATGAAGGGGAATTTATTTGTTTTACTTTGAAAGGTGCTTCTTTGATATGTTTAATGGTTTGTCATACATATGAAGGCATAATTAGTTACTACTTACCTCCTTCTCATCCCCCAACCAGGAAAAAAAAGAAGAAGAACATTGGCACATCGGTACATGATGGATAAATTAGAATCACATGAAGAAAATATATTTTACTGCAAGTGCTATTTACGTGTCTATAATAAGGAAAAAGGAAAATTTCTATGGACTTTGTGGCTGACAAGTGGAGATCTCTAGACATGAAATTATCTGGTGAAGATGAAAGCATTAGATTATTTCAACTAGTGATTTATGCGTTAGAGTCACCGTGTCTTCATAATTACAATTACTTTTTTTGATAAGTAACTACAATTACTTTTTTTTTTTGGTAGAAAGGATAGATTGCATTCAAAAGTAGGCGTTTAGTGGTCTTAGGTTACAGATCCAGAGGTGCATGGGATATCCTCATGCAATGTTTCCAAAATGAAATCTGGAGGAAAGGCAAAAGATAGATAATTGTCCTCCTGGTTGAGAGCTGTCTTGGCTAGCTTGTCTACAACCTTGTTTCGCCCCCTTGCTTCTTGTCAGTGAACATTTTCCTGTTCCCTGCTTCTGATTCTTTTTCTGATTTCTTTTTTATGCAGACGGTCTCCTTTTTAACTTATCTGTTAAAGAGTTGTGTGGAATATATAAAGCCACATGAGGAAAGCATATGTCAAAGCATTGTAAATTTGCTCGTAACATGTTCTGATTCCGTATCGATCAGAAAGGTGACATATAGACTTATCTGATGCTACTGCTTTATTCAATTATTCTGATTCTCAATTTCATTTTTAATTTGCTTGGTAAAAAATGTTGGTGCAGGAATTACTAGTGGCTTTAAAGCATGTTCTTGGTACAGATTTTAAGAGGGGTTTATTTCCTTTGATCGACACACTCTTGGATGAGAGGTAATTATACCCTGGCTTGTCCACTAGTGTCTAAGGGAATTGAAACCCTGTCATTTTTAAGTACTCGTATCAATGCCCTTGTGTGCACTTCAAGTTTTAATGAAGCAATCCTTCCAGGCCCTAATGAGTTTCTTTGAGTCTTGTCTGATAATTTCATTCTTCTTTTACAATCAATGACTGTCCTTCCTTCCTTCTTTATTTTTACTGTTGTTGCTCTATGATAATTTGATTAGTGTTAAACGCATTTATGGCTGTTTATTTGCTTCTCTTAGAATAACTTAAAAACTCAACTTTCAGCGTGCTAGTAGGACCTGGTCAGGCGTGTTTTGATACCTTGAGACCATTGGCGTACAGTTTATTAGCGGAGATTGTGCATCATGTTCGTGGAGACCTTTCCTTGACACAGGTGGGTGGGCAACCTTTTGTAGTTTTTGAGCATGTAGTCCTCATATGACTGCGGAAACTGTTGAACCAAAAGGTACTTAGCATTGACTGGTGTTCAGATGCTTTCGGCGAGTTTCTGTTACAGTTAAGATAAGCTTACTTAGATTTTTCATATCTCATGTTTAGGAGGGCATCTTGTCAATTATCTCTGTGTATATGATTTCTTTTGGTTTAAAGAGTTGTTTTGTGCCGTGGTCATTGCTTGTTCTCTTCATGGAGTTACCTAGTTCATTTAAAGCACCTATCCATTCTATGAGTACAAGCAGGGCCTTGATTTAACTTACTTGCTCTTGATGGAAACTACGGAGGAAGTATTATTTTAGTGCTGGCTGCAGAAGGGAATTATATTTATTTCCGGAGCAATTACATTTTGTCCCCATATTTCTTACTGATCTCTTTTGCAGTTATCACGGATCATCTACATATTCTCAAGTAACATGCATGATGCTTCTCTGTCGCTTAACATTCATACAACTTGCGCTCGACTAATGTTGAATCTGGTACATACACTATTTTATGCCATTCTCTCGTGCTCGCAATTCTGTGTTGTATCCTAATTCTTTTCATTTATTTGGTTTATGAGATTATACTCTGGATTTATTTTAAATTTTGAGTTATATGTACAAGGTGGAGCCGATTTATGAGAAGGGTGTGGACCAGCAGTCAATGGATGAAGCTCGTGTCCTTTTGGTTTAAGCTTCTATTTCAATTATCTCTTTTCTTTCTTTCCTGGTTCTTTACTGGTTTATGGTACTTAAACCTTGCTCTTTGTTTACCTTAGGGACGAATACTGGATGCCTTTATTGGGAAGTTTAGTACTTTTAAAAGAACCATACCACAGGTAATGATTCCCAAGTGTTGTTATATCTGCAGCCAGACAAGTTTAGGTCCAGATTCCAAGCATCTACTGTCTCTGCCATGTTATTTTTTGTTGTTGTTGTTGTGGATTATACGAGAGACCTTATTCTATGCTTGTAGACAGAAAGGAAAATCTCAACTACATTTTGGAACACATTCTTCTTATTTAGCTTGTCTTTGGTGTCACTGCAAAAGTTGCTTTGGGATAGTGCGTGTAAGGTGTTTTGCAAAGATTACAAAACCGATATAATTGTTTTCCGGACATAATTTTATCTTGAGTACCTCTAATCATGAAATATTAGCCATTTAATGTGAATTACCTATAAAATTAAACCTCGGGAGTTTTTCTCTACAATTGTATACATACTTTGTTTCAACTTTCTCATCTTTAATCATAAAAAAAAAACTTTCTCATCTTTGTTTCTTATGTAGTCAGTTATCTGGGATATTGCTTAATTGATGGAAAAGCCTGAAAAAAGTCTCTTGTAGAAAAGCATTCTACTCATTTAACCTGTCCTTTTCATTTGATAACAATAGTTGCTGATCGAAGGTCAAGATGGGAAAGATTGTGCTTCATTGAGGGCAAAGCTTGAGCTTCCTGTACAGGTTATCTGAGAATCTATGCATTGCCTTTTGTCTGTGTTGTTTCTCTCCACTGTGTTATTATAATTTGAGTATATGCATATCCATATCCTCTCATCATATATTTCCCAGATACTTTTACCAGTGATAAGAGAGAACATTCATGATTTTTTAGCCTTTGAAAGGTCACTCTTATTCTAGATTTACAATTTTGATACCTAAAGAATCTCGAGCCTCGAGGCAGAGGAATTGGGTCCATATCCAGCAAAGATTTTTAAAATATTTCCTCAGAGTCTCTCCATCCAACCCAATCTGTCTTATATTTTGACATACTTGGACGGTTTTTCCTTGTGTTGTTGCATGCCTCTGTTTATGTATCATTTAGAATGAGTCGTATGGTTTTGCAGGCTGTTTTGAATTTGCAGGTCCCTTGGGAGCATGCCAAAGAGGTCAGTGACTGCAAACATTTAATCAAGACCTTAGTAATGGGTAACTGCACTTACTTCTTGATATCTTATTTGTTTCAGTTGAGTAGTCATGGAAGAGATGGATAACTTGTCGCATCATGTATCTCTTGAGACTCTGAGCCCTATTTTTTTGTCAGGAATGAAGACAATAATTTGGAGCATCATTCACGCACATATTCCCCGCTCACAGGTTGTCTTTTAAATTTGGTTCTCCTAGCCATGACCTGTAACCACTTTTTAACGTAAAAGATTTTATCAGTTAGATTTCTCTCACATACGGAGCTTATGTACAGGTGCTTGCTTCAACATCTGCCTTACCCGCAACTCAAGCATTTAAAGGGATGCGTGAGGAGGAGGTAAGGAATTAAGTTTGTTGAGAGTACTGTTTCCTTTATTCTGTAAGTGTGGCTGATCTTGGGGTTTGTCGGCAGGTTATGAAAGCTGCTGGAGTTCTTAAAAGTGGCGTCCATTGCCTGGCACTTTTCAAAGAGAAGGATGAAGAAAGAGAAATAATTCATCTCTTCTCTCAAATTCTTGCTATAATGGAGCCTCGAGATCTTATGGACATGTTATCTTTATGTCTTCCAGAGCTTTTTGAATGCATGACATCAAACACTCAACTAGTCCTTATATTCTCCACATTGTTGCAAGCCCCCAAGGTGTACCGTCCTTTTGCTGATGTATTGGTTGATTTTATTGTTACTAGCAAACTTGACGTCTTGAAGCATCCAGACACCCCGGCTGCAAAGCTTGTGCTGCAGCTCTTTGGGTTTATATTCAGGGCAGTTACTAAAGCCCCATCAGAATTCGAGAGGATCTTGCAGCCTCATGTACCTGTCATAATAGACGTGTGCATGAAGAATGCCATCGAAGTTGAAAAGCCTCAAGGCTACATGCAGCTTTTAAGAATGATGTTTAGGGCACTTTCTGGATGTAAATTTGAACTTCTAATTCGGGAGTTGATTCCAGTGCTGCAACCTTGCTTGAATATGCTGTTAACTATGCTTGATGGACCAACTGGAGAAGATATGCGGGAGATTTTGCTGGAATTGTGCTTGTCGCTACCTGCACGATTGAGCTCATTATTGCCTCATTTGCCCCGGCTTATGAAGCCTCTTGTTTTGTGTCTTAAGGGAAGTAATGAGTTGGTGACCTTAGGCTTGAGAACTTTGGAATTCTGGGTTGACAGTTTGAACCCTGATTTCTTGGAGCCTAGTATGGCGAATGTCATGTCTGAGGTAATCTTAGCCTTGTGGAGCCATTTGAGACCTGCACCATATCCTTGGGGTGCAAAATCCTTGCAGCTTCTAGGCAAGTTGGGTGGTCGTAATAGGCGCTTCCTAAAAGAGCCCCTTACACTTGATTGCAAGGAGAATCCGGAGCATGGTCTTCGTTTGATTCTCACTTTTGAGCCGGCAACCCCATTTTTAGTGCCTTTAGATCGATGTGTTAATCTTGCTGTGGCATCTGTGATGAACAAAAATGGTAGCATCGATGCGTTCTACAGGAAGCAGGCACTAAAATTTCTACGTGTCTGCTTATTTTCTCAGCTTAATTTGCCTGCAAAAACAGTTGATGAAGGATTTATACAGCAGCAGCTATCTACCATATTAGTTGCAAATATGGATACTTCTTTGCGGAGGTCTGAAACTTCTGATTTTAAGGTAATGTCCTTATAGCAGTCTGGCATTCCGATACCATGTAACTTTTATATGACTCCAACAGTTATAATGAATTGCAGGTTACTTTGATACTATTTTAGGCTGCCACTTGATATAGAAGTCCATAGGCTACATTATGACCAGTTTCAGTCACTTCTCGTGTGACAGTTGTTTTCTTCTGTTGGAATCATTCTACTTTTTAGGAAGCCCCCATCACTAGGGAATTATTTCAAAGTGCAATGAGAAGGAATTGCTGGGATGCTCATTCTGTCTGCATTTGGTGGTGTATTTATGTAGAAATGAATGGGAGGGTTTGACGGGTTTTCCTATCTATTTCATTTTCTTTCCTGTCTGATCTTATTTCCTATGTTTTAGAACTTGGAGGACTTTAAGTATATCTGTTATATTAGGAAGGGCGGGTAGTCTGTCGAAACATTTTTTTTAGACTAGCTGTTGACCCTCTGTTTCGACTTGATGAAATTATTAGTCAACAAAACTATTTCTTAAAAAATTTTCTTGCACCTTCTGTGGTTTTTTCTTCTATTTTTCTTGACAGTGCAGTGTGCCATGCACATTTTGGTGACATCTCCTGATGAGTGATTATGATTTGTTACAAAGATCTGATTAGTCGTTCATTTGACTCTCCACCTGGCAGGCGGACCTCGGTGTGAAGACCAAGACTCAACTCATGGCAGAGAAATCGGTTTTTAAGTTGCTCTTGACGACGGTTATTGCTTCCAGTACAGATCCAGATATAGTGGACTCAAAAGATGATTTTGTTGTCAACATCTGCCGGCATTTTGCCATGATCTTTCATGTCAACCATACAGCTTCTCCTTTGGGGGGATCCATTGTTTCTTCGAATGTCAATGTTGGTTCAAGGCCAAAAAATTCCGGTGCTAATTTGAAAGAGTTAGATCCTTTGATATTTTTGGATGCTTTAGTTGATGTGCTTGCGGATGATAATAGGCTCCATGCCAAAGCCGCACTTGGTGCATTGAATACATTTGCTGAGACATTACTATTCCTGGCTCGGTCTAAACATCCTGATGTACCAATGTCAAGAGGAGGACCCAGTACACCCATGATTGTATCTAGCCCATCTATGAATCCTGTCTATTCTCCACCGCCGAGTGTCAGAATCCCTATTTTTGAGCAACTTCTTCCCCGTCTTTTGCATTGTTGCTATGGAAATACCTGGCAAGCTCAGATGGGAGGTGTTACGGGGATTGGTACATTGGTTGGAAAAGTTACAGTTGAGATTTTATGCCTGTTTCAAGTTAAAATCGTCCGCGGCCTTGTTTATGTTTTGAAAAGGCTTCCTGCTTATGCTACTAAAGAACAGGACGAGACCAGTCAAGTTCTTACTCTGGTTCTTCGAGTGGTGAATAATGTAGATGAGGCAAACAGTGAACCCCGCAAGCAAAGTTTTCAAGGTGTGGTTGAATTTCTTGCTTCAGAGCTGTTCAACCCCAGTGCTTCCCTCATTGTCCGGAAGAATGTGCAATCCTGTTTGGCACTTCTGGCCAGCCGAACCGGTAGTGAAGTGTCTGAACTGCTGGAGTTACTTTATCATCCGCTGCTTCAGCCTCTTATAGTGCGGCCACTTAGGTCAAAGACTATAGATCAGCAGGTAATCAATTCTTTCACTTTTTGTTTACTATCTATAGTAATATCTCAGTGGTCATAGTTATTCCATTTCCATCTTCACACACGATGGGACATACAATTCCTGTTTCAAACACTTTCGCTTACTACCATGATTTAGCCTTAATCTTTGGAAAAAAAGCTGCTTAATACTATTTTTTAATGAAACCGTTTGGTGCTTGTAGGTGGGTACAGTTACTGCCTTGAACTTCTGCTTGGCACTGAGGCCTCCCCTACTGAAGTTAACTCCAGAATTAGTAAATTTTCTTCAGGAAGCCCTGCAGATTGCTGAGGCAGATGAAAATGTGTGGGTCGTGAAGTTTATGAACCCAAAAGTTGCAGCGTCTTTGACCAAGTTACGAACAGCTTGCATTGAGCTGCTCTGTACTACGATGGCATGGGCAGATTTTAAAACTCAAAATCATGCAGAGCTACGAGCAAAGATTATATCAATGTTTTTCAAATCTCTGACGTGTAGGACCCCTGAAATTGTTGCTGTTGCTAAAGAGGGTCTTCGACAGGTATTTGAAAGATTCTGGTATTTATGTATTGGAGCATTATGGTTTTACTTTTGATAATAATCATCCATTGCTCTAACAATGCTAAGTCTGGGATGATGTGGAGTTTCACATGACTTGTTTCTCTTTCTCCACCGTGCTGATTACTGTTTATAATTTTTTTTCTTGGGGGAGGGGGGTGGGGTGGGGTGGGGTGGGCAATGTGAGTTTATGCTTTTCTACGTTGGAATCACGGGAGTCTCATCGAGCTTCTGGTGTCTGCCTTCTTGGTTCAGGTTATCAATCAGCAGAGAATGCCTAAAGATCTTCTTCAGAGCAGTCTTAGGCCTATCTTGGTCAATTTGGCTCACACCAAGAACCTAAGCATGCCTCTTTTGCAGGGCCTGGCCCGCCTTCTTGAGCTTCTTTCAAATTGGTTTAATGTGACCTTAGGAGGAAAGTTGTTAGAACACCTGAAGAAATGGTTGGAACCTGAAAAACTTGCACAGAGTCAAAAATCATGGAAGGTCGGTGAAGAACCAAAAATTGCCTCTGGTAATCTCTAACTTTTCTCCATTGATGTTGTTATGTCGTCTCCTGTTCTGCCAATGGCGTCTGATTAATAATTTTTGGAATTTCTGTAGCTATTATTGAGCTATTTCATTTGCTTCCAAATGCCGCTTCAAAGTTCCTTGATGAGCTTGTAACCCTAACGATTGATCTGGAAGCTGCACTCCCTCCTGGACAAGTACATAGTGAAATCAACAGCCCTTATCGTCCTCCTCTCACGCGATTTCTTAACAAATATGCCCCACAAGCTGTTGATTACTTTCTTGCTCGATTGAGTCAGCCTAAATATTTCAGACGGTAAGAAAGATTCCTCACACAAGAAATTAACTTGAAATGTCGATGTTCTAATCTTTTCCTGAACAGGTTTATGTACATAATCCGATCAGATGCTGGTCAACCTCTCAGAGATGAGCTTGCAAGATCTCCACAGAAAATTCTAATTAGCGCTTTTCCTGAATTTCTCCCGAAATCTGAAGCTACCGGCCCTTCTGTGTCTTCTCCTGCTCCTTCATTATTGACTGAAGGAGTTCCTGAAACTGTCCCATCTGAGGATACAAATGTGGCTTCTCTAGCCTCCAATACAGTCTTAGATAGTTATTTTCAGGGACTTCAACTGTTGAAAACTCTCATAAAGTTGATACCTGGCTGGTTGCCTAGTAATACCATTGTATTTGACACCTTGGTACTTCTCTGGAAATCACCTGCAAGAATTACTAGACTTCGCAATGAACAAGAGCTGAATCTGGTTCAAGTAAGTCTGAAATTCTTGTGGAAGAGTGGCTAGGAACATATTAAAAATTGCTTCAGTTTTTTATTTGATCAAGTTTGATATATTTTTCCAGTTCTTGTTTCCTTTAAGAAGCACTACAATTTCTGATAGAATTGAGAAACAGTATACTTTCTAAAATGAATTCTGTGCAGGTAAAAGAAAGCAAGTGGCTCATTAAGTGTTTCCTGAATTACCTGAGACATGGAAAAGTTGAGATGAATATTTTATTTGACATCCTGTCGATATTCTTACACCGAACCCGTATCGACTTCACTTTTTTGAAGGAGTTCTACCTCATAGAGGTATGTTGGCTACTTAGAAATTTGTCCTTGATGGTTCAATTATGGTTTAGGTTATTATCATGCGAATATTTAATTTCCAGGTTGCAGAAGGATATCCCCCTGCCACAAAAAAGTCCCTTCTCGTGCATTTTCTCGACCTTTTCCAATCTAAACAGCTAAATCATGACCACTTAGTCATTATAATGAGAATGCTGGTCCTCCCAGTGCTTTCTCATGCTCTACAAAATGGCCAAAGTTGGGAAGTTGTTGATCCTTCTATGATAAAAACAATTGTTGATAAGCTTCTCGATCCACCAGAAGAGGTGACATTCCTGTTATTTATTTATTTGAGTTTGCAATTTCAATTTCGTTGCTTGTTAATTTGGGAAGTTAAATGGGAAAAGTATGGTTCTTTGAATTGGCCTTGTCTTGCATAGGTTTCTGCCGAATATGACGAACCTCTAAGGATAGAGCTACTGCAGCTGGCAACTTTGCTACTCAAGTATCTGCAAAATGAGCTTGTCCAACACAGGAAGGAACTGATCAAGTTTGGTTGGAATCATCTAAAACGTGAAGATAGTGCCAGTAAGCAATGGGCTTTTGTCAATGTTTGCCATTTCCTGGAGGCATATCAGGCTCCAGAGAAGATAATACTTCAGGTAATTGCATGATGGAGCATGCAGATAGATATGAGCAAAAGAATTTGTACTGTATATACACAAGATAATCTAGGAAACGCCTTTAGTAAACAACTACAGATCAGATAATCTTGTAAATGACTTACATAAACAACTATAGATCAGATAATCTTGTAAATGACTGAAGCAAAAGAAACGACAACTGTAGGCAAGATAATCTCAGAAATTCCTCATTGAAATGTTTGGAATTTATTGGGAATTGCAGGTTTCTTGATGCAAACTCTCATCTTCTGCCCTCTAATTTGCTCACTGATGAATCCTCAGGCTTCTTGAGTGCTTGAATTACCAGTTTTTTTGTGAATTGCAGGTTTTTGTCGCCCTTCTTAGAACTTGTCAACCGGAAAATAAGACCTTGGTCAAACAGGCGCTTGATATATTGATGCCTGCATTGCCACGGAGGTTACCCCTTGGAGATTGTCGTATGCCGATATGGATAAGATATACAAAGAAGATATTAGTGGAGGAAGGTCATTCTATTCCTAATTTAATTCACATCTTCCAGCTAATTGTGCGCCATTCAGATCTCTTCTACACCTGCAGAGCGCAGTTTGTTCCTCAGATGGTTAATTCTCTTAGTCGTCTTGGCTTGCCCTATAATACCACAGCTGAAAACAGGCGTCTTGCAATTGAGCTTGCTGGATTGGTGGTTGGATGGGAAAGCCGTAGACAGAATGAGATGAAGATAGCTACTGATGGGGATGCACTTGCCCTTGGCACTGATGTAGCTAACACTTTCTGTGCAAGTGATTCTAAACGCTCGTTTGATGGATCTGCATTTTCTGAAGATCCTAATAAACGGGTTAAAGTTGAGCCAGGCCTTCAGTCCCTTTGTGTTATGTCGCCAGGTGGTGCGTCATCAATCCCTAATATTGAAACTCCTGGCTCTGGAGGCCAGCCTGATGAAGAATTTAAGCCAAATGCTGCTATGGAAGAAATGGTTATCAACTTTCTAATACGGGTCAGTTCCATTTTTCTCTTGGCACAACATTGTTCCCAGGGGTCATATAAAGCAAATCCATATTTTTTTGTCCTGTAATTTGTCGGCTGTTGGTTGATCCACTGTTTTAGACTAGTCTCTCGAATTGACATTTCGACATGTAGAGTAGCAAATTATAATTAGGAGAAAAACTCTATGGAGGTACTGAAACATTTTTTTTTATACATTGCTAATATATTAGGCAAACTGCTTTTGTTGCTTGTTTTGAGGTCAGATGCCGCAAGTCCTTTTAGTTTTGCAGCTTGATAGGTATGTGTAAGCTTTTTGGCTTGACTCGTACAAAATATACAGGTGGCTCTAGTCATAGAGCCCAAGGACAAAGAATCAAGCAGTATGTACAAACAAGCAGTAGAGCTTCTTTCACAAGCTTTGGAGGTGTGGCCAGGTGCAAACGTGAAATTCAACTACTTGGAGAAATTACTCAGTTCTATACAACCGCAGTCCAAGGATCCCTCCACAGCCCTTGCCCAAGGCTTGGACGTCATGAACAAGGTGTTGGAGAAGCAGCCCCATTTGTTCATCCGGAATAACTTAGCTCAGATTGTTCAGGTAAGTGTTATACAGCAACTTATGTGGATTGTCTAATAGTCTCTGCTCTTTCACATGCCAATTGCTGGTCTTTGTTCAGATCCTTGAGCCATGTTTCAAGTTCAAGATGTTGGACACGGGAAAGTCACTATGCTCTCTTTTGAAAATGGTGTTTGTTGCTTATCCAATAGATGCTAACACCACACCACAAGAGGTGAAGATGTTGTACCAAAAAGTTGATGAGCTAATGCAGAAGCATGTCACAGTTGTCACTTCTCCCCAGGCATCCTCTGTTGAAGAAACCGCTAGTAATACAATTAGCTTTGTATTGCTTATCATTAAAACCTTAACTGAAGTCCACAAAAACTTCATCGATCCTCCTATGATAGTTCGGATATTACAACGGTTGGCCAGAGACATGGGTTTGGCAGCAGGATCACATCAAAGACAGGTTTGTTCCTATATTATTCTATACTAAAATTAAAATCACATTCTTTATTCAATCACTCACTTGTCTTACTGAGAGAGAAATTTTATCAAGAGTAGAAGCGGATTTGCCTGAAGCATAATGGAATTTTTTTAATATACTTTCTTGTAATAATATAGTAGTCAGAGAATATGTGGTCATTTGATGATCAATTGGTTCTGAAAATATTAAATTAGTAAAAATTACCAGTATATACGAGGCATAATAGTTTTCTTCAAGAAAATCTTTTTAAATGTCCCTATCTGTCCCTTGACTTATATCAAGCAACCTTCTCTTAAATATGAGCTTGATACTAGCTGTTATTTTACTAATTTTGCTGTTGGATGATTATATTTCATGAAGCTGGATAAAGGGTTGATTGATTGCAAAGAAATGAGTAAATCCTAAAAAATTGTTCAAATCCGCCCATTACGGAGTATTGCACTGAACAGTTTTCTTGATCATTGAGTTCTGTTATCTCATACTACACAGAGTCAGAGGACGGAGGCAGATTCGGCTGTCACTCCTCGTCAAGGTGCTGATGTTGGGGCGGTCTTCACGAACCTTAAAGCTGTTCTCCAAATTATAAACGAGAGGGTAATGCTTGTCCCTGAATGCAAAAGGGCTATAATTCAGAGTCTGAACAGCTTGCTGTCAGAGAAAGGTGCTGATCCCAGCGTACTTCTCTGCATACTAACTGTGATCAAGGGGTGGATAGAAGATGATTTTAGTAAGCCTGGTGCAAGTGTGTCATCATGTACTTTTCTGATGCCAAAGGAAATTGTTTCCTTTATTCAAAAGCTGTCTCAGGTTGACAAGCAGAATTTTTCACCTAGTGCTCTGGAGCAGTGGGATTGCATGTATCTCGAGCTTCTTTGTGGACTCTGTTCTGAGGATAGAAAGTAAGTAGTGATGGCATTTATTAAATCCATTGTTTATTGGATTCCTAACAGAGCTCTTAAACTTTAATTCAGGTATCCTCCTGCATTACGACATGAAGTTTTTCAGAAGGTGGAAAGGCAATACATGCTTGGTCTCAGAGCTAAGGATCCTGAGTTGCGGAGGAAGTTCTTTGCTATTTATAATGATACTGTCCCGAGAAAACTGTATGCAAGGCTGCACTATATCATCTCTGGTCAGGATTGGGAGGCTCTGGCTGATGTATTCTGGCTCAAACAAGGCCTGGATCTTCTTCTGGCAATGTTATTAGTGGACATAAACATTACCCTTGCCTCAAATTCTGCACGGCTACCTCCACTTATTACCTCGGGTTCCTCTTCCGAAGGCTCTCTGATGCAGCCACAAACTGTTGATGCTTCGGAGGGCTCGGAGGAGGCACCTCTGACTTTTGAAGGCCTTGTGCTCAAGCATGCTAAATTTATCCATGAGATGACCAAGCTTCAGGTTCATTCTCCATATATTTCTCTAATTTTATAAAAAAAATCAAGTATTTACCTCACTAAGAAGGTTTGACCTATAGATTTCTTTAATTTTGTGTGGAAAATAGAAAATTTCCCTAGGAACACATTGTTTTATGTTGGAACCTATATATAATTAGGATTACATTGACATTTTTTTGTTGTAGCTGACTTATTTATTATTTTGGAAGCCCACACTAGTGGTTGCATATTCGGCAACCTCTATTCCTCGTTGCATAAAACTTATTTTCATATAATTACTGCTTAATAATTGACTGTCCCTCTGACAAGTTTGACACATTGAATTTCTTTGATCACTAATAACAGCCCTATTTGTGCAGGTGGCGGACCTGCTTGTTCCCCTGATGGAGGTGGCTCATAATGATGCTAATGTTGCATACCATTTGTGGGTGCTAGTATTTCCAATTGTGTGGGTAACTTTACCAAAGGATGAACAGATACTCCTGGCTAAACCTCTGATTACTCTTCTTTCTCGGGGTTATCATAAGAAACAGCAGGGAAGCCGACCGAATGTCGTGCAGGCACTTTTGGAAGGGCTCCAGTTAAGCCACCCTCAACCTAAAATGCCTAGTGAGCTGATAAAATATATTGGTAAAACCTACAATGCTTGGCATATCTCTTTGTCTCTGCTTGAGAGTCATGTGATATTGTTCATGAATGAGATGAAATGCTCTGAATCTCTGGCGGAGCTTTATCTTTTGCTTAATGAGGAGGATATGAGGAGTGGCTTATGGAAGAAAAGGTCAATAACTGCAGAGACAAAGGCTGGCCTATCTCTTGTCCAACATGGTTTTTGGCAAGGTGCCCAAAACCTGTTTTATCAAGCCATGGTCAAGGCAACTCAAGGTACATATAATAACACAGTCCCAAAGGCTGAGATGTGCCTTTGGGAGGAACAGTGGCTTCATTGTGCTACACAGCTCAGTCAGTGGGATGCCTTAGTGGATTTTGGAAAAAGTGTTGAGAACTATGAATTACTTCTTGATAGCCTCTGGAAATTACCCGACTGGGTATATTTAAAGGACCATGTGATTCCAAAGGCTCAAGTGGAGGAAACTCCAAAGCTCCGTCTGATACAATCAATTTTTGCTCTACATGAGAAAAATGTAAATGGTGTTCCGGATGCAGAAAATATTATAGCAAAAGGAGTTGATCTTGCTCTGGAACAGTGGTGGCAGTTACCCGAAATGTCAGTTCATGCAAGGATTCCTCTCCTGCTGCAATTTCAGCAGCTAGTGGAAGTCCAAGAGTCTGCAAGGATATATGTTGACATTTCGAATGGAAGTAAGCACAATGCGAATTCTATTGCCAGTGGACATGGAAATTTATATGCAGATCTGAAAGATATTCTTGAGACTTGGAGACTGAGGATTCCTAATGAATGGGATAACATGTCTGTTTGGTATGATCTATTGCAGTGGAGAAATGAAACGTACAACATTGTAATTGATGCCTTCAAGGATTTTGGTTCCACGAACCCACAACTTCATCACCTTGGGTATCGTGACAAGGCATGGAATGTGAACAAGCTTGCTCATATTGCTCGGAAGCAGGGACTTTATGATGTTTGTGTGACAATCCTTGATAAGATGTACGGCCATTCAACCATGGAAGTCCAGGTATGAATATGACTTCACTCAGATTTCATGTTTCTAGAAAATTCTTATAAGCTGCAAGAACTACTCGGATAGGTTAAATTGTCTCCCAAAAGTTGTGGAAGATCAGGGACAAATTTCTTCTCATTCAGATTCAAAATGTAAATGGAATAAACATAACATTGACAGTCTGGAATGTTTTTGTCATCTTGTTGAAAACACAACCCCAGATCTTGCAAAATCTACAAGCAACTCAAGTCTGGGACATTTCTGTCCTTTAGCAACTATCCATCTCTCTCTCTCTATATATATATATATTTCTTTTCAAAAGAATAATTTGGGAGAGATACTCTTTGTAGTTTGCTGGACATTGTTTTTTATAAGGGTACATGATTTAAAACGGTCAAGCAGAGATATTTGATTATTTTGATGATTTTTTTCATCACAAATAGTATGTTAACTTCGCTCCAGGTCCAAATAACCTTAATAGTTGTTGCGTTTAAGAATTCGTAAAGGTTTGCAACCAGTAACAGTTGACTACGTTCCTTCCCTTATGTAGCAGCTCTCTTTTCTATTATTTTTCTTTTGTGTCATGTATTTACTATTTCTTTCATCTTTTTCCAGGAGGCATTTGTTAAGATAAGAGAGCAGGCGAAAGCTTATTTAGAGATGAAGGGAGAGCTCACCAATGGGCTAAATTTGATAAATAGTACAAATCTAGAGTATTTTCCTGCAAAACACAAGGCAGAAATCCTCCGTCTCAAGGGAGATTTCCTGTTAAAGTTGAATGAGACTGAAAATGCCAATGTTTCCTATTCAAATGCAATTAGCTTGTTCAAGAACTTGCCTAAAGGATGGATAAGCTGGGGAAATTACTGTGATATGGTACTTTTTTGTTTAAATTCAGGTGCTGAAATTTGCTTATTTGATTGTGATATGCTAGGTTAACATGATCGCCTGCTGTTACAGGCTTACAAAGAAACTCATGATGAGATCTGGCTGGAGTATGCCGTGAGTTGCTTTCTTCAGGGTATTAGATTTGGTGTATCCAATTCGCGGAGCCATCTGGCGCGAGTGTTGTACTTGCTAAGCTTTGATACTTCCAATGAACCTGTGGGTCGGGCATTTGACAAGTATCTGGACCAAATTCCCCATTGGGTTTGGCTTTCGTGGATTCCCCAACTTCTACTCTCTTTGCAGAGGACAGAAGCTCCTCACTGTAAACTTGTCCTACTTAAAATAGCAGCTGTGTATCCACAGGTAGATCAATCTTTTTATTGCTGTTCATGGTATCTTTTGCTGAATTGTGGTACTGAAATTTTATATTACATGGTCACTTTAGGCTCTTTACTACTGGCTTCGTACCTACTTACTGGAGCGGCGTGATGTGGCAAACAAATCTGAGTTGGGCAGAATGGCGATGGCCCAGCAAAGAATGCAACAAAATGCTGCCAGTGCCGGAAATCTTGGTTTGGTTGAGGCTAGTGCGAGGGTTCCAGGTGGGGCTGCTGTGCCTCCAGATAATCAACCTCATCAAGGCGTTCAATCTAGTGGCGTGATTGGAACCCATGAAACAGGGAACCATGGGCAAGAATCTGAGAGATCTGCTGCTGCTGAAAGTGGCACAGGTAATGAGCAGTCACTGCAACAAGGTCCTTCCAATGTTGCTGATAGCAGTCAGCAGGCCCTACGGCGTAATAGCGCTTTGAATTTGGTTGCTTCTGCTACTGGAGCATTTGATGCGGCCAAGGACATAATGGAGACCCTGAGAAGCAAGCACACTAATTTGGCGACTGAGCTTGAGGTAATTTCTTTTTACCGGGTTGAATGAGATGGTTGAAGTTCTCATATTTAAAACAGTTTTCTCCTTACTGAGTTATGCACGGGGTCTAATGTTGTTTCTTGTTGCAGAGTTTACTTACAGAAATTGGTTCGAGGTTTGTGACTCTGCCGGAAGAGAGGCTCCTTGCTGTGGTCAATGCTCTCCTTCACCGTTGCTATAAGTATCCAACTGCTACTACTGCTGAGGTTCCCCAATCTCTGAAGAAGGAGCTATCCGGAGTCTGCAGAGCTTGTTTTTCCGCTGATGCCGTTAACAAGCATGTCGACTTTGTGAGAGAGTACAAGCAAGACTTCGAACGGGACCTTGATCCTGAAAGTGCCGCAACTTTTCCCACCACGCTAGCTGATCTGACGGAGCGGCTAAAACATTGGAAGAACGTCCTTCAGAGCAATGTTGAAGACAGGTTCGCCGCAGTCCTGAAGTTGGAAGAGGAAAGCAGGGTGCTGCGTGATTTCCATGTCGTCGATGTTGAGGTCCCAGGGCAATATTTCAGTGATCAGGTAACTTTGGAACTAAACAAAAAACGCTCTTGGCATCTGTTGATGGTTGCATTGATTTTGCATCTCAACTTAATCTGCAGGAAATTGCTCCAGACCACACCATCAAATTAGACAAAATTGGTGCCGACATTCCTATCGTGCGAAGACATGGAAGCAGTTTCCGACGATTGACATTGATTGGATCCGATGGTTCACAGAAGCATTTCATTGTTCAAACATCTTTGACACCTAATGCTAGAAGTGATGAGCGAATACTGCAGCTTTTCCGTGTGATGAACCAGATGTTTGACAAGCATAAAGAATCCCGAAGGCGCCACGTTTCCATTCATACGCCTATTATCATTCCTGTGTGGTCGCAGGTGAGTGAAATCGACGGTCATATCTACTTGTTTTAAGGTGCTACTCTCTGGACCTGCAATGGATTCCTGCTAACCTCGTTTTCTGTTTCTTGAACAGGTTCGCTTGGTCGAAGATGATCTTATGTACAATACTTTCCTTGAGGTCTACGAGAACCACTGCGCCAGAAATGACCGAGAGGCAGATCTCCCGATCACCTACTTTAAGGAGCAGTTAAATCAAGCTATATCTGGCCATGTGTCTCCAGAAGCCGTGGTGGATATCCGACTCCAGGCTTACAATGACATTACGAAGAACGTGGTGACCGACAACATATTTTCTCAGTACATGTACAAGACTATGCAAAATGGCAATCACATGTGGGCATTTAAGAAACAATTTGCCGTTCAGCTGGCCCTGTCGAGCTTCATGTCTTACATGTTACAAATTGGGGGGAGATCTCCGAACAAGATATTGTTCGCAAAGAACACCGGGAAGATATTCCAGACTGATTTCCACCCTGCTTATGATGCTAATGGGATGATCGAATTCAATGAACCCGTGCCTTTCCGCTTGACGAGGAATATGCAGTTCTTCTTCTCCCACTTTGGAGTAGAAGGCCTTATTGTTTCTGCAATGGCTGCTGCTGCTCAAGCTGTTGTATCACCAAAGGTAAGCAATACCAAACTTTTGCCATTATTGCGACTCCTGCCGGAGGCCATGTCACTCAAAACTCAAATCATGGTTTTTATTGCTTTCCGCAGCAAAGTCAACACTTATGGCATCAGTTGGCCATGTTTTTCCGCGATGAGCTTCTGTCCTGGTCCTGGAGAAGACCGCTGGGGACGCCTTTGGCGTCCATTGCTGGTGGAGGTAGCATGAACCCTATGGAATTCAAGCAGAAGGTCATCGCAAATGTAGACAACGTGATTCTCCGAATCAACGGAATAGCCCCACAGTCCTACACCGAAGAGGTAAGATAGACCTAACCCTCGCCCTTTTCCCGGTATAATCAAAAGCCTATCTGGTTCTCTAACCAAATCATTTTTCTGCAAACACGAACACACTCAGGATGAGAACCCCATGGAGCCGCCACAGTCGGTGCAACGCGGAGTGATGGAACTGGTCGAGGCTGCTCTGACTCCGAAGAACCTCTGCCTGATGGACCCAACTTGGCACCCATGGTTTTAGTTAGTTAGATAATGGATTGCTGGACCTCGAACTCAAAGGCGGTAGCTTGTAGATAATGATTATTGTACATATATTTAAGCTGAGACAGGGCTGGCTCCGTCTCTCCTCTGTAATATCACGTAACAGCGAAACACCAAGCTTGTAGTATTAACCAATGTGAAGCAAGTTTAGCGAACTTGTTCTGCACTTGGCCTCCTGGCGGCCTCTCTTCGCTATAGTTAGTTGCTTCCACTCTGGCCTCGGCTTTGAAGCAGCTTCGGCCAGGCCGACTAGGTACCGTCTAGGAAGTCTGAGTGACTCGTAGCGATGCTTTCATATTTATATCATTAGTCCATTTTAAATTGAAATTATAAAACTCAATAATTTCGACTTTTTTGTAAAATGAAGCCGCGATGGATGACAATAGTTTGTAATTTCGACTTCGTTCCACTTGTTTTGGAATCCCGTTTTTGGCTCATTTTAGAGCAACACAAAACAAGAGCGTCCGATTGCGGCACCCAGGACGTATAAAGAATTTGATTGGTTAGTCGTCTTAAACCAAGGGGGAAATCTGTCTCTTTCTTCTGTAAAACTTGCCGAGATCTCGAACGGTCATAACCGGTTTTATAATTATAATTTTAATATATATTATTTAGTAAATTTTAAATTCTTTTTTTATTAAAATTAAAAGCTTCGATTGACAAAGACATTTGACCTACTTACCCAAAAATAAAGACATCTGACCTAATGGGAAAAGTTACCACATGACATGTCTCGCAGGATCATTGTTTCTATATAAAACCTAATAATAAAAAAGAGATTACATTTTTATTGCAACACGCGCTTTTGCCTGTGTCAGTCCTTTTGCTTCGCTGGTTCCTTGACCCAATTTCTAAAAAAAGTTAGTGGGTGATTCCCTCCGGATAACTCAAAGTTTGTAGTCTTGTAGCCGATTTTATTTTAGTGGAGTCGTCAACCCATTAAAATCATATTTATCTTTTTCTTAAATCGTGTGTTATTTGAACGAAGTTAGTGTGAACGGGTGGCGCGCGCTTGGGTTGCGGTGGGAGAGTTAAAGTCAGGAGGATTGCACGGATTAACAGTTAGTTTTCAAAAAAATTCGCAAAAAACGGCCAAAGTTTCGTAAATTACCGAAATCCCGTCGATGGATAACCAAGGGGGCGGGTTTTGAGAACCCGCCTTCGGTGTAAAATAAAAGGGGGCGGGTTCCCAACGATCCGGACTCACCATTAACACGCGTTTTGAGAACCCGTCATCCCATAAAGACGGGTTCCCAAAACGCGCCCCCCGGACACTTGAAAAATTTTTTCTAAGTGCACGAAGGGGCTTCCTCTTACTCCCAGAAGGGGCGGGTTTCCTATGCCCACCAGGGGCGGGCTCTTAAAACCCGCCCCCGCCCCGACTATACAGGAGTCAGCTTCTTCTTCTCCCTGACCAAAGTGCCCCCCGACCTAAAAACGTCCGTCCCTCCCCTCCCCGTCCGTCTGTGTCTACCCGCGCGTCCGTTCTCTGCCCGGCCGCCCATTCGTCGTCTGCCGTCGTTCCGCCATCCCTTCTGCCTTCCGCCTCCGACACCCGTCCGTCCATCCGTTCTCTGCCCTAGATCCGCCTCCGCCTACCCGTTCTCTGCCCTATATCCATCCATCCCTCCCGCCTCCGCCTTCACCTCCCACCATTCCGTCCGTTATTGTAAGCGTTTCATGCCGTTAAATTAGGTTTTGTCGATTTTAGAGTTATTTTGAAATTATGGTTATTTTGAATTTAGGGTTAGGTGAATTTAGGGTTAGTTCAATTTAGGGTTAATTGAAATTAGGGTTATTTGATGTTGGCTTTATTTGTAATTTTGGGTTAGGTGAATTTAGGGTTAGTTCGGCGTTAGGGTTAATTAAAATTAGGGTTATTTGATAGTAGTGTTATTTGATTTGTGGTTATTTGAATGTAGAGATTAATTGTAAATTTTTTAAATAATTGTAGGTATTTGGAAGTCGATTGAAGCCGTTATTCTCTATATCGTAAGTACTATCTTACGTTTCAATGTCGCACGTACATTTACTGTTGTATGGAAATGGGAAGGTTATTCATAGTAGTGAAGGAGTTGGTTATAATAGGGGTCCGCTGAAACGTTTAAAGGTATCGGGTGAAATCGATTATGTGCAATTAGAAAGGGTTATCTCTAATGCAATGAGATTGAATGAAGGAAGTAGGTTGAAAATATGTCATAGATATCCCGTTCCTTCGTATACCGCATCTGGCATTAAGTTTGTGTTAGTACCTATTGGTGATGATGAGGATGTGAGATTGTTGTGCGAATTTGCTATGTGCAATGGCGATCGCATTCAAGAAATATATGTTACATCAGTTTTTGCTCATTATGGCAATGAAGAGAGGGCAGGAAGTTCAAGAAGTATGCATGGTGGTAATGTGGGGAATGAGATCGTAGGAGTAAATGTGAATGAGGGGAGCTTTAATGTGCATGACAACCTTGTAAATAGGAATGTGGGTGAAAGTAGTCGTCGGTTGACTCCGGTGATCGAAAGATGTAGCCGTTACGAAGGGAATGATGGGGATGGTGATAATGAGGAGGAATGTGATAATGAGGAGGATGATGATAACGATGGGGATGATGATAACGAAGGGGATGGTCATGAATATGATGATTATGAAGATGGTGATCCGTTTGATTGTTTAGAACGTGACTTAGGCGATCAAGGAGTGGTAGGCGAAATGATGTATCGGCAATATGAGAATGATATCCTTGAGTCTATAGTGAATTCTGATAATGACGTCGATACTGATGAGGAAATGTTTAACGGAGTTGATTTGGAAAACGATAAAGAAGGGATGAATGTCAGTGCTAATGATGCTGGTCCATCTAGAAGACGGTTTGAGAAACCTCTACCTTTCTATCTTGATAGTGGTGATACTGGGAAGGTGATTATGGAGGAGGACGATGATGTTATGATTACAGACGATCCTGAATTTGTGGTTGAATTTCGTAAAGGGATGAGGTTCAAAAATAAGAAGGAACTCATTAAGACGGTGAACACATTCTGCATCAAGAACCATTACAATTACGATATCATTGAGACGGATAAGATTAGGTGGGCCGTTATCTGTTCGGAGAGTGGGGGTGGTTGCAAGTGGAGATTACGCGGGAGGCAACGTTCTGGTAATCATGAGTTTGAAATAACAATTGTTGGTGAGCCACATACATGTTTAAATGCAACGCTTACTCAAGATCATCCTCGGATTGATTGTAACTTCATGGCTCCATACTTTCGTACTTTTGTTAAGGAATCTCCAGAAGTGAAAGTTTCGTTCCTACGGAATGTAATAAAGGAGATATTCGGGTACGAAGTTAGTAGGAGACGTGTATGGGATGCGAAGAGGAAGGCAATTTCACTTTGAATACGGTGATTGGGATGAATCCTACAATGAGTTGCCGCATCTTCTTAATGCAATTAGAATTGCCAACCTCGGAACAATTATTGATTGGGGTGAATGTTGTAATGTTGGGGAAGTGGCGGTTTTTTATTTTCAGAAAGTGTTTTGGGCTTTCGGTCAGTGTATTCAAGCATTTATGCATTGTCGGCCGGTGGTGAGCATTGATGGCACTTTTCTATATGGTAAGTAGAAGCATAAATTGTTAATTGCATGTTCAATGGACGGAGAGAACCATATTGTGCCGCTTGCTTTTGCTTTGGTTGATGAAGAAAGCTACGACTCATGGAGTTGGTTCCTAAGATGTCTGAAAGGGTATGTTGTCGGTGGTAGAACGGGAGGTGTATGTTTAATTTTCGATAGACATTCTGGAATACAAGCGGTCGTGAATGATCCTCATGATGGTTGGACTCCTCCGTTTGCACATTGGCGCTTTTGTCTTAGACATGTTGCAAGCAATTTCAATGCGAGGTACAAAAATGTAGTATGTAAGAGGAAGTTGGTAGCCGTAGGGAGGAAATCAATGACTTTGAAGTATAACAACATGATGAGAAGCTTGTTTCAAACATTGCCAGAAGCTAGCGAATTTTTTGCAGAGATGAGTGCAGAGCAGTGGACTTTGAGCGGAGATGGATTTTATAGATATGGTCTTATGACTACGAATTTGAGCGAGAGTTAGAACTCCGTTATCAGAGGTGCCATAAATCTTCCGGTTTCTGTTCTGGTCAGAAAAGTATGGTATAATTGCGTTTCATATTGGATATCTCGACGAGATGATGCAAACTCTGCATTGTAAATTGGCGAACGTTTCACTAACGTTTGTCAAACGAGGTTATGCAAAGGCATGGAGAAAGGCAAACGATACGAAGTCGTTCTTCTCGATCGACAAGAGGGTAGATTTGACGTCAAGACTAAAGGAAGACATCGTGTGAAATATGTATTTCTCCAAAATCGTAGATGCAGCTGTAAGAAGTGGCAAATATTTCGCATACCTTGTTCTCATGCGTTGGTATGTTATGCATTCTTGCATATTGATCATACGGCTGCCATTAGTCGATTCTACTCATTCGAGTGTCAGAAGGCCGTATATGCTTCTCGTTGGCATTCTTTTGATTGCAAAGAAGACTGGACGGAATCTTATTTCCCTAGAGTCAATCCTGACCCGACAAGGGTCAGGCCACGTGGGCATCCAAGGTCATCACGTATACATAATGAGATGGATATTAGGGTTCGATCTCGGAGTAGTAGTTGCTCATTATGTAAAAAGGAAGGCCATAACCGACGTAGTTGTCCTAATCGTAATATTTGTAAGTTCTTGATCATACGTTTCGAAATGCTATTACTGTTATATTCTTATGTTGTCCTAATCTGCTTAAATTGGCTTACAGGAAATGCATCCAGGGCCAAGGAAGACAGATATCCTTCATGGTCAAGGAGAGCATCGATCGACGACTGTATGAGAAGATGGATATAATATGGTAAGTCAATTTGTTTACTTTAAAATTATTATATATTCATACATTGTTTAATAATTCGTATTCTCTTTGCAGAACAATGTTCTAACATGCCGTAGGGTTGAGAAATCGCTAAAGGGACTTGCTAGCGATCTACGTATGGATGTCTATCTCCGTCAGGCAGGATTCTATGGAGTGGCGAAGCTTCCATTTATCTCTCTGGATTGGGCTTTGATCACTGCGTTAACGGAACGGTGGAGACCGGAGACGCACACCTTCCACATGGTGCACGGTGAGATGACGGTGACCCTACAGGATGTTGCTATTCAGCTTGGATTGCCTGTTGATGGTGATGCAGTTATAGGTGACACCTCGATATCGGCAGTCGAGGTGTGTCATGAGTTGTTAGGCCGTGTACCTGCTGGAGATAATATTAGGTCGGGTCGTATTAGACTTAGCTGGTTGGCCCAAAATTTCTCTGAGATTCCAGTAGATGCCACTGAGGAGGTGGTTCAGATGTACACGAGGGCGTACATCCTTCAGCTTATAGGTGGTATGTTGTTCACTACTAAGTCGGACAACTTAGTACACATATTCTGGTTGCCACTATTAGCTTATTTAGAGAGGACGGGACAGTATAGCTGGGGTAGTGCATGTCTAGCCTAGTTATATAGGAGCTTGTGCAAGGCGTCTCACCATAAGGCGTCACAGATCGAGGGCCCACTCATTTTACTACAGATTTGGGCATGGGATAGATTCCCGCATGTAGCGCCTTTGAGACGTCGATCTCCTTTCGTAGAGGATATGCCTCTTAGTTATCGTTGGGCCGTAGCCAAGGATGTGCGCACGGTTACGACACATGTGCTTGCATCGTACAGAGAAGCCTTCGACAGGCAAAGCAGTGATCAGGTACACCTTACGATTGAATAAAGTAATTACATTTGATTGGTCATATCAGGTCATTTGGCATTCCTACCCTGAACAGTTGATAAATATGCTTCCAGCTTACTGTCGGTCCGGCCAGATGATTTGGCATGCCCGTGTACCCCTGATATGCTTCTACATTGTGGAATGGTATTTCCCAGATAGAGTAATCCGCCAGTTCGGCGATCTGCAGCTAGTACCCGATCAGTGCGACAACAGCAAAGCTCTTCATCGCATTGATCTTCGCGGAAAGAATATGAACAACTGGAGGGAGATCCACCGACAGTTTGTGAATATCTGGGAAGATCGGCTCCACGATGTCGTGCCGCTGGACTGGGATTCACGGAAGAAATATTCCAAGTGGTACGCGAATCATACTCGGCAATATATTTTCCATACGGGATCCATGTTGGGGAAAATGGTAAGTACATTACTTCTTTCTATTCGATTTTCCTTGTTTAACATATATTCATTTATGTCATTCTTATTGTGTGACAGCTGAAGAATTTTAAAAAGATCAAGCTACAATCTGACCAGCCGGAGCTCGTCTCTCTTGCCGAGGACTCCATGGAAATGCTCAGAGAATACGGACCGGTTCGACTATATGGTCGAACGGGCGGCTTGGAAGACCAACCGGCGTTTGAGTTCGTGCCTCCACATGATGAACAGCACTTCGAGGGCGATGCTGGAGGAGGACAGCACTTCGAGCCAATTGACGAGGAGGACATGCCACATGAAGGACAGCCCTTCGACAGAGATGTGGACATGCCACAAGCATATGACGATCCCGTATTTGACGAGGAGGGTCATGAAGTGCGGGAAGGGATGCTTATATTACAAATTACTCACGTGGATGCCGAGTACTGCACGCCACATTTTGAGGTTAGGTCGAGTTCGACTCCTGGAGCTCCGGTTAAATGAGCGGGAGAATTTGGGTAAGTTCAATAAAATTTTGAAGTTTCGTTATAGTTAAACTCAACTAACATAACCGTTTTAGGTACGACCATTTCAGAGAGCCATCTCAAGTTACACAGCTATTCCCGAGCGACTCGTCGGAGCAGCGTCCCGTTCTCATACCATATGTAAGGAGGAGATCGAGTAGACGTAGAGGGAATTAGAACTGTCTTCGTATTTGTAAACCATTATGTACTTTGATGTTTGGATGTATTTCAGTGATGTTTTACATATAAATCAGTGCATTTTCTGAGCTGTGAAGTGTTTCCGATTGTTGTAACTAAAAATATTTCGATTGAACAGGAATGGTTCCTAAAACAAATTACACTCCAACATAGTCGGGGCGAGGAACCCTTGTTAAAGTAAGAGAGGGGAGGGTTTTGGGAACCCGCCCCTTTTGGGAATAAGAGGAAGCTCCCTCGTGCACTTGGAAAAATTTCCAAGTGTCCGGGGGGCGCGTTTTGGGAACCCGTCTTCATGGGAGGACGGGTTCTCAAAACGCGCCTTAATGGTGAGTCCGAATCGGCCATAGGGGCGGGTTTTGGGAACCCGCCCCCTTCCATTTTACACCGAGGGCGGGTTGCCCTCTTTATTATCCCGGGGGCGCGTTTAAAACGCGCCCCATCGACGGGATTTCAATAATTTACGAAATTATGAACGTTTTTCGCGAATTTTTTTTTAAAATAACTATTCATCCGTACAATCCTCGGTAAAGTTAGAAGTGGGATTTTTTTTACTGAGGGAGACACAAAGTCCGAGGTACAACCAGTCCAATGATGAAGTGTGGATGTGCTGGATGCTTGCTGGCATTGTCTTCTTCCCTCTCTTCATTCTTTTCTTTTCAAAACCTCTTTACACGTATATATATATGAACACCCCCAACAATCTCACCCATCTCTCTCAATTCACACAAGCAAAGCACCACAATGGCACTCTCCATGGCCCTCGCAGCATCCTTCATGATCTTGCTCTTTACTTTCCATATTTCTCAAGCTCAATCTCCGGTATGAAGGAACCCCCCCCCCCCTTCCTTAATCCCCCTTGTGCACTCTGTAACCCATAGTGTGTTGTGTTAACTTATAACAATGTCTGCAGGTCGGCGGAGATGCCGGTGCAGCACCTCCGGTTCCACTCCCCCAGCCCCAGCCAAAGCCCGTGCCTCAACCTCAGCCCCAGCCAAAGCCTTCACCCCCACAACCCGTGACCATAGGTATTATGTCTTCTTTTTCTTTTCTAGAGAGATCATGTCATAATTCTAGCAATAGGGGGTTAGTGTTCATGGATGATCGTGTTAGATTGCGGGGCGGAATGCGGGAGAAGGTGCTCGAAGACTAAGAGGCCGAACCTGTGCAAGAGGGCGTGCAACAGCTGCTGCGGAAGGTGCAATTGTGTCCCTCCAGGCACGTCCGGGAACTACGACGCCTGCCCCTGCTATGCCAACCTCACCACCAAGAACAAAGTCAGGAAGTGCCCGTGATTCGCTGCGTGTATCCCCCGGCGTTAGTCAGTCGATGTGCCTGCGTCTTGATCTCGTTTGGGAGGGTTGAGTCTCATGTTCGATCTCCCCGGGACTGGTTTGGTTGGTATCTTTTCATGTTCCTGGGAACTTAAGTTTGATGTCAGCAATCAATGTCCTATTCATTGCAGAAGTCCTTTTCTTCCTTCTTACCTGGGGACTTGTTTCATTGTAAATTTTTAAATTTATTTGTTGGCTTAACTTATAAAAACAAATTATTCATGATTATGGACCTAAATTCAACTAATAAATTTTAAAGATTAGTTCAGAAAAATATTTCGTAAAATAAGATAATAAATTTAAAATTAATAAAAAATACAGGATCATACTTTAAACAAGAGTTTACAAATACAATAAGAAGCGCTCCAAATTCGATTTATAAATCCCTAACACCAACAAAACTCTCATCACGAGTGTAGTAATAACAGCCCACCACCATGGCCCATGCGTCTGTGCAGAAAGACGGGCGGCTACACTTCGACTCGGCAGAGACATGGGCGGTCAACTCTGAGGCAGAGAAATCCAAAGCCGCGGTGGACGTGGAGTCGGTGGCCGGCATGTCCTGTGGCTAGGCCACAGTAGAACGAAGGAGGCAATCATGTACCCAAAGGCTGAAGCCAAGAACAGGAAGCAGGAGTTGTGGGTAGATGACGTGGAGGGCATCCAGGCCCTGTACATTACAAATCCTTATTTCAAGATGAGTTTATTAATGGAGTCAGAGAGATCAGGTAACTCGGGAAGAAAGAGTTAAGATTTGTTTATGGGGATGAATAGTTGGTGCTGTTTAGCGGTAGTTCTGGTGTTTGGGTGTTTTTATTTTCACACGACCGTGAAGGAAACCCAAGTTAAGAATGACAATTTTGGACACGATCCATAATTTTTGTGCTCGAGTCGGGCTCTAATGGGTTCGTGTCATTGTCATATCAACTCGTTATACACGATCCATAATTTTTGTGTTCGAGTGTGGCTCTAACGGGCTCGTGTCGTTGTCATGTCAACTCGTTAAGGCCCGTTTTGAGTCGTGTTCACCTTACTCGTTAATACCCGTTTTAACAAAAAGCATCAACTATTCCCGAACGCTAGCTTTTCGGTATTTGTGAATGTTTATCGATTTCTCTTACCTTTTAGCTCATGATCAATTTTATTGATTCTGTAACATTTATATTAAAACAAATCTTCTTACAGGAAATAGAAATTTGTCTACAAGTGCACAATCATGGTATACATTTAAAGTTGTCATGAACGTCAAAATGTTTATTTTTCATAATTTTATCATGTAGTTATTGTATGTTTTGCTTGTTGAATCATGATGCAGTTCGAATCTCAGGTATATTTTACATTGAATTTTTTTGTGTCTAACGAGTCGTTTCATGTCTACTCGCTATAAAACGGTTTGTATTTGGATTTACTCTAATAATACATTAACGGGTCATCTTCGGACCGACATATTTCGTGTCATGGTTTATTATGTCTAAACATAAATAAAATCTGTTTACCCATTTTAACACCCCTAGCCCAAGTCTCCGAACTCTTAGCGTGTGGAGTTGAGGGAGAAAGATGGTGTTTGGCACAAGGGGAGATTTTTTCTAAGGGAAAGGAAATCGGCTTAAAATTCAGACTCGATGTTTACAACATGAAGTTGGAAATATTATTTATCCTAATTAGACAAATATTGTTTTTATAATGTCGACCAGGGAGGTTCTTTCCGACTAAATGTAAAATAAAAACATAAGCCCATTGTTTTACTTCTTGGGCCCAAATCACGCCGGCTCCAATATCAACTTGTTATGGCAAAAAATAATAATTATTTACACGTTAATTGTTCGTATTTCATTAATGTGTTTATAGAAAAAAAATACTTTATTGCAAAAATAATGAAGAGATATTACATTAGGAAACACGATGCCCAAAAAAGGAAAACGAAAAGCAAGTTGACGAAAGTTGGACTTAATTCCCGAGGTTAGATTATTGACTTGAAGACCCCATTTATATTAAAGAAAATAAATGACAAAATGAAATATTACAGTTGTTACGGTTCATGGGAGGTATCAGGCAACTCTTAAAAGACTGTACAAATAATGTAAAATATTAAGAAATAACAATCTACGGTTCCACGTTTTTCGGGAATAACATGAAATATCAAGTAATATCATATAAATAACGCATATTTTATTAATCTAATAAAATTTAAGAATGAAATTGATCTAAATAACTTTACTTTATAAAATTATTAAGTGCCCCCACATAAATAGTTAATTATTATCCGCATGCAATTAATCATGTGATATTACAAAGTTATTTGACTAAACAAACTTATAGTTTACACTAACATACACTTTTGGTGTATTTCTTTTTATGTGATACAGTCCATATAAAATTGCCGAGTAGTATTTTCAACACATTTTTTATTACCCGATTTGTAACGAATAAATACTTTATATCACCCTCATGATACCCAATCTCAATTCCGTTATGGTAATTTGCGTGATCTTTCCTTAGAAAATAATGCGTACCCTAATCACGCCTTAGGCTCGTCTCCCTGAAAACCTCAAACATATTTAATCGTGAGAACACACACACCTTCAACCGTTCCAACACCATGTCGTCGTGTTCACGTTTATAATCATGCCCGAATGAGGAGGCTTCACCGGGATTGTTTCCTTTTAAGACGTAGTTGATGGTTTTGTGATGATTTGAGGAGGAAACAAGTTAGGAGAGGAGAAGAAGGAAGTGAAGAGGCCGCCTGGCACCCCTGTTCGCTCCGGAAGTGACCGCGGACACGGACAAGCCGGATCCAAACACGTCGGAAATCTCTGGCACTACGGACAACTGGCGCCCGGAGGATTCGTTGAATGTGTGGTCGGCATATGAAATGAAAGAAAAAAAAAAAGACAGCGGATGGGCAGCCTTAAGCAGAAGCACTTACGGACGCCATCGACGATGCCTTCGGAAGTGATCAAGAAGACAGGAGCACAAAGAGAGCTTGAATGCTGAAATGCTTGAAAAGATAAATTTACAATATATCCGTCTGTAGAGAAGTGTCTTATACAATGCCTAAGAATAAGTATTTATACTAAGCTAGACCTACGTATATATGATAAAAAAATATTGCACATATATTACGCTTCATTTGCTGCCGAAATATCTCCTTTTCATACGAGCAATCTTGGCAACAATCTCATTCGAATGCTGAGATTTTCTAGAGTCTTCCTTAACAGCTAAGTCGATCAATCGCATCGTCCATTGGCCTTCATCGTATAGTTTTCTCGCTCGCTCAACCAACTGTCGCTTGTTGCTTATGCTGTCCCTTGTTGCCTGGTGACTGCTTCGTCCAGCAAGCCTTCGCCTGGGTTTTCGTTATCACATTCTTACTGAATTCCCGTTCTTTGGACCTACATTCTGAACCGTTGATCTACAAATGAGACAAAGAACTGTGGCCCAGAATTTCTATCATTAAACAGCCAGCAAACTCGCAGTCAGTCAGATGAGATTTGAGGGTCGGATGGTCACGTGCACGACTGACTGACTCTCTCTTTTACGAGTTTTTTTAGAGATTTTGACTTTTTGTTTCCCCCATGGCTTATGGGGAAACAAAATCTAAGGACATTCTTAGTTTAAAGTTTAAAGTGTTGACAAGCTTGGTGAGACAGGCTAAAAACATCTACCTTTTTGGGAATCCTCCTCTTTCGTATCCATGTAAAAAGTAAGCCCTACCTATTACTATTGTCAAAATGAAATCCTTAAGAAGAAACGCGTCTCTACTGGCTTTTCAACGAAAGTAGGGGGTGGTCTTTCGGACGAGTTTGGTAAGTAGGCAACGAGGTGAGTTTAAAGGAAAAGGTCGTCTCTTTTTACCCCTAGTTTTGTAAAGGGCTACGAATTCAAAATTAAAAAAAAAAAAGTTAAATTATGAATATAATATTATTTTTAAAATTTTAAAAGTATATAATTTATTTAGTTTTTTTTTTCTCTGCCCGTTAAAACATTTTCACGAGTCCGACATGATCCCTCTCCCCCCACCTAATATGGTATGGTTGTGAGTGCCACCACCTTCCTTCCTCTGCCCCATCCACTTCCGTTCTTAATATAAAGACCTCGAAAATAAAAACAGAAAACTCAAAGCTTCTGGAGAAGAAATGGCCCAGAAGCCCAAGACTCTGGCCTCCCTCTCCCAGGAGAAGATCCTCCAGGCCAGCTTCGTCAGGGATGAGGACGAGCGCCCCAAGGTCGCCTACGACCAATTCAGTAACGACATCCCCGTCATCTCCCTCTCCGGGATCGACGATGTCTCCGCCCGTGCCGATATCTGTAAGAAGATCGTTGAAGCCTGCGAGGACTGGGGCCTCTTTCAGGTGGTCGACCACGGGGTCGATGGCAAGCTCATCTCCGATATGACCAGGCTCGCTAGGGAGTTCTTCGCCCTGCCCCCTGAGGAGAAGCTGCGGTTCGATATGTCTGGGGGAAAGAAGGGCGGGTTCATCGTGTCTAGCCATCTCCAGGTTAGACGTCGGTCGTTTGGTCGGTCATCGCTCAATTTGCCCTGTTTTGGGGTTTGATGTTCTGTTTTTCCTTGGGAATTTCTGTAGGGAGAGTCGGTGCAGGACTGGCGCGAGATCGTGACCTACTTCTCGTATCCGATCAGGAACAGGGACTACTCAAGGTGGCCTGACAAGCCCGAGGGATGGATTCGGGTGACCGAGGAGTACAGCGAGAAGATGATGGGGCTCGCCTGCAAGCTCCTTGAGGTCCTGTCTGAGGCCATGGGACTCGACAAGGAGGCCCTCACCAAGGCCTGCGTCGACATGGACCAGAAGGTCGTCGTGAACTACTACCCCAAGTGCTCCCAACCCAACCTCACCCTCGGGTTAAAGCGACACACCGACCCGGGAACCATCACCCTCCTGCTCCAGGACCAGGTCGGCGGCCTCCAGGCCACCAGAGACGGTGGCAAGACCTGGATCACCGTCCAGCCTGTTGAGGGCGCCTTCGTGGTCAATCTCGGTGATCATGGACATGTATGTATCGGCCCACCTCCTAGGCTTCTCCCCGTCTACATCTTACATGATCCATTAATTCTTCGAATCGGGTGCAGTACCTGAGCAATGGGAGGTTCAAGAACGCGGACCACCAGGCGGTGGTGAACTCAAACTGCAGCAGGCTGTCGATAGCGACTTTCCAGAACCCGGCACCGGACGCAACCGTCTACCCCTTGAAGGTCAGGGAAGGGGAAATGCCAATACTGGAGGAGCCGATAACGTTCATGGAGATGTACAGGAGGAAGATGAGCAAGGACCTCGAGCTCGCGAGGCTAAAGAAGCTCCTCGCCAAGGAGAAGGAGGAGCTCAAGAACGTTGAGAAGGCCAACCTCGAGAGCAAGCCCTTGGACCAGATCTTGGCCTGAAACCTCCCGGAAAACTGCCCTTAAAACTTTTAAGACTCGTCAAACATCCTCGGATTAGGTCCGATTTCCTGTTTGTTGTTATAAGTTGTGCTAATAAAATTTTCGGTCCCCATCCACCGGTCTGGACTACAACTTAAAGCCATGCTCTCTCTCCGGCCACGTTACCGCGTCAACCGCCTGCCGCCCTGTAGGACGATGTAATTGGCAGGCACGTTGCCTGTTGTTCCGATGACGGTTTATTATCCCGTAACAGACAGCTGCATTGAGTTACTCTTACTTGGGATATTTAAAAGATTTATGAATCAAGACGGAATAATTACAAAATTTGCAGTTACTTCTCTCAGTCAGTGGACTGATAGGGAAGAGATGGGATGACGAGCCATTTTTTATGGGGAGAAACTTTGATTACTTAAAAGCGAGATTAAATGGATGATGCGCGGCCTTGTACCATTTTAATATAATATTGTAAAAAATTTTGTTGTACATTTTGAAATTTCAGAAATAATATTCCAAAGTCGAAATTTATAAGTACGAATTTAGTTATGAAAATCGAACTTATAAATTCCGACTTCATTTTTTTGGAAATACGACTTTATTTCATAAATTTAGAAATATTTAACATATTTGACATACGTGGATCCACAATTACATCAAGGCTTGTTACCATTTCTAACTCACTCGTAGGAATATTTGAGTTTTTGATATTGTATCAGAGGCTTATGATACAACTGCCGCGAAATTAAAATTACAAAAAAAAGGCGATTCTCAATTGCGATATTAGTTTGAATGATGTATGTCGCGATTGAAAACCGCATCATTGACTTCAAAATGAGTGTTTTGGTCTAGAAGAATTATAAAAAGTTCTTTTCTAAGCGTTCGAGTGTCACGGCTATAAATTTCGAGAATTGTTTTCAACTGCGACACTCGGACACTTAGATAAAGAATTCTTCCAAGTATTCCAGTGTCGCGGTCTAAAACCACGACACTTGTTTGAGCGTCAATAATGTGATTCCCAACTGCTACATACCTTCCTCCAAGCTAGTGTTACGATTATGAATCGCATTTTCTTTCTTAAATAGAGTGTCGCGGTGGGCAACATGGGATGTGTTTTACAAATTAAATGTATTTCGTAAAATATTTTAAAACTAATTGTATTTCCATAATATCTACCCCGAAAACCATCACTAGGTATGCAAACAGAACTATAATAGTGATGTATAATAAAAACATATGTATCAATTAGTATAAAATAAATTAATGTCAGTGTTACAATTACACATTATTTTTAGTGTAAGTATCTATCGAGGCAGGACATGCACCACTTTTTTCTCATTACCATCCAATAAACCTAAACCAACCATCAATCCCCATCAATTACGCAATTAACAATAATAAACAACTCCATCGACACACATAAGCATGGCGATGCCCACCCAAGTTTTATGCGAGATAATTTATTTATTTTTTATCTCTCGGTGACACTTGTATTCATAAATCCAATTAAAAATTATACCAACTTTTTTTAAGCATTTCATAGATAAGACCAAATCCAATCCACATCTTCATTAAATAATTTTTGTTATGCGTTAGATATTCTTTTATTGGATCATATTTATTCGGACACTAAAGTAATTTGTCGGAATGGTCGCGCCGCGCCGACTGGACTGGACGACGAATATCTCTCTCCCACCCGCCCTCTCTCTCTCTCTCTCTGTCCAATGATTTGGTCCGGTCTCAAGGTCGTCGCTTTGACTCTTTCCCTCCCTTTTCCCGGTCTTCCTCCACGAACCCACCTCGCAGTTCCTTCGGATTTTGAGGAGGCAAAGGTTGGGGTGGAAGTGGAGAAATAATGGGGCTCTGCGCCTCCACCACGAGGGTGATCGCCACGGCCAAGCCTAAAGCTCCGCCGACGGATGATCGCCGGAAGCGGAGGGACGTCGACGGCGTTCGGAAGAAGAGAGTCCCGTTGGACGGTGACAATGATCGTAGGAATAATGAGGGCGGGGACGTCGGCGGTAATCGGAGGAAGAAGGGCGGCGGCCGAGGCGGATTGGTGCCCTGCGGGAAGAGGACTGATTTCGGCTACGACAAGGATTTCGACCGGCGGTACACGATCGGGAAGTTGCTCGGGCACGGCCAGTTCGGGTATACGTACGTCGCCGTGGATAAGGAGACTGGGGATCGCGTAGCTGTCAAGAAGATAGAGAAGAATAAGGTGAGTGTTTCTTTTATATTGAGGAACGATTGTTTGTTGATTGGGATGGTGTTCCTGTACGGAGATACGGCCGATGATTGGCCTGCTACGATTGCGAGTAGAATTGGGTTGTTTCTATTTATGGAATTATATGGTTTAGTTTGTCAATGCCGTTGACTTGAAGACTTGGCAGGGTTTTTTTTCAGCAGGCTTGAATCTGTGGATTTTCGGCTTTGTGCTTTGTTTGATCACTTACCTGTCTTGATGGAAATTGTCTTAAATCAGTAGTGATGTCAACCTTCATCTTGCGCCATCCTGTGCTTTTATAAGGGAGACGAGGGGGAGTATCTTTACTTTTGAGGCTTAGTAGGAGCATCCTTTCTTACTTATACTCGAATTAGCTCTTCCTTATTTGGTGTGAAGCTTGTTTTAGGCTGACTACCACTCATATAGTTGCAAGCTTCAATTTGAAATGTTTATCGGCTTGAAGATTGTTTTCTGGTAGCTTTCTGTTTTTTCGCTTTTCCTTTTCTAAGTTCATACTAGACTAGAACGTATGCCCCTTTATATAATGCATTTAGAAGGCTTGAAGTTGTAGGATTGGGCTGCCATGATGCAAATTTATTCAAGGGAAATATTATCCTCTTGGATGTTGGTGGCAGATGGTACTTCCTATCGCTGTCGAAGATGTAAAGCGAGAGGTCGAGATCTTGAGAGCTGTAGCTGGCCACGAGAATGTAGTTCAGTTTTACAATGCATTCGAGGATGACTCCTATGTTTATATAGCCATGGAGTAAGTTCTGGTTTGGTTCAAATTACGCTCTTAATGAGTTGATGCCAACAAGTTATGTCCTTTCTTGTTGGTTTAAATTATAAATCTTTTTAACTGCGTAAGTTCATCAGGTTGTGTGAGGGTGGTGAGCTACTTGACAGAATACTGGCCAAGTAAGATGAATCCATTTCCAACAGTCTACGAAATCTTAAAGCTTTCCCTCTAAACCATAATGAATGAAGAAATTCCTCTGACAGGAAAAAGGGACGTTATACAGAGAAAGATGCAGCTGTAGTTGTCCGCCAGATGCTGAAGGTTGCCGCAGAGTGCCATTTACATGGTTTGGTGCATCGTGACATGAAGCCGGAGGTATCAAGTTCATGTTTGTTGATGATTGATTATAAATCTCTCAAGAGATTTTTTTTCTTATGTTTGTCTCTAATCTGTCTGGCTGTAGAATTTCCTGTTTAAATCATCCAAAGAGGATTCATTTCTGAAGGCCACAGATTTTGGCTTGTCTGACTTCATTAAGCCAGGTGAACTACTGTTTCCTCTCCATGCTCTCCATTTCTTCCTTGGCAGCAAGCAGTAGGCAATCGCTTCCATAGTATCTTGCTGATCCACGGCCGTTTTCTTGGACCTTTTCTTTTATGGTTCTGGGTATCCAAAAAATGTGAGGCTTTTTGTCCCAAATTATCTTTGCTAAGCGAGAGGTGGAATATTTGCTCTTTCATCAAGTAGCATTTCGACAGCCAAATTCTTCGGCTTTCTCATTTTTCTCTAAGCAATCTCCAAATCTTTCCTGTCAACTGAATACAGGGTCAAAATTCCATGATATTGTTGGTAGTGCCTATTATGTTGCTCCTGAAGTTCTGAAGCGCAAGTCTGGGCCGGAATCAGATGTATGGAGTATTGGTGTCATTACCTACATTCTACTCTGCGGGAGGCGTCCGTTTTGGGATAAAACCGAGGACGGCATATTTAAGGAGGTTGTTTATCTTTTCATTTCTGCATAATTTCATTCTAGCACCAGAATAGCCTGCATCCCAGGTTATATAGAAGCTAAATAACGCCTCAGACTGCCCATGATTAACAGTTGACCTTTACTAGAAGCTTGTGTTGCTCATGTTCAACTGCTGTTGTAATATGTTTGTTGCATTGTACGTATCTACAGGTTCTAAAGAAAAACCCTGATTTTCGTCGCAGACCATGGCCAACCATTAGCCATAGTGCCAAAGATTTCGTGATGAAGTTGCTGGTGAAGGATCCCCGTGCTCGGCTCACTGCTGCACAGGCCCTCTGTGAGTTTCTTACTTCTATCACAAGGATACAAACAGTTAATTTGTAATGAGATCCCGTTTCTTCTCTACCGTTGAGTTTCTAAGTCTAGGCCCTAGAGTTTAGGGTCTAAACCCTAGACCTTAGAAATATAATCAGCATCCCTTAGATTTATCTTCTCCCTGCTTTCTTGACTTGATTGTGTTAATTTCTTGAACTACAGCTCACCCTTGGGTTAGAGAGGGAGGAAATGCGTCAGAGATCCCCATCGATATTTCTGTACTCCACAATATGCGGCAGTTTGTAAAGTACAGTCGTTTGAAACAATTTGCTTTGAGGGTAAGTTAAAATCTTTGTATTGCTTCTAGCCTTGGGACATAGTATTCTGACATTTCTTTAGTTCAAATGGGCCCATTTCGCAAAATGACTTTTCCTCATTCATTTTCAGGCACTTGCAAGCACTCTGGATGAAGAGGAAATTGCTGATTTGAAGGACCAATTTGCAGCGATTGACGTAGATAAAAATGGTTCAATAAGCCTTGAAGAAATGAGACAGGTTCTGCTACTTAATATGCCTCTTCATGGATGACTATAATAACAAAAGTCTGATTAACATACTTTTCCGTACTTAGATGCATATTATTATTGACTTTTTCTATAGGCGCTTGCAAAAGATCTTCCCTGGAAGTTAAGGGACTCACGTGTTCAAGAAATTCTTCGAGCGGTATTAAATTCAATGTTCATACATGCATGCTTGGCAAAGTTTCTATCTTCCGTGCACCGGTAAGTATAACCAGATATCCTAGTGCAGATCGACAGCAACACGGACGGCTTGGTGGATTTCTCTGAGTTTGTTGCGGCCACATTACATGTTCATCAATTGAAGGAACACGACTCAAAGAAGTGGGAAAATAGATCACAGGCAGCTTTTGACAAATTCGATGTCGATAAAGATGGCTACATTACTCCAGAAGAACTTAGATTGGTGAGCCAAGAATCCTCATTTGTGATATCAGTCAACCGTATATATTCCACATTGCATAACATTGCTGCTGATTGGTATCCCTTGCTAACTTCACAGCACACGGGTTTGAGGGGTTCCATTGAGCCTCTACTAGAGGAGGCTGACATCGACAGGGATGGGAAGATAAGTTTATCAGAGTTCAGAAGGCTGTTGAGAACTGCTAGCATGAACTCACATAATCTGCCTAGCCCTCGGCAAATGTAGACTCCAACTATACGGTTGGCTTCTCTCTTGGTTGCTTGAGTGCTACACTCCATCCCTATATTATAGGATCCAATATCCTTCCTCCATTCATTCCGGAGCTATGGAGGTTCTGGGTTGGTTCGGATGTTGTGCGAGGGAGATGAGATGTTTCTGGGTCCAGGAAGGAGCTTCTACCAGAAGCAGTTTCTTTCGTGCCTGCAGCCATCTCCATCCCAATATGTGTATAAAAGAACAGGGTTCCGCACAGTTATGTACAAGCAGATGGAAGACAATTGTGACTGTTGCTTTCATACATAGGACATAGGGAAAGAAAATGAAGTCTTGTCCGTAAACTGATGTGAAAGGGCTTGTTTGGTGGCTGGTAAGAAAAAAAGGAAATGTTCTTCGTCGATGGACATTTCCATGTTTTGCTAAAAGGGTTGGTCAGAAGGACCACTTCATTCTCTTATTCGCGAGATTGAATCCGAAATATCACTTAACCTCGAAATTATAGACTTACCCAACAAACTGAGACCTCAAGACTTCATAAGGGAGCAAAGAAACTGTGATTAAGAAGCAAAATCCACGAGCCATAATGCAATGATGATGAGTTTGTTCTCAAACAAATTATTTGATTGAAAGGTCAAATTAAAGACCAAACTCCTTGCTTTGAGACCATCCTCCTGAAATGTGACAGACCCTTCAAAACTAAGAATCTAACAGCCGGAGGGGGGCCGCGATTTAGCCGTTGAATCACTAATGAGCAAAAAATAAATAAAATGTACGAGAATAATTGTATGGGATTGATGATTAATGAATAATGATGATGTAGATCAATTAGGGAAGGAGATGAATAATCCTTCGATAATTACTATAATGCCCCCGGTGCAGGTGGGCGTTAGTAGTCTGTCGTCGTGAAGGGCGAGAAGGTAAAATCACAGGGGACGGGGAATTCAGTTAGAACCGTCCTACTAAAGTCGGTTGTACTACGAGTGTGTGAGTGCCCCTGCTCCGCCATAACCACCTCTTCCCTCCTCTCCCCGTCATCCTCCTCCGTCCTCCGTTTAGAAGATCGGAGCCCCTTCGGCATGTGTCGTCGTTCGTCCTTCTGATTCTTCCCGTCCAGGTGTTCTGAGGCTTCTGATCTTGCTCGAACTCAAACGCCAATCCGCAGGTTGGATTTCAAATTTCCTTAGTCCATTTGGCGATCTGCACAGAAAAATGTGGATCATGAGCTTGATTTTAGGTTGGGTTTAGCTTGACGAAATCCTTTTGAAAACTCTGAGGTTCTTTTTTTTTTTGTGGTGCTCTGTTTGTTGCTTGACCCTGTTGTTGACTAACTGTTGCAAATCTTCCGCAATCGTGAATTGTGTCTGGCGGAGTTGGATTTAGTGTCGGATTAACTTGATTACCCGTTGGAAAAATGCTAAAGGTTTTCTGGCTTCAGTGTTGTCGACCCCGTGCTGGATATTCTTGTTGAAAAGACCGTACGAGGAATGGGTGACGCGAGAGTAGTGGGATGCACAAAAATATCTTCGTAATTTCGGTTCTTTATTGAAAACTTGATGATAATGGAATTTGTGATACCAATTCACTTGATGCTCGAGGAATAGCCCCCTCTTCTCGGTTCAAATCTCAGTTGATCTTGAAGTTACTTAATGATCGAGAATGGCTTAGTTCAGATGCATTGGTTTGCTGAACTCATTTTCGTGCACTTTGCAAGGTGTCGGATGATCTTGACCTGCTTTATTACTCTTAGATCTATGAATTAAGCTTAGGTCTGATGGAGCTAAGATTATTCTTCTCTCTGTGTTCATGGCCGCATGGTACTGCAGGAAGTGTGAAGATGCAAAGTGAATATAAATCTGGCGTTGCAATGAGCAACCCTGTTGCAGCCACTTTTGGGGACGATTTGACCATTGGCTTGGCCAGTACCGTCACGACTACTATGGCTAGTGATTTCTGTGGACAGCAAGTCAGTGACAATTCACTGTACTCTCTCTCCAACATGGCGTTCCTCCCTCCTTATAGCTCAGTTATTAGCCCTGCCATGGCTTCATCAATAGAGATAACTTCAACATCCCAATCCCAAGCATCGAGAAGGTGCCTGACATCAGAACAGCAAGACCTCATAAACTCTCACGCTCTTTGCCTCTCACACCTCCACAATGCAGCCAAGGAAGTGTCATCACTCCGTGAAGAGAACTTGAAACTCTGCTCTATCAACCACCGCCTGTCGCTTATAGCTCAATCGTATCTCAAGAACCCTCCTGTTCCTGTGGGAGGAGATGGCACTGACTTAGGAGCTGCTGCAGCAGCAGTCACGGCTTTCGATTTGGCTAACACATACGGGAGGCTGAGTATTTCAGAGAATGGAGTAGAGAAAGAGGGGAACAGCAATCAGAGTCCGACAAGTGTGATGGAGGGTTCCGAGGTTGACAGGATGACATTACCAAAGAGCATTTCTGTCAGATCAAATGACCTCTGGAAGGGAGCTACTGGTCAGAACCCGGGAGAAGGAAAGCCACCAGTCACTGTTGGGAAGGGGCGTGTCCGGGCGGGCTGTTCTTCTGGTGCAAGAAAGGTATGGCTTAATTGATTTTTAGGCTAAGGAATATTCTTTCAAGTGCTTTCTATGGCAACCAGTTGAAGTATTTACTGGGGAGTGACGATTTATTCCTTAAGAGTTAAGTTGCCTTCTGGATAAATGCTGCTGCTGTTGGATTAAGGCACAAGCAACTGTTGAATAATGAAATGGTTTTTTATTAGAGTTTAAGAGATTTGAGGTAGTAAGCGCCCATTAGAGTTGCTGTTAGTTGTGGGGCAAACCTAATTGTTTAGTTCTTAGGTCGATAATCCTCCGATTTCCCGACTAATATATGCATTGATGGGCAGCAAAAGGTATATGTGCGGGGAGGGAAGAAAGAGGAAGCCCCCGTTGAACTGGAGGTGTACAACCAAGGCATGTTTAAGACTGAGCTGTGCAACAAGTGGCAGGAGACAGGAGCTTGCCCGTATGGAGACCACTGTCAGTTTGCTCATGGGATAAAAGAGCTCCGCCCAGTTATACGCCACCCCCGATACAAGACGGAAGTCTGCCGCATGGTCCTTGCCGGCAATGTCTGCCCTTATGGCCACCGCTGCCACTTCCGTCATTCGCTCACGGAACAGGAGAAGCTCACCAGCATGACTCCGCTGCCGACAACTGGGGAACTAGATGACTAATTTCCAAACACAAAAACTATCATATTTCCAAGGGAGGAGGACAACAAAGGCGCTTTCTGGAGAAAGGTGGGCATTTTCAACATTGTGACTCAGTGCCCAATTCTGTTGGTGAAACATATTACCTGCTATTTCCTTCTAGCAATTCCTTGAATGAGCATATTGGGAAGACAGCAGGGCAGTGAAGGAGTTTCCACGTAGGTGTGTGATTGAACTAGTTTTTTGGACCGTGAGATATTCTTTCTAGGCAAATATTTCTTTACCCACATGCTGTATACACTAAGGATGGAGAGTTTTGGGGGTAATTACAATACAAATCGCATTTCTTTAGTTAGGAATCAAACCAGATCTCCTTGAATGATTCGGCATTGAAAGCAAAGCATGTCTATGCCAATGAGAAGTTACGGAAGTGACCAATTAAAAAGGCTACTACGGACCCACAACCTGGTTAACCAGAAGAAATTGCCCGACACCATCATGTTCCAGATTTCGGAATGTCCTCCACGCTACTAGATGAGTCGTCCCGGAGAAGTGAAATCTTATTAGATGAGCTCTCGTCGCCAAGACTTCTTTCAGTTGCTTGCTTACCGTTCCTTTCTCCGGTTGATTCCTGCACAAGTAATTAATGGTCAAGTATCTGATGCCACTATTCCCATGACTTACGTCCCAATTTACCTGTAACTGACCTTTTCCTTCGAAGTCCCAGGCATCTTAAGCTCGAGATCCGTTGCCACATTGTTGGAATTGTCAGCTGGGTCAGCATCATCAATTATCCTCTCACGATCTTGGGATCCGCTTTGTTGATTAGAAAAACCAGAACTGGATGCGTGCTGAATAGATGGGTGCTCTGCTGAGGGATTTGCGGGCAATGTGTAGGGGATAAATGCCGAACACGGCGCAGGAACGGTGGTCGGATTCTGACTTCCGAAATACGGGAAACACTGCATTGGGGGTGCATGCATTGGGATCGGACCCGGAAGCATGGCTATGGGAGCCGGGTATGGGTAAGGTGGTGGAGCCATAATAACGGGCATGTCAGTTGCAGACCATGGGAACATAACCCTAAGTCTTTGCTGATATTGAAGGTTGAGGTTTTCAATTTCAGATTTCATAGCTGCCTTCTCCTCTTTAAGCTCATTCTTCTCCTGTGTCAGCTGTTTAGTCACAGTGAGTACGTCATAAGTAAACTGCCAACAGACAACAGGTATTGGTCATAAACGGCACCTAGGTCACCTCTCTAGATTCCTCTGTCAGAGATGAACACTCGGCCTTCAACTTATTTACTTCCGAGGCTAAATCATTAAGCATCTGGATAGTGTCAGCGAGAATAGTAGCCTTATCATTTTTTGGCCCATCCGGATCTGCAATTCAAAGATGAATATATGCAATTAGCTTTATGGCGAGGAGGGAGTGATACTACCCACAAAGAAGACATGGGATTTTCGATTTAAGCCACGGCTTACCTAAGGTGTTAGCCAAATCAATGAAATGATCGTTGAGTCTATCCCTCCTCAACTTTTCACGGTCCGCCTTCTGAACTTTCCTTGCTGCAACCAGATCCTTCGCTTCCCCTTCCCCCCTTTGGCTGTAGAAATGGCCACAAAAACCGCAAAACAAAATCCAGCTCAATTATCTAACCATATCAATCCACGAATCCTCCAAATCTCGCATTTCGGGAGTCGTCGATCCTAATCCCCCTGTCATCAAGCAAATCTAACACCATCAAACTCACCAGGGCGTATTACTAGCCAACACCAATCAGCAGATCTTTCTCTTAACCCCATTACTGTCAAGGCATCACTTGACCCCAGCACAGAGTATAATTCAAACACCCAAGAACAAAATATTCAAACTTTCCCAGAAATAAACAACAAACAACACGACCCCAGAAAAATCAAACTTAGCAATACCAGGTCTCAGGATGTGAGTGCTGATGAACCGACGCCGCCGAGGAACCCACCAAACCTTTCCTCCATTTCTCCATTATCCCCAGAAACCGACTCACCGGACCAATCCCATTTGCCCGAACATATCCATTACAGCCCGAATTCCCCAAGATTCAGATTTCCCCGGGGCTCGGATTCAGGCATTTTTTGCCGACAAAGGAGTGTGCTCTTCCCGTCATCCCCGACAACCTTCTGCTCGTGCTGTCCACGAGTCATCCACGAACTCGAAATCAACGATTCTTTCTGCGAATTCGGTGGGCCGATACAAGCAGGGCCGAGCTATTTGGATATAGCCAGGGCCCATCCGACAACCTCGTACTCTTATAGTTCTTCCCAGTTCCCCAATCTTCACTTTCCCGGTGCTGTCTGGCGGGGTAGCAAGGACCGGAGAATTGAGGAGGACGATTGCGGCGGTAGTGGGCGGACGATGAAGATCGTCACGTACAACGTCAACGGGTTGAGGCAGCGCATAGCTCAGTTCGGTTCCCTCCTCAGGCTTCTCTCTTCCTTCGACGCCGACATCATCTGCTTCCAGGTCAGTCGATCTTTCAATCCAACCCCTGCGATTCCTTTAGTTTATTTTTGTTTTTATTTTTGTTGGATTATCGGGGTGTTGGGGTTGCGGGGTAAAACAGGAGACGAAGCTCAGAAGACAGGAACTCACGGCAGACGTCGTCATGGCCGACGGTTACGAGTCCTTCTTCTCTTGTACGCGAACCTCCGATAAGGGTCGCACTGGCTACTCAGGTGATAATTGTCTTTCAGTTATTGTTTTTGCGTGCTTACTGTGTGGTGGTTCTCTGTGAGGGTCGTTGTGTAAAGTTACCCCCTTCTTTGTCAGGGGTTGCGACGTTTTGCCGTGTGAGGTCGGCTTTCTCGAGCATGGAAGCGGCACTGCCCCTTTCTGGGGAGGAAGGATTCACGAGGGCTCTCCGAAATGGGAGAGTTAAGGAGGATGAAAGGGATGCTTGTGAGGCAGAAGGTCTTGAGGAGTTTGCTAGAGAGGATCTCGTGTGGGTAGATAATGAGGGACGTTGCATCATCACGGATCATGGCCATTTCGGTAGGTGATTGTCTACCATGTTACCTGGATTTAATGTTTACTTTTAGGAGTAGTCAATGATTGTGATCTTTTGCAGTTCTATTTAACATATATGGACCTCGGGCTGGTTCCGACGACATGGACAGGATTGAATTTAAGCACAAGTTTTATGACATATTGAAGGTAAATACTGGTTTCATGACTGTACTGTGATAAATCTCTTTATTTATGAGGTTTATTGAAGTGAAATGTTTGTTTCTTAAGCCAAATAAATGGTTTATAATCTGGTCCCACTTCTCGTAAGGCAGAACGATGTATTTTCTCTTTGTGACACAGCTAATTGTGCTGTAGAAAAGATGGGAACACATCTTGATGCGTGGAAAGAGAATCTTTGTTGTCGGTGATTTAAATATTGCCCCTTATGCCATTGATCGATGTGATGCTGCGCCAGATTTTGAAAAGAATGAGTACGCTCCTAATCCTTCTTTTTTTTACTGTTGTGAAATCGTATCTTTAATCATAGTAACGTTGATCCTCTTCCGTCTTCTATTTAAACTATCTGTTTCACTGTTTTCATTTCTGCTACATGCCTCATAGGTTTAGAAGATGGCTAAGGTCAGTACTTGTCGAAAATGGAGGTCCCTTTGTCGATGTTTTCAGAGCTAAACATCCCGAAAGGTCTGACCCTTTCATCTCCTCAAACTGTGCTATAGATTGTCTCGTCACTTTTGATGTGGTGATAATTTTGGATGTTAGAAATAATGTGTAGTAATATACTTTGCAGAACCGATGCATATACATGTTGGCCCTCAAATACTGGTGCAGAAGAGTTCAATTATGGTTCGAGAATTGACCATATCCTTTTTTCTGGATCCTGTTTACACCGGGACTTTAATTTGACAGATCATGATTTCATTACCTGCCATGTTAAAGACTGTGGCATATCAACGCAATATAAGCGCTGGAAGCCTGGGAATGGTCCCAGGTAAAGTCTGTGCTTGCTAGTTGAATGATATGTTTGATCCTCACTCATCCTGTTTGTGGATCTCTTCTTCCCATGCAATGTCTGCTGACTAATGGCAGGTGGAAAGGAGGATTGAGCGCAAAACTGGAAGGTTCTGATCATGCTCCTGTGTTTGTGACTTTGGCGGGCATTTGTGATATTCCCCAGCATGACACACCGTCCCTATCGACAAGATATCTCCCCATGGTTCGTGGTGTGCAGCAAACAATCGGTACAGAGAAGTGCCCTTAACATTTGGAGTTCCCATTGATAAGTTACATTTTATTCCTCATGGTTAGAAATTGGTGGAAATTGCCTGTGATTGCCTTACTTTGGCGAGAGAAGTTCTTGAAGGAACTCTGTTGGCCATTCATCCTGTGAAAGAAGGAAATTGTTGTGCTGGTAGTCTAGTTTTTAAACAGCTGGGAAAATATGGTCAGAGTCAAAATCCTCAACTACTTGAAGGGAAACAATTTTTACATTTTCTGATGGCTCATAGCATTATTTCTCTTTGGACCTAAATGTGAATGTTGGGCACACAGAGAATATCATAACTACTACTGCTTTTCCATATTTATGAGGATGTTCATGCCTAAAATGTGTCTTATCAGACATGATTTGCTTTTCCATTCATGTTTTACTCTTCTTGGCCTCACTCTAGTTCCTTGGATCTTGTAGCCTCGGTACTCATGAAGAGACGAGTTATTGAGGAATCCCAACTATCCTCAAATTTATCCTGCAGTAAAGTTATCGAAATAAGTAGTTCTACCAGCTCCATGAAAAGATCATTTGTTAGCTGTGATGGTTCAGAATCCAACTCCAACAAAAGTCATCTTTCCTCTCAAGAGTCTGTTGATGCCCAGCCCGACAGTCTACGCGCAACAGGTCTTTCTTCGAGAAATGATCCGCAGAATGGAACAAAAAAGGCCAGGAAAAACCAAGGATCCCAGCTTTCACTTAAATCGTTTTTCAAGAGAAGTGCAGACAGTCAGACGGATACAGATAAATCTGTGGGATGCCCTTCGCCAGGTCCAATCTGCACAACAATGACTAATCTAGAGAAATCAAGTTCAGATGACTGCGGTATTGACACAGCTGTTTGTTCTTCTGTGGAGAAGGAAGTAAATAATGTTGCTTATAAAGAGTGGCAGAGGATACAACAAGTGATGCAGAGTAGTATCCCACTGTGCAAGGGACACAACGAGCCTTGCGTTTCTCGCGTGGTGAAGAAGGCTGGTCTGAATTTTGGCCGGAGGTTTTACACCTGCCCTCGCGCGGAGGTATTCCTGTTCCCTTCAATACACCCTTGTCATGCATTTTGGACATATTATGTGATATCTGACAAACAAGTAATCCTTCCGCTGCTGCCCTTGTTTTGTGGCTGGAATGAATCCCCGACTAACGATAGTTCGAACTAACAACAGTCCCTCAACGCATTGCAGGGTCCAGCATCTAATCCGGAAGCTAATTGCGGCTTCTTCAGATGGGCTGCCTCAAATTTTAAGCGGTAGCTCCTCTGACAATAAAACCTGCTGCTCCCCGTTTCGACCTCAGTGTTTTGCTGTAGACTTAAGAGGGTTGAGTTCAGCCCTGCGAATCGAACCACGTTCCTCCGATGAGCCTGCCCAGCGGTAGCTACTCCTGCAAAGGGAAGACCACTCTGGCGCTGACAGGTCTACAACTGTATTTTGTATACTGTAGGCAAAAATCTCATTGTGCAGTTAGTTGTAATTCTTGGATTTTCCTGACCGGGTTGTAATCTGAAACTTTCTTTAACTAATTTTTGAAATGAACCTTGTTTTCTATCCAAATCTTTTGTAGATGTAAATGAAAAGGACTGAATTGTAATAATAGTTTTAATTAAAGGACCAAACTCTGTAGAACAGAAAACTTCATCCCCCCCCACCCCGACCTCCCCGTTCCCTGCACTACTATCCCTCTCTCCGCCGCCTAGCCGGCCGGAGATGGCGGCGGCGTCTTAGTCTTCGGGTGAGCTGCCTTCATGTCTGGCTCCAAGCATCTCTACAACCTCAACCTTCACCTAAGAGGCCTCATCCGCTCCGACCGCTTCATAGACGCGCTTGAGCTCTTCGCCGTCACCAACTCCGACGCCGCCCCAAAGCCCGACCACTACACCCTCAGCACAACCCTAACCGCATGCGCCCACGCCGAGGATGCCTCCTTCGGCTCCCAGCTCCACGCCCGCGCCGTCCGTACGGGCCTCCTCTCCTTCCGCCACGTCGCGAACACTCTCTTGCTCCTGTTCTCCAGGACTGGAGAGGTGGGTTCTGCCGACAGGCTGTTCTGGGAAATCCCGTCCCCTGATGCTTATTCCTGGACTACGTTGTTGTCTGCCTGCAGTAAGTTGAGTTACGTTAGTTATGCTTGTCGATTGCTGGATTCGGCGCCGCAAGGGGATGTCGAAATTTGGAACGCAGTTGTGACCGGCTGTGCCAAGAGTGGCGACGAGGATGTTGTGTTCGGTTTGATCCGTAAGATGCATAGGATTGGCATCGGGTTCGATAATTACTCTCTTGCTTCTGTCTTGAGCTGTTGTTGTTGCGTTGGGTGCTTCGACTTTGGAAGAGCCGTGCAATGTCTGGTTGTCAAGGCAGGGTTTTCAAACTGTGTTTCTGTTGTTAATGCTCTCCTTAGTTTGCACTTTGAAAGTGGAAATGCTGGGGAAGCTTGCCGAGTTTTTGATGAGGCGGAATCCCGCAATCAGATTACTTACAATACGATGATTGATGGTTTTGTTAGCTTGAATATGGAGGGTGAGGCTTTGCAGTTGTTTAGAGGGATGCAGGAGGCTGGAGTTTATCCTACCGAGTTGACTTTTGTGAGCTTAATGGGTTCGTGTTTGAGTAGTTTGAGGGCGGGGCAGCTCCATGCTAGGGCCTTAGTGCAAGGCCTTGAACCTTGTACTTCCGTGAGCAATGCTGCTATCACCATGTATTCTAACTGCGGTGATTTCAGTGCTGCTCACAGGGTCTTTAACAGATTGGGACGTAAAGATCTCGTCTCTTGGAATGCCATGATTTCTGCCTTTTCTCAATCGAATGGTGGGGCATCAGCAATGTTGTTATACAAGGAAATGAGTAAGTTGGGGATTCAGCCGGATGAGTTCACATTTGGAAGCCTGTTATCTTGCTTAGAATTTTCAGAATCAGTCGAGATTCATGGGATTTTGCATCAGGCTGGGTTGATGGTCAATATCCAAGTCTCCAATGCATTAGCTTCTGCATATTCGAAGCATGGAAAGATGGAGGAGGCCTATCGAGTGTTTCTCGAAATGTCGTCCAGAAATCTGATTTCTTGGAACACTGTTTTGTCTGGTTTTCTGCTGAATGGGTGTCCTGAAAGAGGCTTGTTGACTCTCTCTGATCTCGTGTTCTCTGGGCTCAAGCCAAATTCTTATACCCTTAGTATGGCATTGGCAATTTGTGCTGATGCCTGTTTCTTGAGACATGCCAAAGAAGTCCACGGTTACATAATAAGAAATGGCCTCTCTTTGGAAACCTCATTAGAAAATGGTCTTATTACTGCTTATTCAAAATGTGGGTTTCTTTCTTCTTCTTTGAAGGTGTTCAATGAGATCATCGAGAGGGACATTGTATCTTGGAATGCACTTATCTCTGCTTTATCTCAACACGGAAGAGGGGAGGAAGCTGTTGAATGTTTCAAGAAAATGCTAAAGGATATTGCATGCCAACCTGATCCAGCTACTTTTACTGCACTGCTCTCGGCTTGTAGCCACTCAGGTCTGGTAGATGATGGAACCCGAATATTCAATTGCATGGTCCATACATATGGACTTACTCCCCAAGAGGACCACTTGTCCTGCATGGTCGACCTTTATGGGCGAGCCGGTTATCTCGACGAGGCGAAAACAATAGTTAATGGTTCATATGCCAGAGAACCATCTAGCTTATGGACTTTGCTTAGTGCTTGTGCTACACATGGCGATTCGCAGCTCGGAAGAACAGTTGCCCAGTTGCTTCTTCAGAAAGAGCCCAATGATCCATCAATATATGTGCTTCTGTCCAACATATATGCGGTTACTGACCAATGGGGTGAGGCGGCTAACGTGAGAATGTTGTTGGAAAAGACTGGAGCTGTCAAATCACCTGCTCATAGCTGGTTGTGTGCTCAATGAATCTATATGTACGCATTACATGCATTTTGAATGATGGGCAAGGTTCCAGAATCAGAGCAACTAATGTCCGTAGCCTTGCTTACAACATGCATCTCTCAAACCTCACAAGACGGTCTGCAGGGTCCCTCACTCCTACCGTTATCTGGTTGGCTTTGCTTCTTGGTGAAAGCTGTAGCTCCTGTTGGCAGTGAGATTACTACAGTTGTGAAGAATGGTCAAGCTCAAAAGTCAATGTCCTTAAAAGGGAAACATATGTGGGTATCGACTTTCTGGTAAGCTCCTTGTCCCTTGTCTTATTATCTTTGGTTTGCTCATGTTGATGGCTGTAGTTTATGCTCTTCGGCACCTCTATCTACAGGGGTTATTTGTTCTGCACTTGGGCGAAAGAAATGGGATCTATTTGGACTGAGTGTGGAAAGGAACACTTAAGTGTTTGCTCTTAAAAGTAGCGTTGTTATGATGAAGTTTTATCGGCCCACGCCTTTGCATTCTGTATCTTGATTGGTGGCCTGAAACGTCTGAAAAACTGAATGGGGTTTACCAAAAGAGTCAAATGGATGCGGAGTATCATTAGGTACGATAAAGTTTCTCAGGTGTCCATTGTTCATAATTCATTTGGTTCGATGCTGGTGACGCACTCGACAACGTTGCAGGATGACTAACGTCTTGCACAGACGGCACAAGTAGTTTTCTTTTACCCTAGAGCTTCTCAAGGACACGTGATTCAACTACTGGCTTCTGATTAGCCAATCAGCTCCATTACTTTTGACATCTATGATTTTACAAGGGACTTTCAAGTTTGCCTCAGAAGCCAGATCATTATGGATGGCGAGCGCAGATGAGATGATGGTCAGTCCTCGTCCATTTTGATGGTATGTTGCCATTAATCGTCGGTAGTATTATTGGAAATTGCATATCCAAATTTTAGGGATGTGGCTTCAATCTTTAATGGTTAGTGGTCCGAGGGGAGTACGTCACGGGGCCACGCATTTTCCTGCAGGTCTCAGGGCTGTTTAAAACTAGATTTTTAGTGTTATCATATTTGTTATTACGGTATAATTAATTGTCTCACGATGATTGCACATGATGATGTAATTTTATTGCCATTTAAAATAAAACCACGAGTGGATCATTCTTTTCCTTATATATTGATGAATTGTCATGACTTCCATCACGCTGAATGAAATTATTTCAGTACCTACGATACATAACAGTTCCCACTGTATGAAACTATTTCGTTTTTCGTAAAACTGTCGTACTAGTACGAACTAACTTTTGTACTTTTGTACAAAAGTACGAAAAGTCGCTAAAGCTTCGTAGTCAATGGAATTACCCGTGCGAGTAATTTTAGTCTGCTTCCCCGGGACTGACCTTGACGGTCCATTGCTGGTCGAAGAATGATGACCTCGGGGAACAAGACATCCCTGCCGAAATTCCCATGGGAGTTCTCCTTCGGGTTTTGGCAGCGCGGGGGACCCGCAGTTCGACTGCACCTTCAAGTGGAACGACGAGGTTCACAAATTCCCTATCTATGTGGAGATTAGGTGTAACTGGGCTTGCTAAGAAATTGCACCTGGACGATATCCCAGGCCTGTCCTTGCCGGCAGAACACAGCGGCTCCAAATGACGTCAGTTATCGTTGGCATGATACCGCAAAAACAATCCGCTGACTATGTACCAGCCCTTTCAGCGTTTGGGTTCGCCGTCAGACCAAATGGCAAGCTTTCGAATAATGTTTTTGCCTGTCCCAGTTTCGCCCATATTGATGAATTTGAAGTGGCTTCGTTTATCTTTTTGTGAAGAAATTCGAAAGATCCCGGACAATTAGCAGATTTAAGGCTAATAAATGCCCAAATCAACTCCATTGACTCAAAGGTTATTTCCGATCATTCTCCTTGACTAATAATCCCATGGAGGCTAAAATCAAGCATGTGCCGAGGTTTATAATGATGGAGAAATTGAAACGACATTACTGCAAAAATTTGAGAGACCGTGCTTTCACTTTTATCGGAATGGGGTCGGAGGAGGACGACCTCCGGCCTTGCTTCGTCCTACAATATCCGCATTTTACGTTCGGAAGAGGAGGGCGGCCGAGATGTTTGTGAGTTGCACTGGTTTGTAACTTTGTTGGCACGGACGGGTCAGGCTTGCGCATAGGGATGAAACTGAGTGAGTTACAGTAAAGTTGAGTTTTTCACTGCTCCAACTAGAACACCACCGGTCGATCTCATAAACTCGAACTTGGCTCGAAACTCGATCCATCGTTTCTTTTGACCGGCTCGAGCTCGACTCAAACAAAAATTCGAGTAACTCAAACAAGAACCTCATTTTCTTACATAAACCTACAATAACTACACCTCTTTTGACAGCGTGCATTATGTAAACAAAATGCAGTAAAAGAGTTATGGTTGGATTTTTCTAATGGCATGTAATTTTACTAAGTCCAAACAGAAAGAAACGGATAAAAAGTACACACACATATATATCTATGCAAAACGGGGGGCATGTTGATTAGGGTTTATGTATCGTGAATTTTGCTTTTAACTTTATTTTTTTTTATTTAAGTCTAATTGAATAAGTATTAGAGTACTCGAATGTACTTGAATAAACTCGACTCGATCAACTTACCCAGCTTATCAAGTCGAGACTCGGATTATTACTTGAATAGCTCGAATTCAGACACTACTTCGAATTCATCCGAGTCGATTTCGAACACCAGTCGAGTCTACCTCGAGTAACTTGTGAGTAGCTCACCTTATCCGTACCCCTTACTTTGCACATCGAAGGTCGGGTTACATGGTTGTTCGTAATTCTTTGTATACTCTAAAAGGCGAAAGCAATTTATCAGCTTACTTAGTGTCCGGTCAAATCGTTATTACATTGACCAAGAATAAACTTAAAATGATTGAAACGTGGTGTCAAAATTAATAACGTCGGCATAATTGCAGAATGTCAGAAGTGCTTAAATTCAGCGAGAAATTATGGTTTCAGATTTATGATTTAACAAAAAAAAAAAGGAAAGATAACCGACGACTATAATTTAAGATATTTATGATGTGTATATATATATATAGAGAATCATTCTCTTGGTAGACGAAAAAAGTATTAGAAGAGAAAATGGTCTTATCATCGATCAAGGTATTGCTCACGGTGATGATTGTCATGACCTCCGCCATGCTGAGGAATCCCAACGCCGCTTTCGGAAGGATTCACGTCCACATCTACAACTTCCTGGACCTGGGGCCAACCTTGACGGTCCATTGCTGGTCAAAGGATGACGACCTCGGGGAACAGGAACTCCCGCCTAAAGACTACTGGGAGTTCTCCTTCAGGTTGGACTTCTTCGGGCGCACGCGGTTCGACTGCACCTTCAAGTGGAACGACGAGGTCCACAGATTCCCTATCTACGTCCAGATGAGGGATAACTGGGCTTGCTTAAATTGCACCTGGGTGATATACCAGGCCGGTCCTTGCCGGCAGAACACAGGCTCCAACGACGTCTGTTATCATTGGCATGATAAAGAAGAAACAATCAATTGAGTGCGCCCATTTAAATGTTCATGTTCATCCTCTGGTCGCCCCCCGAGGAAGGCGAAATAAAAATGGCATCGATGATGAAGAAATCGAACGCGTCTCGTTTCCGTTTCCCGATCAACGTGACGATAATTAAGATGACATCCATCTAAGCATTTTAGTTCATTCAGGCATTGATAATTAAGCTAAATAAACTTACAAGGAATAAACAACAAGAAAATTAGATTACCTTTGCATTTTTCCAATTTATATTTTATTTATATAAATCGTCAGAGCAGGTTATTGAGAATATATCAAGTAAGATATTTTACCAACACTATGTCTTCATTCTCAAATAGTTTGTCTTTGTATGTGGATTTTATCTTCCAAATATGTAATTTACTTTTAAAAAAAAAAACAAAAGGACATTTTATCCCAGTATGTCAATTTTTTTTTTTTACTTTTATTTTCGAGAATTTACAATCCATATCCAAATATGGTTTGTACAGCAAAACATTATAAATTCATCAAAACAAAATCTCAAATTACCAAATTCATGAAATATATCTACCAAGAAAGTGATTATATATATAGTAAAACAGCAAGCATCATCTCATTAGAGTAGGAATGGGTCATCATCGATCAATCATCTACTGGGTACGTTCATGATTGTGATCGCTACTTTCATTCTGAGGAGTCCCACCGTCGTGTCTGACAGGGCTCATGTTTACATATACAACAAACTGGACCTGGGACCGACCTTGACGGTCCATCGCTGGTCGAAGAACGACGACCTCGGGAGCAAGACATCCCCTCAAAAGACTTCTGGCAATTCTCCTTAGGGACGGACTTCTTCCAGCGCACACGGTTCGACTGCACCTTCAAGCGGAACGACGAGGTCCACAACTACCCTATTTATGTCCAGACGAGGGATACCTGGATTTGCGGGAATTGCACGTGGGCAATATACCAGTCTGGTCCTTGCCGAGAGTTGGAGAACGACAAATCCTGTGATCATTGGGCATGACGGTGCAAGACAATCAATCCACTAAGTTTGCCGACCGTTGTAAGCGTTCGTGTACTCCATCTCACCACAAGGAATGCTGAAAATAAAATGGCCGTAGGGCTTGGAACTAACGTTTTTCACCCGTTCCGTTCGGCGTACCACTGAATTTGAAGCGGCTCGTTCCTCTTTTCGTTCCAGTATGACTACGACATGTTCACAATTCGAAAGGGTCCGACTGTTTCCATCTCGATGTCTTATGCTTTGCCGCAGAAATGACGATGACAAGTAACATTTCATACAGGTTCATTTCCGTTGGATTCATATAAAATCACCGAAAAGAAGAAACGATGGAACTAAAAATGGAACAAGAGGGAAATTAACCATTAAGAGAATGGTTCAACACCAACACCAATTCCGTACATGTACTTTTGGTGTATCTTATATATTTCACATAAATTATTTTATGATAATCTCTTAGATTGACGGATATAGTTGTTTTGCAATATTTCACAAAAAATAACAGCTATAGATTCCGAGTAAAGTAAAAAAAAAAAAAAGACACTAGTTTTGGTGGGTCTGACTTACCTGGTCGTCGTCGGGGGTTGCAGGTATTACTACCGTTTTAAGGTAATGTGTTGGGTCTGAAAAATAAAAATAATAATATAAATGTTGGAGGAAATCTAAAACACGAAGCAAAAGATGATGGCAATCCTCATTTTATCCAGTCAATTTATCCATAGTAATTACGTGAAACATGCAAATTGGTAAACATTGTGCGCTAAGGAGTTCAATAACTTTACCAACCCTTATAACGTGTTCGTGTCCGACGCAGATATCGCTCTAAGGAGATTGAAATAAAGTGACAAGTTTTTCGAATAACAATTTCGCCTATCTCGTAGTTGTACCGATGAACTTCAAGAGGCTCCTTTCTATTTTATTATGCAGGCAACGCGACGATAACACAGCCGCAATTCGAAAGAGTCCCTGCCAACGGGGCGGACTGCCTCCATCTCGGCTATCTTACTCGTAGCTGCAGAACTATCATCATAGGCCTATGTGATTAGAATAGCAATTTGAGGTTATTTAATGGCTCGTGTGGATGATCTTTGGAGTTGTAACCAACACCAAATGTTATGCCGTAGAGAGTACTAAAACGCTGATTCGCCCTGATCGTGTTCTTCTTCTTCTTCTCCCTTTTCCTCTTCCTCATCTCCTTGCCAGGTACTAAAACGCTGATTCCCCTGTTCACCAATTTTAAGTGTGTTTGCACGACGTGGAAATTCGTGCTTAGCCTTCGGTTTGCGGCGGCTTTTGTCTCCCAGGTTCAGAGTCCGCAACGTTCACGTTCGTCAACGACTGCGGCTACACGGTCTGACCAGGGATCCTCGCCAATGCGGGCACTCCGCCGCCATCCACTACCGGCTTCATCCTCCCGCCGGGCCAGTCAGCGGCGGTCTCTGTCCCACCGTCATGGTCTGGCCGTATGTGTGGGCGGACCTCGTGTGTGCAGAACATATTATAATATGAATAAAAGAATAGATAATGATTACTTCAAGAATTTGAAACCAAATTCAGACAATAAATTTCTTCCTCCTCGTTCATTCGGGTGGCTAATATTATTATGGATTTAAGGATTGTAATTTTTCTTATTCGGAAAAATATTCATTTAAACTATTTCCAAAATTATAATTATGTTAACGAGTACCTTTGTGCACATATGAGAAAACCCGATTGTTACAACTGAAGCTAAAATACATTAGTTGGTCGAAAGACTTAACCTCCCATATAACTAATATTTATATAATTATTAATAATTCAACATTCATTTTAATACACGGTTTCTAATATAAATTCAATGAAATTATAAAAAATGATATAAATTTTAAATATTTTTTGAATGTTAATGTTAAATGCTTATACTTTTAAAAATATATAGTAACTTGAGGGGGTGGGACAACAACCCATGATAAGTTTTCCTTCACGTATTTTGCATTTTATGTCTCATGAGTAATCACATAATATCATAATAAGTAAATTTAGGAATATATTTTCCCAACATTATGAGTTTTGGAATTATTTTGATATTTTTTCCCGTGTCACCAAAAGGATAAGGGAGAAGATTGCGTTAATTAATCCATTTAATTTCAGGAATATCTTGAGATTTTATTATCCATATATGGAAAATTCATTAATATACCAACAAACAAATATTCAGATTAATTTTTGCCAAAAAACTATTACATGTGTATATATATGTGTGTGTGTCTGTGTATCATATTGTTTGGCAGACAAAAGTAAAACAATAACCATCGCATTTAGAGGAGAAATGAGCTCATCGTCTTACAAGCTACTGTTTACGGTGATGGTTGTCATCACTTCGGTCGTGTTGTGGAGTCCCATGGCTGCTTCAGTGAGGGCTGACGTTTACATCTACAACCAACTGGTGCTTGGGCCGACCCTGAGGGCCCAATGCAGATCGAAAACCATCAACTTTGAGGAGCAAGAAATCCCGGCGGAAGAATCCTGGCAGTTCACCTTCGGGTTGAACAAAGGCGGACGCACCCGGTTCGACTGCACCTTCAAGTGGGACGACGTGGTTCACAGCTATCCTATTTACATCCAGACGAGGGATGCCTGCAGAAATTGTTCGTGGGCGATAATGGACGATGGTCCCTGCCTTCTGCAGCTTAAGAGGGAGGACAGCAGAATCTGCTTTCGCTGGCCATGATAACAGCTCTACTTTGTACTCCTTTCCAAGTGTTGGTGTTCTCCCCGACGGAGCATATAATAAAATGGTTGGGTTTCAAAATAACATTTTTGTGTCTGCCTTTTCTCATTTCGATTCTCGTACCAACGTGATGATGATGATGTCGTCACAGTCCGACCGCCTCCGTCTTGCTGTCTTACGCCTAGCGGCAGAAATATTACCAACGGCCGTCCTCTGCAATTAAGGCGAGTTGTGAAGAATTACAACCAACGCTGTGCTTGATGAAAAAGTGTCAACAGTTCAAAGTATATATAACGAGTAACATTTCATTAGTATACCTAGGTACATTTTATTCGAATTTATATTTAAAACGCCTAAATCTCGAGACGCTAATAGCAATGAGGATGGACCCCACAACAAAACCAAATTTGGTACTTTATATAATATTTTGATTCAAAGTGATGTGACTCCACCACGGTTCCCTTCGTGCAGTCTTTGAGATCACCTCGTCGATTATCTCGGAGTTTTCGTTTAAATTTTTTTATACAAAAAAAAAGTGGTTAGAAAATTCGAATAATAGTAATAATTTAATCCGTCTACATGTTGTGCTTGATACTTTTGTTTTTTTTTTGTCTCTTTTTTCTTTAAAGTAAATTAATTGATTTTAAAAAATAGTTTAATTGACAATTAAAAAATAATTGTTGTTAAAAAATGTGTGACGTGTTTAAAAAAAGGTAAATTAATTAATTATAAAAAATAGTTTAATTGAAAATTTAAAAAAATAATTATTGTTTAAAAAAAACGTGTGACTTGATTTTTTTAACAATAATAATGATAACAATAACAACAATAATAACAATAATAATAATAATAATAATAATAATAACTGCGTGAAGGGACTTTGCTAATAATAAGAATTCTAACATTAATATTTTTATCCAATAAATGAATATTTTAATATAAATGAAACTTTTGAAACAATTATTTGGTAAAAGGAAAACCATTAACCTTATTAGTGTCAAAATTGTGACGATCAAATGAAAAAAATATTCATAGATTTTAACACTAAATCAATTTTTACGAGAAAATAATATTTTATCAAATCATAATTCATTTTTTTAAAATAATAAAAAAATGTCCATTATTCAGATTTAAAAAAAATAAAAATAAAATAAAAATAAAAAAATAAGAAAAATGATAGAAGGATCGTTATCCTTCCAGGCGTGTCGGGGCTGAGAGAGGGGTTGTCGTCCGCCGGTTTTAAAGACGTCGGGGCTTAAAAAGGGGGAACACCCTTTGGTTTGGGGAATGTCCGGGGAAGGATGGCCAAAGGTGGAGATATTGATAGTTCTTTCGTGAAGGTCCTGGTAAGGAGTCATGTTCCTACATCTTGTACATGTAAGTAAAATATCATAACAAAAGAAATCTCCCCGCGACGCTTATGTGCGACCGCGGAGAGTTGAGACCGAGTTATCGTGTATATTCGAAGTCAAAAGGACATCGCAGTTAGAGGTTAGGATCGTCTGCCGATGAAGGAGAAGTTTCCGGTTGGCGTCAGTAATGAAGGCTCACTCCATTGTTGATGCCGGAATCTCCTGGGGGGACTGGGTTTGAGTTGGTGACGTGGGGTTCTCAGTGGATGTGGCCAGACCTACCTTGGTGTCGCTGGATGTAGGAGAAACGAACATCTGGAGTGTTGGAGAATCTCTGAAGGGTGGAGCCTATGTTTGATGTGTCTGTGTGTCTCCTTTTACCGTTTGTCTAATCCTCCGAAAGGAAATCGAGAATTATCGATTGGGATTATGTAGAATCAAAGCAAATATAAAATTGTCATTGATTCTGGTGTCCCATAATCAAATAAATCAAAGGAAAATAAATATCCCGGAAATCGTTGATTGATTGGAGAAGTCGTATGAGATTTTTTTTCTATTTCTTTTCTTCTTTTTTTTAGAAAGAAAATAAAAAGAATCTTGGATTAACGGGAGGATTAGGGAAGTGAAGACATGTGAGATGATAAGGTTGGATTTAAGGCGGGCTTTGGCCTTTTTGTTAACCCAAAATGAAAGATAAACTAATATGTATGGACTTAAAACATTTTTTTTTTTTACCGGACTTATGTAATGGGTAAAATTAGTGATTTCTAGCCCATAAAATAATTTGAGGTATTACAATTTTTTTAAATGTTGGAGGAAATCTAAAACACGAAGCAAAAGATGATGGCAATCCTCATTTTATCCAGTCAATTTATCCATAGTAATTACGTGAAACATGCAAATTGGTAAACATTGTGCGCTAAGGAGTTCAATAACTTTACCAACCCTTATAACGTGTTCGTGTCCGACGCAGATATCCCTCTAAGGAGGTTGAAAGAAAATGATAAGTTTTTTGAATAACAATTTCCCCTATCCCGTAGTTGTATCGATGAACTTCAAGAGGCTCCTTTCTATTTTCTTATGCAGGCAATGCGACGATAACACAGCCGCAATTCGAAAGAGTCCCCGGTAACTTTATTCCGTAAAATAATTTGTGAAATAAGCCGGTCGAACTTATAATTAATAGATTAATACCGCTTTCTCAAATTCAATTTTCAGAGTAATTAGAGTTATTTGAAAACTGAATCCTCAGTTTAGTTAGCGACATTAGTTTCATGAATTTTAGGTTTGACCGACCTGTTTCGCAAATATATTTACGGACTAACGTTATTGAGTACCAACCTCGAATTTATATAGGTTTAAAAATACTAAATTACCAGTACGAGAAATAGTAAAAAGTTGATGATTATCCTCTCGCCCCAGTTCTATCGAAAAAAAAGGGACTAATATACAATAATCGATTTTACATTAAAATGAATAAAAATAACTAAACATATTAAAATAAAATGAATAAAAGAATAGATAATGATTACTTCAAGAATTTGAAACCAATTTCAGACAACAAATTTCTTCCTCCTCGTTCATTCGGGTGGCTAATATTTTTATGGATTTAAGAATTGTAATTTTTCCTATTCGGATAAATATTCATTTAAACTATTTCCAAAATTATAATTATGTTAACGAGTGCCTTTGTGCACATATGAGAAAACCCGATTGTTACAACTGAAGCTAAAATAAATTAGTTGGTCGAAAAGACTTAACCTCCCATATAACTAATATTTATATAATATAAATTCAATGAAGTTATAAAAAATGATAAATTTTAATTTTTGTTTGAATGTTATGTTAAATGCTTATACTTTTAAAAATATATAGTAACTTGAGGGGGTGGGACAACAACCCATGATAAGTTTTCCTCCACGTATTTTGCATTTTATGTCTCATGACTAATCAATCACATAAATAACATAATAAGTAAATATTGGAATATTTTGATAAGGGATATTATGAGTTTTGGAATTATTTTGATATTTTTTTCTGTGTCACCAAAATGATAAGGGAGAAGATTGCGTTAATTAATCCATTTAATTTCAGGAATATCTTGAGATTTTATTATCCATATATGGAAAATTCATTAATATACCAACAAATAAATATTCAAATTAATTTTTGCCAAAAAAATATTACATGTGTATATATATGTGTGTGTCTGTGTATCATATTGTTTGGTAGACAAAAGTAAAACAATAACCATCGCATTAGAGAAGAAATGGGGTGGTCATCGTACAAGCTACTATTTACGGTGATGGTTGTCATGACTTCGGTCGTGTTGTGGAGCCCAATGGCTGCTTCCGAGAGGGCTCACGTTTACATCTACAACTTCCTGGAGCTTGGGCCGACCCTGACAGTCCATTGCCGGTCGAAGGACGACGACCTTGGGGACCAAGACCTCCCGCCGAAAGATTACTGGCAGTTCTCCTTCGGGTTGGACTTCCTCAACCGCTCCCGGTTCGACTGCACCTTCAAGTGGAACGACGAGGTTCACAGTTACCCTATTTACATCCAGACAAGGGATGTCTTTTATTGCAAAAATTGTACGTGGGCGATATTCCAGGCCGGTCCCTGCCGTCTGCTGGAGAACGACAGCAAGCTCTGCTATCCCTGGGCATCGTAACAGCGCTACACATAATCCAACCCCAAGTATTTTTACTTACCGACCCTTTTCAAGTGTTCGTATTTCCCCAACCGAGTATATAATAAAATGATAGGGTTTCGAAATAACATCTTCTTTTCTCATTTCCATTCTCGTACCGACATGATGATAAATTGTTGGAGTGTCCTTTTCTTTTCTTCTTTCTTTTTTTTTTAAAAAAAAAAAAATGAATTTGCAGTTGGGATAAGACAATAGTTTAGTCTGAACCAAGTTCAATTCAAAAAACATAAATAAGACCAACATGTTAGAAGGTCAGCACAAAACCCACCCCCGACCCAAATAAATATTATCTGGACGTGTCCATTCGAACGCCTTTCTGAAGTCCATACAGGAAGAAAATAAGAAATAAAAAATGTATCAAAGAGGAGGAGGAGGACACCATCATGGCAATGGCAGTGGTAACTGCCTGATCGTGTTCTTCTTCTTCTTCTTCTCCCTTTTCCTCTTCCTCATCTCCTTGCCAGGTACTAAAACGCTGATTCCCCTGTTCACCAATTTTAAGTGTGTTTGCATGACAGTGGAAATTCGTCCTTAGCCTTTGGTTTGCGGCGGCTTTTGTCTCCCAGGTTCAGAGTCCGCAAAGTTCACGTTCGTCAACGACTGCGGCTACACGGTCTGGCCAGGGATCCTCTCCAATGCGGGCACTCCGCAGCCATCCACTACCGGCTTCATCCTCCCGCCGGGCCAGTCAGCGGCGGTCTCTGTCCCACCGTCATGGTCTGGCCGTATGTGGGGGCGGACCTCGTGCATGCAGAACGCCACCACTGGGCTTTTCTATTGCCTGACAGGGGACTGCGGCGCGTCGACCGTGGAATGCTCTGGAGCGGGGGCTATTCCCCCCGCTACCCTGGCAGAGTTCACTCTTAACGGTGCAGATGGTCTGGATTTCTACGACGTGAGCCTCGTCGATGGTTACAACCTCCCTCTGGTAGTCGCGCCGCGGGGCGGCCCGGCCGGGAACTGCTCTGTTACTGGCTGTGCTGCAGACCTCAACGCGAGCTGCCCTAAGGAGCTCCAGGTCGAGGGAGATGGCAAGCACGTGGCGTGTAAGAGCGCCTGCGATGCATTCAGGGATGCGCAGTACTGCTGCAGTGGGTCGTTCTCGACCCCAAGCTCCTGCAAGCCTAGCAAGTACTCAGAGTTCTTCAAGAGCGCATGCCCCAAGGCCTACAGCTATGCATATGACGACGGAACCAGCACCTTCACCTGCTCTTCCGCTAACTACGTCATAACATTCTGCCCCTCACCCTCTGGGAGGTACTCACAGGCCCACCGCCACTTAATATCCGTTCATTCACGAGTCGAACTAAATTTCCTGCTCTTACTGCCACAGCACGAGGGTGGCCGGAGATTACCCAGCAGAGGCAGCAGCGGTGACATGGCCCGGCAATGCTTACACCATGCCGCAGGCTTCTGGGGCAGGCAGCGACGGAGGGAGGCATCCTGTAGCTGCTTACGTGGCAGCTGCGGTAGTTTTGGCAGTTGGTATTGGGTCAGCTTGATTGAAGGTGGTGGAGGAGGCCCACATTTGATTACTTTTTTTCCTTTTAAAGGGTTTGGGAAAAAGTTTGGTGCATCAGACAAACCCGTTTTGGTTGACCCTCCTCGAAGAATTAAGTTCTCAAAATTACTATTCTAGTTTTATTATATTCGGACATGCATTTCACCATCAACATCGTCTCCAAATGACTCACTAATGAGTCACGGGCGCCACCCTGCTGGGGTAGTTGAATTACATCTTTCGCTTTTGCGGCTTTGTTCTCTTCTCATACAAAATCATCCTGAGAATCTAAACGAAATCCCCAGAAGTTTCTTACGCTGGGCACATGATGAGTTACGGCCACGGTCAAGCCATCGCGGCCACCAGACAGAGATCGATATCGCACAAGAGATCCAAATCCTGCTTTACGACTCAAAAAACATGCCTCCTCCAGGGCGGATAAGTGGTTGACATCCATGGCCTGCTCATACCAACTTCATTAATCAACGAAGTGGTTGGTCCACCACGCAGACAAAGTAGCTAAGATAAGGGATTTATAGGAGCAAAGTTCATGTCATTCAAAACACGACTCAAATCGGGTTTTGCAAGTGCTATACATTGTTTAGGGGGAAATATGAGAGTCCAGACAAACAATTGCTTCCATTCCTATTTAACTACTTGACTAATCCAATTAGTACTTCAATTCAAACTGCATCGCCAACAGGACGGAAACTCAAGCGGGGTCCCCCTCTTCACATTTTTAAGACATCAGAAAACTTGGCGAACTACAGTAACCCTTCATCTGGCAAAGAAGAGACCGCTCATATGAGATGTGGCAGGATTGAACCGCAGAGTCCTCCGTGTCCTTCAGCTTTTGGAAGGTCCACCTTTGCTGGAATCAATTTCTTGTAGTACTGTCAATGAGCAAAAAATAATATTCGGTGAGTGGGAAACATTGAACCCTTTGAGCAGGCCCTTGAGGACTCAGGGTGTACTCATGATGGCTCAACAAGGACCCAAATGTTCAAACTTCTGAATATGCCTTATTGAGCCATCATGAATAGTCAATGTTTCCCACCTCTAATGTGAGAGATTCTACAACTGTAATGAAATATCTAGGTAATTCTGCAAACTGCACCTCATCATAGCCATGGATGGAGATCTTAGGGCCGGCCAGTGCTCGATATAATTCATCTCTGGTCTGGCAGACGACCCCAGAAGCATGCCATGATATATAAGTCCGATTTTGAGACTCAAAATGTCTCAACCCCACATTTAGTCTGGCTTTGGCAGTCAGCTTCCTTTCCTTCCGGGTTCTCCGAGATGTCCACTCCTTAAACGTTTTAAGATCTTCACCTGTCTGAGATTTGCCTGTGTATTACTACACGCTATATAACATTACACATTGATTGCAGAAATTTTTCCACCAGCACTCTCGGGCAATTATAAGACATAGAAGGTGCATTGAAAATCTACCTGCTTCACTTATGTGAAAGAGGGAGGGAGAACGTTGTCTCGTCAGTAACAAACAATCAACAGAAATCTCCTAGTTATATTTTTGCACTAAGGTTCTACAAGCGGCCAAACGATGTTGACTTACATAAACACCAGTCACCGAACCTGAATTCCCAGGAACATCCAGTAACATGAAGTTTGGCACCTGACCTTTAAAACCATCAAACTAAGAACCCAACACGAATTTATACCTTAATGAGCTAGTATACCACAACAATAATGCATGAAAGATGCATAATCATAGCAAAAGCATGTACTGTTGCCTGAGGAATAAACTCTCAAAACTTCCACTTCCATTTTCAGAATTCACAACTTAAAATCAATAAAACTGACCACATGGACCCCCACAACCTCATTTCTATCATCAGATAATGGGGTTAAAGTATAATTAGATATTTCCTGAAAATAGGTGGGTATTAGATGTGAGAAAACAATTAACAACATCTTTTACATTCCTTTTTACAAAGAAAGGATGACACTTTCTCGTCCAGGCCGTGTCACTAACTCTATAAATACTTCAGTCAATATAAAATAAAGTTCACCAAGGCATCATATGGGTCAAGTATATGATCTCCTGGAGACACACCAAGAACAGATATAGCAGCACCAGAAGCAGCATCCATTCCAGATATCCACAAACAAAGTATTAAAATAAGCTCAGCACAATTGCATAAAGATGAAAAACACGCAGAGTATCCAAACTTGCAGAACCCCAGTATCTTACTTTCCCTCTCTGGTACACGTTCGTACCAGCAATCTGCATATCACGGGGAAGAGAATAGAAACATGACGACTAATCAACTTTGACGGCCTTGCAATGATCTCAGCTTCCAGCTCTTCTACGCATCCCTCGCAACCAGGTTTAACCCAGGAACCGGTCACCCGATCACCCGAAACGATAGCCCGGATTAAAACTACACCATCAAACATCAAATGGCCCACTGCATAAAGATACCAAGTTTACCAAAAAAATCGTCATCAAATCTGGGTTACCGCTAATTCGCACGAATCACAGTCCGATTCCAAGTGGACAGGGAAGAAGTCGTGCCCCACCTGATGTATCGAGGGTCGGAGTGGCTTAAAGAGCAGAAAATAGAGCGGGAGTAATCGTTATCTTATATTAATTAAATGTTTCAACAGACAAACAAAGTCGGCCTATTAGCTCAGTTGGTTAGAGCGTCGTGCTAATAACGCGAAGGTCGCAGGTTCGAGACCTGCATGGGCCATAATCCACCCAACATTTTCCCTTTTCTTAAAAGTTCCCCCCTGCGAAAGACTTATGAAGCCTGAGAAAGATGTAGAATATTCGGGCCTTAGCAAGATTTATCAAGCTTCTCAGATTCTGAAGATAATATTGAATAATTACACAACTAATTCATAGAAATGGTTTATAGAAGATAAAAGCCATGAGAGTATCATGATCTTCCCATACATAACATACACAATCAGGATGGAATTCTTACAACAACAACAACCCAGCCAAAGGAACTAAAAGCTTGAGCAACTGCAGCAATACCTAATTGAACCTAATTTACAGAGGATCCCCGTTTCATTTTGCAAGAACGAGTTCCCCTGGAAGCATTCCCAGAAATTTCTTGCCCGCTTTGCAAGAGAACTCGTAAAGAATCCCGAGACACTGACAACTCCAGATAGGACACCAGTCGCTACTTTCTCCATCATCTTAGTCATCTTCTTGGTCTTGAAAGATAAATGGGAAAAAATCAAAACCGATAGCAAGCTGTCTTAACCACCATGTAATGCAACCAATGGGTTCTAAACAAGTAATGACTACCAACATTCTCTTCGATGTATGAAGCTTAAGCAGACCAAACACTTATTCCACATATTAGCAATCTGACATCTAAACATTTTTATCGAAAGAACAAGAAGCTGTGTCGTGGTGATAGAAAATCAAAGAGTATAAAACCTTCAGTAGTGGTGTTGCCTAGCCTCAGCAATCAACAATCAAAACAGCACAATCAATGACAAAAACATGAAGAAAATTCCACAAAAAATAAATAGCATAATATCGCCAACTTTGTACATATAGTCGCGTTCACAAGTTCCAATAATGGGAGTGCTCCCCATACTCACTCAATCACCCCCACTTGATGACTGGAAATTTTGTTAAACAGAGCACATGAACAAAATGCAACATCAATGTGACAAACAGGGGGGCCTTCCCTCAGAAGAAGGCAATGTAAAAATTGTCAAAAGTAGCAAAAGCAGCAGGCGTTCCATTTCAACCATACCTCATAATTCTCTTTAAGGTATCTGGATCGATCTCCGCATCGTTATCCTCCTTGGTGATTCTCTTCATCAGGAAATCATTAGCCCAGTTTAATCTATTGACCGTAACATGACCACACGGCGCACCATAATATCCCCCTAATCAACTGGCCAGAACCCATCGAGATCAACTTTGCTGCTGTACTGCTATACTCAAAACATTTGGAGCTAACATCGTCCAATATGCAGCTGACCTCTCCTCCCTCCATCACTCGCCTTGTCTCCGATCCAGTATCACCCAACCCCTCTCGCTAAATTTCTTTTGCAACCGTCCCATCCAATATCCCACCCCACCTGCCATAAAACCCATGGACATAATAAACACCATCATCAGCTACGAGCACCACATTTGGCAACATTAACAAATAATTCATTTCACGAGAACCCACTTTTGGCTTTCAATTATTGCGCCAAGAAAGCGCTGTAACTCTCCAGAATGACATACAATTCTTTCACCGACTGTCCTCCGCCTTTCCTTTCCTTTGCCTTCCTCTTATCCTTCCCGCTTTAATCAGAACCCGAATCCGCCTTCCCCGGGCCACCGAACGAGAAAAGGTTCTGCGACTCGTCCAGCTTGATCACTGCAGCATCCTTCGTAATAGGCCATTGGAACTCATTACCCCTCGCAAGCGATCACCCCGACCACATCCTCTCCGTGGACAGCGCGTGGACGACAAAGTCCCCGATCGCGAGCTGAACGGAGTAATCGTCGTCAATAAGGTTGAGGATCGACTCAGGGATCGGGATGAGGACCTTCTCCACGCATTCCGGAGGGGCGGAGGGGCACGTGGTAGGGGCCTAAGCTCTCCGCAGCGGGGTCGGCCGGGTAGGGGGCCGGGGCAGGGCTCGTCGGGGGGAGGAGGGGGGTTGGGGGTCGGAGTTTTTCGCGCCATCTTGTCTGTGCGCTTTGTCTAAATTGCCCCTCGTTGCGAAGCCGTCCGCGTTAACTAATTGAAGGAGAAAAATGGAAACTTATATTATTATTTATGATCCGGTAACTCAATTCGAATAATGGCCGGCGGAGGGCCTTCCGCTGTTATTATTCCCTCCTATTATGTTTAGACTAGTCTACGGTGGCCGTTCGGAGGACGGATTCTTCAACGCTTCCGTCGTCGGGCTCGAGATAACTTGACGGGGCGAGTGCCACGGCGTGTTCCTACGTTGTCCTGCGAGGTCTTGTTTTCCTATCAATATGTCCCTAAAGTCCTATGGAGAATCTATCGCCTCTGACTGAAGTTCCCATCATCGCCGCAATGCACCTGAACGGCCAGAGTCTTCGTGATCCCGGAACAAACAGCACCATCTTTCTCGAAGATGCCTTGACTGACCGGAATTGTGCACCTGTTCTTTCCCAAGCAGTACTGCTCGACGATTTTTTGAGCGCTGCCGGAGGAACAGTTCCCGGGAATGTAATCCCCACAGGAGCCGCTGGGGTTGCCGTAGCTTGCGAATTCTACTCGGACTACGTTCTTTTTTCCGGGGCATTGTAGATCGGTCGTCGGCTTTGTCCCTTCGGAGACGGGGTTGAATTTCCCGGCTTTTGTCTCCCATGATTTCACGTTCGCAGGGTGACTCTCGGTGATGTAACTGCAGATCATGTCCCTGTTGACGGTCAGGATCTTAATGCCGTCCGGGCTTCCTCCAATTTCTTCGAGAATGACGAGTAGGTTGTTTGTCGGCTTTATGTATGCTCTCGGAATGTGGTACCTGACATGGATACAGTACTTCAGCAACAATGCTCAGCGCATTCATTTGCAGAAACCAAGGACAAGTGATTCAACATACACGTCCTGGGATGGTTTTCCAAGAGGAGACAGGAAAGCCGACCAATATCGGCCGATGCTTTTCCCGTTGATCCAAGCCATGCCTTTTGACATGGTTCCTAGTTCAATCGCGACAGGGTCGTTTCCTTCTGGAGCATCAAAGTATGTCTGACCAGAAAATGGCCATCAGATGGCAAATCTTGATCGACCGCTTGGCTTACGCTGCTATTTCGTAAATTGTACCTTGTACCAAGTGAGAGGTTCTCCTTGTCCATTGGCTTTCATCCAGTCGGCCCTATGAGAGCCCCCTTGTGTATACAGGCGAATCTTTTCGCCGTTCAACCCTACCTTATGGCCCCATCCGTTTAACGACAGATCAAGCGTCCCTGAATTGAGTCCCTTGATCGTGACCATATGGACTCCCATGAATCTCCGCTCCAAGTAGGGTCCGCTGTCCTGTTCTAATTGTTTATGTATGAGTTTCATCCTAACTGGGATAACTTTTCCAACGATGGACAATGACGGCAATGAACTTACGGGATATCCAACCGTGGCGCCAAGCAGGGAAATGCGGTTCGTCCCGAGTGTCAGATTCACGGCATTCTGAAAGACAAAGCTTTTCTCCACGTTGTTTCCATGAGCCGATCCTGCATTATCCTCAACAATATGTTGGCCACTGCACGTCTCGATCATTCAGATTCTTCCGGCCAAAAAAGAACAGGGATTCGACAAAATATATTACCTACATACTCCCCATTGACAAAGGCGTGAAGTGCGTGTCCTAAGTCCGCCACTTGGAGGACGGGCATGGAATCCTTTCGAAAGGGTAGATCGGTTTGATCAAGTTCGATGCTGGGAAAAGTTTAAGATGAAAATGGCGTCAGAATTTGTGAGGTCACAACCTGATGGGTTTGTGAGGCAAATTAGAGCTCACCTGGTGGTATACCAAAGGAAATCAGAGGTGTCCTTGGTTGTGGTCATCAACTCGAGAGGGCTCTTCGATGTAAGTGTAGTGTCGCTCGTGGTGGGTATGTTTTCACGCGTCATTTCCCATTGAAGGTTCCTGTTAGCAACCTTAGACCTCTGATACTCCCTCGAGCTGTGCTGTGCAACAACCTGACGAGTATTGTAGACAACGGTCTTGCAATCCGGCAGGATACTTATCGAATGCGCAGGCAGGAAGTACCCAGCGCCCCTGAAAGTCGCCATCCGGGGAATCTTCGTATTATTGTTGCTGAGGAAGGCCATGCACCTACCTGTTCCTGGCTCTTCGTAGATTCTAGCCTGCAGGATGTGAAAACTTCTCGTCAGTATTAAATCAATCCTATCCTCAGTTCCTGATTCATTGATCAACGTCTCGACTTACTTCCATTCCTTCGCCCAAGTTCTGCACCGATGGCGTTCCCCATAGCAAGGGTCTCTTGCACAGCCTTAGTGCGGTATGCAAGTCCCGTAAGTGACCCCACTTAGGTTCCCTCAACAGACCATATTCATCCATCGGGGCTTCGTCATAGTAACGGGTTGTCACGAAGGAGGACGATGTCCTTCCGAAGTTTGTCCCTCCATAGTACTGTTCGATAGATATTTACGGAGAATTTGTTTTGTCAAGTTGGTTCATGAGGTAAGATCTATAGGATTTGGCAATTTTGCTGTACCATGTAGTAGTTCACCAAGGTGCCGTTCTTTGAGAAGAAACGGGCGACCGAGTAAGCAATGTCCTCCGCCGTCCTCTGTGATGGTGGATCGCCGAAGACCCGATACTGCGCAGTCCAGTTTTCCGTCCACAACGAGGGCTTGTTTGGCGAGTTCGGACCCAGGAAAGTATCCCCACAATCTCTGCCATTGCAGGTGTTGATCTGCACTCAAAAGTTTCTCGGTACATCAGCCCCCCGAAATAAAAGAAAAAATCGGAAAGGCGAATTGAAAAACACAAAACGTTACCACGGGATCAGGGGCGTCTTGTTGCTTGCACATTACCCATGGGACTCCAGTGTCAAGGCTGACGGCCATTGTCGCAGCCCAATGTATGTACCGGGATCCTTGTTCTTTGAATGCGAGCTGGATGGTGTTGTATTCGTTCTCGATCTGCATACACGAATCAAATTGTGGAACCTTTCCCAACACGATGGCATGTTGCCATTGATCCTAAAACTTGAGGTTGCTCGAACCTGAGACAGGATGATCGGGCCGCCCTGAGATGCAAACAACTTCTCACTCTTCATCTTGTTTACGACCGTATCCACATACTGCTTCATGTATTGCTTAAACTGCGGATTGTCGGTCCGGAACGTTATATTCTCCACTTCCTTTAACCAATACGGGAATCCTCTGCAGAAATTCAAGTTCATATGAATGAGAAGCTACAGCCACGACAACAGCAAAACAGTAGGAATTGTTACCCGAAATTCCATTCAGCCTCGATGAACGGACCGACTCGGAGCGTCACGTACATCCCCTGCTGCCAGATCATCTTGATGAACTTCACCACGTCATACTGCCCATGGAAATTAAACTGCAGGGAGCCACAAGATCCCGGACTCATCGCCTTTTCTTTACGACCATAAACACATTACTGGCCCTAAGCCCACTGCCTGTTCACTCACCTGGCCTTGCACGGGCTCGTGGACGTTCCAGAAAACGTACGTCTGGATCACATTCAGGCCACCCTTCTTTGCCTTTGCGATTATCTCCGGCCACATCTACGCAAACACTCGCACTCCCATCTGTTCAAGCAAGGAAAAGAAAAAAAAAACAGAATCCGGAGGCAGATTCTCATACCTCCGGGGGACTACGCGGGTAATGGATAGATCCCGAGAAGAGAAGCTCCCTCTTCCCACCGATGATCAACGACCTACCGTCATACGTTACTCCACCGGAGTCGCCGGCCGTGGCAAAACTGGCCACGAGCATCGCCAGAAGACACTGGACTAGTCTAGTCATTTGCGAGAAAAAACGAGAAATAACCTCCGAATTCCCCTGTACAATCGTTGGGACTTGTTTTCTGGATTAGCAAGTGTTGGTGGTGCGGAATGTGTGAAGCAACAGACACATCGTGGAAGAAAAGGGGGAGGGAATGCGGAGGATGCGGTTCCCATTTCCCTCTTCATTTCCACTCGATTTCTCCGTCGTTCTAATCTTGGAGGGAAGGGGAAAGAATGACTCCGGATCGGGTGTTTCTCCGAGGTTGTCTCCCGTGTTTGTGTTCGTGAGCTTCTGGGTGCGTCCCGCGGCTGCAGCTCCAGCGTTCAAAAATAGAAAATTACAGTATGATTATTTTACAAAACTCTCCTCGTGAAATGGATGATAAAATAATAATACGATGTCAGTACAACATTTCATTTGCCCCTTTTTTGCATTTATCTTCTTAATAATAAATATGAACATTATAAAGAGGATATTAGATTTGGACAAACAGACAGAAAAGATATCCGAGGAAGACAGGGCAGATCCTCATCCTCTCCCAAGACAAACAAAAAGACAAGACAGATAAAGACTTAAACAGCAAATAATCCTCGTCATCATCGCCTTTTTTATTTTTTTTATTTTTTTTAAAGAGTTGGCGAAATTTGGTTGGTTCAACGAACGCTTCAACCGCAATTTTCTTCCTCTGTTTTTTTTTTTTTGGGTAATTTATTTTCTGCCTCTTCTCTTTAATCTCCTCCTTTCGGTTGTTGTTTTTGGTGGGCAAATTAATCACATTCCACCCTCTCCCTCCCCCGCGTCAAAAGCTCCGATCTTGGGTAGAATTCGTTGCCCCATCCCCCACCCACATTTTCCCAATCTAGGGTTTTCTCGGGAGACTTCCTCCGGTTTCTTGGGATTCTTCGATGATACGCCCCGGGGATCTGCAATTGGGGGAAAAGGGTGTCCGGATCGCGTAGAAAGCAGGGATCTTGTGGGCGTTCGGTGTTCTGGGCACTGAGGAGGATCGGGTGAGATCCGAGGAGTTTTTGGACGTTGAGCTGAGGAGGAGGTGGAGGAGGAGGAGGAGGAGACAATATGAGTGCTTCTAGGTTCATCAAGTGCGTCACCGTCGGCGATGGCGCCGTGGGCAAAACCTGCCTCTTGATTTCTTACACCAGTAACACTTTTCCTACGGTGAGGACGTTTCCCCTCCCTTCCATTTCGTTTTTCTGGTTTCTTGATGTTGAATTCATTTGGATTCTCATGTTTTCTTGGTGATCCGGTTCAATTGTGGAGTTGTCTCTTTAGGATTTCCGCAATGTGGGTTTGCGCTGTCCTGGATTTGTCCAGATACGGTGGAATTGAACGAAATGTGGAGTTGAAATGTTGTTCCATCTTTTCGAGATCTTTTTGAGTAATCGTGCTAATAACTAACGTTTTTTTGTTCCTTGTGGGAGCAGTCCCTCTGATGTGCGGAATAAGAACAAATTTTGTGGAAGAACGAAGAAAGAAAACAATGTGCTGGGATGCAGGGATTCTATTCAGATGTTTTTGCTGATTTGCTTCTTTCTTTATCTATTGTTGTTTTAAAGTTGTTGAACGGATACCGAAACTTTGCAAACTGCTGGCATTCTTTTGTACTTAATCATTGGGATTGCTCGATTCATTTTTCATGCTTGATTCTGATGGTTTCCCTCATTATTGAATGTTATTTTGTTGTCGACGAATTCAAACCTCTATGAATTATGATTACGTTAGATCTTCCGTACAATGTTTGCTTTTGTCGAAGCATCTAATTTCAGACCATTCACATTTTCTATGAGGTATTTACCTTCCTATGCCTTGCAGGATTATGTGCCCACAGTGTTCGACAACTTTAGTGCGAATGTTGTTGTCAACGGAAGCACCGTAAACCTTGGATTGTGGGATACCGCCGGTGAGTTTTGTCAAAAATTCTTCACCGTAATCGCGTGAAATGTTGTTTATGCCATTTGGCGTGTTGCTTTCCGCGTGAAACAGGTCAGGAGGATTACAACAGACTAAGACCTTTGAGTTACCGTGGAGCGGATGTTTTCATATTAGCATTCTCGCTGATTAGCAAGGCAAGCTATGAAAATGTTTCTAAGAAGGTAATGGAATCAAGTTACAGATCATGCGCATCCCTCGTTCAATATGTGATTGCTGACTGACAACCTGATTTAATCGTCGACAGTGGATTCCGGAGTTGAAGCACTATGCGCCCGGTGTGCCTATCGTCCTTGTTGGGACAAAGCTTGGTGAGCTTCCTGATAGAAGGAGACAACTGGTATTGTATTCTTTTACTTGCCTTCAGGGTTTCTAAGCTGTCTTTGTTGCCATATATGATTTGTGAACTCCAGATCTTCGAGATGATCAGCAGTTCTTCATCGATCATCCGGGTGCAGTACCAATCACCACAGCGCAGGTAAAAACTGTCGAATTTCCTTCTCTTCGGTTTTTTTTTTTGTTTAAAGAGCACCCTTTGAATCCCCACGCCTCTATGCTGGACTTTAATCTCATGACTTCCAGGGCGAGGAATTGAGGAAGCTGATCGGCGCCCCTTCTTACATCGAGTGCAGCTCGAAAACACAGCTGGTTGGTAGAAGTATTTTCAACACTCTTCTTTAATGATCCTCAATGTGTCGGAATTGATGAGGCCTTTCATTCCGGATACAGAATGTGAAGGGAGTCTTCGATGCGGCCATAAAGGTTGTGCTTCAACCTCCCAAGACGAAGAAGAAGAAGGGCAAAGCGCAGACGGCCTGCTCCATATTGTAAATCTGAGAGAATTAGTTCGGAACGCCATCGGCAACAACCCCTTGACCTTTTGCTTTCTCGTCTTGCCCAACATCACTTCTCCTTCCACTCTGCTTTTGATTTGCTTATCGGATTCTGACATGATGCTCTCACATCGGAAAACAACTAGACGGAGGAGGGACGGTGTTGGTAGAGCATCATCTCCACCGTCATTGGTGTTATGGAAAAGTCCGTGTAATTCTTGAGCCTCCTGTTTTCCTGTTTGGTTTCACCCTTTTATCTCCAGTTTCTGGTACTTTTGTTGCTTGTGATTCCTTTTTATGTATTAAATGAGCTAAAAGTTTCATTAATATTCTTACTTGCGTCTATCTTGAATTGTCCTAATAGACTGATTTCCCATCCTATTGTCAATCTCGTGTAGTTTATTGCTCGAATCACTGGGAGGAGTACATTTCCATGAGAGGAGGGGCATTCCTCATAAACTAATCTCTATGTCCACCTAACAATTTCCAAAATATTTATAACAAAGCCAAAGGATGATGGATGAGTCCAACCTTTGAATACGGTTCTTAAGACATGGGGAGGCATTATTACAGAACAACAAATGCCTAAGACAACATGTCCGGTTCATCTTTTACAAATTGGAGGCCCCGGCAATTGGCTAATTTCTCGATTGCTGAACCGCGCTTATGTAACTATGATGATGTTATAACCATGTAGATGATGCCGCCGCATCGCTCGTATTTTCAAACAAATTAAAAAAACGAAAAGAAAATCGGAGATCACATTTCACCCTTCTGCTCGGTATCGGCCCTCGAACCCCAATCAGTAGTGATCCAGTAGTTCCAGGGCACGCCCAGTGAGATTCCTCAATCCGATGATGTCAGCAGTCAAAAGACTTTGTAGAGAGGTGTTCGCCTACTGTCTGTTTGAAGCTCCATACGTCAATTATGACAGACAAAGAGGAGAGGAGTCCCAATACTTGCATTGCATACACGGCCAGAACTGCTCTTGGGTGCCAGAGAAAACCGGAAAAGAAGACATCGCTCGTCCCTGCTAATAGTCTGCAGCTTGCAGGCCCATGCAACCGAGACCATGCAAAGAAATCAGAGGTATATCCCTCATAATCAGCCAATGTAAATTGCTTGAATGTGAAGTCTTGTCCCCTATATATCCTCAATATGGCACTGTGTACGGCAGAGCATAAATGCCAAGTTCCGGCAACAGCTGGCTAAGTGGCCATGCGGTTGAACTTGTATTCACCAACCTGTCCAGCTCGACTTTACATCTATCAGTGTCATGGCATGGTTTCTGCTTCCCCTCAAATAGCCAATTCTGATCATCAAGATCAACCGACAAGGACTGATATTGTGGAGGAGCCCAGTTCTCAATCAAATCAATGTAATGTAATTCGGACGAGGAAGGCCGGTGATGCTTTAATTTGGGCACAGTCAACAAATCATTCCCACTGGTAGACGTCTCATTCACTCCAGTCAAGAGATGTAGCTCTGTCCTGCCATGTTTGACTGCCAATTCTTGGCCAGTACGAACAGAAGATGACGAGAGATGCTCTCCTGAGACTGAGCTAGATCTAAGAGCATTTTCATGCTTCTCACGAGCAAAGAGGTCTGTCCTTACCGGGGCAGACCAAGACCGTTCCCCAATAGGAACCACTTCAGGATCTCTCTGCCTTTGCAGAGGCAACCGGATCCGAATAATGCTCGCTTCACATTACAAGTAACGATGTGAATCACATATATCAAAGTCGATGTGAAGTTTACAAATCCTACAAGCGAACAGCCTTCCCTAGGCAAGGAAGGATAGACACACTCACCAGAGTTCTGCCCAGCTTCTGGAACAAAATCAGGCTTCTGCCTCTGGTCATTGCTTGAAGTGCTGTCCGAGGAATTTTGAGAATTGATGGGCTTCCCATGTTCCTCGGTAAGGTTGCTCCTCTCTGCATGTTCACTATCAAGTTTTCTTTTCTTTGGACACTCTCTATCCTTTTCGCGGGCCAAGTCCCCATCATCTTTGTGCCTTCTCTTATGATGGTGCTTTTTATTGTCAACATCTCCATTTTCCTTTGCCTTCCTTTCTTTCTTCTCCCGCCTTTTCTCTTTTTTCCTTTCCTTCTTTGCCTTCTCTGCTTCTTTCTAATAAATTCACAAATGGAACGGGAAATCTATTTGGCTTAAAAGGGATAAGTATAACCAAACAACATAAATAAAACAACCGACAGACAATAAAATCGATAAGTAAACGCTCATGGATGAAAAGTGAGAAGCATATCAAGATGGAACAAAACTAAGGGACTCCCAAGTCCAATTAATCTAGAGTAAACATAGGAAGTGTTCAATTGAAGGATTGTCCCCCATTGAAACTGGGCATTAAATCAGCAAACAAAAGTGAGTGCCAAAATACTATGATCGGCCAGAAAAATTGATGAAGTGTGACCTCCGTCTGACCAGAAGACAAATGAGGCACAATCTAATCAAGAGGGACGATCATGCTCTAATTTTTTCATATCAGTTTGTAAGTAATATATCCTTTAAAATGGGTGCAAAAGAAGCATTCCCCCAACTCCTGATACCACAACATGAACATCATGATGAACGTTGGCATGCAATACCAGACGCAAGTTAAACATAAACCACTGCGATTTTCAATTACTTTATTTAGTTAAATCTCTCACATGATATTTACTTGGATAAAAAAATCCCAGTCCCCAAACCAGAACCCTCCTTTCCAATCGTCCCTTTAGTCATGCCACATATTTAAACCAACTTGACAAACTTCCGATATCCACACGGGAACGCACAAAACCGAATCCAACTCATGGACCACACAGGATCGAAGCGACGAGGAACCGACCTTGATCGACTCGATCAAAGCCTCGTCGTGGATCCCATTCCTCCCGTACCCGCATGGAGGGAACGGAAAACATCGAGACATCGTTGTCCCCTTCCCTTCCTCTCCCCTGTTTCAGTCCTCTTCAATACTCACGGTACTCGAACCGGATCGCACTATCAGCTCTAATGTACCGCCTTAACGGACTACAAATCACCGTAACGGTCCCAACCAAGAAAAAAGAAAGAAACCCAGATCCGAACTACGATCGTCTCCCGGTTGGAATCCCTACACCCTCAGATTCCTAAATCGAAGGGATCGGATCGAATTAGGCTTTGGATTCGATTTCGGATCCGAGTTCCCGCGAGAAAGAGGGGCTAGGGTTTCTGGGGGTCGAAGGGGAAAGATTGGGGGGAAATTCCAGAGCTCCGCGTGAAGGAGTTCTGAGAACCAAACGCAGACTCCTGGGGGTCCCGAGGGGGTATTTATAGCGAGGCGGGGGTCGCATATTTCGTCGAGGTCCTTAATTGTTATGAATTACATGCGGATCCTTAAAGGAATACTGTCTGAGTAATTTAATCCTAAAGAATGTTAATTTGGGCTTGGCCCATTTCTCACCAAAGCCCACGATAGGAAATATCATGATATGGTCCCTTTTATAAATGTCCGGGCTTAATCCAAGCACATGATACGGTGCTAAAACATTTATACACAAAACCAAACAATCAGAAACCTAAAATTACAATAGGGATAAGGGAAATGGAAACCCCACTTAGACACTTCTAACACATTCTATTAACTTCCCCAAATCACATATTCGATTCCCTAATCTCACTTTAATTAAGATTAAAAAAAAAACTCGATTTAATAAAAGCAACCAAAATACATGAAGACCATGAAAGGAAGCCTCCTCTCCCTTCCCTTTCACATGACCGCACATGCGTTCGGGTTGTCATCGCTGAAGGCGGTGGTGTACTTCACCTCGGTCGAGCTGGCGCGAGCCAGGGCTGACGTCTGCGGGTCATGCATCACGTTCCTCACATACCCCGGAGGGGCCTTCTTGTCGTAAGCCCCCGGGGCGTACGGGTGGTCGAAGACCGTGTACGGGACATAATGTTGGAATTTTATTGAACCTTTGTTTTCTTTCTTTTGTCTTGTTTATAAAATTCCTTTGGGCTATAATTAATTATATTTTATCTATCTTGAAAAACCGGGTTGTATGTTGATTACGGGACAATGCATGATAGTCCATTGAGTTTCGGTGATATTGGTTATGGACTTTTGCGACATCTCGGTTATTGTATGATGTGGGTTGGACGGCAATTCGGTGTAGGCCAAGTATCGGCGTAAGCCCGTGATGGAAGGGCCCGTCGACTAATGTAAGCGCTAGGTCCCCTCTTTCGCTGATAACTGAGATTGTTGTTCCATCGGCCGTTTTATCAGAAGAAAGGGGAAGACCTAGGGCGCCGTCTTCTTGCTGCAGATCATTCTGTTCGTCTCTTCCGGATTGCTGCTAAGGATCGTCACTTCCGCGTTCTTTCTATTGGAGATCATGGCGCAATCAGGTACGCTTCCGTTTTACCAGTTCTTGGTGTTCCAAATCGACTGCGGTGATCTTGGGTTAGCGATTAATTCGCTTACATGTGGTATCAGAGCAACCGTTTGTCGATTTGGGATCCGCACGAAGTTTGATTATGTATTTTTGAAAAGATTTCGCGATTTGGGATCGATTATGGTGATTAGGATCGGTTTTCGCGAAATTAGGTTTAGAGGAAGACGAACAGACGTCCTTCCGCAGCTGCGGCGGATTTTTCCGCAGCTGCGGAACATTCTGTTACCGCGCGCCGCAGCTGCGGCGGATTATTCCGCAGCTGCGGAAGTCCATAAAAAAAAAAAAAAAAAAAAAATTTATTATTGAGCATACATATGTAACTAAGGGAACATGTGATCTTTGTGAGTGAACTTGTGGGTGTTTTCACATTTGTGCTGTAAGCGTTTGGCTGCCAAAGTGGCTCGTTTACGGTGACAGGTGGGTCATCTCACGGGCATGTGCATTAAGGGTAAGCGGCTTTTGGATTTGTGCTCTGGTCGTTTGGTTGCCAAAGCGACTCGACCTGAGTGACAACCGGGTTTTCTTACAATCGCACGTGTCCTCAGCAAGTGAGTTATCTCATATTTGTGCTTTGAGTGCTTGGCTGCCAAAGCGGCTCACTCAAAGTGACAGGTGGGATTTTCTCGGACTTGTTGAGGGTTGCTAGAGTGTCTTGACTTTGCTGGTGTGGGGTCCTTCTGCCCAAAGGTGTTGGATTTACTACATTTGGCGTTGTTTGAGGCTCTCTGGTTGATAGTCTATGTAAATGACTATTGCTGTTATGTTCACTCATGTATTTGTTCCTCTTGTTTCAGTTACTCTTGCCTTAAACAATACTGGTGTTGGCGTAGTTGAGGTCCTAAATGGATCTAATTTCAATAAGTGGAAGGATGAGCTTCTGTATGCCCTGGGATTTGTAAATCTGGATTTAGCCTTGCGAGTAGATCGCCCCGCTCCGCTTACTGAGGCTAGTACCCCAATGGAAAGGGAGTACTTTAGCAAGTGGGAGCATTCGAACTATATGAGTCTTCTAGCCATGAGGAGATCAATTTCAGAACATCTGTTGAGTGGGTTACCTGAGGCTTCCACTGCTAAGGAGTTGCTCACTGCTCTTGGAGATAGGTACCTTGTACCCGATATGGCTGAATCTAGTGTCCTGTTGAAAAAGCTGACGAGTATGTCTTATGACAATGTGGGAGGAGTGAGAGATTATATTCTGAAAATGATTTCCCTCCAGTCCAAACTAAAAAGCCTTGAGATTCCTCTCCCAGATAAGTTCATCATTCTTCATGCTCTCAATTCCTTGCCTCCGAATTTCTCTCAGATCAAAACTGCCTTTATTCCCAAAACGAGAGTTGGACTATCAATGATCTCATTAGTAAGTGTATGGCGGAGGAGAAACTTAAGAGGGAGAAGAGTGAGAGTGCCTTTCTTGTGTCTTCTACTAGACCTCCTTTTGTGAAGGGTAAGAAGCACTCTAAGCGTTTTCACCCCGGTGCTTCCAAGAATACGGGCTTTAAGAGGCATGGTCACGATCAGAGTGAGGGAGGTTCAAAGGTTGTCTCTAAAAAGGATATCAAATGTTTCTATTGTCAAAAGTTAGGACATATGAAGAAGGATTGTTTTAAGCTTAAGGCTCGACTTGAGCAAAATAAGTCTGGAGGTAACTCTTCTGTTCTAGTATGTTTTGAATCGAATCTAGTTGATGTCTCACCTAGTTCTTGGTGGATTGATAGTGGAGCTTCTGTGCATGTTACTATGACATTACAGGGGTTCAAGAGCATAAGGAAACCAAGTGAAACGGAGTCAAAGCTTAAAGTGGGGAACGATGTTGAAGTCCAAGTCGAGTCCATAGGAGTTGTTCGTCTTGTTCTAGAGTCAAATCATGTTCTCATGTTGAGAAATGTCTTTTACGTTCCCACTATTAGAAGAAACTTGATTTCTATTTCAGCTTTGAACTCTAGTGGATACTCTTTTCTTTTTGAACGAGGTTCAGTTCGATTGTCTTTGAATTCTCAGATTGTTGGTTCTGGAATTCTAAATAATGGATTATTTCAATTGCTTTTGACTCCTACTCCTTTTCAAAATTTCTCGGTTGAGTCGAGTACCTCCAAGAGACCTTTATCCGTTGAAAATTCTTGTCTGTTGTGGCATAAACGTTTAGGCCACATATCGAGAGAAAGGATTCAAAGATTAGTCAAAAATGAAATTTTACCTTCTCTTGATTTCAGTGATCTAGAAACTTGTGTAGATTGCATTAAAGGCAAATTCACCAAGTCTAAGAAGAAAGGAGCTACTCGTAGCTCAGAGCTTTTAGAAATCATCCACACTGACATCTCTGGACCTTATCCTACTACCTTGTGTGGAAACAAGTATTTTATAACATTTATAGATGACTTTTCTCGGTATGGCTATCTCTATTTCATTAAAGAGAAGTCAGAAGCTCTCGACAAATTTAAAGTCTTTAAGACTGAAGTCGAGAAGCAGTTAGAGAAATTGATTAAGGTAGTACGGTCTGATCGTGGTGGTGAGTACTATGGTAGACATGATGGTTCTGGACAACAAATGGACCGTTTGCTAAGTACTTACAGGAATGTGGAATTGTTCCACAATATACCATGCCTTATACGCCCGAACAAAATGGTGTGGCCGAAAGGCGGAATCGCACTCTTATGGACATGATGAGAAGCATGATGAGTAGGTCTAACCTACCTTGTTTTCTATGGGGTGAAGCGCTTAGATCTGCTTTGTATATCCTTAACCGTGTTACTTCAAAATCTGTTCCCAAAACTCCTTTCGAAATTTGGACTGGTCGTAAACCTAGCCTTAATCATCTTCGTGTATGGGGGTGTCCTGCTGAGGTTAAAATCTTCAATCCCCATATGAGTAAAATCGAGTCAAGGACTTCTCGTTGCTTTTTCATTGGATATCCTGATAGGTCTAAAGGGTACAGGTTCTATTGTCCTAGTCGTGGGAGGACTGTAATTGACTCCATGAATGCAAGGTTCTTGGAGTTTGATGTTGCTGATGAGGTTAGTACTGGAGTTGATGTTTCAGACACTTTCGAGCAGAATGAGAAAGTATTCTTTCCTCTTTCAATCCCACATAGTGACGTGCCGATTGTACCCAGTAATACTGAACAGCCCATAGTTGATGATTTTTTCACACAGCCTGAGAGTGGGTTACCTGAGTCTTCTTCTCAAGAGGCTCCTGTCAGGAGGTCTGTTAGACAAAGACGACCTGCTATCAGTGATGATTATATAATTTATCTTGGTGAATCTGATGTTAGTCTGACAGATCCTTTGAGCTATCGGGAGGCTGTTTCTGTTCCCCATAGTAGTATGTGGCTTAATGCTATGCGAGAAGAAATGACTTCGATGTCACAGAATGATGTGTGGGAGCTTGTGAATTTACCCGATGGTCATCGACCAGTTGGGTGTAAATGGGTGTTCAAAACTAAGAGGGATGCCAATGGAAAGGTGGATCGCTATAAGGCAAGGTTAGTGGCGAAAGGGTTTACACAACAACCAGGTATTGATTATACCGAGACCTTTTCTCCCGTCTCCTCTAAGGATGGCTTTCGTATTATCATGGCTTTGGTTGCACATTTTGATCTTGAACTGCATCAGATGGATGTTAAGACTGCTTTTCTAAACGGTAGTCTTGAAGAAGATGTATATATGGAACAACCTGAGGGATTTGAGGAAATTGGTAAGGAGAACATGGTTTGTAAGCTTAAGAAGTCTATCTATGGTCTGAAACAGGCATCTCGTCAGTGGTACTTAAAATTTGATGAAGTATTGGATTTGTTGAAAATAAAGTAGATCATTGCATCTACCTAAAGACCAGTGGGAGTAAGTATATTTTTCTGGTCTTGTATGTTGATGATATCCTCCTTGCTAGTAGTGATGTTGGGTTGCTCTGTGAAACATAATGTTGACAAAGTCTTTTGATATGAAAGACCTTGGGGAGGCATCTTTTGTTCTTGGCATAGATATACGTCGAGATAGATCTCGTGGGCTATTGGGACTCTCTCAAAGGGCATATATTGATAGAGTATTGAAACGTTTTAAGATGGAGGGTTGTAAACCCAGTGTTGCACCTGTACAAAAAGGGGACAAATTCAGTAAAAATCAGTGTCCTAAGAATGACTTTGAAAAGAAGTCGATGGTGAGTATACCTTATGCTAGTGCTGTTGGGATGATGTATGCTCAGGTTTGTACTAGGCCGGACATTGCATTTGCAGTGAGTGTTCTTGGGAGATATCAGTCTAATCCAGGTCCTGATCACTGGATGGCTGCCAAGAAAGTTATGAGGTATCTAAAGGGGACACGTGATTATATGCTTGTGTACAGGCGCTCAGATAGTCTTGAAGTAGTGGGTTATACTGATTCTGACTTTGGGACATGCCCAGATGATAGGAAATCTACTTCAGGATACATATTCATGATGGCCGGTGGGGCAGTTTCTTGGAAAAGTGTGAAGCAAACTCTGACAGCTTCATCCACTATGCAGGCAGAGTTTGTGGCATGTTATGGGGCAGTGACACATGCTATTTGGCTAAGAAACTTTATATTGGGGCTTGTAGTTGTTGATTCTATATGTAGGCCACTTAGGATATTTTGTGATAACAGCGCAGCTGTGATGTTCTCGAAGAACAATAAGAGTTCGAGTGGTTCGAAACATATAGAGATCAAATATCTCGCTGTCAGGGATCATGTAAAGAAAGGGGATGTTGAGATTGAGCACATCCGCACTGACGCGATGATTGCAGACCCGTTAACCAAGGGATTACCACCTGGTGTTTTTCAGGTTCATGTTACCAGTATGGGGGTGGTAGAGTCTTTTGATGTACTTGGTTAGTGGGAGTTTGTGTTGGATGTTTTTAACATCGATGTTGATGTATGACTTGAGACATTTGATGGTTTTAATGTTATATGATGATCATCTGTTATTCATTTTGTTGAATGTTACATGTGCACATGTTTGAAAGTCTCAAGATCTGGTGTTTATCTTGAGCATGACGGTTTTGTCAAATTAGTATGTCTCTGATGATACCATTGAGGTTCTCGCGAGTTTTATTTTGAGACATATGGTGGCATTAGTGCCAGTTTATTTCATCCGGCTTCTCTGAAGCATTAAGGTTACGGATGGGTACTCTGATTTCGCTGAAGTGTGCAGGTTACAGAGGTTTTCTCTGACTTCAGTGAAATATAAAGGTTACAGAGGGTTTTTCCTGACTTCTATGAAGTATAAAGGTTACAGGAAAATTTATAGGACCGACCGAAAATAACATCATTGTGATCACCATTGAGGGATGTTATTTTCGGCTACACCGCCACATTGACCTATTGGCGTTAGAGTTGTGGATGCTTGTGATCATGGTTGTCTAATGTCGGTAAATGATGTGACGACGGCCATGGTTCGGTGTTAGCGACTTTGATGGCCGAGGTTGTTTTGAGATGTTGTCCCGTATATCGTTTTCTATGATATGGCCATATCTGTGTACAGCCCGAGAGTCTTTTAAAGTAAAGTTTTTGAGTTTTTGAAATTAATCATAGCCCAGTGGGAGAATGTTGGAATTTTATTGAACCTTTGTTTTCTTTCTTTTGTCTTGTTTATAAAATTCCTTTGGGCTATAATTAATTATATTTTATCTATCTTGAAAAACCGGGTTGTATGTTGATTACGGGACAATGCATGATAGTCCATTGAGTTTCGGTGATATTGGTTATGGACTTTTGCGACATCTCGGTTATTGTATGATGTGGGTTGGACGGTAATTCGGTGTAGGCCAAGTATCGGCGTAAGCCCGTGATGGAAGGGCCCGTCGACTAATGTAAGCGCTAGGTCCCCTCTTTCGCTGATAACTGAGATTGTTGTTCCATCGGCCGTTTTATCAGAAGAAAGGGGAAGACCTAGGGCGCCGTCTTCTTGCTGCAGATCATTCTGTTCGTCTCTTCCGGATTGCTGCTAAGGATCGTCACTTCCGCGTTCTTTCTATTGGAGATCATGGCGCAATCAGGTACGCTTCCGTTTTCCCAGTTCTTGGTGTTCCAAATCGACTGCGGTGATCTTGGGTTAGCGATTAATTCGCTTACACATAAGGCCAGAGCTCCGCAGCCTTGCCCGTGCGGTACCGGACTCGCTCCAGGACCTTCTTGGGATCTACGTAGCCGGTCACCGTCAGCTTGCTCTGCTTGGGATCGACCTCCACCTGGGTGACGCCCTTCATCCCCTCGACGGACTTGCGGACCCGCCTCTCGCACCCCTCGCAGTCCATCTTGATCTTGATCTCCACCACCTGGAGCTGCTTGCGCTTCTTCAGCTTCCGGTGGCTAGGTCGGGGGATGTCGCAGACGTCGAGGACATGGTCGAGGATCCCCATTCTCGAAGTATCTCTGGTTGGGATTTGCTTCAGTGGAAGAAGAAAGGGGATTGATGACTTTTGTTTTTCTTTCGAGTTTTTGTGGTAAGAAGTGCAGGAATTAAATAGCGAGGGCGCCGCAGTGTGGGGAAGCGGGTTGCCGACACGTGTCCCTAGGACACGTGGACTTAGGACGGGAGCCCATGTCAGAATTTAAATATGGGGCAGCTGGAGGTTATTAAATTAAATTTATTAAAAAATTATAGATTTGGATTAGACAAAAAAGAAAAGCAAAAAATTCAGATGTTAATACTTCCGAGAGGATTTAAATTAAGGAAATATCATAAACACTTTTTTAAAAAATAAATAAGTTGGGAAATTGGTTAACTACCGACTGACAGAGTCAATTAAGAAAAGGGCCACACAGTTGGATTGGGTTTGGGGGGGAACTGGGAGTAAATGAAATGGACCCCCGACCGACCACGGAGTTTATCAACATCCATCCATTGGGCAAACTCGGAATTCCCACCCAACGCCGACGTCGTTTCTCCTATTGGCGATGAGCTTTGTTTCCTAATCAAAATTCAACTGAAACACCGGGTCCTCTACCATACTTTCCCTTCCATTGAAAATGGAATTACGATTATTATTATTATTATTTTTTAATCTGAACGATTATTATGATTATTTTTATTTATTTTTCAGGATTTATTTAATAGGGTCGAGTATTTAACTTTTAATTTAATTTTTAAGTTTAATGTTTTTTATTTATAATTTAGTGTTTATGATTTATTACGTTATTAATTATAGTGTTCTGAAAAATATAAAAATATTAAAAAATGATAATATAGAGTGATGTAAAATCTGTCGTTATTATAAAATCATACAAGGAGAGGATCCGGATCCATTTGTTCCATGTCCACCTGGAGTTTTTTTTTTTTTTTAACTTTTAACCTTGTTCCTTGCTTTATACTAATATTAATAGAAGAAGGTAAATGTCTGCTGATTAGTGTTGTTTCCATCGAAGATGTTGTTCCTGTATTGATCTTTTTCAGTTTCAGGAACGCCTTGACGTCACTGATGAGTATCAGAGAGAATACACCTCAGACGACGACGACCAGAGGGCGCAAACCTTGATCTTCTTGCGCGAGCCATTATGTGGACAGCACTCTGCAGTTGAAGAAGTCGCTGTCGTGCACCTACCCTGATCTGTGCTTCTACGAGGCATCCGAGAAATAAAACAAGATGCTGCAGCATTCCAGAGGTCGCAAGCTACTCTAGATGTGGGTCAATGCGAAGTAATCCGACATTTAATCGAGATGACTCAGACTGTGGTTGTAAATTCCTTCCAAGAAGATGGATAAGAAGCTTTCAGTCGCAGAGGCCGAAGCAAACCATGCTTCTAGTGAAAGCTATCCAGCGCAAGTGGATGTGAGTGTGCAGGTTGCGTCGCCAAAAAATTTAAGAATAAAAGAAAACACGTTTACTTTCATTGAAAGCCTAATAAAGAGTACTTGTACAAGGTTGACAATCTGTTGTTGTTTTATTGTAACTAATACTATTTATATTAATCCTAAGGTAACAAATATAAAGCACGTGGAAATGTGTAGCCGGTCATTGGGCTCCAATTGTCTTATCCACTTGCAACCACCGTTATTCCGAAATCAACTGCTATCTTTCAATTCGTTTGATGTGATGCTTCAAAGTCCGTCATCGATTTGAGATGCTTGTGCTAAACTCGTCCATCATTCAACTCTGTCGACGACTTTAAAGGCCACTCCTTCGGTTCATGTGCCCAAAATCAGTTTATTGTAAACAGACGCTGTCATACATATGCCAGGGTTGGTTGATGTTTCTTGTCCATTCTCTTCTGTTATCTTAGCCGTGTTGCTCCTCAAAGTTTGGCGAGGACGTTCTACCAAGGAGGGATTCTAGATACGGAACCTTGTCAACCAGGTAGCTCATTTGTCTGCCTTAGGAACTGGAGCCTCCTCGTAGCTGATTTATTTGATAATCTCATTGATATAATCGATCTTGCTATTTCTTCAGTAACCACAATCGCATGTAGCAGTCGTATTTTATTCTAAATAGAACGCAGTTTCTACTCTTCTTCTCTCTGGGATAAAATTGCTACGACACTTGCCTGATGCCTATGATTGAGTTGCAAGCTCCTTTACAATTTTCTACTGATATATCTGTTTTCGCATGGAAATACGTCAATGGTCTCCACCATGATTTGGTTTCAAGAAGAGGTTCCTCCTATTTCTGTTAGAATCTGATGAACTCACGTTGGCTCGCAGGTATGTGGACACTGTTTTGTCCCTATGGTACATTCTCTTAGATCACCGCCATGCCTACTGGAAGGCATATGTGTAAGCAAATTATTATCCATCTTCTGTTGGTCTCACGGTTGCTGTTTACAAATCGGAAGTGCATCCTATCCTATTGATGCATCACAAGTCCTGCAGGCTGACCCTTCATCTGCGTTTACGCCTTACAGGAAGAGCAAAAAAGATTAAATGACCTGAATGTTATGGCCCGGTGCAATGACGATTATGTTGCCACTTACAATTTCCACGTTGGTTCACAGCTTCTGCAGAAGCGTGCAATGATTTGTTGGCGTATTCCTCGATACTTTCTTGCTGTTGCTACACATGCTGCATCAGAAGGAAACACTGAAAGATGTTGAGTATTAAGGTGATTCCTTCAACCCTTTTACGGTCCTCTGTCCAAAAGAATACGCCAGCAAACAAATGGCAAAAGATGCACATGACACAAAAAGTTATATCAAGCACTATGTATGCAAATAATAATAGTAAACGGAATTTGAAACCTTCTAGTCATTGCACGCGGCAGGGTGGATGGTTCGGTGACTTCCTATCTCACAGAGTTTTGCTGTTGCTGCTCCCTCATTCGAGAGTATAGAGAAATAGAAATCAGAGCAATTGAAAAAGTCATGTGAATTAATCCGGGACGCATTGAAAAAAAAAATGTAGTTGTCCTGGAAGGAAATATTGATATTAAGAAATGGCGTCGTTCAGGATTCGTCTGGAATGTTTGTTTTTGAGTCACGAGCCTCGGCATAATGATAGAATTGCATAGCAACAAGGTAATGAATTTATAATTTACAAAACAACAACACTCATCAAAGTCCATTGTCGTCCAGCGGTTAGGATATCTGGCTTTCACCCAGGAGACCCGGGTTCGATTCCCGGCAATGGAATCTTTTTTTGTTTTAACGAATTTGTAAAAGTGAAGGGGAGTGAGAACACAAATCCAGAACACTTATTTACACTTTTAATGCCAAAAAGTCTTGGTAATCCGAAATATATGATTCCCGCATCCGATAATGCCACAAAAGGAAGGACTGGAAAAAAGAAAAAAGAACTAAGCATGACTTGAATCCAGAATCTTCCTCTTGGACAGTTTAAGAAAAGTGCATCTCATTCAAACGCCCACTGGTTCTCCCTCCTAACTTCTTCCTCTTCCTCAGGTGTGAAGTCGTTCTTGATGTTAAAGGTCTTGCGGATCTCCTCAGGAGTCTTGCCTTTGATCATGTCGGCCACCGTCCGACACGTCAGGTCCAGTAGGTTCTTGATGTTCAGATAGTTGGCAGCCTACACAAGAAATTACAACACCGTCTCAGCCAAATTTGGCGCACACAACAGATAAATTCAATCGCAAAAGGTTCATATTCATGGAGGCATCAACGGAAGCCCAAAGCAAGAGACAAAGTGATATAGTTGATATCACAACACAATAATTCTGCCATACACATTACAATTTACACCCCCAAAACACTGTTCTGTAAATCAGATAAACATACTTCAGTTTAGCAGGACATGGAGTTCAATCCGACAAGGCAGAGAGCCAACGGACGTTCATCCTCGTAAGAAGGTCACTGAAATTCTTTTACCTTGAAATCTCATCCCCACAAACACCACAGAAGAAATCACCACTTATAAAAAAACGTTGCCCCGATAGAAAATTCCAGTTTTCTTCTTCTCAACTGCCTAATAAATTAAGGCGCCATATTTCAAAAGCATCGCAGATCTGATCAGCAAATCCCCGTTCACAATATCGCACAAACACCTAACCATAAGGCAATCAACTCACGCAACCCTATTCGACCGTGCTATTACGATCTTGGACTGGCCCCCTAAACCACAACGCAAACAGAACGAGAACCCTAAATACAGCCGGGGGGGGGGGACCACACGTACCAGGATGAGGTCAAACAGGGTGCTCTGGTCAACCTTGACGAACTCGGCGTCCCAAATCTTGAGCTCCTCGTCGGCAACCCTATCCTCGGAGTTGGTGGCCCCGCCGGCAGCCTCGACGTGCTTCCTGCAGTACTCGATGACCTTGGAGAGGATATTGCTGGTGACGTTCGGGAGGGGGATGGCGTTGTCGGCGCAGTCGTCCTCGACCATGTGCTTGATCGTCTGAGACTCGAGAGCCACCGCCTCATCCACCTCGAAAGCCTCACCGTCGGAGCTCCTGAGTACGATCTTCTTCGACGAAGACATTTCTTGACTCTCTCTCTCTCCGAATTTGGCAATTAGGGCTACATCTTCCGTAGGAGGGAATATTTATAGGCAGACGCCACGTAAGGTGGATGGGTGGCGACTATCTTATGCACCCAATCGTTTTCCGCCACGTCCCGTAATGTTATACTGACATGATGCTGGGAAAGATCGTTGAGGGGAAGATAATGTACAAAAACATTTTCAATTGGCTTTTACACTTTTCAAATATATTATTCTTTTTTATTAGAAAATAAAAAAAAGTCATCATAAAGGAGATTTTAGAAACTTCAATAAACAAAATAGGTAAATTATCGATATTTGACTCCATCAATAGACCAAATTTACTTTTTGGCATATCATTTAAAAAGTTTTGAATTTTGCCTTATTTCGATTTTAGTTTTGGATATGGTCCTATTCGTAATCGCCGTTACCCATAACTGGCGTGTCTGTGATGGATATTTTCTCTTTTCTACGTGTGTTCAATGTGTCTCTTATTTTTCTTATGTGTCAATGACAATTAAATAAATCGAAGGGTTAGCATTCTGACAAAGCAACGTCTTCCGTCCTCCATTGCATCAACCCCACCTCCGTCTCCTCCTCCTCATCTTTCCTCCCTTTCGAATATCGAATCTCCCCTTCCCGTCTCCCTCATTGTCCCTCATCAAAAAGCTCCTCTCGACGGGGCGCCCGAGAAGAGGCGTTCGAGCTCGGCCAGGGTCTTGAGGCGGGATTGGACGTAGTGGAGGCTGCAAGGGTTGAACTTCAGCGTGACGGTCGAGTCAATTAGGGAGGCGAAGTTGGTCTCGACGAACCTCACCAGGTGTTGGAAGTAACTGTCTCCCATGACCGCCGGGGGGCGGGACGCCATCAAGGGGAGGCGGCGGAGAAGTCGACGGTTCAACATTAGGCGGGTCTTATAAGGGTTCCGGGGGGTGTGGTGGCGGCGATATCGGAAGGGGGGACGACCGCCATGGAAGGTGGAGGGGAACGGGAGGCAGGGTAGGAGAGGGAAGATGCTGAGACCCAAATCGTCCCGAATCGGTGTTAGTTCAGCAAGTTGGGGTTCTTGAAGGAGGAGAACGGTGGTGGAGATGGATCGGGAGGTGGTTCGTGATCGGAGGAGGCGGGGGAGAACATGGTGATTGGAGAAGCCATCGGGTGGAAGGTAGAGGGGGAGGTAAATTAGAGTTTTTGGGTGAGGATGGCTTAACGAATCCCTGTAGCCTGTCCTTGATAGCCTGATAGTCTATATAAAAATAATAAAAGAAAATTAATGACACGACAGATAATCTATGATTTAACGTCGGCAAAGGTAATACTGTTACGAATAAGGTCAAATCCAAAAGTAAAAACGAAATAAGGCCAAATTTAAAACTTTCTAAACGATATGCCAAAACGTAAAGTTAGCGTATTTATGGTACGGATAATATGCCAACAAAATATCCCCCTAAAGATTAAAAAAACCTCGTATCAGACAAAAGACAATGATCATTGAATAAGAAAACGATGGATGATAAGAAAATAAGAATTATTTCAAAAGTGACTGTCTCCGTCCCAAACAGCAGAATACCAAAAAGAAAATTATTTCCATCCAACAACTCCCCCCCCCCCCCACGACAACCCCCCATCCTTTTTGTTCTAAAAAATTATATCAGTTTTATAGTATAAAAGAAAAGGAGAAGGAAAACAAAAATTCAAGAGAGAAAAAAAAATTTAAAAAAAAGAGCATGGAATGATATATAATAAGACCAATAAAGAAGCTGGCACACCCCCCTTTGATGATATCCAGGACACAAGGGGCAGCTCCCTTGCAGCTTCCCAGGATGCAGCCATCCATCCAATGACCACCACCGGAAGTTTCTTTTCTCCCCTTTGACTCAGACTCAGACCCCACAAAAAAGAACAATGAAAACCAAAAGGGGGCAGTATAGGAAGGGGACGATAGCAGTGAAAACTCTCCCCCACAGTTCACAGCTCTTCAAAGTAGCGGTCGGAGCCAGATCATGGCTCCCCTCATGTATGTATACGCACAAAACTACCTCGTCTGCCTGAATGTTTCTAGACATCCCCCCTCCAGGATGTGGGAACTATTCTTTCTTCGCCTTCCCCTTCTTGAGGCCAGATTGCAGTATTACTCATAAAAAACAGATGGTCTTTTTACCTCTTTCAAAATTTTTTGCCTGTGCAAGTAGTCTTTCTTTCTTACTGGCCAGTTCCAATAGCAGCCTCAGAGGTGGAGTGTGAATCACCGTTGCTGGGTTCTCCCGTTTCTCCCGGAATGCTTGAATCCCCCGACGGCATCCTCCTCAGTGCTCTGCCATGGGCATCATGCAGTTGAATCTCCCCAGCACCGAGATGTGTTTCTCTTCCATCGAGCAAGAGAGACTGGACACCACTAGCCACCGCAGCAGGGTTAAGAATCTCAGAAAACCGAGGGGATGTAGCATCGGGGAAAGAATTCCCAGCAGGCATAATCCATCTTCTCCAATCATCGCGCTTCCTAATTTTGTCACCCTGTTACAACAGCAGCAAAAATATCAGAGTACTACCAGAAAGAAAAAAGGAATGATGGTCTTGAATGATAATGGAAGTCAAGAAAAGTACCTGCACTTCCACTACATTGGAATGGTGTAATACATCCAATATTATCTGAACATTGTCAGTCAATTGTGAAATCTGGAAAACAAAATGAAGATCTTATAGATTAAGAATATACATCCAAAAATAGTTGGGTGACTGAGGTATTTTAAGCTGTAATATTCAGCTTGAGTATTCTCGAACTAAGGACTAGGAATAAGCATTTTCTAAGGCAGTAGGCTTAGGAAAACAAGAGTGGTACCTGATGACCAAATGACAAAATGCAGAACCTTTTAAACTAAAATTAAGGGAGGGGGAGGGGAAATAACAGCAGAAGAGAAGTAGCACAAAACAAGCAAAGCTGAAAAAGAATCCGCCAGCAAATTGATTCCCAATTGCGTACATATTAATATTAATTGCAGTGACTTTTGGAAATTCAAAAAAGGCCAACACGCTCTTTCAAAACAAGATGCAAAATCTTCAAGTTTGGACAGTCATATATATGAGACCATTGAGTTTTCAACCACATAATCTCAAAAATTGTTACCTCAATTAGAAGATAAAAGGTTTAAAAGACTTCTACCGTCTTTTCGTGGTCTATAGCGATCTCAATTACCAGTAAAAAAAGAGTCCCACAATGATAACATATCATTGTGTCTCACACATGCTCCCCAATATCCCCACCTAAAATAACAGTCACATATTGATTCTCCCAAATTTAAGATAAAGCAGCACTAAATTGGCACAGTGTCTTGCAATTTCATGCATTGCCATTGTTGGGATGCAGCTGCATTTCTATTCAAACTTAGTTAAGCTAAACTAAGGAACAACTTGGTCTTTGGGGGATGAAACATAACAAACCATCTCGATTCCTGGTTTCTTGATTTCTATAGGGAAGATTTACCTAGGTGTAAATTTGTGCCAAAGATCAGGGAAACTGACCCCGCCTGAAGGGATTTCAGGCATGCACATCGTTGTCAGAGGAAAAGAATAGGAAACATTGAAAAGAAACTGATGGCGGGTGATTTTGGGGAATAGACATTGCATAACCCCAGGGAATAACTGAACTAGTGTCTCAGTTTGCACTTAAGCTTACTCTCAAGTTTAAAATCTTCTTCAATAGTGTAAATATGTTTTCCATTATGTTCCACATTAGAAAAACCTCCTTTACAGACACCTTGCTATAACAGAAGGCAAAAAAATCTTGCCGGCACATTAATACATGCAGGAATATAAAAAGAAACCAAAACCATGTTCCCCTTAAAACTGTAACCTGAATGTAATAATAGAACAAATTGCACACCATAATCCCACCCCTAGGAACCTACCACCAAGGTACCACATGGAATCAAGACAGTAGCATCGCTTTTCTTAGTTTGGTAAATTGACATAAAAAATAATGTCATCTCATGTGAAGATAAATAGAATCAGAGATGAATGCATAAAAGATTGTACAATCTCGAATCCTCTCCAACATGAGCATAAAAGCTAACCTTGGGGAATATAACAAGGAGAAATTGCATCTTGAAAGATGAAACTTAAACAAGAGCCCTATGGTTAAATGCAGGAGAGGAGCGACAACAACAAGCCATACTCCCTATGCACAGAGAACATGCTGCAGTAGGAGGATTTTAATAGAAGAAGAGTAGTATGCAATGGGCATTTTGGAGTTCAGAACGTCTAAGAAGAGGCAAACACTTGAGGGGAAACTGAAGTTAATGCTTTGAAAACTAGTAGTAAAAACAAGAAACCACCTACTAAATTAGACAGACAGAAAACCAGTACATCATATTAAATACTTTTTCATGCTTGCAAAAAAAATTCTTCTTTGACAAGTATCATAGTAAATACTTACTTTGTTAAATCGAGCAATCAAAGAAATTGGAACCCATCCCTGTTCATCCATGTTCTGGCGCAAGAAGGTATCCTTCACAAGGTTCTCATTACTGAAATTATTCAATCAATGTATGATAATCAAAACCAAAAATGAAGATACCCGGTCAGAGGAGAAAGAGAAGGCAAAAGTGTATTCACATCCTTATGTTACCTGAAATAATAATCTATCTGGCTCAGTATCCTTGAATGAACAGTGTTGTCGGGAGGTGGCTGATATATCAACTGTGGTTGTATAGGTTGGTAAAAGGTTGGGGATTGAATAGGGTAGATGTAATATGGAGATTGTAAATCTGGGAAAAGGAGTAAACCATTAACACCATACAACTTCATGTTACTGCGACACGAAAAAAGTCCTCATCAGAACACTTCTGCTTACCAGTATAAGGAAGAGGGGCCCCATAAGGCCTAACATGAACAGGTGTCATAAAAGGAGCCACGGCAGGCAGAGGAGGTGGGGGAGGGGGTGGAGACCGTCCATACCTCTGAGGACCCCGCTGATGCGTTGCATGATTATCTCTACTACTATTCGCATTTCTATGATTCCAATCTTGATTAGACCTTTCCTGATCTCGCCTTGACCCAAAATTTTGGCGGTGGTGACCATCCCCATGTGAATATGTTCCTCCATTGCGACTTTTGAAGGAGTTACGGTGTTGCTGGAGGAGCTCATTTCCAACGTGCGAATTCGACGAAACACCACTCCTCACATTAACATCCCTAGGAGAAGGATTATTGGCCCTTGAGTCCGCTGGAGACCCAGGGGATGCAGGCAGTTCCATTGCCAAAATTCCATTAGAAGATGAGCTTGTACCACTTCGTTTAGTTGACTTCTGGCTCTGACGCGATGGAGAAGCGTAACCAGAGTTCGGCGTCGCAGAATCGTCCGCTTGCTTTTGAGAGATCAATGACGGAGCTGACACCTTTGCAAATACAAAAAAAAAAAAAAAACAGGAGCTTACTGGATAAGAGAAGAAAAGAGACAAGTCTAAAATGGCATTGATAGATGAGACAATAGGGTCGGCCCGAGTATTAACTCACGTGCTTAACTTAACACCTAGAATGGGAAAGAAACTGTGATCATTTATAAAACAACTCGATTATCTTCTCTACGAAACCCAATTAAGATATATTGCCCATGGGAAAATGCATAACCATCAGTAATGCCATCAGCAATTCTCTCAATTACATTATCTACATCACATGCATGTGTCACAGAAATGGCACAAAAAGTAGAAACACGGAAGCATCAGACATCTAACATAGTTAGTCATTTCCCTCTACATAGTCATCAAGAGTCTATCGTTTTGCATTAAAAAAGGCTCCAGTTATCCAACCACAGAGGGCAGCGCTACAACTTACTCCAATCCACTAGTCTTTTTCAGCTATAACTATTTGTTGAAAGATCCAGAACCATTTACATCGTCTGGGGGTCAACAGAGGAGCGAATCAAAAAACAGCATAGACACAGAAAAATCATCATGCAACCATCCTGATCAAAATTCTCATCCACACAAAACACAGAACCAAACGAATTTCACAGCAATCAACCTGTGCTGACTGCGATCCATCGACCAAACCCTTTGGCGTCCCCAAACCGGAAATGGTGGCCTTGCCCGGCCGAGATGAGCCAGAGAGCGCAGGCCAGGACTCAGCTCCCATCACCACACCACTCCCAGCCTCCCCCACCTGGACGGTCACCTCACCCGCCGGCTTTTTCCATGCATGCCTCTTCCCCGAGTTACCATTAACCCCGGCTCCTCCTCCTCCTACTACTACTACAACTCCATTCTCCAACCCTCCTTCCTCCCCACCCGACACCCCCAACCCCAGCCCATTAACATCCATCCCGGACGCAACAACCGCTGCAGCAGCAGCCAAATGAAACTGCGAGTCCCCAGGAGGAATCGGATGCTGCTGCTGATTATGAGGCTGATGCTCGGACTCTCCCCCGCGAACGATTTGATTCCACATGGGACGGCGCAGTTTATGAGACGGGCTGTTGTTGTTATCGGACACAGCGGCCGCACCACTACTGACATCACCGTAATTATTCGCCGCCATTGAGGAAAACAAGAAACCCAGAAATCGAAAGGGGGAGCTGGGAAAGAAAACAGCGGCTTTAGTAGTAAATTATCCGAGGGTCGGCCGCGGATCGATTGAGTTGATCGAACGTGGAAGAATTAAGGATCAAAGCGAAGGGGAAAAGGGGGGAAGGGGTGGGGAATTGATGGGCGACTAGGGTTTGGGATGGGGAGGAGAAGGGAAAGAGGAAAGAGTGAGGCTAAGCCAAAGGGGAGAGGAGAGGGGACAAACCGACGACGATGAGGACGATCTTCTTCTTTCCTTGTCCTTCCCTGACACACTCCCCAAACACACACACACACACACTCTTTCTCTCTCCTTCCCTGTCTGTATGTGAGTTTGTGTCCGTCCACTGTGTCTGTTCTTTTTTAGGAGGCTTGGGACTCTGGGGAGTTGTTGCATTGCAACTTCAGCTTAATCACAATTTAATTACACTAATCAAGATTAAGGTCTACTTAGATCGTGACTTTTGTATATGTGACAGTCATTTATCGCACTTTCTTGGGTTGTTGTAAATGGATGAGAGTCTGCTTAGAATCTCCCACTCTAGCAGGCATCGGACATCATGTCAATGGATGTCTTAACACCAAACGGTGGTGCGTTTGGTTTCCGAAGAGGAACATGAGGTAGAATAGAATAAGAGGTGGAATGGAATAAAATCGATGGGATGAAATTTGGACCGAAATGAAATACTAATCCAAGACTCATTTTAGTGCAACCAATAGCTGGTACGAGCCAAAATGAAATAACACAAATATGGAAACCAGACAAACCATAAGTAATACACCTAACTCTCATCATTCGTTCGATTGTCTTGGAAGCTCTCACAGGTTAATCCAATCATCCATGCCTCTACCGACCAGCCAGCCTCATGATCAAACACCAGTGAAAATGGAAGCAAAACTCTGGTTAAACGCGCCCCACGAGTTTTGTCCATTCAGCTGGTTCTTTCCTGCTGTCTAATTACAATGGCAATTAATGTAATTGATGTAAACACACTGGTACAACTAGCAAACCATTAGGAAGCCGATGTTAGCCGAACAAATCTAGGAAGCCATTCACGAGGTCACGTCATAGAGCACAACATCAAAGCTGAAACCAGCAGCGTGTCAAACCTTCGGATAGATGCCAGCGGATACTAGATAGCTGCGTCTCATGCTCTGGCGGCGATTCCTTCACCTAATCGTCAATCGCTGTCCGGAAACAGGAAGGAATAACAACACAAGATAAAGAGTAATTCGTTACACTCTGAACTACAACAGCAACCGATACGCACAGCAGTGGTGGCCGCCGCCTGCCAAAATCAGCACAGGTTCAAATCCTTACGGCTACTACAGTAAGCTCGGCGTCAACAGACAAAATTAAAGCAACAAGCAGCATGTCTAACAAAACATCTCCTTCATGGTCGAAGCATCAGAACTAAGCAACCAGCCATAAGCGGGAGAGCTAGGCAATGGGACTCGTAAACAACAACTGAATCAAATCGCCTGTCTAGTGTTCATCGGATAAGTGAGGGTTTCAGTCGGTGATAGGAAGGAGGAGGTGCTTAAAACCGTCGAAGGCTTCCACAACCGACCTGACTCCGGATTCTTGAGGCGAAGCATTGGCTGAAACCCACAAGGAGGGAGGCATTCAGAGACGGAGTTAAATGGAGCTTACGTGGAAGGGAAGGGTGGGGAAGTACAACGAGCATAATAGAAGTTGAAGGAATTAATTGCAGAGGGAAGGAAGTGGGGTTGATTATTGCCTATTCGTTATTAACGGCTCCGGGGCCCACGTGGGGATTGGCGCACATTGAGGCCCAACTTGGATATCCATTGGGCTGGCCCATTTGTGGACGCCTAACCGACTTGCAAATTTAGACGTAATTAATTAAGGAAAGAAGAAAAATAAAATAAAATAGTAAAATGACTTTTCACTTGTCGGAAAATCGACAAAAGTCTTCCCCCCCCCCCACCCCTCAAAAAAAAAAAAGAAAAAATTCTATAGATCAGACACGTAACCCAAAAATAAACAAAACACATACATGTCATTGGATTAATTCAACAGTGACGTGAACGTGACCGACTCCTCATCTTATAATTATACAATCTCAAATGGTCTTATACGTATATATGTACATATCTCTACCCACCCACCCATCTAATTAGTTTTGGCAAACTGGGTTTTAAGGGTTCTGGAACATGTAAGCAAATCGGCGTCCAGCGACTAATCGAAACGACATTTTCTTCAGGCTCTTTCCATGATGACCTGGGAATGTAAAACCCAGTCGGTCGGTCCAAACCCACCCACCCACCATATTCCCCCCCTTCCTTACCAACTCCCATCGTTGACAAAGGCAAAAGATCACCCCTCCTTTCAAAACCTATTCCAACTTGAACTAACTATGTTCACCTTCATAAGGTTTCGATTTCAATATATGATTTCTTTGATTAAGAAACCCTAATTCTCAAAGTCAACTACATTAAATGTAACATCAAACCCAGAGAAATTCCACCCCATCCCGCACGCAGTAATAAGAGATAATGGCATTGCTTCTAGAAGCTTTTTAAACCTACCCCCCACCCCCCCAAAAAAAGGTTGTAATAACGATGGCGATGTTTCTTCCTTGTTAGTTCATGGAATGTTAGGACAGGCGGCCAACAAGGCACGGAAGATGTCGGGAGGGGGGGGGAATCGCTTGGAGTCATTAGTTAGTTTTAGGGGCTTGGCTTTATCAATCACCCACATCACATATGCAAGAAAAGAAGAGATTAAGATACTGAAATGAACTCATAAGCAAATCCGAACAGATCAAATCATTTTTCAATTATGTTGGCTCACACCCTCAAATCCGTGTCGAGTGACTCTTTCCAATCTTCATATCATGTGAAAAATAATAACATCAGTGGGGACACAGAGAAAAGGAAAGGGGTGGTGGTTGTGTGAAGGAGTTTGCATACCTCTCTCTGTCCACACGGTTCCTAAGATTTTGCTCCATCAGAATTTGTATATATATACTCGGATCTCTTTCATTCTTGGTATTTGCTCCAGCGTCCTCCTCGACTTGTGCCATCCATCTTCCAAGCCTGCATGATTTGAGGGCGTCGTAGTTCAGAGGCGAATCCCGAGTTCACCCCCCCACCCCCAATCGGATGGCCGTCAAGAAGACTGTGTGGAGCTACATGGTGCCCTTGTGCGGACGGAAAGAACAGAATCCGGAGACCCCACGGAAGAAGGCTTTGTCGAAGCCGGCCTCGTTTCAACGGCTTTCCCTGTCGGATTTGAGCATCCCTGGATTGGAGGACCTTTCCATGTCGCTTGCCAGGTCGAGGCTTCACGTGTTCACCCTCCTGGAGCTCAAGGTGATAACCCAGAACTTCTCGTCGAGTAACTTCCTTGGGGAGGGCGGGTTCGGACCCGTTCACAAGGGGTTCATCGATGATAAGCTTAGGCCTGGCTTGAAGCCGCAGCCGGTTGCCGTCAAGTTATTGGATCCGGATGGCTCGCAGGGACATAGGGAGTGGCTGGTACGGTATCCTCTGGGCCTGGTTTAGCCTTTGTTTTCAGTCGGCGAGGAAGAAGCAATAAGCTGAACGGGATTGGATTGTTTGCGTCACCTGCAGGCGGAAATTGTGTTTCTCGGACAGCTGAGGCATCCTAACCTTGTGAAGCTCATCGGATATTGTTGTGTAGACGAGCACCGGCTGTTGGTATATGAGTACATGCCTCGTGGAAGCCTGGAGAATCAGCTCTTCAGAAGTAGGCATTTTGAAAAATTCATCTTATCTGGCAACTCGACCCTTCCCGCAAGCGACATCCCCCTGGATTTTGAACATTGCTTCTCCTTCATCTTCTTGTAGGATATTCAGTTTCTTTACCATGGTCTGCGAGAATGAAGATAGCTCTAGGTGCGGCGAAGGGTCTCGCTTTTCTGCACGAAGCTGAGAAACCGGTCATCTACAGAGATTTCAAGGCCTCAAATATCCTGCTGGATTCCGTAAGCATCGTTCCTCTTCGTCTCCCACGCTCAACACAGCGTAGTTGCTCATTAACACGTACAATGATTTGAAAAAGATGTTATTTCGGGCAGGATTACACGGCGAAGCTATCGGATTTCGGCCTTGCCAAAGACGGTCCAGAAGGAGAAGATACACATGTTTCAACCAGGGTAATGGGAACTCAGGGCTATGCAGCCCCGGAATACCTAATGACTGGTAATTCACGAAGAAGATCTCGTCCCGTTATTTCCCCTTCCGAATCACGGTTCTAAAATGTCTTGTTTTGCCCAGGTCACCTGACTACCATGAGCGACGTGTACAGTTTCGGGGTAGTTCTCCTGGAACTCCTGACAGGAAGAAAATCAGTTGACAAGAACCGCCCGACGAGGGAGCAAAAGCTCACTGACTGGGCAAGGCCTATGCTGAACGATCCCCGGAGACTGAGCAGGATAATGGACCCGAGGCTCGAGGGCCAGTACTCAGAAAAAGGGGCGAGGAAGGCAGCCGCATTGGCATACCAATGCCTCAGTAACCGTCCCAAACAGAGGCCAACGATGAGATCCGTGATCGAGACTCTGGAGCCCCTACTGGAATACAACGACGTTCTAGAAGGAACGTTCGTGTACACGGCCCCGGAGAGTGATCCGAGAAAGGAAGTAAAAGAAACCAAGGGACAGCAAGATCATCATCGCCGCCGCCACAGCCGTAACCCCCACCCAGGCAGGAGGTCTCCTAAGCCCACAATACACTCGGATTCAGACGCTACGCTCGACCACAGCAGGCGTAGAAACATGGACGACCCTCTCCCCAGCGATGCAAATAGAAGCAATGAATTGTAAATAAGAAACTGGAGGTAGAGGCGATTCTTGAATTCTTTCTTGTGAATTAAAATATTTGATTCTTTAGAAGAAGTTTCACATTTTCCCAGTTTGGCAAGATGATTGCCGCCAATGACTCATTTTAATTGTTAGAACCGGAATCCTCATCTGGTCCTCTAATTTTATCAATGGATTCAAATTAGTCCTGGAAGCCCGCAAAGTGCTTTGACGTCTTCCTTCCTCCCCCAACACACCAAAATTCCGACCAGCAGTCCCTCCCCCGACAAATCCTACGAGCTCTTGAATTTTGGTCCGTGAAGGACGTGTGATTCTTCCTCCCAATTCGGGAACTTCTTTGTTGTGTCATTTCTTCGTGTTTGAGGCGATTTTCGTTAAGGGTTGCACTCCACCTGTTTATTGAAATGCTCCACTAGGTCGACGCCGATGTTATGCTCCGATAAGTCGACTTCGATGTTGTAGATGGCCCGGACGTTACCCCTCGTGAGTTGGGGAGCTGATTTTGGATGCTTTGTGGGTGATTCGTTTGAAGTTGCGATGTCACTGCCGCATTTACTCGACGCTCGTTGTTGGAGTTTATCTTTCTGTTTGTCCATGTAGTACCGTCTCGTTTTTGAGTGGCATAAGGTCGTTGCTTCCTTGGACAGTGTGCTTCCCTGCCAAGCTCTGATGTTCTTCGTGGGGTTTCCAATCTTCTTATGCTCGGCCAGGGGGGATACCAAGGAAGACCTGGCCATGGGTGATTGTCTAGTCTTTGAGCAGGGCATTGTTTAGGACCATTACCTCCAAAACAATTCCAAACGCGACAAAACTGTTTCACATAAGACAAAGGGGAGAAAGAAATGGGATGAAGTTCAACCCAAGAATCTGGTGCCCGAGCAGTGGAAGGCAGCGCAGGCTGAGATACGCCTAGCGAATAATGAGAAGCGGAAGACAGACCAGGACTTGGAGTTTGGCAGTCCGGTAGAGAAGAGGAAACAAGGTTATATGCCCGTGAGAGATGTCAACTAGAAGAGGATAAAACTTTTAGGGAAGCTAAGCTGGCACAGTTGAAGCCTGTTGTTCTCGATAACCCCTCTCCCGTTTTCCAGAGAAGGAGTCTGCTGATGCTAATTGTGATGATGGGAAGTAGTCGTCGAGCGAGCAAGTCAAGGCAAAGAATCCGATAAGGGCCGTTTGTGGCAGGGGTTAGAAGACGTTGCAGATTTCTTTAATAGTGAAAATTATGGACCGGGTAAGAAGTCTGAAGGTATGCTTCTGCTTGGATTTTTCAAGAAGGAATTCGCTTTTGAAATTGCTCCGCCAATGAAATCTGACATTTCAATACTGTCTTCATGTAGTGATGCGCTCACATTAGGCCTAGACTTGGGCTGTTTTATCCTGTGGATATCTAATTATTGCTCTTCAACTAATAAACTTGTAGTTGGCTTTAGTGTTCAATTTTGTTCCATATTACTCCTCTCTCATATGCTTCTTGAGTTTGGACTTTCATAAGTCGGTTGGTTCATTTATTTTCTTTACAGAAACAGTCATTTTGAACTTGCATGAATTATATTAAGAGAAAGTTGTCCACGAGGGAGGAAAAGTTTCTCCTAAAACGGTTGGAAATGGCTACTTCTCTAAGTCTGCTGCCACTTCAGGACCAACTAAATGGGACATTACCATTGATCATATGACAATATGATGCAAACGTATCCATTTCTAGGATGGATTTCATTTACAGGACAAGTGGCTTCCTCTTCACACACTGGCTGCATCAGGCGAGTTTGACCTTCTAAATATTCTGCTGAAACTTAATGTAGATATCAATGCTGTAGACCAGGTAGAAAATCCTTCACAGTCGACTGTTATTCAACTGAATTTAGGATGGCTGATGTTAATGCTGGGCTGATTGGATCCTTCCAGAATGAGTTGACCGCCCTTCACTGAGCTATTATTGGCAAGATGCAGGCCATCGATGAATATCTTTTGAGAGAATCTGCCAACCCATTTGTGCGCGACCAGGTTAGAAGGCTTTCTGCTAGCCATACTAACTTACCATAGAGGCACGACGATATCTTCTGTTTTGATTTATGATAGGTATATTGTTTATTTCTGATTAATAAGGGTTTTGTTAGTTGGATGTACTAGGATAGGCTACGTAATGTGCCCATTGCCTTGTCCTTCACCTTATGACGAGTAGTTTGTCTTTACGGTAATAAAAGTATTTTTAAATTTATGAAATAATACCTAAATTTCAAATTTTATAAAGCTAAATTCATTTTTTTTAAAAGGGTTCCGAACTCGGCTTTTAAAACTTTGAGTTCTTATAAAGAGATTAAAAATTAACACGGATGAAATTAGATTTTTATTCTGGAAAATTCTGGAAAGAGCAGTGACAGAATAAACATGAACACAAATACTCTATGAACATGAAATAGCAAAGACATAGAATGAAGTTCTGGGTTTTTTGGGTTTTTCTGATTTTTTTGGATTTATCGAATGTAGAGAGATTTGGTGAGAGATCTAGAAGACTATACTGCCTGCCCTGGTTATTACCCTATAAGTGTTTAGAACGCCATGGAAGTGGTGCTCGAGAGGTTTTCTGGGAAAACTTTGTATATTGCTCGAGACTTGTCTTTCTAGTGTTACAAGAGGTAGCTATATATAGCAAAAACTAGAAAAGAAAACTAGGCTGTGGATTGTCCACGTTATGATCTACTTTCCTAGTGCTTGAGTGAGCTGGAAGATTCGATCTTATCTTGATGTCCTTTCGGCATGTGAGAATTACTGGTGAGTCTTTGGCTTCTTCCCATGTGGGTCCTTGTCTTCATCTTTTGGGGGCCTTTTGTATCTTGTTGATGGGCCGGCTGACTGATCTGGGCCTTGTGACGATTCTGGGCCTGTTAGATCAATACTATGAAGTATGTCTTCCGCAACTGCATCCCAGTCTGTTTGGGCTTGTGAAAAGGTTTGCAGGGCCATTGAGAGGTTCCAAACGTGGGTCATGTTGATCCTTAAAATTCTTTGGGCCAAAAGGTCTTCATCTGTTAGGAATGGGTACGTATTTAGTATGCAGAGCTTTTCTGTGAGGCACTGTCGGTTGTATGCTGCATCCTGATACTCTGGTGTGCCTGGATGGTATGAAGGTGGAACGGCATGTGGCAAGAGAACTGTCATGTCCTCAAATTCTCCATAATGTAGAGCAATTGAGTTAGGCAAGCAGGAGAATTCATCAACTGTATTTATGGAAACTAATGAATGTGCCTCTTCGCTGTAGTGCCATCTTCTGCAAAACAGAAAAATTGAGTTAGCTGTAATTCCCGGCCACTTTTGGTAGCGGTATGCATGTTCTTCGAACCATATTTTCCACTGAACCAATGGTGCAAACCATGATAGCACCTCAGCCAAATAAGCACGTGGGTGCTTGTGTGGGGAGTAGACAAAGAGATCTCCAAAGCTGTCCAAATATTGTAGCATTTCAGCTGCTGGGAATTCTAAGGCTGTGGTGTGTGAATGGAAGAAGTACCAAAGGAACCACTTTAAATCTTCTGGGAAGATTTCTTCTGGTCGTATGGGAAAGAGATGTAAGAATGGATAAGTAGGGTGTAATCCTTCCACTGGAAAAAATATCTGTCCATGTTTCTGGAAAATCTGTTCCAGGTAGAATTCCATCCTGGTATAGGGTTGAGAAAGGATATCTAAAGCATAGTCAAATCTGAATATTTCATTCCACCTATGAATTTCTGGGGGCATTGCTATAGCCTGATTTCTTCGAGGCTTTCCTTGAATATGAGTGGTGAACATAGCCTGTAGCTTAGGATGCTCCAAGAGTTTGGGGTTAGCTGTATCAAATGGTCTTGATAAGAAATCAGCAACCACATTAGATTTACCTTTGATGTGTTTGACTGTGAAAGTATACTGGGAGAACCATTCTGACAGTCTTAACAGTTGAGCACTAGGTATAATCTTTGTGTTGAAATTCATCATTGAGCTGAATGACTTGAAGTCTGTCTCAACCAGGAAATGATGTCCTGCGAGGTGGAACTCGAACTTCTTGATTCCATTTTTCACTGCCAGTATCTCTTTAATCGATGAGTGATAATGTTGTTCAGCATGGCTGAATTTTCCTGACTTGTATGCACAAACTCTTCTCTGTCCATCCTGTTCCTCCAATAGTATAGCAGCCCAAAATTCGTTACTTGCATCTGTTTGCAAGACCCTGATTCCATCAGAAGGGATCTGGAGTGGGGGAAGGTTCTGTAATTTAGTCTTGAGGATCTTAATTGCTTCAGTTTGAGCATCATTCCATGGTAGTGCATTTTTCTTTAGTTGTTTCTCCAACTGGCTGGTATACTGGCTGATTCCTGGTACAAAATCTCTTAGATAATTTACAATACCCAGGAATTGTTGTACCTGTTTGACCGTCAGTTGTGAATCAGGGAACTTGAGAAGTTCCTGTGCTATGTGTGGTCCAGGGTAGTATTGTCCATCTGCCAGTTTCATTCCTAAGAAATCAATTGTGGTTGTGCACAGCTGGACTTTCTTTTCTGCAAGCATGATTCCATACTGACTCAAGAGTTGTGCAAATTTTCTTAACAAAGCTTCATGAGTGGTTAGATCATTGCTAAACAGCAGAATATCATCTATGTAAATAAGAGCAGATGATTGGAGGGATCCAAAAATATGAGTCATTGTTTTTTGGAAAAGTGAGGGGGCAGTCTTTAACCCGAACGGTAAGACCTTCCATTGATAATGTCCATTGGGGATGCAGAACGCTGTCTTCCATCTCTCTTCGGGCTGAATTCCAATCTGCCAGAAACCACTTTTAAGGTCAAATTTTGAGAATACCTTGGCTTTGGCTAGGGAAGAGAACAAAGCTGTTTTGTTTGGAAGAGGAAAGTTGATGTCCATCAGGAAGTGATTCAATGGTTGATAGTTGATCACCATTCTCTTTTTCCCTCGAGCTTGTTCTGATCTCTTATTGACGTAAAAAGCTTGACATGCCCAAGGTGATTTGGAATATTCTATCAGACCTTGTTTTCGCAGTTCTTCACATTCTTCTTAAATCTTTACAGTATCTTCAGGATTCAATCCTGGATGACTTCCTTTTGTGGGAGTGATATCTTCATTCTGTTTGAAGGGCAAGCTGACGAAGAACTGAGGGTTTTTCCACAATGGATTAGGGCACTTGGCTAGGAACTCTTGATGATTCTCTGCAAACATGGGTTTGAAGAGTTCCATGATCTGTTCTGCTGGTTGTACAGAATACATCCGTTCTTGTTGTACAAATGGTTTGAAGCTTGACTTAAAACGGATTCCTGTTGGGAGGAATCTCAAACTCGGAATTTGTTGTAGCAAGTCCCATCCAAGGACAAGATCCTTTCCTGGAAGATTAGTTGCAACAATAGCAGAACTGATAGTGCAAGTGGGAAAAATCATGACCTTTATGATTTTTGTCCTGAGATATGTTGAAAAGTTTTTACTGGATGCAGCCTTGTAGGTGTTTACTTCTGGGACTAAAAAGTCTGATGGTACCATGGCAGGATTTATCATACTTTCTGCAGCTCCTGTATCAATGAAAGCAATTGCCTGTATAGGCCTGTGATACTTGGAGAAGTAGATTTGTACCTTGATATGGGGAGAGACTCTTGTAGCAGCAATGAATGGTAAATCTGGTGAAACTTCCTTTTCATCTCTTATGACTGGAGAGCCTTCTTTTCTTGAACTGGATTCACAAGAAGGAAGTGATCTTGTATAGAGAGAAGGGATTTTTCCAGTCGATTTCGGAGGATGTCGTGAAATGGTGGTGAAGGTATAGATTTCTTGATAGTCAGAGTCTTCAGAATCTTCTATTTGATGAGCTGGGGTATGATGTTCTTCTTCTAGGCAGCATATAGTTGGCTCATCATCTATAGAGAAGATTGACTCTACATCTGCATCTTGCAGTGTCACACCTGTGAGTGCTTCCAGTTGTGCTACAAACTTCCTCTGACCTTGAGGACATTCTTTCGCATAATGTCCCTTTTTTCCACAGACATAGCATTTGGAGGATTTGACTCCTGGAGAGGTTTTGCTCTTGAATCGTAAAAACCTTTTCTTTTTCTGTGGAGCAAATCTAATTGGGTACCTCTTTGCCCATCTTTGAGGTCTGTGCTTCTGGTCTCTCTTCTTGTGATGAGATTTGGGACTTATATGGCTTCTGGAATATCGTCTGGATTTCTTTGAGCAGTCACATGATTCTTTGCTGCACTTGGTGGTGTATCTTGGAGGCCTGCAAGCAACTTCAAGCTTTCTATCATATTTGAGGAAGGTTCGTATTACCTCCTTTCGTTGACAGAGTTCATTTATAGCAAAATGTACTGCTTGTACAATCTGTCCCATAGTAAGATCCATGATTCTGAGGTTCTTGGCTGCTAATTCCTTTTCTACCAGAGAGGATATGTCTTCTAATACTGAGGACAGAAATACGGATTTAAGTGCGTTATCTGCTCCAAGGTTGAGGAATAGATGGATCATTCGCTTGAAATGCCTGTTTACTTCCTTTTTGTTGTAGGAACAACACTTTCTTTTGAAGAATTCTCTTATCATTTCATCCATCTGGTTGTCAGGATTTCCTATGAAGTGTGCATGGACACGACTAAGGAATTCTTGGAACTGGAGGCTTAGCAGCTGGATCTGTGTAGGTTCAGGAACAAGATCCCACCAGGTTTTCAAGATGCCTGTGAACCTGGCTGTTAATTCTGAAAGAATATCAATTGAAGAGAAGACTGTTAGTCTTTTGAACAAACACCATGAATGAAATTCTTTTAATCTGTCTGCCCATTTATCCCAGCGGATATCATCTAACGTAAACCGTAGATTGTGCTTTTCTCTATTGCCGGGGTTTTGCCTTTGTCTTTCCTCAGACTGTTCTGAGAAATCTGCGTCTTCGGGTTCATAGACTTCAGGTTCTCTGTCGGCCATCAAAACTTGAGGATGCTCATCTTCCGAGGAGCTTGTAGTATATTCCAAAGGATTTGATATAGTGTCGGATGCCAGATCTGAGGATTCTTTCTCATCTGCAGGTAAAGTACACCTGGTGATGAAAATATTTGGGGTGTACTCATCAACTTGATCCGGGGTGGTGTTATTATATCCATCTGGATCTGTATAGTCCTCAGAGGGAGATGTTTCTGATGTCTCTGAATCGTTTGATTGGAACATAGCCTGAGGTCTGGGCAGATTGCTTGGAGGTATTTCTTCTCTGATCAATAAGTGCTGCCTTGGCAATGGTTGACTGGGGGAACTAGTTGAACTTGACAGACTCGGCTGTTGTTTCTTTTCCGTGGCGGCGGAGCTGGGAATCTTTCTTTTTCCTTCTTTTATTTCCCTCCTTTTATGACCTTCCTTCTGCTGTTTCTTTGCAATGTCCCTGAGTTCTGCAACATCCCGCTTTGTTGTAGGAGCGAACAAATTATATCCTTTCGCATGATCCTGCAAGGGTGAGTAGAAGGAGTGTCTATTAAAACCAAAGGGATCAGTTGGCCGACTTGGGGGAGTAGAAGTTCTTTCCTCTACAACCTTAATCTTTCTTTTAAGCTTGATGATTTCTTCGTCCGGGTCGGCTCTGAAATATGAAGGGAATCTACCTTGTACAAGGTCATCTAAGTTCCTCTGAAGGACTCGTAGCACTTCATGCATTCTTTCGTTGTCAGATTCAATTCCTTTATAGAGAAGTTCGTGATGTCCATCAAGCTTCACATGCAGGGTTTTTTCAGCTGTTAGGAAGTGATTCTGGAATGTGCTGATCTTGTTACTGATACTACATAATGCATCATTCTGAATCAATGCATTCTGGCTTTGCCAGTTCAAGACTGTTTCTGCCATACTATTTTCCGTTGGTCGTCCATTATTATCTATGGCTGTGGGAACAGGAATCTTTGCCATATACTTCACGTTATCGACCGTATGTTCCTCAGTTGGTGGGAAGGTGTAATGGTGAGGGTCAGGTCTCATCATCATAACCGCTAGAGTAGTCTGGAGAGGACTGGACTTGACTTCCTGAGAGCAACGTCCAACAGCTTGCTGGTTAACCACGGCTGATGGCAGGACTTGTTCTTCTGGATGCTTTTTCTGCCATTTCAGAATTGGCTTATAGCATGGGAGAATCCGTTGTATCGGCTTCGTAGGCAGTTTTCTCTTCCAAACTAGTTCTTGATCAGGGAAGGCTGATACTGAAGATGGTGCGGGTGGTTTGTCTTGACTATCCCATCCTGTTGGGATAATTGGACCAGTCTCTGGACCCGTAGTCGGAATATCATAATTAACTATATAGTCAAACTTTCCAGAGGGTTGACCAAGGAGTCCTGGTCTGTCCATTTTCCTTATGGGCTTCTGGCAACAGTCCTCTTCATCACTATCATAGTCAGAGTCAAGGACGGGAAGAGGTTTCTTTTTGTTGCAGGACCTTCGTTTTCTTCGTTTACTGTCATCTTCTTCAATGATGTCTGGGAGGTCACAATCACAATTAGGATCACACTGGGAATCATCCCAGAAACAATGTCCAGAATGTCTATCTTTGAAGAAGTAGGAAGGTGTTCCTTGTCCATTGAATGAATGAATGATTCTGTTGAGCGAATCTGGTTTTCTCTCCTTGGGTACTGGTTGTACCATGAACATGCTCGGGAAAAGAGGCGGCGCCGATGGTTCCTTTTCCTTTGTTCTGTCAAATTTGATGGTGACCTGTACCATCTTTATCCCTGATAAAAATGGGAGATGTAGACTGGATGGGGGCAACCGGTGCCGTTCGTTTCTTGATTTGCTCGTAGTCTGTGACCCACTTCTCAGGTAGTAACTTCATCAGCTCAGTGCGCGGTATCTGTCTTGGGACATGAATGCAGGTAGGAGCTTTATGATTAAAGTAATCTGCTGTGATAAGCAGAGCTTCATCTGAAGCTTCATGTAACTTAAGGTCCAAGGCATGGTTCTGCACCCTGTATGCCATTTGGTAGTGCAGCGTTGCCTCAATGGAGTCTGAAACAATTGGTGCTCCACATATTTGGAGTTGGACCTGTAATGCTTCCTGGATCTTGTTATCCCTGAGAGACATGCAGAAATTAGGATAAAGAGTAACAAATACAGTTCCTGCATTTAGTGTAGTCTCTATTGTTCCAATAACCGCATGCTGGTATTCCATATATCTGGTGTCCAATAAGGCCATTCTTGCTGTAACAGGCAGTCCTTTTCGTCCATGGTAAGTTAAGGCAAGTCTGATTGCTCCAAAATGGAGATGAGTGTATCCTTTGTCCAACCATTTGTCCAAAAATTCTGCGGGCCAGTGCAAAGTCACAAACTGTTCTCTTTGGGTCCCCAGAATTGGGTGCTGGTTAAATTTACTGGTCTGGACATATTCAAGGACCGAAGAAGATGTCTGTCTGATCAATGTCCGAATGCTTCTTATTGGGCCTGTCAATGGTTTATCATAAGCAGCATATGGGTTGAGCAAAGGAAGCTTAGTGTTTGCAACCTGATTTTCATCACAGTTTTTATGGGTGATTTCATAAAGGGATTCTATACTAGAGTTTGATCTTCTGGAAGACGAGCTGTGGTCAAGATTTATGAGGCTATTCATGGTGGTAAGGCAGGGCATTAACGTTAGGCAGGAGTAAGGATCTCTATCTCTCTCTCTCTCTGAAAAAAGGAAGAAAACGAATGTATTCAGACCTGTATGGCTCTGATACCAACGTACTGCTGAATAGACACAACTATATAGTCAAACTTTCCAGAGGGTTAGAACGCCATGGAAGTGGTGCTCGAGAGGTTCAAAGATTTTTATGACCCGGTGTACTTTACCTGCAGATGAGAAAGAATCCTCAGATCTGGCATCCGACACTATATCAAATCCTTTGGAATATACTACAAGCTCCTCGGAAGATGAGCATCCTCAAGTTTTGATGGCCGACAGAGAACCTGAAGTCTATGAACCCGAAGACGCAGATTTCTCAGAACAGTCTGAGGAAAGACAAAGGCAAAACCCCGGCAATAGAGAAAAGCACAATCTAAGATTCACATTAGATGATATTCGCTGGGATAAGTGGGCAGACCGACTAAAAGAATTTCATTCTTGGTGTTTGTTCAAAAGACTAACAGTTTTCTCTTCAATTGATATTCTTTCAGAATTAACAGCCAGGTTCACAGGCATCTCGAAAACCTGGTGGGATCTTGTTCCTGAACCTACACAGATTCAGCTGCTAAGCCTTCAGTTCCAGGAATTCTTGAGTCATGTACATGCACACTTCATAGGAAAGCCTGATAATCAGATGGATGAAATGAGAAGAGAGTTCTTCAAAAGGAAGTGTTGCTCCTACGACAAAAAAGAAGTGAATAGGCATTTCAAAAGAATGATCCACCTATTCCTCAACCTTGGAGCAGATAATGCGCTAAAACCAGTATTCCTGTCCTCAGTATTAGAAGACATATCCGCTTTGGTAGAAAAGGAATTAGCAGCCAAGAACCTCAGAATCATGGATCTTACTATGGGACAGATTGTACAAGCAGTACATTTTGCCATAAATGAACTCTGTCAACGAAAGGAGGTAATACGAACCTTCCTCAAATATGATAGAAAGCTTGAAGTTGCTTGCAGGCCTCCAAGATACACCACCAAGTGCAGCAAAGAATCATGTGACTGCTCAAAGAAATCCAGACGATATTCCAGAAGCCATATAAGTCCCAAATCTCATCACAAGAAGAGAGACCAGAAGCACAGACCTCAAAGATGGGCAAAAAGACACCCAATTAGATTTGCTCCACAGAAAAAGAAAAGGTTTTTACGATTCAAGAGCAAAACCTCTCCAGGAGTCAAATCCTCCAAATGCTATGTCTGTGGAAAAAAGGGACATTATGCGAAAGAATGTCCTCAAGGTCAGAGGAAGTTTGTAGCACAACTGGAAGCACTCACAGGTGTGACACTGCAAGATGCAGATGTAGAGTCAATCTTCTCTATAGATGATGAGCCAACTATATGCTGCCTAGAAGAAGAACATCATACCCCAGCTCATCAAATAGAAGATTCTGAAGACTCTGACTATCAAGAAATCTATACCTTCACCACCATTTCACGACATCCTCCGAAATCGACTGGAAAAATCCCTTCTCTCTATACAAGATCACTTCCTTCTTGTGAATCCAGTTCTAGGAAGGGAAAAGAAGATTCCTCGATCATGGAAGAAAGTTCACCAGCAGATTTACCATTCATTGCTGCTACAAGAGTCTCTCCCCATATCAAGGTACAAATCTACTTCTCCAAGTATCACAGGCCTATACAGGCAATTGCTTTCATTGATACAGGAGCTGCAGAAAGTATGATAAATCCTGCCATGGTACCATCAGACTTTTTAGTCCCAGAAGTAAACACCTACAAGGCTGCATCCAGTAAAAACTTTTCAACATATCTCAGGACAAAAATCATAAAGGTCATGATTTTTCCCACTTGCACTATCAGTTCTGCTATTGTTGCAACTAATCTTCCAGGAAAGGATCTTGTCCTTGGATGGGACTTGCTACAACAAATTCCGAGTTTGAGATTCCTCCCAACAGGAATCCGTTTTAAGTCAAGCTTCAAACCATTTGTACAACAAGAACGGATGTATTCTGTACAACCAGCAGAACAGATCATGGAACTCTTCAAACCCATGTTTGCAGAGAATCATCAAGAGTTCCTAGCCAAGTGCCCTAATCCATTGTGGAAAAACCCTCAGTTCTTCGTCAGCTTGCCCTTCAAACAGAATGAAGATGTCACTCCAACAAAAGCAAGCCACCCAGGATTGAATCCTGAAGATGCTGTAAAGATTTAAGAAGAATGTGAAGAACTGCGAAAACAAGGTCTGATAGAATATTCCAAATCACCTTGGGCATGTCAAGCTTTTTACGTCAATATAAGATCAGAACAAGCTCGAGGGAAAAAGAGAATGGTGATCAACTATCAACCATTGAATCACTTCCTGATGGACATCAACTTTCCTCTTCCAAACAAAACAGCTTTGTTCTCTTCCCTAGCCAAAGCCAAGGTATTCTCAAAATTTGACCTTAAAAGTGGTTTCTGGCAGATTGGAATTCAGCCCGAAGAAAGGTGGAAGACAGCGTTCTGCATTCCCAATGGACATTATCAATGGAAGGTCCTACCATTCGGATTAAAGACTGCCCCCTCACTTTTCCAAAAAACAATGACTCATATTTTTGGATCCCTGCAATCATCTGCTCTTATTTACATAGATGATATTCTGTTGTTTAGCAATGATCTAACCACTCATGAAGCTTTGTTAAGAAAATTTGCACAACTCTTGAGTCAGTATGGAATCATGCTTGCAGAAAAGAAAGTACAGCTGTGCACTACTACAATTGATTTCCTAGGTATGAAACTGGCAGACGGACAATACTACCCTGGACCGCACATAGCACAAGAACTTCTCAAGTTCCCTGATTCACAACTGACGGTCAAACAGGTACAACAATTTTTGGGAATTGTAAATTATCTAAGAGATTTTGTACCAGGAATCAGCCAGTATACCAGCCAGTTGGAGAAACAACTAAAGAAAAATGCACTACCATGGAATGATGCTCAAACTGAAGCAATTAAGATCCTCAAGACTAAATTACAGAACCTTCCCCCACTCCAGATCCCTTCTGATGGAATCAGGGTCTTGCAAACAGATGCAAGTAACGAATTTTGGGCTGCTATACTATTGGAGGAAAAGGAAGGACAGCGAAAAGTTTGTGCATACTAGTCAGGAAAATTCAGCCATGCGGAACAACATTACCACTCATCGATCAAAGAAATCCTAGCAGTCAAGTATGGCATCAAGAAGTTCGAGTTCCACCTCGCAGGACATCATTTCCTGGTTGAGACAGACTTCAAGTCATTCAGCTCAATGATGAATTTCAACACAAAGATTATACCTAGTGCTCAACTGTTAAGACTGTCAGAATGGTTCTCCCAGTATACTTTCACAGTCAAACACATCAAAGGTAAATCTAATGTGGTTGCTGATTTCTTGACAAGACCATTTGACACAGCTAATCCCAGACTGTTAGAACATCCCAAGTTACAGGCTATGTTCACCACTCATATCCAAGCAAAGCCTCGGAGAAATCAGGCTACAGCAATGCCCCCAGAAATTCATCGATGGAATGAATTGTTCAGATTTGACTATGCTTTAGATATCCTTTCTCAACCCTATACCAGGATGGAATACTACCTGGAACAGATTTTCCAGAAACATTGGACAGATATTTTTTCCAGTGGAAGGATTACACCCTACTTATCCATTCTTACATCTCTTTCCCATACGACCAGAAGAAATCTTCCCAGAAGATTTAAAGTGGTTTCTTTGGTACTTCTTCCATTCACACACCACAGCCTTAGAATTCCCAGCAGCTGAAATGCTACAATATTTGGACAGCTTTGGAGATCTCTTTGTCTACTCCCCACACAAGCACCCACGTGCTTATTTGGCTGAGGTGCTATCATGGTTTGCACCATTGGTTCAGTGGAAAATATGGTTCGAAGAACATGCATACCGCTACCAAAAGTGGCCGGGAATTACAGCTAACTCAATTTTTCTGTTTTGCAGAAGATGGCACTACAGCGAAGAGGCACATTCATTAGTTTCCATAAATAGAGTTGATGAATTCTCCTGCTTGCCTAACTCAATTGCTCTACATTATGGAGAATTTGAGGACATGACAGTTCTCTTGCCACATGCCGTTCCACCTTCATACCATCCAGGCACACCAGAGTATCAGGATGCAGCATACAACCGACAGTGCCTCACAAAAAAGCTCTGCATACTAAATACGTACCCATTCCCAACAGATGAAGACCTTTTGGCCCAAAGAATTTTAAGGATCAACATGACCCACGTTTGGAACCTCTCAATGGCCCTGCAAACCTTTTCACAAGCCCAAACAGACTGGGATGCAGTTGCGGAAGACATACTTCATAGTATTGATCTAACAGGCCCAGAATCGTCACAAGGCCCAGATCAGTCAGCCGGCCCATCAACAAGATACAAAAGGCCCCCAAAAGATGAAGACAAGGACCCACATGGGAAGAAGCCAAAGACTCACCAGTAATTCTCACATGCCGAAAGGACATCAAGATAAGATCGAATCTTCCAGCTCACTCAAGCACTAGGAAAGTAGATCATAACGTGGACAATCCACAGCCTAGTTTTCTTTTCTAGTTTTTGCTATATATAGCTACCTCTTGTAACACTGGAAAGACAAGTCTCGAGCAATATACAAAGTTTTCCCAGAAAACCTCTCGAGCACCACTTCCATGGCGTTCTAAACACTTATAGGGTAATAACCAGGGCAGGCAGTATAGTCTTCTAGATCTCTCACCAAATCTCTCTACATTCGATAAATCCAAAAAAATCAGAAAAAACCCAAAAAACCCTTAAAATTCTTTGGGCCAAAAGGTCTTCATCTATTGGGAATGGGTACGTATTTAGTATGCAGAGCTTTTCTGTGAGGCACTGTCGGTTGTATGCTGCATCCTGATACTCTGGTGTGCCTGGATGGTATGAAGGTGGAACGGCATGTGGCAAGAGAACTGTCATGTCCTCAAATTCTCCATAATGTAGAGCAATTGAGTTAGGCAAGCAGGAGAATTCATCAACTGTATTTATGGAAACTAATGAATGTGCCTCTTCGCTGTAGTGCCATCTTCTGCAAAACAGAAAAATTGAGTTAGCTGTAATTCCCGGCCACTTTTGGTAGCGGTATGCATGTTCTTCGAACCATATTTTCCACTGAACCAATGGTGCAAACCATGATAGCACCTCAGCCAAATAAGCACGTGGGTGCTTGTGTGGGGAGTAGACAAAGAGATCTCCAAAGCTGTCCAAATATTGTAGCATTTCAGCTGCTGGGAATTCTAAGGCTGTGGTGTGTGAATGGAAGAAGTACCAAAGAAACCACTTTAAATCTTCTGGGAAGATTTCTTCTGGTCGTATGGGAAAGAGATGTAAGAATGGATAAGTAGGGTGTAATCCTTCCACTGGAAAAAATATCTGTCCATGTTTCTGGAAAATCTGTTCCAGGTAGTATTCCATCCTGGTATAGGGTTGAGAAAGGATATCTAAAGCATAGTCAAATCTGAATATTTCATTCCACCTATGAATTTCTGGGGGCATTGCTATAGCCTGATTTCTTCGAGGCTTTCCTTGAATATGAGTGGTGAACATAGCCTGTAGCTTAGGATGCTCCAAGAGTTTGGGGTTAGCTGTATCAAATGGTCTTGTCAAGAAATCAGCAACCACATTAGATTTACCTTTGATGTGTTTGACTGTGAAAGTATACTGGGAGAACCATTCTGACAGTCTTAACAGTTGAGCACTAGGTATAATCTTTGTGTTGAAATTCATCATTGAGCTGAATGACTTGAAGTCTGTCTCAACCAGGAAATGATGTCCTGCGAGGTGGAACTCGAACTTCTTGATTCCATTTTTCACTGCCAGTATCTCTTTAATCGATGAGTGATAATGTTGTTCAGCATGGCTGAATTTTCCTGACTTGTATGCACAAACTCTTCTCTGTCCTTCCTTTTCCTCCAATAGTATAGCAGCCCAAAATTCGTTACTTGCATCTGTTTGCAAGACCCTGATTCCATCAGAAGGGATCTGGAGTGGGGGAAGGTTCTGTAATTTAGTCTTGAGGATCTTAATTGCTTCAGTTTGAGCATCATTCCATGGTAGTGCATTTTTCTTTAGTTGTTTCTCCAACTGGCTGGTATACTGGCTGATTCCTGGTACAAAATCTCTTAGATAATTTACAATACCCAGGAATTGTTGTACCTGTTTGACCGTCAGGTGTGAATCAGGGAACTTGAGAAGTTCTTGTGCTATGTGCGGTCCAGGGTAGTATTGTCCGTCTGCCAGTTTCATACCTAGGAAATCAATTGTAGTAGTGCACAGCTGTACTTTCTTTTCTGCAAGCATGATTCCATACTGACTCAAGAGTTGTGCAAATTTTCTTAACAAAGCTTCATGAGTGGTTAGATCATTGCTAAACAGCAGAATATCATCTATGTAAATAAGAGCAGATGATTGGAGGGATCCAAAAATATGAGTCATTGTTTTTTGGAAAAGTGAGGGGGCAGTCTTTAACCCGAACGGTAAGACCTTCCATTGATAATGTCCATTGGGGATGCAGAACGCTGTCTTCCACCTTTCTTCGGGCTGAATTCCAATCTGCCAGAAACCACTTTTAAGGTCAAATTTTGAGAATACCTTGGCTTTGGCTAGGGAAGAGAACAAAGCTGTTTTGTTTGGAAGAGGAAAGTTGATGTCCATCAGGAAGTGATTCAATGGTTGATAGTTGATCACCATTCTCTTTTTCCCTCGAGCTTGTTCTGATCTTATATTGACGTAAAAAGCTTGACATGCCCAAGGTGATTTGGAATATTCTATCAGACCTTGTTTTCGCAGTTCTTCACATTCTTCTTAAATCTTTACAGCATCTTCAGGATTCAATCCTGGGTGGCTTGCTTTTGTTGGAGTGACATCTTCATTCTGTTTGAAGGGCAAGCTGACGAAGAACTGAGGGTTTTTCCACAATGGATTAGGGCACTTGGCTAGGAACTCTTGATGATTCTCTGCAAACATGGGTTTGAAGAGTTCCATGATCTGTTCTGCTGGTTGTACAGAATACATCCGTTCTTGTTGTACAAATGGTTTGAAGCTTGACTTAAAACGGATTCCTGTTGGGAGGAATCTCAAACTCGGAATTTGTTGTAGCAAGTCCCATCCAAGGACAAGATCCTTTCCTGGAAGATTAGTTGCAACAATAGCAGAACTGATAGTGCAAGTGGGAAAAATCATGACCTTTATGATTTTTGTCCTGAGATATGTTGAAAAGTTTTTACTGGATGCAGCCTTGTAGGTGTTTACTTCTGGGATTAAGAAATATGATGGAACCATGGCAGGATTTATCATACTTTCTGCAGCTCCTGTATCAATGAAAGCAATTGCCTGTATAGGCCTGTGATACTTGGAGAAGTAGATTTGTACCTTGATATGGGGAGAGACTCTTGTAGCAGCAATGAATGGTAAATCTGCTGGTGAACTTTCTTCCATGATCGAGGAATCTTCTTTTCCCTTCCTAGAACTGGATTCACAAGAAGGAAGTGATCTTGTATAGAGAGAAGGGATTTTTCCAGTCGATTTCGGAGGATGTCGTGAAGTGGTGGTGAAGGTATAGATTTCTTGATAGTCAGAGTCTTCTGAATCTTCTATTTGATGAGCTGGGGTATGATGTTCTTCTTCTAGGCAGCATATAGTTGGCTCATCATCTATAGAGAAGATTGACTCTACATCTGCATCTTGCAGTGTCACACCTGTGAGTGCTTCCAGTTGTGCTACAAACTTCCTCTGACCTTGAGGACATTCTTTCGCATAATGTCCCTTTTTTCCACAGACATAGCATTTGGAGGATTTGACTCCTGGAGAGGTTTTGCTCTTGAATCGTAAAAACCTTTTCTTTTTCTGTGGAGCAAATCTAATTGGGTGTCTTTTTGCCCATCTTTGAGGTCTGTGCTTCTGGTCTCTCTTCTTGTGATGAGATTTGGGACTTATATGGCTTCTGGAATATCGTCTGGATTTCTTTGAGCAGTCACATGATTCTTTGCTGCACTTGGTGGTATATCTTGGAGGTCTGCAAGCAGCTTCAAGTTTTCTATCATGTTTAAGGAAAGTGTGTATTACCTCTTTCCGTTGACAGAGTTCATTTATAGCAAAATGTACTGCTTGTACAATCTGTCCCATAGTAAGATCCATGATTCTGAGGTTCTTGGCTGCTAATTCCTTTTCTACCAGAGAGGATATGTCTTCTAATACTGAGGACAGAAATACGGATTTAAGTGCGTTATCTGCTCCAAGGTTGAGGAATAGATGGATCATTCGCTTGAAATGCCTGTTTACTTCCTTTTTGTTGTAGGAACAACACTTTCTTTTGAAGAATTCTCTTATCATTTCATCCATCTGGTTGTCAGGATTTCCTATGAAGTGTGCATGTACATGACTCAAGAATTCCTGGAACTGAAGGCTTAGCAGCTGGATCTGAGTTGGTTCAGGAACAAGATCCCACCAGGTCTTTAAGATGCCTGTAAACCTGGCTGTTAGTTCTGAAAGAATATCAATTGAAGAAAAGACTGTGAGTCTTTTAAATAAACACCAAGAATGAAATTCTTTTAGTCGGTCTGCCCACTTATCCCAGCGAATATCATCTAATGTGAATCTTAGATTGTGCTTTTCTCTATTGCCGGGGTTTTGCCTTTGTCTTTCCTCAGACTGTTCTGAGAAATCTGCGTCTTCGGGTTCATAGACTTCAGGTTCTCTGTCGGCCATCAAAACTTGAGGATGCTCATCTTCAGAGGGGTCTATAGTATCTTCCGAAGAGTCTGGTATAGTGTCGGATGCCAGATCTGAGGATTCTTTCTCATCTGCAGGTAAAGTACACCGGGTCATAAAAATCTTTGAACCTCTCGAGCACCACTTCCATGGCGTTCTAACCCTCTGGAAAGTTTGACTATATAGTTGTGTCTATTCAGCAGTACGTTGGTATCAGAGCCATACAGGTCTGAATACATTCGTTTTCTTCTTCTTTTTAGAGAGAGAGAGAAATAGAGATTATTACTCCTGCCTGAAGTTATTGCCCTACCTTACCACCATGGATAGCCCCATAAATCTTGACCTCAGCTCGTCCTCTAGAAAATCAAGCTCTAGTATAGAATCCCTTTATGAAATCACTCATAAAAATTGTGATGAAAATCAGGTTGCCAATACTAAGCTTCCTTTGCTCAACCCATATGCTGCTTATGATAAACCATTGACAGGCCCAATAAGAAGCATTCGGACATTGATCAGACAGACATCTTCTTCGGTCCTTGAATATGTCCAGACCAGTAAATTTAACCAGCACCCAATTCTGGGGACCCAAAGAGAACAGTTTGTGACTTTGCACTGGCCCGCAGAATTTTTGGACAAATGGTTGGACAAAGGATACACTCATCTCCATTTTGGAGCAATCAGACTTGCCTTAACTTACCATGGACGAAAAGGACTGCCTGTTACGGCACGAATGGCCTTATTGGACTCCAGATACATGGAATATCAACACGCGGTTATTGGAACAATTGAGACCACACTCAATGCAGGAACTGTATTTGTTACCCTTTATCCTAATTTCTGTATGTCTCTCAGGGATAACAAGATCCAGGAAGCATTACAGGTCCAACTCCAAATATGTGGAGCACCAATTGCATCAGACTCCATTGAAGCAACTCTGCACTACCAGATGGCATACAGAGTACAGAACCATGCATTAGACTTAAAGCTACATGAGTCAGATGAAGCCCTGTTAATCACAGCAGATTACTTTAATCATAAAGCTCCTACCTGCATTCATGTCCCAAGACAGATACCGCGCACTGAGCTGATGAAGTTACTACCTGAGAAGTGGGTCACAGACTACGAGCAAATCAAGAAACGAACGGCACCGGTTGCCCCCATCCAGTCTACATCTCCCATTTTTATCAGGGATAAAGATGGTACAGTCACCATCAAATTTGACAGAACAAAGGAAAAGGAACCATCGGCGCCGCCTCTTTTCCCGAGCATGTTCATGGTACAACCAGTACCCAAGGAGAGAAAACCAGATTCGCTCAACAGAATCATTCATTCATTCAATGGACAAGGAACACCTTCCTACTTCTTCAAAGATAGACATTCTGGACATTGTTTCTGGGATGATTCCCAGTGTGATCCTAATTGTGATTGTGATCAACCAGAGACTCTTGAAGAAGATGATAGCAAGCGAAGAAAACGAAGGTCCTGCAACAAAAAGAAACCTCTTCCCGTCCTTGACTCTGACTATGATAGTGATGAAGAGGACTGTTGCCAGAAGCCCATAAGGAAAATGGACAGACCAGGACTCCTTGGTCAACCCTCTGGAAAATTTGACTATATAGTCAATTATGATATTCCGACTACGGGTCCAGAGACTGGTCCAATTATCCCTACAGGATGGGATAATCATGACAAACCACCCGCACCATCTTCAGTATCAGCCTTCCCTGATCAAGAACTAGTTTGGAAGAGAAAACTGCCTACGAAGCCGATACAACGGATTCTCCCATGCTATAAGCCAATTCTGAAATGGCAGAAAAAGCATCCAGAAGAACAAGTCCTGCCATCAGCCGTGGTTAACCAGCAAGCTGTTGGACGTTGCTCTCAGGAAGTCAAGTCCAGTCCTCTCCAGACTACTCTAGCGGTTATGATGATGAGACCTGACCCTCACCATTACACCTTCCCACCAACTGAGGAACATACCGTGGATAACGTGAAGTATATGGCAAAGATTCCTGTTCCCACAGCCATAGATAATAATGGACGACCAACGGAAAATAGTATGGCAGAAACAGTCTTGAACTGGCAAAGCCAGAATGCATTGATTCAGAATGATGCATTATGTAGTATCAGTAACAAGATCAGCACATTCCAGAATCACTTCCTAACAGCTGAAAAAACCCTGCATGAGAAGCTTGATGGACATCACGAACTTCTCTATAAAGGAATTGAATCTGACAACGAAAGAATGCATGAAGTGCTGCGAGTTCTACAAAAGAACCTAGATGACCTTGTACAAGGAAAATTCCCTTCATATTTCAGAGCCGACCCGGACGAAGAAATCATCAAGCTTAAAAGAAAGATCAGGGCGGTAGAAGAAAGAACTTCTTCTATCCCCCCAGGTCAGCCAGGGGATCCCTTTGGTTTTAATAGACACTCCTTCTACTCACCCTTGCAGGATCATGCGAAAGGATATAATTTGTTCGCTCCTACAACAAAGCGGGATGTTGCAGAACTCAGGGACATAGCCAAGAAACAGCAGAAGGAAGGTCATAAAAGGAAAGAAATTAAGGAAGGAAAAAGAAAGATTCCCAGCTCCGCCGCCACGGAAAAGAAACAACAGCCGAGTCTGTCAAGTTCAACTAGTTCCCCCAGTCAACCATTGCCAAGGCAGCACTTATTGATCAGAGAAGAAATATCTCCAAGCAATCTGCCCAGACCTCAGGCTATGTTCCAATCAAACGATTCAGAGACATCAGAAACATCTCCCTCTGAGGACTATACAGATTCAAATGGATATAATAACACCACCCCGGATCAAGTTGATGAGTACACCCCAAATATTTTCATAACCAGGTGTACTTTACCTGCAGATGAGAAAGAATCCTCAGATCTGGCATCCGACACTATATCAAATCCTTTGGAATATACTACAAGCTCCTCGGAAGATGAGCATCCTCAAGTTTTGATGGCCGACAGAGAACCTGAAGTCTATGAACCCGAAGACGCAGATTTCTCAGAACAGTCTGAGGAAAGACAAAGGCAAAACCCCGGCAATAGAGAAAAGCACAATCTAAGATTCACATTAGATGATATTCGCTGGGATAAGTGGGCAGACCGACTAAAAGAATTTCATTCATGGTGTTTGTTCAAAAGACTAACAGTCTTCTCTTCAATTGATATTTTTCAGAATTAACAACCAGGTTCACAGGCATCTTAAAGACCTGGTGGGATCTTGTTCCTGAACCAACTCAGATCCAGCTGCTAAGCCTTCAGTTCCAGGAATTCTTGAGTCATGTACATGCACACTTCATAGGAAATCCTGATAATCAGATGGATGAAATGAGAAGAGAATTATTCAAAAGAAAGTGTTGTTCCTACAACAAAAAGGAAGTAAACAGGCATTTCAAGCGAATGATCCATCTATTCCTCAACCTTGGAGCAGATAACGCACTTAAACCCGTATTTCTGTCCTCAGTATTAGAAGACATATCCTCTCTGGTAGAAAAGGAATTAGCAGCCAAGAACCTTAGAGTCATGGATCTCACTATGGGACAAATTGTGCAAGCAGTACATTTTGCCATAAATGAACTCTGTCAACGAAAGGAGGTAATACGAACCTTCCTCAAATATGATAGAAAGCTTGAAGTTGCTTGCAGGCCTCCAAGATACACCACCAAGTGCAGCAAAGAATCATGTGACTGCTCAAAGAAATCCAGACGATATTCCAGAAGCCATATAAGTCCCAAATCTCATCACAAGAAGAGAGACCAGAAGCACAGACCTCAAAGATGGGCAAAAAGATGCCCAATTAGATTTGCTCCACAGAAAAAGAAAAGGTTTTTACGATTCAAGAGCAAAACCTCTCCAGGAGTCAAATCCTCCAAATGCTATGTCTGTGGAAAAAAGGGACATTATGCGAAAGAATGTCCTCAAGGTCAGAGGAAGTTTGTAGCACAACTGGAAGCACTCACAGGTGTGACACTGCAAGATGCAGATGTAGAGTCAATCTTCTCTATAGATGATGAGCCAACTATATGCTGCCTAGAAGAAGAACATCATACCCCAGCTCATCAAATAGAAGATTCTGAAGACTCTGACTATCAAGAAATCTATACCTTCACCACCATTTCACGACATCCTCCGAAATCGACTGGAAAAATCCCTTCTCTCTATACAAGATCACTTCCTTCTTGTGAATCCAGTTCAAGAAAAGAAGGCTCTCCAGTCATAAGAGATGAAAAGGAAGTTTCACCAGATTTACCATTCATTGCTGCTACAAGAGTCTCTCCCCATATCAAGGTACAAATCTACTTCTCCAAGTATCACAGGCCTATACAGGCAATTGCTTTCATTGATACAGGAGCTGCAGAAAGTATGATAAATCCTGCCATGGTACCATCAGATTTCTTAATCCCAGAAGTAAACACCTACAAGGCGGCATCCAGTAAAAACTTCTCAACTTATCTCAGGACAAAAATCTTCAAGGTCATGATTTTTCCCACTTGCACTATCAGTTCTGCTATTGTTGCAACTAATCTTCCAGGAAAGGATCTTGTCCTTGGATGGGACTTGCTACAACAAATTCCGAGTTTGAGATTCCTCCCAACAGGAATCCGTTTTAAGTCAAGCTTCAAACCATTTGTACAACAAGAACGGATGTATTCTGTACAACCAGCAGAACAGATCATGGAACTCTTCAAACCCATGTTTGCAGAGAATCATCAAGAGTTCCTAGCCAAGTGCCCTAATCCATTGTGGAAGAATCCCCAATTCTTTGTCAGCCTACCATTCAAACAGAATGAAGATGTCACTCCAACAAAAGCAAGCCACCCAGGATTGAATCCTGAAGATGCTGTAAAGATTTAAGAAGAATGTGAAGAACTGCGAAAACAAGGTCTGATAGAATATTCCAAATCACCTTGGGCATGTCAAGCTTTTTACGTCAATAAGAGATCAGAACAAGCTCGAGGGAAAAAGAGAATGGTGATCAACTATCAACCATTGAATCACTTCCTGATGGACATCAACTTTCCTCTTCCAAACAAAACAGCTTTGTTCTCTTCCCTAGCCCAAGCCAAGGTATTCTCAAAATTTGACTTTAAAAGTGGTTTCTGGCAGATTGGAATTCGGCCCGAAGAGAGATGGAAGACAGCGTTCTGCATCCCCAATGGACATTATCAATGGAAGGTCTTACCGTTCGGGTTAAAGACTGCCCCCTCACTTTTCCAAAAAACAATGACTCATATTTTTGGATCCCTCCAATCATCTGCTCTTATTTACATAGATGATATTCTGCTGTTTAGCAATGATCTAACCACTCATGAAGCTTTGTTAAGAAAATTTGCACAACTCTTGAGTCAGTATGGAATCATGCTTGCAGAAAAGAAAGTACAGCTGTGCACTACTACAATTGATTTCCTAGGTATGAAACTGGCAGACGGACAATACTACCCTGGACCGCACATAGCACAAGAACTTCTCAAGTTCCCTGATTCACAACTGACGGTCAAACAGGTACAACAATTTTTGGGTATTGTAAATTATCTAAGAGATTTTGTACCAGGAATCAGCCAGTATACCAGCCAGTTGGAGAAACAACTAAAGAAAAATGCACTACCATGGAATGATGCTCAAACTGAAGCAATTAAGATCCTCAAGACTAAATTACAGAACCTTCCCCCACTCCAGATCCCTTCTGATGGAATCAGGGTCTTGCAAACAGATGCAAGTAACGAATTTTGGGCTGCTATACTATTGGAGGAAAAGGAAGGACAGAGAAGAGTTTGTGCATACAAGTCAGGAAAATTCAGCCATGCTGAACAACATTATCACTCATCGATTAAAGAGATACTGGCAGTGAAAAATGGAATCAAGAAGTTCGAGTTCCACCTCGCAGGACATCATTTCCTGGTTGAGACAGACTTCAAGTCATTCAGCTCAATGATGAATTTCAACACAAAGATTATACCTAGTGCTCAACTGTTAAGACTGTCAGAATGGTTCTCCCAGTATACTTTCACAGTCAAACACATCAAAGGTAAATCTAATGTGGTTGCTGATTTCTTGACAAGACCATTTGATACAGCTAACCCCAAACTCTTGGAGCATCCTAAGCTACAGGCTATGTTCACCACTCATATTCAAGGAAAGCCTCGAAGAAATCAGGCTATAGCAATGCCCCCAGAAATTCATAGGTGGAATGAAATATTCAGATTTGACTATGCTTTAGATATCCTTTCTCAACCCTATACCAGGATGGAATACTACCTGGAACAGATTTTCCAGAAACATGGACAGATATTTTTTCCAGTGGAAGGATTACACCCTACTTATCCATTCTTACATCTCTTTCCCATACGACCAGAAGAAATCTTCCCAGAAGATTTAAAGTGGTTTCTTTGGTACTTCTTCCATTCACACACCACAGCCTTAGAATTCCCAGCAGCTGAAATGCTACAATATTTGGACAGCTTTGGAGATCTCTTTGTCTACTCCCCACACAAGCACCCACGTGCTTATTTGGCTGAGGTGCTATCATGGTTTGCACCATTGGTTCAGTGGAAAATATGGTTCGAAGAACATGCATACCGCTACCAAAAGTGGCCGGGAATTACAGCTAACTCAATTTTTCTGTTTTGCAGAAGATGGCACTACAGCGAATAGGCACATTCATTAGTTTCCATAAATACAGTTGATGAATTCTCCTGCTTGCCTAACTCAATTGCTCTACATTATGGAGAATTTGAGGACATGACAGTTCTCTTGCCACATGCCGTTCCACCTTCATACCATCCAGGCACACCAGAGTATCAGGATGCAGCATACAACCGACAGTGCCTCACATAAAAGCTCTGCATACTAAATACGTACCCATTCCCAACAGATGAAGACCTTTTGGCCCAAAGAATTTTAAGGATCAACATGACCCACGTTTGGAACCTCTCAATGGCCCTGCAAACCTTTTCACAAGCCCAAACAGACTGGGATGCAGTTGCGGAAGACATACTTCATAGTATTGATCTAACAGGCCCAGAATCGTCACAAGGCCCAGATCAGTCAGCCGGCCCATCAACAAGATACAAAAGGCCCCCAAAAGATGAAGACAAGGACCCACATGGGAAGAAGCCAAAGACTCACCAGTAATTCTCACATGCCGAAAGGACATCAAGATAAGATCGAATCTTCCAGCTCACTCAAGCACTAGGAAAGTAGATCATAACGTGGACAATCCACAGCCTAGTTTTCTTTTCTAGTTTTTGCTATATATAGCTACCTCTTGTAACACTAGAAAGACAAGTCTCGAGCAATATACAAAGTTTTCCCAGAAAACCTCTCGAGCACCACTTCCATGGCGTTCTAAACACTTATAGGGTAATAACCAGGGCAGGCAGTATAGTCTTCTAGATCTCTCACCAAATCTCTCTACATTCGATAAATCCAAAAAAATCAGAAAAACCCAAAAAACCCAGAACTTCATTCTATGTCTTTGCTATTTCATGTTCATAGAGTATTTGTGTTCATGTTTATTCTGTCACTGCTCTTTCCAGAATTTTCCAGGTTCTGTCTTACCCTCATGATCTATTATCTATCATCAATCATCTTTCTTATGTTTTGCTGAGCCCGGTGAATTCCTCTTTTACTCTGTTTGACTGCTTATCTTCTAGTTAAGGTGCTAAAGCATTGTTTACAGCAAGCATATCGTCTCTTTGAAAGAATCTCTCTAGGGACCGTAAGGCTATCTACTTCGCCAGTAAGTGCCACCTAGCCAAGAGGGCGTTCGGCCATCGGCTTGATATTGATAGCAGGTCAAAAATGAGACCTCCAAGGAGACATTAAGGTCAAATTTTGAGAATACCTTAGCTTTGGCTAGGGAAGAGAACATTAGACTTACCTTTGATGTGTTTGACTGTGATACCAACGTACTGCTGAATAGACACAACTTAAGAATAATTTATAAGAGTGATCAGAATGATCAGAATACTAGAACATTGCAGCGGAATACAAGTAATGAAGTAGGAATACACCAAGCTGTATCTAGACAGAGAGAATACAGGATCTTTAACAAAGAATACTACATAGAATTCCAGTACAGATAATTTTTAGAATACCAAATCAGATAGGTTCTATACTGGGCATGGTCTTTCAGTTTTTTCCAGGCTTTTGCATACCTTCCTTCATAAGGAGTTATAAACCAATCTTTGTCTGGTTTATCACAGAGATCATATTCAAGGAAGACATCCAGTTGTTTCAAGATGGTTTTCTGGACTTTGAGTTCTATGTACTTGGTTAACCATCTAATATGATATCCTAGACGACTGAGGTGTCTGGGACATTTCCATGTGGGTTCCTCAAACCGTCTGCGGTGAATGGCTATGTGAAAATGACTGTGCATCCACCAGTTTAGGGGAAAGCGAGGTTTACAGAGGCAATGTCTCCTTGGAGGTCTCATCTTTGACCTGCTATCAATATCAAGCCGATGGCCGAACGCCCTCTTGGCTAGGTGGCACTTACTGGCGAAGTAGATAGCCTTACGGTCCCTAGAGAGATTCTTTCAAAGAGACGATATGCTTGCTGTAAACAATGCTTTTGCACCTTAACTAGAAGATAAGCAGTCAAACAGAGTAAAAGAGGAATTCACCGGGCTCAGCAAAACATAAGAAAGATGATTGATGATAGATAATAGATCATGAGGGTAAGACAGAACCTGGAAAATTCTGGAAAGAGCAGTGACAGAATAAACATGAACACAAATACTCTATGAACATGAAATAGCAAAGACATAGAATGAAGTTCTGGGTTTTTTGGGTTTTTCTGATTTTTTTGGATTTATCGAATGTAGAGAGATTTGGTGAGAGATCTAGAAGACTATACTGCCTGCCCTGGTTATTACCCTATAAGTGTTTAGAACGCCATGGAAGTGGTGCTCGAGAGGTTTTCTGGGAAAACTTTGTATATTGCTCGAGACTTGTCTTTCCAGTGTTATAAGAGGTAGCTATATATAGCAAAAACTAGAAAAGAAAACTAGGCTGTGGATTGTCCACGTTATGATCTACTTTCCTAGTGCTTGAGTGAGCTGGAAGATTCGATCTTATCTTGATGTCCTTTCGGCATGTGAGAATTACTGGTGAGTCTTTGGCTTCTTCCCATGTGGGTCCTTGTCTTCATCTTTTGGGGGCCTTTTGTATCTTGTTGATGGGCCGGCTGACTGATCTGGGCCTTGTGACGATTCTGGGCCTGTTAGATCAATACTATGAAGTATGTCTTCCGCAACTGCATCCCAGTCTGTTTGGGCTTGTGAAAAGGTTTGCAGGGCCATTGAGAGGTTCCAAACGTGGGTCATGTTGATCCTTAAAATTCTTTGGGCCAAAAGGTCTTCATCTGTTGGGAATGGGTACGTATTTAGTATGCAGAGCTTTTCTGTGAGGCACTGTCGGTTGTATGCTGCATCCTGATACTCTGGTGTGCCTGGATGGTATGAAGGTGGAACGGCATGTGGCAAGAGAACTGTCATGTCCTCAAATTCTCCATAATGTAGAGCAATTGAGTTAGGCAAGCAGGAGAATTCATCAACTGTATTTATGGAAACTAATGAATGTGCCTCTTCGCTGTAGTGCCATCTTCTGCAAAACAGAAAAATTGAGTTAGCTGTAATTCCCGGCCACTTTTGGTAGCGGTATGCATGTTCTTCGAACCATATTTTCCACTGAACCAATGGTGCAAACCATGATAGCACCTCAGCCAAATAAGCACGTGGGTGCTTGTGTGGGGAGTAGACAAAGAGATCTCCAAAGCTGTCCAAATATTGTAGCATTTCAGCTGCTGGGAATTCTAAGGCTGTGGTGTGTGAATGGAAGAAGTACCAAAGGAACCACTTTAAATCTTCTGGGAAGATTTCTTCTGGTCGTATGGGAAAGAGATGTAAGAATGGATAAGTAGGGTGTAATCCTTCCACTGGAAAAAATATCTGTCCATGTTTCTGGAAAATCTGTTCCAGGTAGTATTCCATCCTGGTATAGGGTTGAGAAAGGATATCTAAAGCATAGTCAAATCTGAACAATTCATTCCATCGATGAATTTCTGGGGGCATTGCTGTAGCCTGATTTCTCCGAGGCTTTGCTTGGATATGAGTGGTGAACATAGCCTGTAACTTGGGATGTTCTAACAGTCTGGGATTAGCTGTGTCAAATGGTCTTGTCAAGAAATCAGCAACCACATTAGACTTACCTTTGATGTGTTTGACTGTGAAGGTATATTGAGAGAACCATTCTGACAGTCTTAACAGTTGAGCACTAGGTATAATCTTTGTGTTGAAATTCATCATTGAGCTGAATGACTTGAAGTCTGTCTCAACCAGGAAATGATGTCCTGCGAGGTGGAACTCGAACTTCTTGATTCCATTTTTCACTGCCAGTATCTCTTTAATCGATGAGTGATAATGTTGTTCAGCATGGCTGAATTTTCCTGACTTGTATGCACAAACTCTTCTCTGTCCATCCTGTTCCTCCAATAGTATAGCAGCCCAAAATTCGTTACTTGCATCTGTTTGCAAGACCCTGATTCCATCAGAAGGGATCTGGAGTGGGGGAAGGTTCTGTAATTTAGTCTTGAGGATCTTAATTGCTTCAGTTTGAGCATCATTCCATGGTAGTGCATTTTTCTTTAGTTGTTTCTCCAACTGGCTGGTATACTGGCTGATTCCTGGTACAAAATCTCTTAGATAATTTACAATACCCAGGAATTGTTGTACCTGTTTGACCGTCAGTTGTGAATCAGGGAACTTGAGAAGTTCCTGTGCTATGTGTGGTCCAGGGTAGTATTGTCCATCTGCCAGTTTCATTCCTAAGAAATCAATTGTGGTTGTGCACAGCTGGACTTTCTTTTCTGCAAGCATGATTCCATACTGACTCAAGAGTTGTGCAAATTTTCTTAACAAAGCTTCATGAGTGGTTAGATCATTGCTAAACAGCAGAATATCATCTATGTAAATAAGAGCAGATGATTGGAGGTATCCAAAAATATGAGTCATTGTTTTTTGGAAAAGTGAGGGGGCAGTCTTTAATCCGAATGGTAGGACCTTCCATTGATAATGTCCATTGGGAATGCAGAACGCTGTCTTCCACCTTTCTTCGGGCTGAATTCCAATCTGCCAGAAACCACTTTTAAGGTCAAATTTTGAGAATACCTTGGCTTTGGCTAGGGAAGAGAACAAAGCTGTTTTGTTTGGAAGAGGAAAGTTGATGTCCATCAGGAAGTGATTCAATGGTTGATAGTTGATCACCATTCTCTTTTTCCCTCGAGCTTGTTCTGATCTCTTATTGACGTAAAAAGCTTGACATGCCCAAGGTGATTTGGAATATTCTATCAGACCTTGTTTTCGCAGTTCTTCACATTCTTCTTAAATCTTTACAGCATCTTCAGGATTCAATCCTGGGTGGCTTGCTTTTGTTGGAGTGACATCTTCATTCTGTTTGAATGGTAGGCTGACAAAGAATTGGGGATTCTTCCACAATGGATTAGGGCACTTGGCTAGGAACTCTTGATGATTCTCTGCAAACATGGGTTTGAAGAGTTCCATGATCTGTTCTGCTGGTTGTACAGAATACATCCGTTCTTGTTGTACAAATGGTTTGAAGCTTGACTTAAAACGGATTCCTGTTGGGAGGAATCTCAAACTCGGAATTTGTTGTAGCAAGTCCCATCCAAGGACAAGATCCTTTCCTGGAAGATTAGTTGCAACAATAGCAGAACTGATAGTGCAAGTGGGAAAAATCATGACCTTTATGATTTTTGTCCTGAGATAATTTGAGAAGTTTTTACTGGATGCCGCCTTGTAGGTGTTTACTTCTGGGATTAAGAAATATGATGGAACCATGGCTGGATTTATCATGCTCTCAGCAGCTCTTGTATCAATGAAAGCAATTGCCTGTATAGGCCTGTGATACTTGGAGAAGTAGATTTGTACCTTGATATGGGGAGAGACTCTTGTAGCAGCAATGAATGGTAAATCTGGTGAAACTTCCTTTTCATCTCTTATGACTGGAGAGCCTTCTTTTCTTGAACTGGATTCACAAGAAGGAAGTGATCTTGTATAGAGAGAAGGGATTTTTCCAGTCGATTTCGGAGGATGTCGTGAAATGGTGGTGAAGGTATAGATTTCTTGATAGTCAGAGTCTTCAGAATCTTCTATTTGATGAGCTGGGGTATGATGTTCTTCTTCTAGGCAGCATATAGTTGGCTCATCATCTATAGAGAAGATTGACTCTACATCTGCATCTTGCAGTGTCACACCTGTGAGTGCTTCCAGTTGTGCTACAAACTTCCTCTGACCTTGAGGACATTCTTTCGCATAATGTCCCTTTTTTCCACAGACATAGCATTTGGAGGATTTGCCTCCTGGAGAGGTTTTGCTCTTGAATCGTAAAAACCTTTTTCTCTTCTGAGGAGCAAATCTAATTGGGTGTCTTTTTGCCCATCTTTGAGGTCTGTGCTTCTGGTCTCTCTTCTTGTGATGAGATTTGGGACTTATATGGCTTCTGGAATATCGTCTGGATTTCATTGAGCAGTCACATGATTCTTTGCTGCACTTGGTGGTGTATCTTGGAGGCCTGCAAGCAACTTCAAGCTTTCTATCATATTTGAGGAAGGTTCGTATTACCTCCTTTCGTTGACAGAGTTCATTTATGGCAAAATGTACTGCTTGCACAATTTGTCCCATAGTGAGATCCATGATTCTGAGGTTCTTGGCTGCTAATTCCTTTTCTACCAGAGAGGATATGTCTTCTAATACTGAGGACAGAAATACGGGTTTAAGTGCGTTATCTGCTCCAAGGTTGAGGAATAGATGGATCATTCGCTTGAAATGCCTGTTTACTTCCTTTTTGTTGTAGGAACAACACTTTCTTTTGAAGAATTCTCTTATCATTTCATCCATCTGATTATCAGGATTTCCTATGAAGTGTGCATGTACATGACTCAAGAATTCCTGGAACTGAAGGCTTAGCAGCTGGATCTGAGTTGGTTCAGGAACAAGATCCCACCAGGTCTTTAAGATGCCTGTAAACCTGGCTGTTAATTCTGAAAGAATATCAATTGAAGAGAAGACTGTTAGTCTTTTGAACAAACACCAAGAATGAAATTCTTTTAGTCGGTCTGCCCACTTATCCCAGCGAATATCATCTAATGTGAATCTTAGATTGTGCTTTTCTCTATTGCCGGGGTTTTGCCTTTGTCTTTCCTCAGACTGTTCTGAGAAATCGACATCTTCTGGTTCATAGACTTCAGGTTCTCTGTCGGCCATCAACACTTGAGGATGCTCATCTTCCGAGGAGCTTGTAGTATATTCCAAAGGATTTGATATAGTGTCGGATGCCAGATCTGAGGATTCTTTCTCATCTGCAGGTAAAGTACACCGGGTCATAAAAATCTTTGAACCTCTCGAGCACCACTTCCATGGCGTTCTAACCATCTGGAAAGTTTGACTATATAGTTGTGTCTATTCAGCAGTACGTTGGTATCAGAGCCATACAGGTCTGAATACATTCGTTTTCTTCTTCTTTTTAGAGAGAGAGAGAAATAGAGATTATTACTCCTGCCTAACGTTAATGCCCTGCCTTACCACCATGAATAGCCTCATAAATCTTGACCACAGCTCGTCTTCCAGAAGATCAAACTCTAGTATAGAATCCCTTTATGAAATCACTCATAAAAATTGTGATGAAAATCAGGTTGCCAATACTAAGCTTCCTTTGCTCAACCCATATGCTGCTTATGATAAACCATTGACAGGCCCAATAAGAAGCATTCGGACATTGATCAGACAGACATCTTCTTCGGTCCTTGAATATGTCCAGACCAGTAAATTTAACCAGCACCCAATTATGGGAACCCAAAGAGAACAGTTCGTAACATTACACTGGCCCATGGAATTTCTGGACAAATGGTTAGAAAAAGGATATACTCATTTCCATTTTGGAGCAATCAGACTTGCCTTGACTTACCATGGACGAAAAGGACTGCCTATTACGGCACGGATGGCCTTATTGGACTCCAGATACATGGAATATCAACACGCGGTTATTGGAACAATTGAGACCACACTAAATGCAGGAACTGTATTTGTTACCCTTTATCCTAATTTCTGTATGTCTCTCAGGGATAACAAGATCCAGGAAGCATTACAGGTCCAACTCCAAATATGTGGAGCACCAATTGTTTCAGACTCCATTGAGGCAACGCTGCACTACCAAATGGCATACAGGGTGCAGAACCATGCCTTGGACCTTAAGCTACATGAAGCTTCAGATGAAGCTCTGCTTATCACAGCAGATTACTTTAATCATAAAGCTCCTACCTGCATTCATGTCCCAAGACAGATACCGCGCACTGAGCTGATGAAGTTACTACCTGAGAAGTGGGTCACAGACTACGAGCAAATCAAGAAACGAACGGCACCGGTTGCCCCCATCCAGTCTACATCTCCCATTTTTATCAGGGATAAAGATGGTACAGTCACCATCAAATTTGACAGAACAAAGGAAAAGGAACCATCGGCGCCGCCTCTTTTCCCGAGCATGTTCATGGTACAACCAGTACCCAAGGAGAGAAAACCAGATTCGCTCAACAGAATCATTCATTCATTCAATGGACAAGGAACACCTTCCTACTTCTTCAAAGATAGACATTCTGGACATTGTTTCTGGGATGATGCCCAGTGTGATTCAACTTGTGATTGTGATCAACCAGAGACTCTTGAAGAAGATGATAGCAAGCGAAGAAAACGAAGGTCCTGCAACAAAAAGAAACCTCTTCCCGTCCTTGACTCTGACTATGATAGTGATGAAGAGGACTGTTGCCAGAAGCCCATAAGGAAAATGGACAGGCCCGGACTCCTTGGACAGCCCTCAGGAAAGTTTGACTACATAGTTAATTATGATATTCCGACTACGGGTCCAGAGACTGGTCCAATTATCCCTACAGGATGGGATAATCATGACAAACCACCCGCACCATCTTCAGTATCAGCCTTCCCTGATCAAGAACTAGTTTGGAAGAGAAAACTGCCTACGAAGCCGATACAACGGATTCTCCCATGCTATAAGCCAATTCTGAAATGGCAGAAAAAGCATCCAGAAGAACAAGTCCTGCCATCAGCCGTGGTTAACCAGCAAGCTGTTGGACGTTGCTCTCAGGAAGTCAAGTCCAGTCCTCTCCAGACTACTCTAGCGGTTATGATGATGAGACCTGACCCTCACCATTACACCTTCCCACCAACTGAGGAACATACGGTCGATAACGTGAAGTATATGGCAAAGATTCCAATTCCCACAGCCATAGATAATAATGGACGACCAACGGAAAATAGTATGGCAGAAACAGTCTTGAACTGGCAAAGCCAGAATGCATTGATTCAGAATGATGCATTATGTAGTATCAGTAACAAGATCAGCACATTCCAGAATCACTTCCTAACAGCTGAAAAAACCCTGCATGAGAAGCTTGATGGACATCACGAACTTCTCTATAAAGGAATTGAATCTGACAACGAAAGAATGCATGAAGTGCTGCGAGTTCTACAAAAGAACCTAGATGACCTTGTACAAGGAAAATTCCCTTCATACTTCAGAGCCGACCCGGACGAAGAAATCATCAAGCTTAAAAGAAAGATCAAGGCGGTAGAAGAAAGAACTTCTTCTATCCCCCCAGGTCAGCCAGGGGATCCCTTTGGTTTTAATAGACACTCCTTCTACTCACCCTTGCAGGATCATGCGAAAGGATATAATTTGTTCGCTCCTACAACAAAGCGGGATGTTGCAGAACTCAGGGACATTGCAAAGAAACAGCAGAAGGAAGGTCATAAAAGGAAAGAAATTAAGGAAGGAAAAAGAAAGATTCCCAGCTCCGCCGCCACGGAAAAGAAACAACAGCCGAGTCTGTCAAGTTCAACTAGTTCCCCCAGTCAACCATTGCCAAGGCAGCACTTATTGATCAGAGAAGAAATATCTCCAAGCAATCTGCCCAGACCTCAGGCTATGTTCCAATCAAACGATTCAGAGACATCAGAAACATCTCCCTCTGAGGACTATACAGATTCAAATGGATATAATAACACCACCCCGGATCAAGTTGATGAGTACACCCCAAATATTTTCATAACCAGGTGTACTTTACCTGCAGATGAGAAAGAATCCTCAGATCTGGCATCCGACACTATATCAAATCCTTTGGAATATACTACAAGCTCCTCTGAAGATGAGCATCCTCAAGTTTTGATGGCCGACAGAGAACCTGAAGTCTATGAACCCGAAGACGCAGATTTCTCAGAACAGTCTGAGGAAAGACAAAGGCAAAACCCCGGCAATAGAGAAAAGCACAATCTAAGATTCACATTAGATGATATTCGCTGGGATAAGTGGGCAGACCGACTAAAAGAATTTCATTCTTGGTGTTTATTTAAAAGACTCACAGTCTTTTCTTCAATTGATATTCTTTCAGAACTAACAGCCAGGTTTACAGGCATCTTAAAGACCTGGTGGGATCTTGTTCCTGAACCAACTCAGATCCAGCTGCTAAGCCTTCAGTTCCAGGAATTCTTGAGTCATGTACATGCACACTTCATAGGAAATCCTGATAATCAGATGGATGAAATGATAAGAGAATTCTTCAATTCCTACAACAAAAAGGAAGTAAACAGGCATTTCAAGCGAATGATCCATCTATTCCTCAACCTTGGAGCAGATAACGCACTTAAACCCGTATTTCTGTCCTCAGTATTAGAAGACATATCCTCTCTGGTAGAAAAGGAATTAGCAGCCAAGAACCTCAGAATCATGGATCTTACTATGGGACAGATTGTACAAGCAGTACATTTTGCTATAAATGAACTGTGTCAACGGAAAGAGGTAATACGCACTTTCCTTAAACATGATAGAAAACTTGAAGCTGCTTGCAGACCTCCAAGATATACCACCAAGTGCAGCAAAGAATCATGTGACTGCTCAAAGAAATCCAGACGATATTCCAGAAGCCATATAAGTCCCAAATCTCATCACAAGAAGAGAGACCAGAAGCACAGACCTCAAAGATGGGCAAAGAGGTACCCAATTAGATTTGCTCCACAGAAAAAGAAAAGGTTTTTACGATTCAAGAGCAAAACCTCTCCAGGAGTCAAATCCTCCAAATGCTATGTCTGTGGAAAAAAGGGACATTATGCGAAAGAATGTCCTCAAGGTCAGAGGAAGTTTGTAGCACAACTGGAAGCACTCACAGGTGTGACACTGCAAGATGCAGATGTAGAGTCAATCTTCTCTATAGATGATGAGCCAACTATATGCTGCCTAGAAGAAGAACATCATACCCCAGCTCATCAAATAGAAGATTCTGAAGACTCTGACTATCAAGAAATCTATACCTTCACCACTATTTCACGACATCCTCCACAATCGGCTGGAGCCATCCCATTTATTTATACCAGATCACTTCCTTCCTGTGAATCCAGTTCTAGGAAGGGAAAAGAAGATTCCTCGATCATGGAAGAAAGTTCACCAGCAGATTTACCATTTATTGCTACTACAAGAGTTTCTCTCCCCATATCAAGGTACAAATCTATTTCTCCAAGTATCACAGGCCTATTCAGGCTATTGCTTTCATTGATACAGGAGCTGCTGAGAGCATGATAAATCCAGCCATGGTTCCATCAGATTTCTTAATCCCAGAAGTAAACACCTACAAGGCGGCATCCAGTAAAAACTTCTCAACTTATCTCAGGACAAAAATCATCATGGTCATGATTTTTCCCACTTGCACTATTAGTTCTGCTATTGTTGCGACTGATCTTCCAGGAAAAGATCTTGTCCTTGGATGCGACCTGCTGCAACAAATTCCAAGCTTGAGGTTGTTACCAACAGGAATCCGTTTTAAGTCAAGCTTCAAACCATTTGTACAACAAGAACGGATGTATTCTGTACAACCAGCAGAACAGATCATGGAACTCTTCAAACCCATGTTTGCAGAGAATCATCAAGAGTTCCTAGCCAAGTGCCCTAATCCATTGTGGAAAAACCCTCAGTTCTTCGTCAGCTTGCCCTTCAAACAGAATGAAGATGTCACTCCAACAAAAGCAAGCCACCCAGGATTGAATCCTGAAGATGCTGTAAAGATTTAAGAAGAACGTGAACAACTCCGAAAACAAGGTCTGATAGAATATTCCAAATCACCTTGGGCATGTCAAGCTTTTTACGTCAATAAGAGATCAGAACAAGCTCGAGGGAAAAAGAGAATGGTGATCAACTATCAACCATTGAATCACTTCCTGATGGACATCAACTTTCCTCTTCCAAACAAAACAGCTTTGTTCTCTTCCCTAGCCAAAGCCAAGGTATTCTCAAAATTTGACCTTAAAAGTGGTTTCTGGCAGATTGGAATTCAGCCCGAAGAAAGGTGGAAGACAGCGTTCTGCATCCCCAATGGACATTATCAATGGAAGGTCCTACCATTCGGATTAAAGACTGCCCCCTCACTTTTCCAAAAAACAATGACTCATATTTTTGGATCTCTGCAATCATCTGCTCTTATTTACATAGATGATATCCTGCTATTTAGCAATGATCTAACCTCTCATGAAGCTTTGTTAAGAAAATTTGCACAACTCTTGAGTCAGTATGGAATCATGCTTGCAGAAAAGAAAGTACAGCTGTGCACTACTACAATTGATTTCCTAGGTATGAAACTGGCAGACGGACAATACTACCCTGGACCGCACATAGCACAAGAACTTCTCAAGTTCCCTGATTCACAACTGACGGTCAAACAGGTACAACAATTTTTGGGAATTGTAAATTATTTAAGAGATTTTGTACCAGGAATCAGCCAGTATACCAGCCAGTTGGAGAAACAACTAAAGAAAAATGCACTACCATGGAATGATGCTCAAACTGAAGCAATTAAGATCCTCAAGACTAAATTACAGAACCTTCCCCCACTCCAGATCCCTTCTGATGGAATCAGGGTCTTGCAAACAGATGCAAGTAACGAATTTTGGGCTGCTATACTATTGGAGGAAAAGGAAGGACAGAGAAGAGTTTGTGCATACAAGTCAGGAAAATTCAGCCATGCTGAACAACATTATCACTCATCGATCAAAGAGATACTGGCAGTGAAAAATGGAATCAAGAAGTTCGAGTTCCACCTCGCAGGACATCATTTCCTGGTTGAGACAGACTTCAAGTCATTCAGCTCAATGACGAATTTCAACACAAAGATTATACCTAGTGCTCAACTGTTAAGACTGTCAGAATGGTTCTCCCAGTATACTTTCACAGTCAAACACATCAAAGGTAAATCTAATGTGGTTGCTGATTTCTTGACAAGACCATTTGACACAGCTAATCCCAGACTGTTAGAACATCCCAAGTTACAGGCTATGTTCACCACTCATATCCAAGCAAAGCCTCGGAGAAATCAGGCTACAGCAATGCCCCCAGAAATTCATCGATGGAATGAATTGTTCAGATTTGACTATGCTTTAGATATCCTTTCTCAACCCTATACCAGGATGGAATACTACCTGGAACAGATTTTCCAGAAACATGGACAGATATTTTTTCCAGTGGAAGGATTACACCCTACTTATCCATTCTTACATCTCTTTCCCATACGACCAGAAGAAATCTTCCCAGAAGATTTAAAGTGGTTCCTTTGGTACTTCTTCCATTCACACACCACAGCCTTAGAATTCCCAGCAGCTGAAATGCTACAATATTTGGACAGCTTTGGAGATCTCTTTGTCTACTCCCCACACAAGCACCCACGTGCTTATTTGGCTGAGGTGCTATCATGGTTTGCACCATTGGTTCAGTGGAAAATATGGTTCGAAGAACATGCATACCGCTACCAAAAGTGGCCGGGAATTACAGCTAACTCAATTTTTCTGTTTTGCAGAAGATGGCACTACAGCGAAGAGGCACATTCATTAGTTTCCATAAATACAGTTGATGAATTCTCCTGCTTGCCTAACTCAATTGCTCTACATTATGGAGAATTTGAGGACATGACAGTTCTCTTGCCACATGCCGTTCCACCTTCATACCATCCAGGCACACCAGAGTATCAGGATGCAGCATACAACCGACAGTGCCTCACAGAAAAGCTCTGCATACTAAATACGTACCCATTCCCAACAGATGAAGACCTTTTGGCCCAAAGAATTTTAAGGATCAACATGACCCACGTTTGGAACCTCTCAATGGCCCTGCAAACCTTTTCACAAGCCCAAACAGACTGGGATGCAGTTGCGGAAGACATACTTCATAGTATTGATCTAACAGGCCCAGAATCGTCACAAGGCCCAGATCAGTCAGCCGGCCCATCAACAAGATACAAAAGGCCCCCAAAAGATGAAGACAAGGACCCACATGGGAAGAAGCCAAAGACTCACCAGTAATTCTCACATGCCGAAAGGACATCAAGATAAGATCGAATCTTCCAGCTCACTCAAGCACTAGGAAAGTAGATCATAACGTGGACAATCCACAGCCTAGTTTTCTTTTCTAGTTTTTGCTATATATAGCTACCTCTTATAACACTGGAAAGACAAGTCTCGAGCAATATACAAAGTTTTCCCAGAAAACCTCTCGAGCACCACTTCCATGGCGTTCTAAACACTTATAGGGTAATAACCAGGGCAGGCAGTATAGTCTTCTAGATCTCTCACCAAATCTCTCTACATTCGATAAATCCAAAAAAATCAGAAAAACCCAAAAAAACCCAGAACTTCATTCTATGTCTTTGCTATTTCATGTTCATAGAGTATTTGTGTTCATGTTTATTCTGTCACTGCTCTTTCCAGAATTTTCCAGGTTCTGTCTTACCCTCATGATCTATTATCTATCATCAATCATCTTTCTTATGTTTTGCTGAGCCCGGTGAATTCCTCTTTTACTCTGTTTGACTGCTTATCTTCTAGTTAAGGTGCAAAAGCATTGTTTACAGCAAGCATATCGTCTCTTTGAAAGAATCTCTCTAGGGACCGTAAGGCTATCTACTTCGCCAGTAAGTGCCACCTAGCCAAGAGGGCGTTCGGCCATCGGCTTGATATTGATAGCAGGTCAAAGATGAGACCTCCAAGGAGACATTGCCTCTGTAAACCTCGCTTTCCCCTAAACTGGTGGATGCACAGTCATTTTCACATAGCCATTCACCGCAGACGGTTTGAGGAACCCACATGGAAATGTCCCAGACACCTCAGTCGTCTAGGATATCATATTAGATGGTTAACCAAGTACATAGAACTCAAAGTCCAGAAAACCATCTTGAAACAACTGGATGTCTTCCTTGAATATGATCTCTGTGATAAACCAGACAAAGATTGGTTTATAACTCCTTATGAAGGAAGGTATGCAAAAGCCTGGAAAAAACTGAAAGACCATGCCCAGTATAGAACCTATCTGATTTGGTATTCTAAAAATTATCTGTACTGGAATTCTATGTAGTATTCTTTGTTAAAGATCCTGTATTCTCTCTGTCTAGATACAGCTTGGTGTATTCCTACTTCATTACTTGTATTCCGCTGCAATGTTCTAGTATTCTGATCATTCTGATCACTCTTATAAATTATTCTTAAGTTGTGTCTATTCAGCAGTACGTTGGTATCACAGTCAAACACATCAAAGGTAAGTCTAATGTTCTCTTCCCTAGCCAAAGCTAAGGTATTCTCAAAATTTGACCTTAATGTCTCCTTGGAGGTCTCATTTTTGACCTGCTATCAATATCAAGCCGATGGCCGAACGCCCTCTTGGCTAGGTGGCACTTACTGGCGAAGTAGATAGCCTTACGGTCCCTAGAGAGATTCTTTCAAAGAGACGATATGCTTGCTGTAAACAATGCTTTAGCACCTTAACTAGAAGATAAGCAGTCAAACAGAGTAAAAGAGGAATTCACCGGGCTCAGCAAAACATAAGAAAGATGATTGATGATAGATAATAGATCATGAGGGTAAGACAGAACCTGGAAAATTCTGGAAAGAGCAGTGACAGAATAAACATGAACACAAATACTCTATGAACATGAAATAGCAAAGACATAGAATGAAGTTCTGGGTTTTTTTGGGTTTTTCTGATTTTTTTGGATTTATCGAATGTAGAGAGATTTGGTGAGAGATCTAGAAGACTATACTGCCTGCCCTGGTTATTACCCTATAAGTGTTTAGAACGCCATGGAAGTGGTGCTCGAGAGGTTTTCTGGGAAAACTTTGTATATTGCTCGAGACTTGTCTTTCTAGTGTTACAAGAGGTAGCTATATATAGCAAAAACTAGAAAAGAAAACTAGGCTGTGGATTGTCCACGTTATGATCTACTTTCCTAGTGCTTGAGTGAGCTGGAAGATTCGATCTTATCTTGATGTCCTTTCGGCATGTGAGAATTACTGGTGAGTCTTTGGCTTCTTCCCATGTGGGTCCTTGTCTTCATCTTTTGGGGGCCTTTTGTATCTTGTTGATGGGCCGGCTGACTGATCTGGGCCTTGTGACGATTCTGGGCCTGTTAGATCAATACTATGAAGTATGTCTTCCGCAACTGCATCCCAGTCTGTTTGGGCTTGTGAAAAGGTTTGCAGGGCCATTGAGAGGTTCCAAACGTGGGTCATGTTGATCCTTAAAATTCTTTGGGCCAAAAGGTCTTCATCTGTTGGGAATGGGTACGTATTTAGTATGCAGAGCTTTTCTGTGAGGCACTGTCGGTTGTATGCTGCATCCTGATACTCTGGTGTGCCTGGATGGTATGAAGGTGGAACGGCATGTGGCAAGAGAACTGTCATGTCCTCAAATTCTCCATAATGTAGAGCAATTGAGTTAGGCAAGCAGGAGAATTCATCAACTGTATTTATGGAAACTAATGAATGTGCCTCTTCGCTGTAGTGCCATCTTCTGCAAAACAGAAAAATTGAGTTAGCTGTAATTCCCGGCCACTTTTGGTAGCGGTATGCATGTTCTTCGAACCATATTTTCCACTGAACCAATGGTGCAAACCATGATAGCACCTCAGCCAAATAAGCACGTGGGTGCTTGTGTGGGGAGTAGACAAAGAGATCTCCAAAGCTGTCCAAATATTGTAGCATTTCAGCTGCTGGGAATTCTAAGGCTGTGGTGTGTGAATGGAAGAAGTACCAAAGGAACCACTTTAAATCTTCTGGGAAGATTTCTTCTGGTCGTATGGGAAAGAGATGTAAGAATGGATAAGTAGGGTGTAATCCTTCCACTGGAAAAAATATCTGTCCATGTTTCTGGAAAATCTGTTCCAGGTAGTATTCCATCCTGGTATAGGGTTGAGAAAGGATATCTAAAGCATAGTCAAATCTGAACAATTCATTCCATCGATGAATTTCTGGGGGCATTGCTATAGCCTGATTTCTTCGAGGCTTTCCTTGAATATGAGTGGTGAACATAGCCTGTAGCTTAGGATGCTCCAAGAGTTTGGGGTTAGCTGTATCAAATGGTCTTGATAAGAAATCAGCAACCACATTAGACTTCCCTTTGATGTGTTTGACTGTGAAAGTATACTGGGAGAACCATTCTGACAGTCTTAACAACTGAGCACTAGGTACAATCTTTGTGTTGAAATTCATCATTGAGCTGAATGATTTGAAGTCTGTCTCAACCAAGAAATGATGTCCTGCTAGGTGGAACTTGAACTTTTTGATGCCATACTTGACTGCTAGGATTTCTTTGATCGATGAGTGGTAATGTTGTTCCGCATGGCTGAATTTTCCTGACTTGTATGCACAAACTTTTCGCTGTCCTTCCTTTTCCTCCAATAGTATAGCAGCCCAAAATTCGTTACTTGCATCTGTTTGCAAGACCCTGATTCCATCAGAAGGGATCTGGAGTGGGGGAAGGTTCTGTAATTTAGTCTTGAGGATCTTAATTGCTTCAGTTTGAGCATCATTCCATGGTAGTGCATTTTTCTTTAGTTGTTTCTCCAACTGGCTGGTATACTGGCTGATTCCTGGTACAAAATCTCTTAGATAATTTACAATACCCAGGAATTGTTGTACCTGTTTGACCGTCAGTTGTGAATCAGGGAACTTGAGAAGTTCTTGTGCTATGTGCGGTCCAGGGTAGTATTGTCCGTCTGCCAGTTTCATACCTAGGAAATCAATTGTAGTAGTGCACAGCTGTACTTTCTTTTCTGCAAGCATGATTCCATACTGACTCAAGAGTTGTGCAAATTTTCTTAACAAAGCTTCATGAGTGGTTAGATCATTGCTAAACAGCAGAATATCATCTATGTAAATAAGAGCAGATGATTGGAGGGATCCAAAAATATGAGTCATTGTTTTTTGGAAAAGTGAGGGGGCAGTCTTTAACCCGAACGGTAAGACCTTCCATTGATAATGTCCATTGGGGATGCAGAACGCTGTCTTCCATCTCTCTTCGGGCTGAATTCCAATCTGCCAGAAACCACTTTTAAGGTCAAATTTTGAGAATACCTTGGCTTTGGCTAGGGAAGAGAACAAAGCTGTTTTGTTTGGAAGAGGAAAGTTGATGTCCATCAGGAAGTGATTCAATGGTTGATAGTTGATCACCATTCTCTTTTTCCCTCGAGCTTGTTCTGATCTTATATTGACGTAAAAAGCTTGACATGCCCAAGGTGATTTGGAATATTCTATCAGACCTTGTTTTCGCAGTTCTTCACATTCTTCTTAAATCTTTACAGCATCTTCAGGATTCAATCCTGGGTGGCTTGCTTTTGTTGGAGTGACATCTTCATTCTGTTTGAAGGGCAAGCTGACGAAGAACTGAGGGTTTTTCCACAATGGATTAGGGCACTTGGCTAGGAACTCCTGATGATTTTCAGCAAACATGGGTTTGAATAGTTCTTTGATCTGTTCTGCTGGTTGTACAGAATACATCCGTTCTTGTTGTACAAATGGTTTGAAGCTTGACTTAAAACGGATTCCTGTTGGGAGGAATCTCAAACTCGGAATTTGTTGTAGCAAGTCCCATCCAAGGACAAGATCCTTTCCTGGAAGATTAGTTGCAACAATAGCAGAACTGATAGTGCAAGTGGGAAAAATCATGACCTTTATGATTTTTGTCCTGAGATATGTTGAAAAGTTTTTACTGGATGCAGCCTTGTAGGTGTTTACTTCTGGGACTAAAAAGTCTGATGGTACCATGGCAGGATTTATCATACTTTCTGCAGCTCCTGTATCAATGAAAGCAATTGCCTGTATAGGCCTGTGATACTTGGAGAAGTAGATTTGTACCTTGATATGGGGAGAGACTCTTGTAGCAGCAATGAATGGTAAATCTGCTGGTGAACTTTCTTCCATGATCGAGGAATCTTCTTTTCCCTTCCTAGAACTGGATTCACAAGAAGGAAGTGATCTTGTATAGAGAGAAGGGATTTTTCCAGTCGATTTCGGAGGATGTCGTGAAATGGTGGTGAAGGTATAGATTTCTTGATAGTCAGAGTCTTCAGAATCTTCTATTTGATGAGCTGGGGTATGATGTTCTTCTTCTAGGCAGCATATAGTTGGCTCATCATCTATAGAGAAGATTGACTCTACATCTGCATCTTGCAGTGTCACACCTGTGAGTGCTTCCAGTTGTGCTACAAACTTCCTCTGACCTTGAGGACATTCTTTCGCATAATGTCCCTTTTTTCCACAGACATAGCATTTGGAGGATTTGACTCCTGGAGAGGTTTTGCTCTTGAATCGTAAAAACCTTTTCTTTTTCTGTGGAGCAAATCTAATTGGGTACCTCTTTGCCCATCTTTGAGGTCTGTGCTTCTGGTCTCTCTTCTTGTGATGAGATTTGGGACTTATATGGCTTCTGGAATATCGTCTGGATTTCTTTGAGCAGTCACATGATTCTTTGCTGCACTTGGTGGTGTATCTTGGAGGCCTGCAAGCAACTTCAAGCTTTCTATCATGTTTAAGGAAAGTGCGTATTACCTCTTTCCGTTGACAGAATTCATTTATAGCAAAATGTACTGGTTGTACAATCTGTCCCATAGTAAGATCCATGATTCTGAGGTTCTTGGCTGCTAATTCCTTTTCTACCAGAGCGGATATGTCTTCTAATACTGAGGACAGGAATACTGGTTTTAGCGCATTATCTGCTCCAAGGTTGAGGAATAGGTGGATCATTCTTTTGAAATGCCTATTCACTTCTTTTTTGTCGTAGGAGCAACACTTCCTTTTGAAGAACTCTCTTCTCATTTCATCCATCTGATTATCAGGATTTCCTATGAAGTGTGCATGTACATGACTCAAGAATTCCTGGAACTGAAGGCTTAGCAGCTGGATCTGAGTTGGTTCAGGAACAAGATCCCACCAGGTCTTTAAGATGCCTGTAAACCTGGCTGTTAGTTCTGAAAGAATATCAATTGAAGAAAAGACTGTGAGTCTTTTAAATAAACACCAAGAATGAAATTCTTTTAGTCGGTCTGCCCACTTATCCCAGCGAATATCATCTAATGTGAATCTTAGATTGTGCTTTTCTCTATTGCCGGGGTTTTGCCTTTGTCTTTCCTCAGACTGTTCTGAGAAATCTGCGTCTTCGGGTTCATAGACTTCAGGTTCTCTGTCGGCCATCAAAACTTGAGGATGCTCATCTTCCGAGGAGCTTGTAGTATATTCCAAAGGATTTGATATAGTGTCGGATGCCAGATCTGAGGATTCTTTCTCATCTGCAGGTAAAGTACACCTGGTTATGAAAATATTTGGGGTGTACTCATCAACTTGATCCGGGGTGGTGTTATTATATCCATTTGAATCTGTATAGTCCTCAGAGGGAGATGTTTCTGATGTCTCTGAATCGTTTGATTGGAACATAGCCTGAGGTCTGGGCAGATTGCTTGGAGATATTTCTTCTCTGATCAATAAGTGATGCCTTGGCAATGGTTGACTGGGGGAACTAGTTGAACTTGACAGACTCGGCTGTTGTTTCTTTTCCGTGGCGGCGGAGCTGGGAATCTTTCTTTTTCCTTCTTTTATTTCTTTCCTTTTATGACCTTCCTTCTGCTGACTCTTAGCAATGTCTCTAAGTTCTGCAACATCCCGCTTTGTTGTAGGAGCGAACAAATTATATCCTTTCGCATGATCCTGCAAGGGTGAGTAGAAGGAGTGTCTATTAAAACCAAAGGGATCAGTTGGCCGACTTGGGGGAGTAGAAGTTCTTTCCTCTACAGCCTTAATCTTTCTTTTAAGCTTGATGATTTCTTCGTCCGGGTCGGCTCTGAAGTATGAAGGGAATTTTCCTTGTACAAGGTCATCTAGGTTCTTTTGTAGAACTCGCAGCACTTCATGCATTCTTTCGTTGTCAGATTCAATTCCTTTATAGAGAAGTTCGTGATGTCCATCAAGCTTCTCATGCAGGGTTTTTTCAGCTGTTAGGAAGTGATTCTGGAATGTGCTGATCTTGTTACTGATACTACATAATGCATCATTCTGAATCAATGCATTCTGGCTTTGCCAGTTCAAGACTGTTTCTGCCATACTATTTTCCGTTGGTCGTCCATTATTATCTATGGCTGTGGGAACAGGAATCTTTGCCATATACTTCACGTTATCGACCGTATGTTCCTCAGTTGGTGGGAAGGTGTAATGGTGAGGGTCAGGTCTCATCATCATAACCGCTAGAGTAGTCTGGAGAGGACTGGACTTGACTTCCTGAGAGCAACGTCCAACAGCTTGCTGGTTAACCACGGCTGATGGCAGGACTTGTTCTTCTGGATGCTTTTTCTGCCATTTCAGAATTGGCTTATAGCATGGGAGAATCCGTTGTATCGGCTTCGTAGGCAGTTTTCTCTTCCAAACTAGTTCTTGATCAGGGAAGGCTGATACTGAAGATGGTGCGGGTGGTTTGTCATGATTATCCCATCCTGTAGGGATAATTGGACCAGTCTCTGGACCCGTAGTCGGAATATCATAATTAACTATATAGTCAAACTTTCCAGAGGGTTGACCAAGGAGTCCTGGTCTGTCCATTTTCCTTATGGGCTTCTGGCAACAGTCCTCTTCATCACTATCATAGTCAGAGTCAAGGACGGGAAGAGGTTTCTTTTTGTTGCAGGACCTTCGTTTTCTTCGTTTACTGTCATCTTCTTCAATGATGTCTGGGAGGTCACAATCACAATTAGGATCACACTGGGAATCATCCCAGAAACAATGTCCAGAATGTCTATCTTTGAAGAAGTAGGAAGGTGTTCCTTGTCCATTGAATGAATGAATGATTCTGTTGAGCGAATCTGGTTTTCTCTCCTTGGGTACTGGTTGTACCATGAACATGCTCGGGAAAAGAGGCGGCGCCGATGGTTCCTTTTCCTTTGTTCTGTCAAATTTGATGGTGACCTGTCCATCTTTGTCTCTGATAAAAATGGGAGATGTAGACTGGATGGGGGCAACCGGTGCCGTTCGTTTCTTGATTTGCTCGTAGTCTGTGACCCACTTCTCAGGTAGTAACTTCATCAGCTCAGTGCGCGGTATCTGTCTTGGGACATGAATGCAGGTAGGAGCTTTATGATTAAAGTAATCTGCTGTGATTAACAGGGCTTCATCTGACTCATGTAGCTTTAAGTCTAATGCATGGTTCTGTACTCTGTATGCCATCTGGTAGTGCAGAGTTGCTTCAATGGAGTCTGATGCAATTGGTGCTCCACAGATCTGGAGTTGAACCTGCAATGCTTCTTGAATCTTGTTATCCCTGAGAGACATACAGAAATTAGGATAAAGGGTAACAAATACAGTTCCTGCATTTAGTGTGGTCTCAATTGTTCCAATAACCGCGTGTTGATATTCCATGTATCTGGAGTCCAATAAGGCCATTCGTGCCGTAACAGGCAGTCCTTTTCGTCCATGGTAAGTTAAGGCAAGTCTGATTGCTCCAAAATGGAGATGAGTGTATCCTTTGTCCAACCATTTGTCCAAAAATTCTGCGGGCCAGTGCAAAGTCACAAACTGTTCTCTTTGGGTCCCCAGAATTGGGTGCTGGTTAAATTTACTGGTCTGGACATATTCAAGGACTGGTGAAGATGGCTGTCTGATGAGTGTCCGAATTCGTCTTATCGGGCCTGCCAAGGGCTTATCATAAGCAGCATAAGGATTGAGCAAAGGAAGTTCAGTGTTTGCAACCTGATTTTCATCACAGTTTTTATGGGTGATTTCATAAAGGGATTCTATACTAGAGTTTGATCTTCTGGAAGACGAGCTGTGGTCAAGATTTATGAGGCTATTCATGGTGGTAAGGCAGGGCATTAACGTTAGGCAGGAGTAAGGATCTCTATCTCTCTCTCTCTCTAAAAAGAAGAAGAAAACGAATGTATTCAGACCTGTATGGCTCTGATACCAACGTACTGCTGAATAGACACAACTTAAGAATAATTTATAAGAGTGATCAGAATGATCAGAATACTAGAACATTGCAGCGGAATACAAGTAATGAAGTAGGAATACACCAAGCTGTATCTAGACAGAGAGAATACAGGATCTTTAACAAAGAATACTACATAGAACTCAAAGCCCAGAAAAGGTGTTTTTTTAATAATAAATGTCTTTACGATTAATAATAATTAATAACAAAACTCCAGCAAAGATTAATAACATCTTTGAACCATAACGACAATAAAAATTCAGTCCAATTAATTTAATGATATTTGTCGGCGGTAGTCCTTAAAAAGCTTTCGGGCTGTCCGTGTCGTGTCATCATCTCACCGTTTCACTTCAAGACTTGGATCTTCTCGCTTTCTGTCCTCCCCTTCTTTCCCCCCTTTACCTCGTCCAACTCCCGTCTCCGCTCCATCACTACCGCCGCGTTCCCCAGCAATGCTCGCCGGATCCGCCCTTTCCGTCCCCTATGGCCTCTTCGTCCGTAACGCTGTTCGATCGGCCGTCGCTTCGCTCGTTCCTTTGTCGGGGCCTCGTGTCTCGGTCTGCGCGATGGTTGGACAGAGGAAGAGTCGGCGGCCTGCCGCAAAATCTTTGGTCGTCTCGTGCAACCTGTTTGCGGGGAGCTCCGGTTGCGGCGAACCGGAGGACGAGGTGGGGGATTATCTCGAGGCGTCGCTTCTTCTTGAAGGTACGACCTCGATCCGCCTTCCCCTGTTGGTTACCGGTGCCCGGTACGTCTTGTTAATCTTTGGCGGAGCGATCCTTGTTGGAAGTGCGATTGTTGATGTGAAGTGATCGAGTTTGAATTCTGCCTGTCCTCTCGGGTCTACGTTTGGAAAGGGATATGGTGTACCGTTTTGCGTGGTAGTTGAGGTGACTGTAGGATCAATTCAGATGTGCTCAACTCGTGGTGCAGATTTTCGCAGAGAAGATCACTTAGGCAGCTCAAACCCATGGTTTTTGTGTTGTAATTTTTTTCTCCAGTCATCAAGATGGATTATATACCATCATGCAAAGGTTGGAAATTTTCATTCTTACTAGGTCGCATGCTGCAGTGACGTTCTATATCGAGTAGTTCTATTTTGCTGCAGAAACTCTTCAATAATTGCTGCAGGCAACATCAGATTTTGCGGTTCAATATAATTTCTTTTTTTAAAGCAAAAAGTTATCTGTGCTCGGCTAGTCAGATAGATTGTGCCTCCATATGAAGATTTTCCTTCCCGCTGTGCTTAATCATTGAATATATTCTTCCTATGTCCCGCAATAGCAACATGGAGGGATCTATTGTTATGTTTTATTTTCTTGATATTCAGCAGTTAATTTGTCTATGCTGCATGATGATGGAAACTTTATCTATGCAGAAACTGTCTCCCACTATCGAATGAGGAGGAAAGAATACCAAAATGATGTGAAGTGGCAGTCATCTTCTCAGTTCTATCCTTTCACCTTCCAAGCGGAAAGAACCGGAATAGATCAGATAACGCTCAGCCGATTTCGCAATCCAACTTTATTTCTGAAGATCTCTTTTGATGGTGACTACTTGTTGCCGATTACTGTAGGTCTGTAGAGTATTGCATCTTCTGACCTAGCCATCCCGTGTTTTAGATCTGTCCCATACTTAATTTTTATATCAATAACTATGTAGGAGAACATGCAGTCGAAAAATTGATTGAAGCGATTCAACAAGGGGAAACTGCGGTAATTTTGGGAAGTGATTATATAAGATTTATTGGTGCTGTAGTTGTTTTTAACTGTAAGTAACCCGAAATTGCCTTTTGCAGGAATGCCCTGATCAGTTTCAATTTGTTGGAGACTTTACAGAAAAAGTCGGTTGTAATGTAAGATTTTATCTTTCTATCAGGGTAACTGTTGCCCATTATTCAAATCATATTATATTCGGCTGGATCATTGCACTTACTTACCTTAGTTCCTTACCTGTGAACGCATCTTGTTGACATTTCCCAATGAAAATGCATTTTCCTTGGAAGAAAAGTATCCCTTTTCTTTGTGCTTAAAAAAAGTATATGGTTTGTTATCATTTCATCGAACTGTGGTCAACTTTTATTTTTTATTTTTTCGATCTGGATGTATGTTCAACAGTTCTATTTTTCTCTTGATTCTAGATGATTATGGTCAAACTAACGAAGAGAGTGGTGAACACATACTATGGCAGCATATTTTTTAGTGAGGTATACAAAGCTTTCCGCAGCAACTGGCCTACATTTTCCGTGAAGGCTTTACTCATAAAATGTTTACTCTTCTGCAGCCCGGAAAAACCAATTTGTTGAGTTTGGATATCCGGCCATCGGATGCTGTAAACGTGGCATACAGATGCAAGGTAATTATGCTCGTCTGTGTGAATCCTGTTCCAGCTAGACTAGACTGATACCGCTGCTTTATCTAATAGCCTTGAAATTCAGATCCCTATTTTTGTTCACAAACAAATTATTCTCACGGACGCTGTCAAATTAGCATATGGAAGAGGGAGAATTCGTGATGCAAAGCCTGTCTATGATGTAACATTGGACAGGTAACTGTTTCATGATAAGAATGGAGTTGCCTGGAATTCATTCTTCAATAGTAAGTTTTGATGGGAATACTGTATTATCTTGCCCTACAGTGCTGCAGATGGTGCTGACATTCTCGCTGAAGAACTTGACATAGTCAGGAACCTGAATCTAGCCGTGAAAGAAGAAAGATATAGCGATGCAGGTATGTCTGGTAACTCTCATTCTTTTCACCCAAAAAAATGTTGGACCCCCATTCTTCTCCTATAGGACTTTGATGCAACTTTTTGTTTACTTTCTGTAGCCTTGTGGAGGGATAAACTAACTGCTATTCGTAAATCGGAGACATGAAATTCAGCCAAGATTAGAGGTACGCAGACTTCGAATAACTTGCTCCCTACGCTGATTGGCATCTTGCGACTTGAGATTGGAAGATTTCACTGGCTGAAAGATCAGTTTTTGATAATGGCGAAATTATCCTGATATTTTATTTTATTTTTTAGACAAGATCTCAAACAATTGATCGTGCAGCGTCACTGTGTTGCTGTAGCTGGAATCAGTACCATATTTTCTAATGCCTTTGACATTCTCTTTCAATGAACCTGTCACGTGGATTGTTTTCTATGGTGTATTAATCGACGTGGTGTTATTTTCATGCTTAGGTTACAACTTCGGACACCTCGTATTTGGTTTCCGGCAATCTGTTATCTATATCTGAAGTATATACCCTATCCATCGGCTCTGCATAACAATCCACAACGAAGTCTTTAATGTGCAGCCTACGAGGGATGAATTCACCTTAATGATGTACATTCTTACGGGTAGAACTTCTTATTACTCTAACCATGGGGGTACGGATCTATCTCTATCTTGGGTATGTAAATAATATTAGCAAGGGACACTCTGTGTAACGGTTTCAATCGGCCAGTCAATCACATGATTGTCCGAGGCTTTTCAAGTTCGGCTCGCCTGCTTTGCAGTTTTGCCATTCTGTTCTGAGTTACCATCAAATAACCATTGTGCATTTATGTTCCAGGATGCCTTTAACTCGTCGTGTCATTTCTCTTCATCATGCATGCCTAAAGCAGGAAGGTACGCTGTCCGGAACTATGTTCAAAATGGAACACATATCTGCAGGGAATGCACCATGCTATTAGCTCCCCCTTGCTCAAACTTTATCAGCTCCGTAGATGCAGCAATCGAACAAGCGATTGCCCGAGGACACCGATGTTAATCCGATCACTGCCTGTTCATTCACTCATTCCGTTGCTGCTAGTCATTTAGTCTCTGCTAATTAATACCCGGCAAAGTTGGCAAGGCTTTATCTGTTGTGATTACGTATCCATTTCCTTACCACAGCTCGCTTGTTCATGCCCCCTTTTGTTCCTGTGCCTCTCCAACCAATTTATCATCGTCTGTGTTTTTGTTGCCTTGGCTAACCTCTTCTCCTTACATGACAAAACTCCCGGAAGAAGAGTAGCAGTTCTTCCTCAATTAATATGTTCCATCCACCCCAGTTCCATCTCCCATTTCCCCTATAAAATAATAAGTAAACTTGAATTCGACCAAACATGTGAAAGCCATTAAATCCCCTCCCCCCAACCGGGACCCATCAACCATAAAACCAGAAAAAAAAAGGAGGGATAAGTATATATATATATATATAACGATTTTTTTATATAATTTTAATATTTTAAATCTTTTATGAACTTATTCTAACTTTTTTATTTGAATTTACGATAAATATCGATTTGCGGCTTTAATTTTTTTTTCGAATTTTTTGTAGCATAAACTTCAAAATCTTTCTTTTTAGCATATTTTGAATCCTTTAGCCTTATTCTAAGATACCTTCAATATTATTTATTATCCAAACAAATAAGATAATTAACATATTTTTATGCCACATGACTAAACATTTCCACACTTCGCTGACATTAAAACACTTTAAAAATAAAATTTTTCAAAAAGAATCCTAATAATTGAATCCTAGATTGCTTTTGATCCAAGACATGAACATAACACCTAATACTTGCAAAACCCACCCTCATTTTCATTCGACTAATATTAATTATTGATTTAACCAAGAAAAGATTGAAAATTTTATGGATAAATAATCTCAAATCACGTCATATCCATGTAGAAAAAAATAGTGTTAGAATATGTCACGTCATGTAAGAAAAAATAGTGCAACATTGGATAATTACGGCCTAAGTAACGACTAATCAATCGTTGATTCATATAGCATTGTTAGAATAAAGGCAAATCGAGGGACTTAAAGCTTTGATATAATAAAACCTGAGTTAGCCCCGTGTTAGTTCTCAAAGAACTAGACGCCGAGGTAGTTCTAAAAAACTAATTCCATGATATTATTTTAAAAATTTCGAAAGTAAGTATCTAAACCGTGAACTATTTGCGCAACCAATGCTATTGGCTAACAAAGCTCTATGTATTGGGCCCTAACAAGCATGTAACGCGTTCGATAATGGGGTGGTGGGTTACTGTTGGGGAAGTAGCAGCGAGGGACCGTCGTCTCTGAAGTTTTTAAATGCTCCCACAGTGATAGAGAGAGATTCCCACAGGAAGAAATGGGCGCCTGCTCTCTCTATCTATTTGGCTCTCATGGAGAAAGAGAGATTCCCGTTGCTAGTTCATTTATGCCACCCCCAAAATACACAGAGAACATCTCATGGTGTGTGGTAATAAAATGATCAGAAAAGAAGGATGATGGTGGGGAATGAGGAGGTGCTGGGGAGTATAAATGCGGATGTGGTGGTGGGGAGGGGGGGGGGGGGGCTATATTTTTCTGCATCGGTAGTCGGAAGTTATAAATGCAAAAAAATTTTCGGAGTATGATAAACAGTCGATCAATGTGTCAGTCACCAAATGCTTTCGCCTTAAATCCACCGCCCCCCCTCTCCCACACCCACCCACAATTTCCACGGAGAAGACATTCATTCTTACTTGTTGACTTCCTTCCCTCTTCTTCTTCTTTCTTCTTGCTATTCCTCCATGTAGTTATAATAACAACACCCCCACCCCCCCCCCCTCCCCCTTCTCCCTCCGTTCCTGTGCTTGTTGATCTATTGTTCATGGGGATGTCACTCTGGTATTGGCCTGGTTCACTCAGACACCAAAAACAATACACCCCCCCCAATGAGAAAAGTAGGTTCATTTTGATCATGGGTTCCGGGGTGGTGTTCTACTTAGGATTTGATTGAGCCGTGCCAATATCACAGTGGTCTCTCCCTCGCCCCCGCAGAAAAAGGTTTCGTATCCCTAGCTGGTGGAATCTTTCTTTTCTTTTGCGTAGTCTGCCTGTCGTTCTCTCGAATATACGACAGGCCTTTTGTAGTATCGCCGGCAAGGGTTTTAGGATCTCACGCCACACAGAGCCCTTTCCACTGCACGCGCGGACTTATACAAGGAACAGGTTTGGTTCGGAATCGGACTCCCTTGGATAATATTATTTGAATGTTTTTTACCCTTTCCGTGATGGGGGTCCCCTATCTGGTAAGCCCTGTTACTACATCCATAATCCATGCTTGGGATTTGGCCTTTTGAGTTTTCTTCTCTCAGCTTTGAGATCCCGATTGTTAGTATTGCTCGTTGTATATGTATCTCCTCCTCCTTCATCAAAGGAGAGTGCCTCTTGCCCTAATTCCTACCTACTTTTGTTCGACTTCATTAAATTTTGATTAATTGCCCCACCTCGGGGATTTGTGCCTGTGTTTCCATCCCACTGATTAACATATTCATTTCACTATAAACCAAACGTCCCATTGTGATATTAGTTTTTAAGTATCTTCTCCAGAATAGGTGCGATCCCATGGATATACATGTTAGCCTGAGAGGAGAAAGCGGGGCTTCTTCGATGATTCCCGAGATCTGAATCCAAGGTAGGCCTATTCAGTGCATATCTGTCACGAACCGACCGACCCTATATGGGTTACTTCGATCAAAACTCGTAGAAGAATCATAGTTAGTGGCATTAGGGATCCCATATGTTGATGTTTTTCAGCAGGCTAAAAAGGATATCAAAGGAGAGAGTAAAGAAGATCATATCTTCTGCCTCGCCTGTCTTGGGCCCATCATAAGATAAGCCCATTATGCCAATTGCTTCGGGCCCAAATTTACTGGGCCTCGCGTTCCTTTCTCACGAATGCGCCACGTCATCGGCAATGGAATCCACGTCATCCAAACGGGAGTCTCTTTCCCTTTCCTTTTCTCTCCCGTCCCGTTCTTGCAAGCTCGCGATCTTCCCTCCAACCGCGCCTTCCATCCTACGTCACGCTTGCGTCACTGTCCACCTGCCTTCCCTCCCTACTCTTCCTGCGATCACGATCGATGGCGACCGACGACGACGACGTCGAGAGCTGCGGTAGCAAGCCAGTCGACGGCGGCGGACCACTACCATCTCTGCAGCCGAGGGTGCAGCGACAGAAGCTTGAGGCCTATAACGAAGTTCTCCAGAGACTCCAGTCGTCGGGTTGCGAGGAGGCAAGGGTGCCCGGATTCGACGATCAGCTCTGGTTGCACTTCAATCGTCTTCCCGCGCGGTACTGGACTGTTCGCGTCGTGATCTTTCTTGGAATTTCTAATGAGAGTTCGGTGGATTTTATGGCGGTCGTTAGTCGGATGACTGAATTAGTTGTGAGTTGGTGGGGGATTAGCCTGGAGTCTTTGGCGTTTCAGTTTGACCAACGATGACCGTAGAGTTTGGCGGGTCAAAAGTCAACTGACGGCGAAAGTTGTGCGGCTAGGCACTCTGCTCGCCCTTCTCTTTTGGAGAACTTGCTTGCTACGCTTTTGGATCACGTGAGAGAGGAGATTCAAAAGTCTGATTAAAATGGATTTCGGATTAGACCTTCTTGATGAATTTGGTTTTGTGTCTTTTAAGACTGGGCGCTGCCTTGGTTGGCTCTGTTTTTCAACATGTATTGTAGATTCTTACTTTACCAATCACGTATTTGTAGGTATGCCTTAGATGTCAATGTTGAGAGAGCAGAAGACGTGCTCGTGCATAAGAGGTTACTTGAGCTGGCTGAAAAGCCTGCTAATCGGCCCGCCTTTGACATACGACTCGTTCGAGTAAAGAATGCTTCTCTTTTGTTCTGACTTTTGGCAGTTGTTCATTACTGGTGGAGTCAATAGCGATCATAGTTCGATACATCCGACCTGAGTTGATATGTTTGATTGTAACTTTTTTTATCGGAGGTCTACCCTAATGTTAATGGTAGTGCGGTTGATGTGGCCTCTCTGGATTCTGCTACAAGAGAGGATGCCCAAAGCGCCCTTAACCAGCCAAGTAGATCGGGGTATGTTTCCTTGCTATTTTTTCTGCCAAGGTTTTTATAATGTGAAATATTTTGTTTTTAAAATCAATCCTTTTCCTCAAGCGACTGGTCCTGTCTTGTCATGTTGTCAATCCAGGGTTTTTCAACTGCCCACCTTTGGTTCATCGGCTAATCTAGACGGACTCTCTTCACCATCTGGGGGCCATTCTATTGAAGATGGAGACAGTGTTGTGCATTCTACTCCTCTTTCTAGGTAGCTTGGAAGTTGCTCCTACTATTGCTAATTTGTCAGCAAATCATCTTAGTTGTCTTCTTATGCCTTTTGTCCATATGATGCCTCTCGATGAGGTTCTCTAAGAACAATCATTTCAGTCGCCATTTAGTGTTAGTCAAGTTTCTATAAGTCCTTCAATGTGTTGGTTTCAAGTCCATTCTTCTATAACTTGCCGTTTCTGCAGGCCCATGCATGAGATTACCTTCTCTACTCTCGACAAGCGCAAACTTTTAAGTGAGGTATATTCTTTTGCTTTTGTTGTGTGACCATATTATATCATTTTTGTTGTTATCTGTTCAAACTATCAAAGGCCTTGCACAAACATGTCACAAACATTTAGGTTTCATGGTCTTAAAGCGGCTCGTAATATTAAATTTGTGTCCTGATAAAATATCTATCTTAATCTTGTTAAGCTTACTGCTGTGCTGGCTGAGATTGGTCTGAATATCCAAGAAGCTCATGCCTTTTCAACTGTGGATGGATTTTCCTTGGATGCCTTTGTGGTTGATGGCTGGAATTCTGAGGTAAATTATTATACATAATTTAGTAATACCATTGTGTTTTGTCTATATCATTTGGCACGACAAAACAGAGAAAATTTTCTAGTTCTTCTAGTGTTTCTTGAGATGAGTGTATTTGCTGCCCTTCCAAGTACTCAGACTCTTATTTTTTGTATAACTTTTATGGCAGTTGTCAATTCCTTATCTTATCTTGTTTGAAAATTTAGGAAACCCAAGAACTAAGGAAAGAAGTGGAACTAGGAATCCTAAAATTGAAGGTAGGCCTATCCTGTGTTATGTTGCTTTTTGTCATCTGCTAACATGAAGAACTTGTGAGACCAACATCATAAATTGTTTCTCTTTATGTTTTTTATTTGCTGATGCTGAATGTAACCCTGGTTCCATATTCATCATGTAGGATTTATTGTTTATTTGTCTGCTTGATGTAATTTACTGGTACACATGTTAAAATGCTTCTTTATGGACAGCAAGAGGAGCCCTGGCCTAATGAAATGTCATTTCTATCTGATTGCGAGCCAAGCCCCAGTAGGCATGAACAGTTTCCTGATTGTCTAGAAATTCCATCAGACGGAACTGATGTGTGGGAAATAGATCATTCTCAGCTGAAGAACGAAGTTAAGGTTGCATCTGGATCATATGGCGATCTGTAGGTCTTCCTTAATCATTGAGCTGGAATCTATCTTGAGATGCCTCTGGTAGCATGAATTTGATATTGAAACGTCATTTCAGGTATAGAGGAACTTATTGTGGGCAAGAAGTGGCAATTAAAATTTTGAAACCTGGACGTGTTAATGCTGCCATGCTGAGAGATTTCGCACAAGAAATATATATTATGAGGTCGGTTTTTGCAGATGTACCATTCTCTCATATTTTTAGGAATTACTAGTGCTATCTATCGCCTAAAAGGGATCTCATCCTAAATTTTACTTTTTCTCTAATTTAGGAAAATTCGTCACAAAAATGTTGTGCAATTTATTGGTGCTTGTACCCGCCCACCAAACCTATGTATTGTGACAGGTAAATGCATACACTGTTCCAACGATTTGAGAGATGTACATTATCTATTGAGCTGTTTCCTTTTTCCTTTGAGTTACTGAATCAGGTTTGCACTGAGGATCCTGATTTTATTTGTGCATTTATTCTCAGAGTTCATGTCAAGAGGGAGTCTCTACGACTTCTTGCACAAGCAAAATGGGATGTTTAAGCTTCCTTCTCTACTCAAAGTGGCTGTTGATGTTTCCAAGGGGATGAACTATTTGCACCAAAACAATATTATTCACAGGGATTTGAAGACTGCAAATCTTCTAATGGATGAAAATGAGGTACATGGAAAAAAGGTTTTAATGGAATCTTTAAAGAAATGATTCTGCATTTTTCTTTGGCGGGGTATAATTACTTTGCAATCTGACCTTTTTGTGTGTTTCTGCTGGTGCAGGTGGTTAAAGTGGCAGATTTCGGGGTGGCTAGGGTGCAGGATGAAACTGGTGTGATGACTGCCGAAACTGGGACATATCGCTGGATGGCCCCAGAGGTCTGTCTGTCTCGTTCTCTCCTGGCAATGCATAGGAAATTACCCAGCTCATTCGACATGTAGTAGCACCTCGATGCGTTTATTTCAGCTTTGCTTCCCTTCTGTTGTATCGTGTTACTGTGATTCTCATATGGATAATGACTTGAACTAATGATGGTTTTCCCAATCTCAGGTAATTGAACACAGACCCTACGACAACAAAGCCGATGTTTTTAGCTTTGGCATTGTACTGTGGGAACTCTTAACTGGGGAGGTCAGTACTTTTAAGCTGGTTGCATCTCACAAAGTTTCTGTCATTGACTTCTCTCTTGAGTTGACATGCTTCTGTGGTCCTGGCAGATTCCTTATGCATACATGACCCCATTGCAGGCGGCAGTTGGCGTAGTACAGAAGGTACTGTCTCTTTGTTTTGTTGCTGGTGACTGCCAACTTCTCCCTGATCTTACATTGGATGAATTATCAGGGCCTGCGTCCTCTGATCCCGGAAAACGCCAACCCAAGCCTCGCAGAGTTGCTTCGGAGGTGCTGGCAGCAGAATCCCGATGAGAGGCCCAGCTTCTCCGAAATCCTGGACAACCTCAAACAGATTTCAAAAGAGGTAAAAGCATCCCACCTGTTCATACAAACAGATTCCACACCTTGCTATCAAGGGATCGCTAGTTAGTCGTGAGAGTGACATGTTCCTTGATCAGGTGAACGCGGACAAGTCGCCGACAGGATTCTTTTCCGCATTCAAGAGGGCTCATCGCTGATGAGGAACCCCTGTAAATAATACCCTTCCACAAATTTCATATCAGGTTCTAGCTATTGATATTTGCTGCTCTCTCCTGATTCTAACCATGATCGGTTTTGTATATGCTTTATTAGTGTGGACAGTAAGAGTCCAAACTTAAATATACCGAAGATGTGAAAGATTTCACACATATACACAAGACATGACTGTCTCAGTTACGATTTCAAGAAAGTTATTCCGAAAGGTTTTTTCATGTGAGTTTGGTTGGTGAGGAGAGGATTTCAAGATTATCTAGGGAGACCATTTTTGTGTCCAGGAAGCATACTCTTATGTCATGTCCCTAACTCTGTCCTAAAAATTACCTTTGTCCTAAATCATCCACCGGGAAGAAAAAGTTCAGAAATTAACACGCACCCTCAAAGGAATTGGGCTGCATCTTACTTTGTTTGAATCCAAAATTACTATGTAAATCTTATTATTTGGCTTAAAAAGCTTAACCTGAGTTTGATTTATATTAATGTATCATTTTCTAATATATTGATACTCACGACAATGATCTCGTCTCGACGAACAGCCCACATGGGATTCGACATCACGAATGAAAACCGGACAACCTTCGACTATGCCGGAAAGTGAGGGAAGGAAGAAGGGGAGAACAAGAAGCGACCCTTGTCATCTTCGTCGTTGTTTAGTTTTTCTCTGATTGTTGTTGATAACGAAGGAGGGGTTAAATGACCTCGTCCTCTTGCCGCGTCTTGGTGAAACAAGATAATTGTATGTCCAACAAACAACAGCTTAGGCTCAAGGGCAAACGTTGACAACAAGGTCTCTTCCGACGGACGACGATGACGATGGAGAAGCGTGTGGGGGGTTGGTGGACTGCTGCTGCTTTCACTGAATATTTTATTTCACATAACCCCGATGCAAAAATTACCCCCCTTTCCTCGGAACGTTGTCCTTAGGAATGTCGCACTCCTCCCATCCCAGCCGATAAACACGTTCCATTCAATCGAAACTTTCATAGCTTAATTTATATTATATAGTTTAACATTAACGACGAAAGAGGACCAACTCGGCGGACTCCGACCATTTAACCCGAGCAGCTTTGCCGACAAGATCGCAAAATCGTTTTCCCTTGCCATGAGGATGATGCATGCAAAACCAAAGGGCCGGAAGGAACGACGCCAATCCCTTCGGCCTTTTCGCAGCCATTGCTGAACCCTCCCCGCTTTGAGCAAAATCCGGGAGTGGTTCGTCCCGAAGAAGCCAAAGAGGGCGGGAAGGTCCTCGGCAGGCTTCCATTGGACAAATTCTGGTGATGATTGGGACAGAGGGGGCCTTTTGGAGTTAAGTTGCTAGTATCGTTCGTTATTGGGTTAACTTCGTGATATAATATGATATGATAGTGACACTTCCTAATCGAAAGACCCGACATGTGCGATTGAAATCAGTACTTCACCCCTCGTTACATTGCCGGCTCCCAGTTGCTGGTGATCGCAATTTGGGACATCTTATTTAATCGACTCATATAACAACAGAGATGACGTCAATGTCCCTGAGCAGACGTATCACTCATCTTGGACCTTAGTCTGAGCCAGTTGTCCGAAATTCATGGGCGCGACGAATGCCAGCCCTGCCCCGAAAAGGGTCTTGGCTGCCAACTTGCAAGCATGTTCGGTCGGGTGGTATGAGTCCCAGAACAAGTACGTGCCTCGATCCTTGCAGACGTTCGGAGATGGATACTGCATCGCTAGGCAACGTGTCTCCGCATTTAGTCTTCCGCCTCCGCAGCACGCTTCCTCTACGTTGGTAAATCCTGCAAGTACCATTACAAGGTGTAGCAATCTAAGCACGATTATTGTAATAACATTGGATCGGATCAATGGTGTGATTAGTTGAGGTTTTCTTTTTTCTTTTACCAAAGGCGAGTGGATCTTGCATCATGGTTATGGTCATGTTGTACACATCCCCTAGCGAGTAAACCATCCCATTCAAGTCTGAGCTTAGTCCGCGTAACAGGCCCGAGAGCATCCCGTGAAACCCTCGGGCGTACTCATTAATGCCCTCTTGACAACCCGAACCAGGCTGGGTCAGGTTTGCCTGCAACCTCACAGAGGGAAGGCACCCGACTGGCGGGGAGCTTATGACACCGAACTTCCGCGCTCCCATGAGGTACAAATTCTGCCAAAAACATTGAAATTAATCCTAATATTTGTTTTAAGGATCGAATTGAAGTGAATGAAATGTGATTTTGATTCATGTTTTGTTAGCTTACCGTCAAATGAGCTGTGTAATTGGATATGATGGATTCCATGTAGTCTTGTTGGGAGATTGTTGTCATATTGGATTTGAAGTAATCTATGATATCGTTGCCTCCGGCCGTTATTATGAACAAGGACTTCGAGAGAAGACCAGATGTCGTGGTCGCGCCAATCACTTCCATCATGCTGTTTCTGACGAGCCTGAATTGCTCCACTTGTTGTCTCATTGGTATCGCTCCGAGCTGCTCACATTATATGTTGGTCATCAAGAGGCATTGTATAAAGTTAGTTTACAGAAACGAAATATCTCTTACCTGGGAACCAGTGGAATCGAGGATTCCGGATCCGGCAGACGCGAAGTTGGCGCCCAAAAAGATGTACTTCTTGAACGTGGATTGATCTGAAGCAAGGGAGAGGTACGGCGACGGGCTCTGGTGGAACCCCAGTAACATCGCTTTGACATATCAACCAAAAGGGAAATCAAATTTAGATTTTCAACTTGTCGTGGAACCAACTCGACTACTTGTTACTTTTTTTGGGGTAACGAAGACGCCTACAAATTTCGTCGATGGTGTTGTAGCCGTTGCTGAACCTCCCGGTGGCCTTGGATTGGTCGAAATCGATCCCGTAGTAAGGGAAATCGGCCCTAAAGACAGTTTTGAGGTGGTTGTTGGTACCGACATCCGCCGTGGAGTCCCCGAACACGAATATGGCAGGGACGTCCATCTTGTCCATGGACTTGTTGGGTAGGGCCACGGTCATCCCCGCGGCCACCAGGAGGATTGCAAATCCCAGCACCTGGGATCCCATGGTGGGGAGGGTTGAGATGTTCTAGTTACTGCTTACACTATGAAGGTTAAGAATAAGGAGCGGTTGGTATTTATACATTCGAGTCGATCGAAGGGAACAAATAACTCGGCGTTGGATTCAATTGGAGGAGAGATTACCTAAACAAGTCATACCGTGAATTGGCCTATGCCTGTTTAGCATATTCCCGTTGGATTCCCAGCCCATCTTTGTTTTGTAATATTATTTTTGTTAGAATCACAACCGCAAATCATATAAATACGTAGTTAATATAATGCCCTCGAATCGGAGGTAAAAAAAAATTTGATTTTTTAACTGTATTCTGCCTTGGCCGTGCCTTACAAGAAAAAATAATGGAATTTGTGTCGCTCTTGTTAGCCAGGTAGGCATCGCGGCCTGTGCAGCCACCGCCCGCTGCTTTGGCCGCAGAAGCTGTATCCTTGTATGTTCCAGTCACTCCACTGTAAAATGACATGGAAGAATTCATGCTTCTGATGAAATAAGGGAAAAAAAAATAATGTTCCTTCAGTAAAACAAACTGCTGCTAGAATTGACAAATTATTCCCAGTGCCTGGCTGTTTGCACGTACAGGTTTCACTGGCATGCTTGCCGCGCTCACAAAAGTTTGTGATCCTTCCAGAGATACAAAGTCAACAATGAGGATGTCAGGCCAACTAGGGAATAACTTACACGAGGATATACAGCGCATCAAGGAGAGAGAATGACCATTTTCTCCGAGGAGGCTTGAGAAATTCTGAGTCCGATTCACTGGCATCCCAGTCTATCTGGTGTTCCTTAGCTATTTCCTTTCAAAATTTTCAGTTTCATCTCACCAGTTCGAGTTCTAACAGAGAGCTTTTCGATAAGCTATAATCGAAAAAACCAAGCAAAAATTAGGAAAAACAGCAACACCATTAAAGAAACTGAAAGAAGTAGTTCTCCGTAAGGAATCTAACTTACCATTCGGTTAATGCCATAACTCGGATGCAACTCAACAGTAAGCAGATACAAAGTCCTTACCTAATTTCTTTCTGAATACGTCCTCGATCGCACCCAATTCTGGTATCTCTGAGCATCTGGGGCAGCGAATATCAGACTCGCAGTACCTCCTTAGAGATCAGGTGGACAGTCCCCGGCACAGATTCAGCATTCCAAGAAACTAATGAAGACGAATCAATGGAGGAACCCAATATTAAACCAGACTAACCTTGGCTTAGTTCACAGAAGAGCTCAGTAAACTCATTCGCAGCCAAAATATTCTGTTCCCCCATAACATGCACAAACTGCAAGCACGACATACAAACATCTCAACAGTCAATCAAAACAATTATTCTAAACATTTGATCTCGCAGCGTTAAGCCAACGGAATGCCCCATTCCTGAAACTGTCACCAACGAAAACAAAACCCTGTTCTTCAATATAGAGCATGTTAGGTTAAACAGAGTACCGGCTAGGCTAGTGTGTTAGTGATATCACCGCCCAAATATCAAGTTCAATATACAACTAATTGACAGTAGATGGAGTAGCCCGTTAGGCTTATTTATTAGGTTGGATTCAATTTCTTTCCCACGTGAAATTTTGAATTTTCACCATTTGAATTGCTACCTTTTTAACAGACCATAGTTCTTGGTCGCAATCCCTGCCGGAACGCAGGTAAATATAGAAACACGCCACCACATGCAATCCTCCACGCATCACGGGAGACGTGATCAGTAGAACTACAACTAAGTCACGTTACATTCCCGCTAGGGTAAGCAACAACTTGAAAAGGAATGCACGGCACTACCACTTGGAGGAAGACGGAAGAGAGAGAGGCCGAGCTTCATCGCTGCCTTGATCTTCGTGGCGGAGGCGGCGACCGCAGCCCTCCCATCGTCTTTCGAGGGCGGACGCTCCAGAGAAAAAGGAGGAACGCGACGGTCCTCAAGAGAAAGCAGAAAGTGTTTACTGCCGACAGACAGGAGAAGTGGGGCGGGCAGCGAAGGAGGGAGATGGGGGGGGAAGGTGGTGGGGGCGTAGGATCGGACAGTTGATAGTAGCCCACGTTGACATAATGGACGGTGGAGTTTGGAGGAGAGATGGGGAGAGGAAGTAGCCGTTGTGAATTGGATGACTCAGCCGTTACAATACAGGATGTCATCCATGTTTATTAACTTTGACAAGTTGTTTATATCTCAGCGGAACGTGCGATCAAAATCTTTTGTTTGGTATTCTCATCGATATACAAATGGTCTGTACGGAGCTGCGGATCTCCACTGCGATTTGGATCACTATGGAGAGGTTTTGTTCAAGAGGGAAGCCCTAGATCTAATCAACTGCCTGAACATGCTTTCCAGCGCGATTTCAAGGCCGTTGATGCCGTTCTCAGCATCCTGCAATTGAATCTTTGTCGCCTCCGAATCCTCTGTGCCGCATTTGCTCAGAAAGTGGATGGCTGCGTCGATGCACGCCAACTCGTCGAGGCTCCCTCGCTTTTCCTCGCTTGTGATCTCCCCCTTCCTCATGAGCTTCGAGATCGAGGACCACCTCGACTGTTTGATCCCAGAAACTTGGCTCGTAAATGGATGCAGGACGGATTGGAACACCGACGTGCTGATTTCGTTAACTTCGATCAGCACTCTTGTCACCGTGGAGGATTCAGGGTCTTGATCAGGTTCAGAAGGGACAGTCGCTCTGTTCTTGATTTGGTTCAACGCTGAATTCAACCTTTTCGCATCTTTCCTGGCCTTATTTCTGAAGTTCATGTAATCATGGATCCCGGCCTTCACGCTCGGATCTCCTTTCCTTCGGCGGAGTGTCAATTGAAGTAGCTGAACGCACTCCTTGACTTGTGAGATGAGGTCCCGTGCAATACCGCAGATGTCTAATAGAAGAACAGATGAATCCAACAAAGCATTGGTGCACCCAACTTGTCTTCGTAAGATTTGCTGAGTCGATGCCATGTCGAGGAGATCGGTGACGCAGAGGTACAGGTCCTCCAGTCTGGCTAGGCCAGAAGAGATGGATTCGAAGGAGCTCGTTTTCTCAGTGTCGGGATGCTTTAGCCTGTGAAGCGCATCGTCAATCAAGCGAGCCGTGGGGTGGGATCTTGACGGCAAGCTGACAGACCTAATATGGCATTTGCAAGCGCTCTCGGCTGAAGAAGAAGAAGCCATTGCTTTTCTCTCTCTTTTCTATTGACTTTCTGCAAAAACAATACTCAGAATCAAGATGCTTTGCTCCAACTTCGCAGCACCTTTTTATATACAGATGATCCACCAGACAGCTCTCTGTTGGCGTCAGCTATCAACCATGTGAATACCGGGGTTGTTTCCACGAGATGTCGTGGGCTCAGCATACACGATCAGATTAATTGTCAGCTGCTGCAGAATTGATGAGGCAATTAGTTGTCCTAAGCATCTTATGTTAGGTTAAGATTCCACATGATTTAGCTGGAGAAGCCCGGATGAGTCAACTCGCGTTGTCTCCTGCCTAAGCCACACTTGGATGTTTAATTAATCACAATGTCTTTGGTGCGGAATACACGCGTGCGGCGAGGCCTGATCTGATCTGTCTCGTACATGAACTTCGATTAGCGATTAGATGGAATCTGCAGAGTTGTCATCCAGATCACTCTGCAGGTGACCATCGGCGGAACTTGTCTGATCAATGTCTGGAAGATGTTCATGTCCATCTTCCAGACAGCGATGTCCACGAGCTGGTGAATTCGATTATCTTAGGCATGTCCTTGCCTGTTCTGTTCTCGAGAAATGGTCAAAGAAGCGAAGATCCAGATCTGCAGCAGGTGCAAGAGAATAAAATATTGGAGGGGACGGATCGGTATATGGGTGTACAGATGATCTTTAAAATTTGTGCTGGCGTTCTTCATGTCTCATGTCGGGCTGAATGAGCGAAGAGGGAAATGAAAAAGAAAAACAATTTCATGCCCACGAATGGCTTGCTATGCGATCTTCCAACCACGAATCGAGTGATATATTCGATCAGAGGAAGGAAAATAGTGACCCTTTCGATAAACGTTAACGAAGAACACCGCGTGCTAGCACCGAGAATGATTTTGAGGTGTTTGTGTCTCGAGTGCGTGGATCACTTCTAGAGAATTCACGGAGACTTTTGAAGCCGGTAATATTCGATACTTAAATATGTCCAGGTATGATTCATTAATGTATTTTACTATTCGATCTATAAGTACGGTCCCAAAGTCGTCTTACCGATAGTTTTTTCGAAATAAGATTCCAGTGAGCCCGGTGAAAACCCTTAAAAGGACCCGGTGGTATTCGCTCAGTGCGCAAGATGTCGAAGGTTATGCGTACACTGGTTCGAACAATTAGCTGTTATGTTGGAGATAAACTAACACGAGTTCATTAGCTGTGGCTTTGGCTAATCATTTCTTTCTGTTTGGCATCTACTGAATTTCAACTCCCAGTTGTCTCCTGCAGATCAACATCTCATCGTTAGTTAATCACAAGGTTTTGAGAATCAATCCAGACAAACACCCAAAAAGTGGGGCTTGCGCCATAGCTGTCTGAAACAAACTCCTCCGTAACTGAGGAAAGGGTGTACAAACTACAAACCACAACCCGGATCCGATCTCCGGAGAATGGCGTGGAAACCGGGGACGTCGCAAGCGGCTGCAGGAATTATTTAAAAGGCAGTCGAGGTTGTTGGTCTTGTAATGGTTTTGGCTTCCGCAAATAGAAGACGCAAGATCCAGATATTCCCGAGTAATGAATGTCTCCTCATTGAAAAACAAAGTTCAATGTGTATAAATGCCTTAATTACAAATAACTATTTCTCAAATTATACTAATCTTCCCAATTAGGAAAAACCTGGACGTATCTTAAACTTGAGGTGTAAGTTTTTTAAAAGAATTAATACAATTTTCATTTAAAAAATAAACACCAAGTGCAAATCCAAATAAATTAGACTAATAAGATAATTAAAAAGCTAATTAGGAAGATTAGCTGTCTTGGTCCTTTTATATGTATGTTCTCATGACAATTGTACATGTGGGGGTGTCAGAATTGGGGTTGACCCATGTAGTAGTACTAGTAGACAAGAAAAGCCCCCTCGTGTGCACATAAAATTAGAGTTTTTGTACGGATTTACCGTTAGTTTCTAAAAAAATTTACGAAAAATGGTCCGAGTTTCCTAAATTACCTCAATACCGTCGAGGGGGCGCGTTTTAAACAAAGAGGGCGGGTTTAAAAAAAATAGTGTTTCGGGGGGCGGGTTTTGAAAACCCACCCCATTAATAAGTAAAACCCACTCTTTTAGCTGAGTTGGTTAAAGTAATTTCATAAATTGCGAAAGGTATTGGTTCGATTCCTAATAGCAACAATTAGGACTTTTCGCAAATTAAGAAATTAACTTGACCAACTCAACCCGCCCCCCGAAGCACTATTTTTTTTTAAAGTGTTGGAGGGGCGGGTTTTGAGAACCCGCTCCTGCCATTTTACATGAAGGGCGGGTTTTCAAAACCCGCCCTCTTTGTTATTTGGGAGGCGCGTTTTTCGACTGTATTTTGGTAATTTACGAAACTCGGACTATTTTTCGTAAATTTTTTTAAAAACTAACAGTAAATCCGTACAATCCTCCATAAAATTAATGATTTGCAAAAAGTGCTCAATTATTTCCAAGCATGTGGGCATCTTTTTCTTTAATGGCGGCAATACATCTGGCCAAATTCAGTCCTTGCATTTTTTCATCCACCACCAGTCAAGAAAGGATCATGAAATTTGACCTGAGAATTCCTTCTCTTTTTTCTATAATTATTTAAGATTGGGCCCAACGTGGGCCGAGTGAAAGATCAAGTCCCAGCTCATCCTTCGGACGGCCCGCGACCCTCTTCCCAAGTCCGACCGCGTGCTCACAGGGACCCGGCAAACCGGTCAAGATGAGAAACTCGACAGTTTTGGCAATAAAGAGGTTATGGACAGAGATCATGTACAAATTTCCGACAAAAACTTAGAGGGCGTGATGCCTCCGACAATCAACTACTACTGGGAGAGTATGTTCAAAAGGGAAGCCCTTGTCCTGATCATTCTCCTGTACAATCCATCCAATTCGTCCTCCACTCCCCCGATCCTGATCTCCAAATCCCTCAATTGTTCTTGGGTCATCTTCACCTTCTCCATCGACGGAACATCCTTGGACAATCCAGAGATGACGTCATCCAGGGCTTCGAATTCATTCCCATTCCCGACCTCGCGACTCGCGATTTCCCCCTTGTTCACGAGCCTCACCATGATGCCCCCCCACTTGCTCTTCTTGCCGTTGTCCAAACTCGACAAAAGCGACCGCAACGCGGTCGCGCTCAACAAGACAGCCTCCCTCAACACCGTCATCACCAGGCGGAAATCCTGGTCGTGGTCGGCCGGGGCCAAGGCATCACCAAACCCCTCCTCGATCCGCTTAAGCCCCGCGGCTGCTCCCTTAACGTCCTTCCTCAACTTCCTTTTCATCCTCAGGAAGCCGGAAACCGCCTCCTCAACTGTTCCCGAGCAGGGATTCCTCCTCCGGATCGCGGAACGCACACCCCGCGCGTGTTCCCTGATCGCAGATACAACATCCCTGGTCACGCCGAAGGCGTCCAACAGCCAGACCGACCCGTCCAACAACCCATCAACACAAGCCCCGCGCCTGTTGTAGGAGATCGCCTGCTGTGTCAACGGAACGGCTAGGAACTCATTCACAGCCTCGTACAACTCCACCAAGGACGCGAGGCCACCCCTGGCGGACCCAGAAGAGGTAGCAGACGATCGGGATCTCAACCTGTTGAGCTCGTCGACGACTCTGAGGGAGGCGGGATGCGACCTGGAAGGCAGGCTGATGGATCTAACATGGCCCTTGGCACAGGGACTTCTCTTAGGCGAAGTAGTGGAAGCCATGAGCTGTGAATATTGCTGTAAGAAGATTTGTCGTTCCTTGACGATGCTGTAAGGATGTAATGACAAGGGGTTTTATATTTATACGATGAAATCCCACTAAATTATTTGAAATGGCCACAAGGCGAACCCACGTGGAGTTGGAGAGGAGTGATCACCCTCCCATTACAAATCAGTTGTTGATTGGTCACTTCACTGCCCAACATAAATTAAAAAGTATACATTAAGTATTTGTTATGGCCCCCAATGATGTGCTTTTTGGTGGGTGTGCATTGTAATCATAAATCATCTAGTGATGCCACGACACCCACGAACCATACTTAGTTTAATGAGAAAGATATCCTAAATCTCGTATTATTTGTTGTATAAACAAATGGCCGCACGGTTAAAGCACAACCACATAATGCCCAACGTTAATCACTTTTTTCCCTCCTGATTAGTTTTTAATTAATTCGTTTCCCAAACTCTATCATGTGGCACGAGGGGCTCCCTAAAAACGTGCCTTCTTACACTTAATTTTAATCCAAATCACCCCTTTGTGCAATTTACTTTTCTTACATTATTATTACACGTGTAGATTACTTGGGACTAGTGGAGAAAATGTAGGTGGATGGATGATGGGGACTTGCGGAGGTTGTTTGAAATTTTTGTGTTTAAATCGTGTGGCTCATGATCCAGGACTTTAGGAACGTGCCAATATTACTCAGTGGGCTTCTTACTCATCACGATGTGTGTGTGTGTGGCATTCGGCCTTTCTAACTTTAGATTCTAGTGGTTGATCTGATCTGATGTATTGGACACGAACCCATTCCCGGATCGGTCCAGATGTGATTCGTCCTCAATCACGTGTAATCTTTTTGTGCATTGTAATTGATTCAACAAAAGTTACATGAATTGGTTATGTCACAGGCTGGTGTCAGTTTTAATTAGCGAGGAGATTAAGGAGACAGACCCTGTTCCTAATCAGGCTCATGTGAAGGCAGTCCAACCCTTGCTCTAATCCTAGGATGCAACCATCTACCATCTCCTCTAACACCCTCTGAGCCCTCCTCGCGTCCTCCAGTCCCCCCACCTCACGACCCGTCGTCGGCTTCTTCGCCAGTGAGTGGATGACAGCTTCCACGCCTTCCGCCTCGCTGAATCCCATGGAGTCGCCCCTCCTCTGTCTCCCTGCCCCCCGGGAGAGGACGATCCTCGACACAAGCGACCACCCGCGGTCGTTGCCTTTCGGAGACGGAGTAAAGGACACCAGGAGCAACCTTAGGATCGCGACCGTTGTCCCGTGAAGTTCTCTCAGGGATTCGCGAACGGTTGTGACCGAATGCTCGCAATCCTCCGTGTTCACGAACCCGGGACCGAGGGCTGCGTTCTTCCTTTCCAGTCTTTTCAACGATTCAAGATGCTTCCACGTGGCCCGTCTCGTGTTCTTCCTAAAGATCAAGAATCTCCTGACCTGCTGCTCGACCTCCCCGCCCCGACTCCTCGATTTCCTCCGCAGAACCGACTGCAGGTCCCAGACTTCCTGCTTCGTGCTCGAGACAACGTCCCTGGCGTGCCCGCACAGGTCTAGCAGCAGGATAACGTCGTCGACCGCTCCCTCGACCGCATCTTTCGCTTTCCTTCCTGCGAGCGACGTCACAATCTCCCCAACACCCATGTACATCTCCGCAAGCTTCCTTAGGTTCGACTCGACCGTCTTAGAGCAGGGAGGCGGAGCTGCAGACACGGAAGCCCCAAGGCTCTTCAACTCCGAGACGATCTCGATGGGCTGGGAGAAAGGCAACCTCGACTGGAAGCTGACGGATCGGCGAGGGATGCGGACATACCGTGCGAGGTTGTGGGACTGTGCCATGACTAGCGGTGCATGTAATAAACACGAGATGTTTGTCAGAGGGATTAAATATGACCAACCGTCGTGATCTAACTCCTTGTATAAATAAAAGGGTGTGGAAAACATAAAAGACAAAGAGGGGGTCTCCCTTCAAACCAGCAAAAATGTGCCGATTCTTGTAATGTTTTGCTGCCTGCGGTGAGATCAGCAGTGGCAGACATAATACTGTTCTTTAGTACCAAAACAATTTCATCAGACCATGTGATTGTACATCGTTCGTCGAATAGGACAAAATGCAGGAATGGGTCTTCGGTCCTTTGTCTCCCTTTTGTCTTCATCTCTTTGACAAATTTGATGTTCTTCCTCTGTGTCGGCCCCGTTGAACATCTCTCGTTTTGCACATGCATCGGTGGAATTCGTGATCGTGACTCCTCTCGTTGGACCAAGGCATGGGAACAAACAAGGTAAGAATTTGATAATACTAAAGAAAAGTATGGCATCTCGAGATTCGCAATCCAAGAACTCTGGCAGGTATGGTGGGAGACATTACTGCTTGCTTGCTTGGTGTTGGATTCGGTCGCACGTGCATGCGTTTCACCTAGCTGGTTCTGAAATATCCCTTAAATCTGCAAGGCGTAAGAATTCGTTAAGATGATGAATGGAGTGTAGGAGCGATCCCGAGCAGCGAGCTTGGAGACTCCGCAATCACCATGTTAAGAAGATGCTTCCTCACACATCAAACTGGAAGCATGGGGTAAGGCTAAAATCTCGTGTCGGGGATTCTCGTGAGTTCGGACATATTATAAAAGCATATAGACACGTTTGAATAGTAAAACGATGTGTACGAAAAAACGTATACACGTCTAAACAAATCGCCGACATGTCTAAACAGTTGTCAATGTCGACGGTTTTCGGCGATTACATGTCCGAACTCATAGAAGTCCCGAATACGGGATTTTAGCTGTGACCGAAGTATGGGTATCCGTCTCTCACACCGTATAGATGTGCACGGTTAACATGACCGTCATTCACTACACTGCACACCTACGCAACCTGCTATACTGTCTTTTTAGGAAGTCGAAACTTATGCACAACACATTTGCCTTTAAGGGAACCTTTCAATTTTGGTAGTGTTCCCACATTCCTTGGAGGCACAAGACTTCCCGTAAGTGTGTGCCTAATTACACAAATCTCTTTGCTTTGTGATTTGTTGAAAAAGACACGAGAAGAACAACTTTATATGTTGATATTAGCATAAATACCGAAGATACAAAGCAAACGGTAGATATTTCATCAGTCGCTCATTAACACTTTGAAGATACAGGATCTTTTTGAACGACGAAGCTGAACACAAACCGATCAAACAGTTTCCTCACTTCCCGCCCTCCAGATCACAAAGATTAATTTTTTAGTTTGTGATCTCAATCTCATCCACTTTTAAGGGAACGTTTTTGTCCAGATTTATTGTAACATTTCAACATAAAATACTTTCTCTTAGCGAAGGTTCTTCAACAATAACTTTCCATAACTTTACTTTTTCATCCGAACAGAAAATTAATCAATTATATGCAAAGATAATAAATCTAGTATAGACTTTATCAAATCAATTAGGCCAAATATCGGCTAACTTTTTACCCAATTCTTTGTTTTATATTTTGAATTATTTATGTTCTTATCATAAAGCGTTACCTGAATCTATAATATCTTGTGACCCCGACTTTTTGTCTACTTTGTTTTGTAGACTAAACTTTGAAATATTTATTTCATAGCATTAAATCGATATTTTAAATCATTTATAATCTTATTTTAAGATAGCTTCAATATCGTTTGTCATCAGATATAACAGATAACTAACATATATTTAAGTTATACAACTAACTTTAATATCATGCATCCCCACTTCGGTGACATATATTTAAGTTATACAACTAACTTTAATATCATGCATCCCTACTTTGGTGACAGTAAAACACTTTGAAAACAAATATTTTCAACAAAAAAACTATCATATTCATCAAGTGACAATAAATTAAATGTCTTGTCGGGTTGCTTTTACTCCGGTACGTGAACATGACAAACGTAGAATAGTTACGTCATTCAATAACCACAAATTGTAAATGTTGTTAGTAAATAATTCAAAATGTCAATTTAATGATATCAAAGAAAGATCTCAAAGTTTAGGCTAAAAAAAGTCGAAGAAAATATGTGACCGCGAATCGATATTTTGTCGGATTGTTAAAGCTTAATAAAGGCAAATCACATATCCAGGTAATGCCATTAAAATAAGGACATAAAGAAATAGTCAAGAAAAAAGTGAGAATAAGGTCATAAAAAATTTAAAATATTAATTTAAGACTAGACTTCAAAGTTTAAGCCACAAATAGTCGGCAAAAGAAGTTGGGGCCACAAATATTTTGGCAATCAATTATCATAATCAAACCATAATTTAAATTATTATTAGGACCTCAATAATTTATAATTTTTAGTTTTCGTTTATCATTTTGAATAATATATTTTAAATTAATACAAAATATATTTTAGTACATGGAGAAACGTATTAGTAATATATAAACTGGAAAATAAAACATAGCTCGTTATTATAATCGAACGTGAACAACAAAAAAAAGAACGATATTACGAACCCGAGAGGAAAGAGGCCGTCAAGACGCGATCAGAAGCATCAATGGCTTAACGCCGTGTAAACAACATGTGGGTGCGGATCATGTTTGAATGTCTTTCTGGAACGGCGGCGGTTAACGGTTGTCGGAACAGCATCTAATAAATTTGAATAACAGTCCTTTAATTATTTACTTGATTAGTCCGTCCTTGTTTGATTTCGGACTAAACACTCTGCAGAATTAGTAGCTTGGTAGCATGACTTTTTATCATAAACTGAAGTTAGAAACATCATGCCCGAACATGGATCAAACCCAGAAGGTGTTTGTCGGAACCAAGTGTTTAGAAGACGTTGCTTCCCTTTTTCTTGGCGGGCGATGAAGAAAAGATCATGTCTAGTTCCATGAGCTCCTAGAAGAATGCATGATCCTCCGCCGATTTTGTAGCCCAGATCGGTTGAAGTCAAAAGTCTCGTCGGGAGCCCCGAATTCGATTTCCCCACTTCACCCCTTCTTTCCCTTTTTAATTTTATCATAATTATTATTCTTTAATTCAGAAAATCACCCCAGTTGCAATTGCTATTCCGGGTACCTTTTTAAGGTTGTCAAGATCGCTTTTTCCTTTTATTTATTCATAGACGAGCAAGAAAGATCGGACACCGTGGCCGGTCGCCATTGTCGTAATGTTTCCGGGACTTCTTAGACGTGGCCTGTCATAAAAAGTTTGGAACTTTGGGAAACGAGGGGAACGAAAAGTCTGATCTTGATCGGATCTCGGCCTGACTGCTTTTACGCCTGAAGCTCTGTCGGATCAGGTAACCCGCGTTTCGTTTTGGTCGTTTGGCTATGAATTGTCCGACACTTGTTTCGGTGCATTGATGGGTGTTCTGGTTTTGGGTGGAGTTGTCCTTACAGGCAAGGAGAAGATTTTTGTTTTCTTTCTTGTCGAGGCTTTCTGAGAATGATGGAGAAGGCAGAGTCAGAGCCGAAGCTTTACACGAGGATGAGGTTGTGGGAATTCTCGGATCAGTATGTTATTGAACCTACAGATGGGTCGAGCGGATCCTCCTTGTCCGTAAGCAGGATTGATGGGGCCATGAAGTTGATTGGTGGGTTGTTCGTTATTTTCTCGTTGTGTTTCTCATATTGTGATCTCTGGTTAAAGTAGGATCTCATATCCTTGTGAGATCAGACGGCTGTCTCCTGGATTTGGTGTTATGAGATCTTTTGCTGGCTGCAGATGAGCTCCCGGAATGTGGTCCTGTTCGCGTTCCAAAAATACGCACTATATTCGGCGTGATTGGGGTGTTGAAGCTCGTGGCAGGTTGATTTTCGAATTATATCAAGCTGTGATCCTTTGATCCTCTGCAAAGGGCCCTTTTCTTTAAATTACTCACACTTGGGTTGAGATATCAATGCTGATTCTCAAGAAAATGTTCCTTCTTGATCACCACTTTGCTTTGTTAGAGTTGTCATTGACCGAGTGTGTAAAACCTGCTCCAATTCACATGGAACAAACAAGTAGATAAACAGAATTTAATGCGCCGGACACAGTTTTACCTGGTCAAGAAACCCGCATGTTTAGATACTTGGTCGGGTCTTCGTGATCACTTTTTAAAGTCTGGCAACCTCACACTTATCTCTATGAGGCCGTCCTGCATCTGTTCGACTGCTAGATTGCAGAAGCTCGTGCTCCAACCAACTGAAATAGGCCTGCACTTTGTACCATCTCTTTCCATTTTATGTTAAAACTTGGTGCCTGGCTGACACCATTTGTTGTTGTTGTCGGCGATTAGACATAGCTGCCACCATTCATTGCACAACGTGGTTAAACCCACTGTGTTTTATCTGTTTTCTTCTCTTTGAGCCCCCACATGGTTGTATCACTTTAGCTTTTAAGGGTTCGATTAACCATAATCATAATGCTACCAACAGTCTAAATTTATTCGACGATGCAGGTTCATACTTATTTGTAGTTATGGAGAGAGAATGTGTTGGCTCTTACTTGGGACATCCCATCTTTAAAGTTTCCTCCTTCAAAATTTTACCTTGCGATCATTCTCTGAATAATTCCCAGTCTGAACAGGTCGAGCTCCTCCCTTACCTTTTCTGCTAACTTTACTAATTTGTTGCTCACTTGTTTTAACATTTTGTAATTTGTAAATATGCAGAAGAAGGTAGAGTCGGAGTTTGCCGGGCTTCTAAATGTCGCGGAGAAACTTTCTGGTCTATACTTTTCTTATAACGTGAATTTGACATTAAGGTGAATAATTGTTCCAGACAAAAAGCTATGGAATTTCAATCCTTCATTTGTCTGTCTTCAGTTAGCAATCATCTAATAGAAGTAGATGCAAAACATTCTTTTACAAGTGACATATGATGTTGAGATCTATGCAAAAAAAAAATTGTAATTTGTTGGGCGCGTCCTTCTTCTAAACCTGGTTTCTGCTCTGGTTTTACCTATCTATTGTAATCATGTAGACCAAAAGCATTTTTTTTTTCTGGAGTTAACACTCCCTTGATTGGACTTCTTTTGCAGTGCCCAGCGACTGCATGAACTGGGCGACGAGTCTAAGCGGCTTCCTCTGTGGAGACAGGTTGTCTTTTTGTTAAATCTGAACCTTCCATTCTACTTAAGCAACGTTAATAGTTGGCTTTTGATCTGGCAGTTACTATGTTTACTTAACATCTGCTTTGCATAAGTTCCAGGGACTTTCCTCCCTCAATTTCTTATTCCGGTTTCTTTTGCTATCAGGCTGACCCTAGATTCTTGTGGAATAATTATTTGCTCGAAACTCTGGTTGATAACAAGGTAATTACTTGTGGATAATGACTAGCTGCTCTTTCTGGTCATCTGTTTCCTCTATTTGCTTTATCCTTTGTTATTTTTATTGGACACATGATAGACTGGACCATCTTCTCACATCCTTTATTTGTTGCTACTATTTCAGCTGGATCCATACATGCTTCCAATTGTTCAAGGATATATCCTTAAAATACTTTTTTTATTGCTTTTGGTATCGTAGCTTTTGCCATCCTGCAGAACCATTAGATACCCATTATACGACCTTGAATTGCATCCTTAACTGATACCCACGCTTCCAGCACTTTCAAGTAGCTATTGACAATGATATTGCTGATGTCACATTGATAGCAAGGAGATGCACCAGGAGAAATGGTAATTGCAATTAAACCCTTTGTCACTAAATTTCGTCTTAAATCCCTTTATCCTTATTGGCTGAGAAATTTATCACTTCTCCATCTGCTTTCTTCTACAAAAAGAGAAGCATTGGTCCTGTTAGTTGAGATTTATGCAAGTGTTCCCGGTTCAGATGGGCGTGCATGACATGATGAGGCACGAGATTACTTACAAGCGGCCTTGATACTGTTGAAAAAATTTTTGCTTCCTCTTAGGAACACGGATGTGGAGAAGGGGAGCTGATTCTGATGGATATGTAGCTAACTTTGTCGAAAGCGAGCAAATCCTGCAAATGAATGGATTCACAGCTTCATTTGTCCAGGTCCTTCTCCTGTGATTCCATATGTTGGAGCTTTCGTCTCACATTTTTTTATCAATATAAGTTTTATATGAGACGAATATTCGGGAAGTCTGCAAGAAAGGATAATTGATTCAGTATCATTTATGCATGTGTTGCTATCATCTGATAAAATGTTAAGTTCTCCTTATTCTATTTTTGATTAAAAGTGTCCAACTAAATTTTATAGCTTGCGATAAAGCAGAGTGAATCTTAGATGAGTTGTGAAGAAAAACAAATCATTTTTCACTTAGCCATCCGATTACCCTATTTGGTTGTGCTTTCCAGATTCGAGGATCCATACCAGTACTTTGGGAACAAATTGTTGATTTAACATATAAGCCTAAGTTTGATATACGGAGGGCTGAGGAAGCTGTGAGTCCTTTGAATTCTCTTATTTCATTGTATGCTCTATTGCAATGTTTGTGTTGCATTCCTAATAACTCGATATAATGCAGCCTCGCATTGCTGAGCGCCATTTTCTGGATTTGAGGAAAACTTACAAAACGGTTCTCGCCGTTGATCTTGTCAACAAGGTAACTCTTTTGCTGCTACTTTCTTGACTTTCTATATATTAGCTAATTGATCAGGATATCATCATTTTACCCTTCAGACACGATTCATATTCTTCCCTTGCTTTCAAATGGATACATCATCTATATCAACGAGAACTAAGTCTCTACATGATATTTTCTTTGTTTGGAAATTGTTGTTATAGATTATATAAATAGAAAGCACAAGGTTTGTTCTAATAGTCTTGACCATTACCAGCATGGTGGTGAGGGCCGCCTGTGTGAAATCTATGGGAATTCAATGCAACAGGTCACTGGCAATGATGTAAGGTAGCGATTTCCTTCATATTGTATTCTACTTTAAGGATATTCTACAAGATATTCTTTTCGTAGACAAATATGATTGTACCATGATCAACATCTACTTCTATTGCAGTTACCTGCACTTTGATTTCCATCGTATCTGCGGGCATGTTCATTTTGAGCGCCTCTCCCTGTTATATGCCCAAATATCAGATTTCCTCGAGAAGAGCGGGTATTTTATTGGTTCGATAGCTTGTTGAAATGCTTTTTTCTTGTTGGAGCACCTGAGATACGGCCCTTTAACAGTGTGTGATCTTCTATTCTGGGAATGGCAGGTATTGTTTACTTAATGAGAAGAACGAGAAGCTGAAGGATCAACTTGGAGTTGTGCGGACAAATTGCGTTGATTGCTTAGATAGGACTAACGTTACTCAGGTCAGTTAGGTTCGATGAAGCGACCTATTTTGTCAGTCTTCTCCGATGCATGGTGAATTATCATCTGACCCCTGTTCATGGGAACATTACCTTGCAGAGTATGATTGGCAGAAAACTATTGGAATGGAAACTTCGAAGAATTGGCGTGTTTAGTGCAGAAGAAACCATTGATGACCATCCTCATTTAGATGAGCAATTCAAAATATGTGAGTTCACACTACTCTCACTCAGATTAGAGTTCCTAATCTCCTTGCCGTTTTAGTTAACCAGAAGGTTTTTTTTGTTACCATAATCTGCATAGTGTGGGCTAATCATGGCGATGAGATAAGCATTCAATATTCTGGTACTCCAGCTTTGAAGGGAGACTTCGTCAGGTACTTACCATTACTGAGCGTGTCGGTCCTGTTCTTCTCGGTGCTCAGTGGATGGATTTTGATGCTTATATAAACAATTGTTTGATAATTCTTAGGCATGGTCAGCGGACAATTGAAGGAATTCTAAAAGATGGGTGGAATGCTCTTCTTCGCTATTATTTGAATAATTTTGTTGACGGCAGTAAACAGGTCAGTGATTTTCACTTTTCAACATAGTTGTGTGTCTATTTCTTATCAGGCTTCTTGTTTCAGTCATTTGCTGATTCCCTTTTAATATTTTTCATGAAGGATGCAATTGACCTGCTTCATGGACATTATATTGTCTCGGTTACCCGTGATATGTCTGCTCCATCTCAGGGAGGAGGCCTCGAGAGTTTTGCCGTGAGTGTCATGCCTATACAAAACAGTCTCAATGCTTCAATTAGTAGGCTATTTCTTCTGCTATTTTTACGGATTGTCTGTAATTCTTTCATCTTTTTTAATTCTCAGTCCTTTCCGGCTGCTTTGTCCATAGTCTTGGTTGGATTCTTCTTCTCGTTCATGTCCTTGAGGCAAGGTGGGTAATTATCTTTAGCCCTTCAATTTGTTTCTGAACTACCAATTGACAAGCTCTCAGAAAATCCAGTTGGTCTTTAATGCCGTGTCAGATTTTTCTTTTTTTGTGTATTCCCAGAATTGAGGCCCTGCATAAAATCTCATATTTGCTTTGTTTCTGCTCGCGATGCAAATTTTTATCTATGGGGGCATTGATCAAAAGAATTCATTGTTATATTGCAGGTCCATTCCAGTTCAGGTACTTGTTCTATTCTTTGATCTGGGCGAGCCTGAGTATTGGAGTAGCAGCACTAGTCAAAGCCAACGGCCGAATGTTCTGCAACCGACCTCGTCTGCATCAGCCTCGTTGATCCACGCGACGGATTCCAAGGCATTCCCCATTTCGATTGCTTATCCTTATTGTCGCATATTGTATTAATTCTTTTCACTGAATAGTAGTAGCCTTTGGGCAAACTGTAAAGTCAAACAATTTTCCTGCTTATTGAGATGTGCCCAGAGTTGTTTAATCCATCTCTGAGGATTGTGATGAGATTCTTTCCTAGATTACTGATACAAATAAACAAAAAGGGCCAGATTAAATTTGGAATCGCAACAACGCATTGGCTGATACTTTCTAGTGTCACAAGTGTTCTCTTCTTTTCTGTATGTAAGAGTAGTTCCTTTGGTAGACTAAAACCGCCCATGCTAACTGGGGCAATCCGATCTCTGGGGTTAAGATTTTCTTCTAGGATTGGGGTGGGGGTGGGGTTTTAGGGATTTGTGCTTGGAATTAGGGATTTGGGCGTGGATTTTTTTTTTTTCTACTAGGAGAATCGCGTGACTTATTCTTATGAAGTGGAAGGATGGTGATGGGGATTGAACCTGAGACCTCGGAGTTAGGAATTTTAGTGTCAATCTATAGGGTAACGTCGAAATTTCACATCGCAGGTAAATGAGATAAATTAGATATAACTATGGGTAACAAGCAAAAAAATGATCATATTACATTATATATTTGATAATTATGCTTTTTTTTAAGCTCCGAAGATTTGTAGAAGAAACTCGCCTTTTGCTCGTTTATTAAATAGGACGGGTTTTTAAAACGCGCCATTTATTCATCTTATAAAACTCGTCCACGGTCGGACACCTGAGTATGTTTAAGTGTTGACATCGAAAATTACAAGTATTAAAGGGGCGCGTTTTCAAAACCCACCCCTTGTAAATCACATTTTAAAAACTCATCTTTATATGAAAGTGAATTTTCAAAACGCGCCTTAATGTAAATCATTGAAATGCATGTAGAGGTGGGTTTTGAATACCCATCCCTGCTGTTTTGCGCAAGGTCGGAAACTCGTACTTTTTGTAATTTAAGAGACACGTTTTCAAAATGTGCTTCTTTTTTAAAACTAATCATATTTTCGTACAAAATTCCGACCGTTACTCTCGTCCTTTCTCACAGTTTGCGACAATGTCTTTTGACAGGGTGCATAAGATCACCAGTCAATTACAAACAAAAAAATAGGAGAAAATGAACAATTAAAAATAACACGCCATCAAGAAAGCCCAAACGGAAAAGTTCCCCCCACCCAACCCCCCCACATCCTCATGAACAAATGTAACACTAAATTTGCTTCATATATATAGTAGATATACATATGACAAGGGCTGCAAGAAAAAGCCCTACACCCACCTCCTCTGTTCCTGCCTAATCATCCTTCAAACAATTCAGAAAGAAACGCTTCTCCCGTAAAGATTGCAGCTTTAAGGCCAAACTTATGGCGAACTAAGGTGGGATCCCGTATATTCGTTTGAAATTTCCTGGATGTTGTGGGTTTTGGATTGAGATTTAGGAAATTCTTGTGTTGGATTGATAGGATTATACTGGAAAAATGATGTTCTTTGAGTTTACCTGATTTGGGGGATTGAGGGGAATGAGTTACGTGGCGTGCTGCTGATTCTTTGGAACCCTTGATGTGGTTTTTGATGTGGGAATAGGAGGCCTAGGAAGATTCAAGGAGCGATGAGTCTCCGAGGTCTTGCTTGCTGGGCTTGTAAATATTTAACACTTCGGATGGCCTCGTCTGATCTCGGCTGGATGACAGAATCTAAATTTTCAGATTTGACTTTGTTGTCTGTTTTTTGACTGGGGGGTCCAGTTGTTTCTGTGGATTTTCAGGTTCGAAGGTAGATGGTGTGGCATCGGATGAAGTGATCTGACCGAGGAGGGGAAGATGGAAGCTCGAGTGTGTGATGTTAATCAGTTGGCTGCCGGCGTGCTTTTGCCGCCAAGGAAGAGGCTTCTCGCAGGATTGAAGCAGCAGAATTCTGAGATAGACTCGAATTGGCGGGCGCTGTGTGTCAGCTTGCCCCCTCCCATTACATCAGGTGTATTTGATGCCCGGCTCAACTGTTTGTTGAACTCTCATTCCGATAAATCTAACCTATCTCCTGAGGAGATCGCAGAGGCTTCGAGCTCAGCAGCCATGGCTGCAGCTAAAGCTGCAAGGGCAGCACAAGCCCTTGCAGAAGAGAAGGCTGCTATTGCAGTGAAGGCCATGGCAGCTGCCAAGAGTGCCTTAGATTTAGTCGTGTCTTTTTCCGAAGAACCGGGTGGCAATGCCCGGTACTTGAAGAGAAATAAGGCCAAGAAGCATGTCCCGTGAACTCCTTTGTATGGGAAATTAAAGTCATTTGGGAATTTGTGGTGCGGATGGAGAGCTCGCACGAAGCTTGCATTGTGCTAGGAGTATTTTCCCAATTAAACTTGAGCGGTGTTGGAGAGACATGAAGGATGTTAGGAAGAAGAAACCCTGGTGTTCAAATGCAGTCGAAGTGGACTCAGCATAGTGTGATGGATATGTTGTTGACATGCTGAATGTGTAATAGGCGAGGTAACTACTTTCCGCATGAAAATCTCGTCGAATGGGAGGAAACAGAGAGTCAGTAAAAAGAGGCCAATGACTAAGGAGGCGTCGAGATGGGGAGACTCCCTTTGGGCAAGTGGCCGCGTGTAGTCCTCTGGTAACCGGCGACTCCACGTCACTGTAAATTATCCCTTCACCCAGCAACAGCGACATCCCTTTCTCGCCCAATGCCTACGCAGAAGTGGGTTTTAGGGATCAGCACGCTTGAAGACCCCGGCAAGACTGCGCAAATGCCCGGAGTTGTGAAGCATCAAGGCAAGAATGCGGCAGGGTTTTTCACGAATGGCCTTTGTTCTAGAGACGGTTCTTTTTCTTTTCCTTTTGTAAAAGTGTTTGTTAAATTAAGTATAAGAAATTAAATGTGACAATCAATTGGATTCAATTGCCAAACCAGACAATATCATAGAAAAATAAAAATAAAAAGACAAAATATAAAATCATGAAGCAAAAATGTGGTCCCAAAATTTTAATTTGGAACATTAGGAATTCCCCTCACCTTTTGATCTCAAGGATGCTCACTCCGACTTCAGGCTTCTTTGTTACATTCACTTTGCGAAAACAGCCATGGATGCTGCAGGCATTGCTGAGCAGTTGGCCGCTTCTCTGGGGCGAAGTCTAGAAGTGGGGTTAGGAACTCAGCGAACTCACGGGCTTCAGCCTCAGGGAACTTGTATCTGTCCACAAGCAGTCTATCAATTGGACATGATTTCAGTCGACGGATCCTCTTTAGGTCGCCGTATCTGTCGAAGAAATCCTTCGACTTAATTCCTCCTGTAGCAATCTGATCAGGGATCGAGGAAGCAGAATCAGTTTGTGAACGCTCGAGAACTTCTTAGCAGAGTAAAAAACGATAGAAGCCGAGAATCGTGCTCTGTTACCTTCTTAGGTATCTTCCCGAGAAGCTCCATCATCATCGCAAGATGATCCTGAAATCATTCATAAATATTCCCTCGTGAAGCTTCATTCACAGGAAAGTGGCCAAGGTAAAATTCGGGTCATCCAACCTGAATGCGGGCGTGTGATTCACATACCTCGTCCTCGCTGAACCCTTGACCGACTTTGGGAGCGAATAACATGTCGCCAGTAGCAAGCTCAAAGGCTGTGCAAGCAAATGACCACATGTCTACCGAGAACAAGTATCCAGAATGCAGAATCACTTCAGGAGCCCTGTATTGTCTTGTCTGTATCTCTTCTGCAAATCGCTTATCAGCCCAGCAAGCATTTCCAAAATCAACGAGCTTACACCTGAAGTCAATGCCATCTAAGCTTCGTCGAGATTTCTGAGTCGCTCCCCCCGTCGGAGATCTCCTTCCCGAGATCTTGGCAGCAGCCCTTTTCGCCCTTCTTTTCAACCTCTTCTCTATGATACTCATGGTAGAACCACCATTCAAGCTGCCCTCCTGCCTCTCGAGCACGGGGGCAGCACCGGACCGAATTGGATCCTTGGCAGGGTCGATAGTCAAACAGAGAAGGATGTTTTCAGGCTTCAAATCGGTATGCATGAGGCTGAGTTCACGATGCAAGTAGTCCAGTCCAATCAAAATGTATTTGCAGATCTCCCTGACTTTGTTCAACTCGAGGCCTTTGTAACGATTATATTTGATCAGTTGGAGCAAGCTGTCACCCATGAATTCAAGGACCATGCAATGATGCTGCCCATTGGGACCCGAGTGCTTGAAGTGGTCGATCAGTCGGACGACGCACTTGGAGTTTTCAGGGTCACCCTCCGCAATCGCTAACAGGAGTTCGATCTCATGAAGGGCAGCCTGAGCAAACTGTGCTGCACTCTTCTGAATCTTCAGAGCCACAAATGTCTGGATGGACAACATGCCAAGACAATCACAATCAACAAGACAAGTCATAATTCAGATCCAGGTAACAGAGAGAGTACGAAAGAGAATGCAGGCACTGCACATTAGTTCGGATCATCTGGAACGAGGATCTCAAGAACCCGAAAAGGAAGCACGACAGAAATTCAAAGATTCATCACACGGGTCAGAGCCAACAACTTCCAAATAACGATTCCACCACCCAAAATCAATTATCTTTTCTGGTAAAAGCCATTAAATGCAACTGCTTCATGCCGGGAGACGTTCTCTTTTCAAGCTTTCACTTGGAGAACAACCTGTTCATCTCTAGAAAAAATCAGAGCCGAATAAGAACAAACAATACATTGATCCAGCTCCAATGATCCCTGCATTAACAGACACAGACAGACGCAGAGAGGGTGGGAGAGGGATTATGGATATTACAGAGGAGAGAGTGTCGAAGGCGAGCCAGACAGTGGAGAACTGACCCCAACCGAGCTTCCTCTGGGCGACATACCTCCCTCCCCCAAACTGATCCCCTATTCGGACAGCATGGTAACCTCCCTTCCTGTAATTCTCCATCCCCTCGTCCTCCTCTTCCGACCCCCCAGACGACGAGGAACACGACATCTTCCCGGCACCGCCCTTCACCAACCCACCTCCAAAGTCCCAACCTTCACCAAATTTCCAAACGTGGGTCGATCCCACCCGATCCAAAATGGATGCCAAAAACCAAAAAGATCTCGCCTTTAAGAATTACGCACAAAAATAAAAGCTGGAGGATGGAAGAAAAAGGAAAAACAGAGGGAGTGAACGAAAAGGAAAGACGAAGAAGAAGAAGGGGAAGAGAGGGACGGAGGGAGAGAATACGTGGGGGCAATGCAATGCAGGGCGATCGTTTGTTCTCTCCACTTTTCTCTCTTCTTTCCCCAAATGTTTTCTTCCTCTTCCTCTTCTTCCTTCTTCTTACATCCTCTTTCTGTTGTAAGAAAAACAAAAAACAGAATCTGTATTTTCCTTCTATTTTACTCAACAAAGAGAGACATCGATCTGAATTTTATAGCACAGATGAAAAATGTGCATGATTGGATATAACATCACATCGTTTTCATTTAGTTATGTTGGGATCCCCCACTGACTTTATTTATTTTTGCTTTTATTTCTTTGTGTCGTGGGGTAGATGGGTGGGTATGTGTTGGTTGAGTGGGAGTGCAGTGATCTGTGTTGTGGGTGAGAATGTGGTGGCAACCCGGAAAAAGGGTCTAGAAGAACACATGCAGATGCCGCTTTGCTGAACTAAAATCAAGACTGATAGAAACAGAGCATTTTCCTGAAGACCCTTTTCCTTTTAGTGGCATCCTTGGACTAGGACCACTTATTTGTGTCGGAAACAAAGAGGGTCGATGGAGAATACACGCCCACTGAAAGCCAAAACCATTTCTCCTCAAACATCATCAGCTGTCGAATTTGTCAGAGGAAAGAGGAGATTCTCAGCAATTAAAACACTAATCTCAATCGTCAGCGCAGAGTTTATGTTCTGGGAATGTCTTGTATTCATTTTTCTAGGAAGTGAAGATGCAATGATTGAAGATAAAAGAGCATTAAGAATCTGGGTTAGCAGCAAACTATCCAAAACTCAGCCAAAGGAAATCACGTGAAAAATGCCTCAAATTTTTTACAGCTAGGTTTTTCGCGGTTTCTCAAAAAAGAAAGGGAGCAGAGAAGGAAGCAAGCAAATCACCTGCTTGATACAATTAACAGCTACTGCATGACCTACCGACCCCAACATACCATCCATTGCCGAAAAATCTAATCACAGACCGTTCAACACGCCCTTGAGGACGTCGAGTCCTTCCACCGATATGCTCCTCCTCTTGCACGACTTTGGGATCTCGATCTTTGGGGGTGGATCACATGAGAAGCAGACAACGAGGACCGTCAGATTGTCGCACGTGTTGCGCTGGAGTGCCTCCTTGACGAGGGCTTTGGAGCATCTTTCTGGGTTGTTGTGTTGCATCAGCTCTCTCCGGACCATCGTAACCGCGCACTGGCTGCTCATCACGTCCCACAGGCCATCGCACCCGATTATGAGGAACTCGTCTTCTTCTGTCAGCACTAGCTCTTCCAACTCTGGCTCTGAGCTCAGTGGACCTTTGGAACCTTTAGAGCCTTTGATGTGCCAATCCCCGATGGCACGTGCCACCGACAGTTGGCCATTAAGATAGCCATCGTAAATAACTCCGCCCATTTTCTCTATTCTCATCCTTTCGGAGGTACAGTTTGGTTTGTGGTCCTTTGACAGCTCTACCGCCCTTCCCCTTTTCCCCAGAACAGCTCTTGAATCACCAGCATTAGCAATCACCAGGGTTCTGCAAAAGCACCCGATCAGTTAGTCATTACAACTACAGAAAGAGCGAATGGATACCATTTCTAGTCATTCCTAATCAATTGAAGTGCATAAGCTTAATCCAAAGCTATATTATGATATTATCACCACGCCACATACTCACTCTGGCCTCGTCAGATATTCAAGATCGTCATATTTCCAGAAGAAGGGGCAAACAAGTCTCCTCACCTTCCTAAAATTAGGGCAGTCAGTGCAGTTGTCCCAGAAGAACTATCCAAGCATTTAGCATTAGCAAATGCAAGATCTGCTTTTGCAAAAGCACTCTTCACAGCTTTCATTACACCGAGTGGGAAGTTAGAGTCGTCGACGATAAACTTAAGAAGGTTTGTCTTGATAAATGCTGCCGCATCGATACCATTATGTCCGTCGAATACCTGCCGTGTAGAGAGAGAAGTTGGTACGCACCAAATAAATCCGAGATGCAGAAAAACTGTTCACTCTCGTTACATACCCCATAGAATGCACTGGGAGAAGGCACATCCGTGCTCCAACCCATGTGCTCGTGCAGATTATCCACGCAAATATGTTCATCTTCCATGTACTGCTTGGGCCCTTTCTCTGAACAAATGCCGGACCGGAAAACAGGAAGAAACTCCCCTGATTTCTCAGTCACCGGTGACCTGAAGCTCGTCATCCCGTCCTAGAAACAGAGATCAATCCCACAAGTAAAGATGTATTCCAGCATAAGCATAACAGCTATCATGGCAAACGTTCCTCCACTTAGGAGTTCCATCAAACACCTGGCGATCACATGGAACCGAGTTAAACCTACCGAATCATTAAGCCAAGCCGTGCTGCTACAATGCCGCATCATGGACAGGCTCCTGGGCGGCTTCCCCCTCCTTGTGGAAGGCATGCTATTGACCAAATCTCCATCCTCATCCTCCATCGAGGTGACGCTCCCCTTTACCCCCCACAACCTCGACAGGCCCTCAGACGCATCCTCCGTCGACCCATTGACATCCGCCATCATCTCCTGTCGTTTCACTCCGCCGAAGAACCGAAAGAACACAACTTGCGATCACCCATCAAACAATTCCTCGCGAAAGAAAATGGGAAAACGTTGCCCACAAAGGTTTTCGACCAAATCACGCATCTTGGACTCAAAATCACACGGAGCCAAGGAATGGGAGTAGGGGAACGGAGGGCCATCGAGAGGTAAGAGAGTGCAGATTTCTCGGTCGGACATTTGGAGCAGAGCTTGCTCCATGGGACGACACCTGGGATGGAAATGGAAATGGGGAAATAAGCCTGGGAAACGGATGTCAAAAAGCATCTCGATTGCATCCAAAGTTCGTTGCTTTTCAAGTGTGGATCGATAGAAGGCCTTAACCATGACATTGTCAGGGAATTTCATCGCTTGCCCAACAACGTCCGTATAAATATTAAGGTTGTAATAAACGGCAATGAATTGAATTAGAGGTGCCAAACGAGCGAGCCGAGCCGAGCCGAGCCGAGCCTATCAAGGCCTGGCTCATCGAGCCTGTCGAGCTTAGCGAGCCGAGCTCAACGAGCCTAACGAGCTTAACGAGTCGAGCCTAACGAGCCAATCCGAAATTTTTTTTAACCCGAGTCAGCTCGCGAGCCACGAGCCGAACGAGCCGAGTCGAGCCGAGTCGAGTCGAGCCTAACGAGCCGAGCCTAACGAGCTCAACCGACACAAATAAAATTATTTTTTATAAAAATAATAATTATGAAATTAATTTTATAAATTGTATATTACATACAAATTTTTAGCTGAAAATAAATTTAAGTATACAACTAATAATTTGACATTTGCATCACTACAAATTACATACATCCCAACTAGGTTGGCACCCATGTAATTGTCAATCATGTACAAAATGTCAAAAAAGTTACAATGTTAATCTTCAACATCCAAATTTTTAAATTCTTCAAGTATTTCGTCCTCTCGTTGTTGGTTTCTCGTAATGGCGTTGTTCCAATCTTTCATGCAAATGAGAGCTTCCACGAGATCGGGTGCTAGTCGTCCTCGGCGTTCATCGTACACACGTCCACCTGCACTAAAAGCAGACTCCGATGCTACGGTAGAGACCGGAGGTGTTAGTAGATCACGTGCCATTATAGAAAGAATAGGATACGTGGTGGAAAATGTTTTCCACCAATCTAAAATATCAAAGTTTTGTTCGCGTGAAAAGTGATATCGAGTGTCAAAATAAATGTCTAGTTCATTTCTCATAGAACTAGAGTGAACATCTGTTTCTAGTTGACTCCAAATATCTTCAATACCAAATTGTGAATGCATAGTATTTCCACCTCCACTGCTTGAACTAGCATGTGATGAAACACCAACATGTAAACGAGAAACATCAGAATATTTAGATTCATAAGAAGAAAATAAACTGGCAATACCATTAGTTATTTGATCATCAGAAACTTTAGGAGTAGTTTGTAAATTGTGAGAAATTTTATTAACCATAAGACATACTCCTCTTAATTTATATCTAGGATCCATAATGCATGCATAACAAAAAATAGAAGGAATATCAAGCCAATATTTTTTAAATTTTGTTTCCATTTTATTAAGTATTTCTCTAAATTCTTCTACTTGTCGATATCTTGCAAAATTACTAGTTAAGTTTATAAAAATTGGGAGAACAAGATGAGAAGTGGGATAATAAACTCCCGAGCATTCATTTGTAGCATCATAAAACGGTTTTAAAAAGTCAAGAAATATATTAGCTACATCGCAAATAGATTTATCAAGGTTAATATTTGATGTTTTCTCATTAATATAAGCACAAATAATCTGCCAATATGGTCGGGCATTTTCTAACATTAAATAAGTCGAATTCCATCTGTTTTCTACATCGGTTTTTAATTTTCGTGGTTTTAGTTGAGCAGCTTTACAATAATCTCTATATTCTTGTTGCCTGGAATTAGACCCAATTATATAAGAAATTGCTGTCCTAATTGATTCAATGTGAGGTGCAACAAATGTCATACCATCTTTAACAACTAAATTTAAAATATGACAAACACATCGCATATGAAAAAGAGAATCGTATGTAGTATTTAATTGAAAATAGTTTTTAAAATGTGAAACAACAACATCGTTAGCACTAGCATTATCAAGTGTTATGCTAAATATTCTATCTTGAATATTATATTCTTGTAAAATCGTTACAATATATTTATAAATAGTAATACCAGTGTGAGGATATTCACAATTACGAAATCCTAAAATTCTTTTATTTAATTGCCAAGAGTCATTAATAAAATGAGAAGTTACTACGACATAACCTATAGAATTGCGTGCACTCCACAAATCAGAAGTGATACAAATAGACATTGCAGGAGCACTTGCAAAAAATGAAATTAATTCATTCTTCATATTATTAAACATTTTAATAATATCGTTTCTAATTGTACTTCTAGGAACACGCTTAAAATTAGGAGTGGCATATTCTTTCATAAAATTTTCAAATTCAACACTATCCATAAAGGCTAAAGGCAACTCGCATTGTGCTACAAGTTTAGCTATTCCTTCTCTCATTTTATCTTGTGAATAAGAAAATATGCCACTACCACTAGCATCTAAAACTTTTTGTCTAGGATCTTTACTTTGTTCGTTTAAGTGACATTTTTCATAATGCCTACCAAGTGTGCTCGTTGAACTACCTGAAGTATAAGAATAATTTTTAATACAATAATTGCATTGAGCCCTAGATTCTATCTTTCCACCAATTTTAATTTCTATCGTTTTAAAATGTTTCCATACTTCTGACGTTTTATTTCTTTTTCTTTGAGGCGATGAGGTGGATGCGGATGCTTGTGTACAAGATTGTCCTATTGAAAATGAAGCATTTATTTCCCTAAGTTCGTCAACATCATCATTAATATTATAATTATGTGGATCCATAACAAACAATAACAAAATCTTATAAATAAATTCCAAATAAATAAATGATACCGTCACCGAAACTCCAATTAATGAATAATAGCTTGTTGCCGCTTGCCGATATCGAGAGGAAAGCACTAGATCACGATTAATTGATAGAGAGCAAGAGAAGAAGAGAATAAGAGAGGAAGAGTTTGTTTGTAAAAAATTTTATGAGTTTGGTGGTATTTATAGTGGATTTTTTTTTTAAATTAAAAAAAAAAAAAAATCTATCAAACGGTAACATTACCGTTAAAAAAAAAAAATTAAAAAAAATTCTAACGCCTAACAGTCAAATGACCGTTCAAAAAAAAATTAAAAAAAATTAAAAAAAATTAAAAAAATTAAAAAAATCCAACGGTCAAATGACCGTTGCAAAAAAAAATTAAAAAAAATTCTAACGCCTAACGGTCAAATGACCGTTCAAAAAAAATTAAAAAAAATTAAAAAAAAAATTAAAAAAAAAAATTAATTCCGGCTCGCGAGCCGGCTCGCTAGCCCGGTGAGCCTGGCTCACCAACCCGGGGCTCGCGAGCCCATCTCGCTGGCTCGGCTCGGCTCGTCGACGATTGCCCGAGCCGAGCCAGCCCGCCCGTTTGCCACCTCTAAATTGAATACGTCGGCATAAACCCTTAGAAACAACCGTACTAGGAGAACATCAATGCATGAATAAAGTCCCAGGGAGGCCATCCGATTTGATATATATGGAGTATGGGCTCTTCCAACCCTCGGACTAGTTTTTTATCGTAATTCCAGAATCCCGGCGCCCAGACGAAAGTCGATGAAAAGATTAATAAACTACCTGTTCATTTCTTTTGTTTTACTTAACCGGAGGAGCTCCAGCAGCCCGCGTTTCCGTAAAGTTGTTGAAGTTTTCTCTCGGAGATTTTGTAGCACCCGCGGTGAGAAGTTCCTAAGGGAGCTTTTTGGCTAAAGCGGGATGCTCCGTAGGGACAGCAATTGATCAGGGCAGTCACTTGTGACAAGCAAATTACCGGCAGATACGTGCCCGTTGACGGGGCAGTGTTGTTCGCTGAGTATGTTTTTCATTTGGATTGAGGCCTTCGTTTGCGTTGTTTCAATCGCAGTTTCTGGTTTTGTGAGCATTGATCTTGGTTACTATTATATTGTTCGGGATTGGTACTGTTGGATGAGTGCGACCTAATGGCCGTTTGATGTCGAGAATGTTAGCTGATCTTGATGGAGAACGGGTGGATTGAGTCTGATCTAAGTTTGTTTCTAAATTGAGGTTATGTGATCTAAGGGTGGCCATGATAACATGTTCTGTGATAATCATAGAGCACAAAAGCCGAATTTGTGCCATACATTCTAACAAGGGTCTTCATTTGTTAAGCATTCTGGTTATTTGGTTCTTTGTGTTTATATTTCTCAGGTCAAGGCGATGGAATATCATAATTGAGTTATGTACTTCTGGCTTTAGAATGGAATCGATCACTGATATCGAGTTCCATATTTTGATGCGCAGACGAGCTGAATATTTGTTTTCTGCAATTTGTTAATCAAGGCCTCATATACTTGTATGCTAAGTTTTTTGTACTAACTCTGTGTTTTATTCTTTGAGAGGAGTTGATGTGAACCATATTCATTTTATTTGGCTGGTTTTAGATAGTTGTGTGTAGTAATCACATGAGAAGACAGTGTACGCGCGCCTTCCCGCCTAGCAGCGTGCAGCGGTTCGAACGACCCGAGGATCTGGGCCCGCTCCCCTAGAGTCTTCCGGTCGGCGTCGCGACTCGAGCGTCGAACGCTGCGGAAAAGACCAGGGTGGTTCCTCTTTCGATTCCTGACCGGGTCTGCCCAGACACTTCGCCGATCGTCTCCATGCTCCTTAAGAGGCGACGGGCGAAAAGAAGCGCATGGCCCGAGGAGGAAGCTTCAGGAGGTTCTAAGAGCGGCTCATGTCGTCAGTCCCTCATCCAAAATGATTTCGTAAAAAAATGTGTTGTTTAACTTAGGTAAACTATTACGGAGTCGCCACCGACTTATTTTTAAAAGCTTGGTTTAAGTCGGAAAACCAGAGTAGATTCGGGGATTCCTAGTTACTAACTCTTACATCTAAACATGCGAAGAGATGGCGTTTGCTCCAAAAGTTTGCTTTTGGTTAACGGGCGTTGGACCCGATTCAGGCTTTTTGGGCCCGAACTCATGTTTATTTGTTTTACAAATCGCATGCGACGATAAACCTATGGGCCTAAGGCATGCGGACAGGCACAGACAATTATTTAGATTAAAAGGAGCGGGGAAGTGCGGTGATCGTGGGCCTATGCACTTGGGCCCACGACCCGTTACATGTGGAAAGAAAGAAAAAAAACGGGAGGCCCGCACCTCCCTCATGTACCTGAGGTTTGCCGGTTGGGGACGTCTGGAGCGTTTCCGCTATGATCCACCGTGCATCATCTTGAAGTTGGAAAACGGAAGCCAACGATGTGAGGTGTTTGAGCCCATCGACCCCCAATATGTCCCGAACGCCACTCAGATTGACGAGATTGTATTTTCACATGTGAAAATATCGAGATAGGAAAATGATTAGTAAATAATAATATATACATGATAAATGCGATGATCTGGACTTAGAAACATATCAATGACATCAAGCAAGTTCAAGACATGATGGAAAATCATGCGTAATTGAATGATTCTCAACCGCGGCAGCTTTAGTGCCTTTCAAAAAAAATGCATAACTTTCTGCTCAATTCATGAAAATGTGCATATTTATACTTGGAAGAAAGCTCTTCGAGTCAGTAATCCAATAGTACAAGTTTCAAGTCAATCTAAGGTCTGTAACGAAAGTTATGAACGAAAGAGTGAGATGTCCACATGCAGATCCGAGCTCCGACAGTTTTGCTGCCTTTCAGAAAAACGTGTATAACTTTTAGTTTAGTTCACGAAAATAAGCTTACTTATACTCAGAAAAAAGCTCTTGAAGTCAGGCATCTAATGGCGCAAGTTTTAGGTCAATACGATTTCCAAAAAGAAAGTTATGAGTAAAAGAGTGGACTGTCGACATGCAGATCCGAGCCTATAAGTCTTCGGATTCTTCGAAAACACTCCATTCATATGTAAATGCCATGTCATTTTAAAACCACTAAAAATTTGTACATGAAACATCATATATAGCTAGTGTGACATGTCTAGAGTATATTTGAAGTTCGACGTATGGCAAAAATGCGAACGGTCATGTCCAAACATGTGAAACTCGGTCGTTTGTAACCAGTACAATGTTTCATTCGAAAATCCTAGGTTAGGAACTCAAATTTAGCTTGGTTGGTGTCCTTAGAACCGTATTTAAGTTAGGAATCAAATGCAAGTGGTTTCACGCGATTTCGATAAGTACACAAAAAGATATACAGCAAAAACCGAAGGCTGCGCAGACAGATCCGAAACATGTTTGGACTTACCGAGCTATTTTGGCTCGATGTGATGGCTGCAACACATTCCAACATGCTAGGACATGTGAAGGAAAGAGGATGTGACAGTCTTGGCCTGTTTTGGTGACCACAAGATGTCTTCGTGAGTTGGTTCTCGGCTGTCCAATCCTTGCGGCTGTCCAATCCAAACAAGAAAACGTCAAAGCAACAAGGGAGCCCTCCCGCGAAGCTACGAGGTTACGAAATGTGGTAGTTGAGTCCTCCTCGTCTCTAGACGAGGGAGGGCAGATCATAAATGCCGGAGAGATGGCCTCGAGCATGGAGACGGTGAAGGGAGGACGTCGAAGGTTGTCCGGGGTTGCCGTTGTTTCTTCTTGCCACAGCCGTCGACTTGTGAAACGGGAACGTGTCCTCCGCGGTTAGGCTGGTCGGGGGGGTCTTCGTTGACGTCTTCTTCCTCTTACCTTGGTGAGGAGATTAGGGGCCTCTCTCATACGAGGTCTCACTCTTTCCTCGTCTCTCGGGCCAGAAAGACGCCCTATTAGAGTTTGGACATCGATTAGGATGCCCTTCATATCAGTCAACTCCTGACGCACATTTCCCAATTCTTTGTGGAACTCTAGTCTCGAAATAAATTCGGATGGGGCATGTGAATCAAAAACGGACTGGTTTGTAACTGCCTGGCCTCCTAGGGCCGGCGCTTGGGCATGTGAATCAAAAACGGACTGGTTTGTAACTGCCTGGCCTCCTAGGGCCGGCGCTTCCAAGTTCATTTCCAGAGGAAGTTCCTGGTTTTCCCCATCTAAGGGATTCTGAGACTCACGGCTTCGAGTATTTCTCGGCATTTGAGACTAAGATCCTTTTTTCTCAACGTTCTCCCACTGTGGTCGCCAAAAACGTGTTCGCCTATAGAACGGATCACGTCGGAAATATTTGGCAAAGGACTCACAGGAATTGAGTTTGTGGTCGCCAGTAAGAAGATGCACAATTTTATTGAAATCAAATGCAAGTCTTACAATCTTAATGAATAAAGAAAACAGGGCTTACAGCCATTAGAAATGGAAAAAAGTGCAAGTGTTGACAACGATGTGGAAATCTGTGACGGCGGAGAACTTGTGACGAAGGCCTTGGAAGCTCGCTCCGTCGGTGGTAGTCGCTGGTGGAAAGCTGTGACGAAGGCCCTACGAGCTCACTCCGTCGGTGGTGTCGCTGGCGGGGGGTTGACGGCAAAGGCCCTACGAGCTCACTCTGTCGGTGGAAGGATAGTTGACTTGTAAACCGGGTCAGGGTATCTAATTCCTAAGGTTGACGAACAAACTTCAGAGCTTTGGCTGTGTCTGGTTGTCCCTTTATCTTGAAGACTTGTACGTGATTAACACGTAACAGATAGATCGTTTTGCAGATCGTGTTATAGATCGTGATTCCTAATATCGTGGGAGTGTCTCAACAACCCCCTTGATATATGGGATCACGTTCCTGGGTATTTAAGATCAGTTACGATCTTTAACAAACGTGATTGAAAATGAATAAATTTATTTTAACCTCGTCGACTTGACTGATCTGTACGGACTACGATCGACTTGGTCGACTTATCCAAAGCTCCGTCGACTTTGACCCCACTAGTAGGCCTAGCTACTGTTGAGTCATCTTGGTTGACTTTGATCGCCACACTCCTTTGTTGTGAGTCGACCTAGTCGACCCCGTTCATAAGTCGACCTAGTCGACTTCATCGTAAATCGACCTAGTCGACTTCGTCATAAATCGACCTAGACGGCTGTATCTTGGGCCGACTAGATGTGTGACTTGAGGAATTACTGGATCTCTATTCTAAGCCCAGGCAAAAAATTATTTGCCATGTCAACATAAGCCCCCCTTTTATGCTGGGTTGGCTGTGCCGACTCAGCAAAAATCATATCCTATATAAAGGAGAATCGTCATCCTTTTCCCGCACTTTTCTTCCTTGCTCAACACTTCTCCGTCTTTCCAAGAAACCCTTGTTTCTCAGAAAACCCTTCAGTCTCCCTCTTCAAAACTCCTTCGATCCTTAAAAAGATGTCAACTTTTAAGTGCTTTGAGTTCCATAATCTGCGTGCGGGGCCAACCGGACCCGTTCCGGTCGCAGAGGATCAGGGATCGGGCGTCACTCTTGGACCTATCTTGCCGGAGCATCTTTTTCCGGAGACGGTGCCGCTCAACTATCTCGTCACCGAGAAGCCTATCCCGATTTGCCATCCCGACTTCATCGATCCCCTCAACTAGGAAGGTCAGGGATCCTTCCTGTGTTTTCCTTCTGCATCTAAGTCTGAGATGGTGGACTGGCTCGAGATGTGGGAGGAGCATTTCACAGAGAGGTTTAGGAATCAGACAATCTTGAGATTCTTTAGAATGTCCGTGGCAACCAAGAACTGTGATCCTAGGGTTTGTTCGACCATGTTGCCTTTCTGGAATTCTGCTGTCAATTGCTTCTATTTCCCAGAGGGCCCTATGTCTGTTACATTGGCAGACGTGAAGCTTTTGACCAGGTGCAAAATCAATGGCTGCCCTGTTCGGCAGTACTCTCAAGCAGATGATATTAACCCTAAGGGCGCCCTTCAGTACATGGAGGTGGTGAATAGGCATCTGAAGATGGCCTCGGCAGGCAAGAAGTCAGATGAGAGATTGTCGACTGAAGGTTTTGGTGCCCAGGAGGAGGTCGAGTTCCTCAGCACCTGGTTGAGCAAATTCATTTACTGCTTCCCTGGGAAGAAAGTCAGCCACACTTCTTATGCGGTGGCCAATTTTCTGAGGGAGACTAATGAAGAAATCTCCTGGGGTCCCTTTATTTTGGGTCTGCTTTATCATGATGTGGACAGAGCGACGTCTAAAATCAAGCCATTTCCAAAACATCCAGCAGGAGGGTTGCTCTGGCTAGTCCATCTCTGGTCGGCCATGTGGATGCCGGGATTGACCGGGTTCAAGGGTCCTTCTTCGCCCCTTGAATCCTCCTATTATGGGGAGACCATCCTAGATCAGTGCTGCCAGCGGAAGGATCAATGGCTTATGACATCGATCACTGGCCACATGAAGAACATAGTCGACTTCGGTAGGGTAGATCGACGCAGCTGGGCACCCTTTCCAGGCGGCAAGACACTTGCTCGGGAAATCGATCTTCAAGCTGCTCGTGGCTTCTGGAATGGGGTATTAACCCGTAGAGATCTGCCTGTTATCTTCGACGGCTACCTGACCTTCGAAGTCTATAACCCTCAACTGTGCGCGAGGCAGTTTGGGTTTATCCAAAGTGTAGCAGTTCCACTTGCTGACCCTGCCGGCGGCCTATACGGGGACCGGGCGAAAAGGATTGTATGCAAGTCGATCGACTCGAAGACCCTCAACTTGCTCAATCACAAGACGCAGCTCTCCCAGATGGAATTCCCATATGATACTTCTGCCTGTTTCGCCACACAGTTCTTCACTGTGCTGTGGTCGACTACCTATGAAGAGCTGCGGGCCCTGATGCACTTCTTGGACGTTTCCAAGGAACCTGATTTTTATACCGATGACGCGCACATTAAAGCCAAAGGTAAAGACTTAGCTTTACTTTAAGAGTATTGGTTTCTTAATATTAATCATAAGCTTCCTCCCTTTCAGGATCAATGCTTCCTCAGGGCTCTGGAAAATCCAAGCCTAAAGCCCCCCTTGCCCCTGCTCCTTCTAGACTCAAGTCGACCAGCAAGGGGAAGGCTAAAGTTGCGAATCCCAGCAAAATAGTCGCAGGTGGTCCTTCGAAGGCTCGACCCAAAAGCGCTCCAAAGCGCAAGGCGGTCGAGGAAGAAGATCCTGAAGAGATGCCTCTGTCTCAGAGGAAGAGACTGGTGAAGGTGGCGACTTCCTCCCATAGGTCGTCAGTTACTGCAGCGGTGACCTCATCCAGGTCGCCAACAGCAGCAGCGGCGACCCCATCCAGGTCGCCAACTGCAGCAGCGGCGACCCCATCCAGGTCGCCAACTGCAGCAGCGGCGACCCCATCCAGGTCGCCAACTGCAGCAGCGGCGACCCCATCCAAGTCGCCAACCGCTTCAGCGGCGACCTCATCTACCAGGGCACCAGCTGCAGTGCCAGTGTCCTCAGCTGTAGTCGACGCTCCACAAAAACCGGCCGCAGAGGTAAGACTCTGCTGACTCCAGTTTTTGTTTTGAGTTTTTATATCTGACCCATACCATATTGTCTAGGGAGAGGCTTCAGACAAGGATGGCCATCAGCTTATCTCCCACAGCTTGGGCCAAAGTTCAAAGGCTTCGATCGCCAAGGTAAGTTTAGCTCTCAGCTGGTGTATCCTTACCTTAGTTCATATATGAACTTTTGGTTCTGCGTCGTATTCCGTTTCAGGAACAGCACATCCCTGAGGCCTTGGTTCAAGAAGAACAGGCTGTTCTGGATGTCGCGGTCCTGGTCGACCCACCGACCCGGTCGACTTGTGAGGAGGAAAATCAAGCTATTCCTTCTCCTCCAGTCCAAACTCCTACACCAGCGATGGTATGTGTTCTTGTTTTAAACATAGTAGTATCATTGTGATTTTAACTGAGGTTCTTGTATCCCTCCTTATAGGCTCGTCCGAAGAGGGTGAAGGTGCCCGCTGGCCGACAAAAGATCCCTACTCCCCCTTCTTCTTCGAATGAGAGCTCCGGGGATAAATTGTCTCCAGAGGTAAGTATTCGATCGCACGAGGTCGTTGCCTTTTAGGGTATTATTTAACAATATTTTGCCTCTTATTCTTCAGGATCCTGCTGCGGCGACTTCTAGGTCGACCAAAGACCCGTGGGTGAAGCTTCACGAGGATATCGAAGAACTTTGCCAACTTCTGCTCATCGACCCCTTAAGCGTCAACGAATTTAGGAGGATGCAGAAGTTGTTGAAGAGGATCGAGACATCCCCTCGGGTCACGGACGAAATATTGGGGGCCTGCAAGAGCTTCAGGTCGACGTACTGGACCCGCTGGAGGGATTACTACGCCGACCTGCTCACCTTGGACTCGACTGACTCGAAGATTCAGTCGATCAATGAAGCTCGAGGGCAGGCCTCTAAAGCCGCACAGGACGCCCGCCAACGTTTGGTCGATGTGCAAGAGAAGCTGACCGAGGCAGAGAGACAGATAGAGTTCTACACGAACCTCAAGAATGACCTGACTCGGCAGCTTGCGTCGATCAATACTCAAGAAATCGAGGAGCTGGAGGCCAATGCTGAGAAGGATAGAGAAAAGGTCGTCGACCTTTATGCCCAGCGAAACAAGGTGAACGCGAAGCGACGAACTCGTAAATCCCTTGTCCTCGATTTCAAAGAAGTTGGCGGGTTATGGAAATTAGATTTGTAACCAAAGAACAATGCAATTCCATTGTTTTTGTTTTACTGAATAAATCAAGTGCCTTGTGTCTCAAATGAATTTCTGCCCACTACGCTCAATTCATTCTTCCAGACAGCGTTACTGAAGCCTAGCGCGATCTCTTAGGAATTAAGCGCTTCCCAAATTAATGGAGTCCTTTGTCTTAGGATTTTATGGTGAGCTTCCCAGATAGTCGCGCGATAGGGTTTGAGATATTTACCATTAACCTTTAATGGGTGTCTGACCCCACTTCTCGTCATAAGCCGATAGCTATTAGATGAGTATGTTTCACATACCTCATGTGGACCTTCCCAATTAGGGGACCATTTACCCAAAACTTGGTCTTTCGATTTAAGGGGTAGCACCATCTTCCAAACCAAGTCGCCCACTTTAAAGTGCTTATGGACAACCCTTTTGTTATAATGCCTAGCAATCCTTTGTTTATGCACCTCGAGTCGGTCTATTACATCAAGTCGCTTCTTCTCTAATTCGTCCAAAGCGAGGTACATTGCCTCGTCTTGTAGATCAGGATGAGTCACCCTGAGCGACTTGTATCGAACTTCAATAGGTAGGACGACGTCTTGCCCATATACTAGTGAAAAAGGGGTTTCCCCTGTGCTTTCTCTCTTAGTAACTCTTAAAGCCCACAAAGTGTCTTGTAATAGTTGGTGCCATTCTCTTGGATTTGCGCCAACCATTTTCTGAATATTGTTCTTTATGAGTTTATTGGTGGCTTCAGCCTGTCCATTCGCCTGAGGATAATAAGGTGTTGAGTTGGTGATCGAGAAACCAAACTCCGTAGCGAATTCTCGCATTTTCTCATTATTGAAAGCGGTGCCATTGTCCACTACAATATTCTGGGGAATTCCAAATCTATAGATGATAGATGATTTAAGAAAATCGATCACTTCTTTATGATCGATCTTTTTATAAACCTGAGCCTCGACCCATTTAGTGAAATAATCGGTGGCGACTAGAATATAGGCGTCACCTTTACTTGAGTGCGGATGGATTTCCCCGATTATATCTAAAGCCCAAGACCTAAATGGCCAAGGCTTGACGACTGAGACTAAGTCGGACGCTGGGGCCCTTGTCACCGGACCATGTTTTTGACACTCTTGGCATCCCCTAGCCATTTCTATGCAGTTCTTTAGCATTGATGGCCAGTAAAAACCATGTCTTTGGATAGTCCAAGACATTTTGGTGCCAGATTGGTGAGACCCGCATAAACCCTGGTGAGTCTCTAACATAATTGGGGTTGCTTCGTCTAAGTCGACGCACCTTAGTAGGACTCCTTCTTTGGTCTTTCTGTAAAGTACCCCATCTATAAGGGTGTACGACAAAGCCTGAGTCTTGATTCTTTGGCTCGCCTTTTGTGTTGGGTCGGAGAGGAAGTCGGTGATTGGCCTCCTCCAATCCTTATCGCTTGTCATTATGTCCAGAGTGAACGCGTCGCCTTGGGGAGCTAGGTGAGAAACTATTTCTGGGATACAATCGCTTCCTTTCTTGGCGTTGTATCCTGAAGCCTTTTGGGCTAAGTCATTAGCGATGGTATTTTCCCCTCGACCTACAAAGAAGAAAGTGATCGCTTCAAATCGCTCGACCAGTTTACGGGCGACTTGATGATAGGGTGTGAGTTTCTCCTGGCATATAGAAGTACCATTCATCTGGTTAATCACCAGTTGAGAATCCCCCATCACTGTAGCTTTCTTGGCTCCCAAGGTTAATAGTTCCTTCAGGAGCGTGATCAAAGCTTCATATTCAGTCGCATTGTTGGTGTGATCTGCCGTCAAGCGATACGCTAGACGAACATCTTTCCCTAGTGGCGAAAGTATGCGAAGGCCTATTCCTACGCCGGATTTCGCCGAAGATCCGTCAAACCAACCCTGCCAGATGTCCTCAAGGGATTCTTCTTGATCGATTGATACGGATGGATCGTGATTTACCAAGAAATCGGCTAGAGCCTGTCCTTTCACCGATTGTTGGGATTTGAATCGTAGATCATACGCGGATAGCACTAAACTCCATTTACTAATTCTCCCAGTCAGTAGGGGACTTTCGAAAAAGTACTTTATGACTGGAGACTTGGTAATGACATGAACCTCTTGGGATCCAATATAATGCCTTAGCTTAGTAACAGTATAAAAGACTGACAGGCATAACTTCTCCTTAATTGTATAGCGCTTTTCTGTAGCGGTTAGTTGTTTTGACAAATAGTAGACCGCTCTCTCAGTTTTGTCTTCCGCCTCTTGGGCTAACATGGCTCCGATGACTGATTCAGTCGCTGCCACATAAAGCAGATAAGGCTTCCCTACCCGAGGAGGGGCGAGTACAGGCGGCTTCATTAAATACTCCTTTAAGCCTTCAAATGCTTTCTGGTGTTCGTCACCCCACACAAAGTTTCCCTTCGCCTTTAGTAAAGTCGAGAAGACTTCTGTCCGTCCAGCGACGTTACCAATAAATCGCCTGAGATAATTGACCCTCCCTAAGAAAGCCTGTAACTGTTTCTTGTCACTCGGAGGGTTCAATCTTTGAATGGCATTCACTTTGTTCTGGTCGACTTCTATGCCACGTTGATGAACTAGGAACCCTAAGAAATGTCCTGCTCTTACTCCGAAAGCACATTTGAGAGGGTTTAGTTTGAGCTGATGCTTTCTCATTTGGATGAAAGCATTCCTAAGATCATTAACATGCGACCTCTCGTCTTTTGATTTGACCACTATATCATCTATGTACACCTCGACTGTCTTGGCAATCGAAGCATCAAAAATGGCGTTCATAGCTCGTTGGTAGGTTGCACCAGCGTTTTTTAGCCCAAACGGCATGACTACCCACTCAAAAATGCCTAAGGGACATCTGAACGCGGTTTTATGGATATCTTCCTCAGCCAAGAAAATTTGGTTATATCCTGAGAAACCATCCATGAATGACATAATTTGGTGCCCTGCCGTCTTATCGACTAAGTCGTCTGCAATGGGCATGGGATATTCATCCTTTGGAGTAGCACGATTTAAATCTCTGAAGTCGATGCAGACTCTAATCCTGCCATTCTTCTTGATGACAGGGACTATGCTGGATATCCACTCGGTGTACCTCGATGTTCTTATATACCCAGCTTTAAAGAGCTTCTTGACTTCTTCGAATACTGCCTGAGTGACTTCATGAGTCATTCTCCTTGGTGCCTGTTGGACCGGCTTAAATCCTGCTTTGATTGGCAACTTATGCTCTGCAAGTCGGCGATCCAGACCCGGCATTTCAGTATAGTCCCAAGCGAAACAATCCTTGAATTCTTCAAGAGTAGCCTTAATAGAATCGAAAATTTCTTTATTCATTGAAGAACTAACGAAAACGATCTGAGGGCTAGATTCCTCGCCTAAATTGATACTTACAAGCGGGTCACATGGCATCATAAGTGACTCGCGACCCTGGACACCGCCTAAGTCGGTATCAATGGACTTGGATAAGCTAGCCTCAGCATTTACACTGCTTATTTGGCAACCTAATTTCCTAGACTTCCTAGCATACTCATGTAGTCGCTGGAGGAGATCAGCGACTGCATAGCCTCTTCCTTCGTCACTGTCCATACAACCCTTTGTGCAAGAGTCTATCGGGCTCCAACTCCGTCGCAGCACTTTCCTGGCTCTTGGGCGCCTCTCCCTTGTCGCCATTAGGACTGTTGTCTGTCTCGTCTCCATTCTTGGTCGGGACTACTTCCTGCAGGACCTCATCTATATCCTTGTCCGTGAAGTCGGGGCCCCATCCTGTCGGCACGATTGGTCCCTCATCAGGCTTGGGGTGAGAGGTGCCATAGCTCACAATGAAGTCGAACTTCCCGGAGGGTTCACCTAGGGGTCCGACAGTAGGGTCTCCTAGCTTGTAGCGTTGATCCAAGGTGAGGTCCTTGATCGTCTTGCATGTTTCTGCATGTAAAATGCCCTTGTCACAACAGGAGTATTCATCAGCCCTGATAGTCTCTATTTCAGAGTCAAGCCATAAAATCAACTCCCTATGCAAAGTCGACGGGATCGCGGCGGCTTTATGAAGCCAATCGCGTCCCAAAAGCGCATTAAACGAAGGGGCTATGTCAATTACGAAGAAAGCAGTTTCCTGCTCGTGTCTTCCGACGCCTAAATGCACAGAGCATATCCCTAGGCATTCGAACTTCCTCCCATTAAAGCCGCTTACAGCCACGTCGGTTCGTACCAACTCGCTAGGCTTGTACCCAAGTAGTCTAAACTTGGTGAGTGGGAGAACGTTGACGGTGGTGCCGTTGTCTATTAAGACTCGACCCACCAAAACACCGTCAAAGGTGGCTGCGATGTATAACGAGTGCATGTGCTGTTTCATGCGATTCGATGGTTTCCTCAGCCAGTGCAGAGGGAAGCCAGATGGAAAAGAAGTGACCTTAGAGTCCAGGGTTTTACCTTTCGGCGCCTCCGACTTGTCGTTGCAGGCGAACTCCGCAGGAAAGGTGAGAGCGTTACAACTCACGAGGGGCCCTTGTTCTGCGTTGAAGTCGCAGGGCCTGTCTCCTCGTAGAGGAGTGTAGTCGAAGCTTGAGCCCGGGTTTTCCGAGTAATCAGTAGACTCGACCCGTTCGGGCTCCGCGACTTGTTTCTCTGCGGCTTGATTCCCTTCCGAGGGTGGCACCGCAGGGGTCATCCTAAGTCTTTTTTGGGCGTGACTTAGACGCCTTTCCTTTCTCTTCTGAGCCCTTAAAGGGGGCGCAACCTTCCTTTCCACCTTCTGCCATTGAGACGAAGGGTTAGGGGCTTTGACGAATTTTGGTTTCTTAGAACCAAAAAGGAGTCGGCTTACCTCCACGAATCTGCCGTCGACTGGGTCATACCCCACCTGCGCTGGAGTATTTTCTGGTCTATTCGAGGAGGGTTTACTGGGATTCGAATTACCTGTACCCTCGGGGCGGACCGCTTTTACCAGCATTTCTCCTTTTGCGGACAAGTCGACCAGCCGCAAGAAATAGCTGACGCAGCATGCTGTGCAGAGCTGGGTAATAAGTATCCGATTGTGGGCGATCAGCTTGCACTTCTGGCACAGTAGCTTCTCATCCAAGAATTGGGCGATAGGAGGTCCCCTCCGCAATTCCTGGGGGTCGACTGTCTGTGACGCATATCGGGCCCTGCGACTTGCAGCCTGCTGGGGTCGGTCTACTCCCTTATGCTCTTCCACAGGTCTTATCTCTTTGACAGGGGTAGTCCTAGTGTACCCCTGCTTGACGACTCTCTGGCCGGACGAGTCCATAAACTCAAGTCGCCGTGCTGGGCGTTCTGTACCCCGGGCGGCTGCCTCTCCATTCCCCTTATGCCCCTGGGAACCTCCTCGTCCTCCTCGCGAAGCCAGTCGGCGATCCACACTAGGAGGACTTTTGAGGACGTGAGAAGGTCCTCGGGGGGCAGTCGACGACATTGCTGCTTCCTCGAAAGGAGTCAGGTCATACCAGTCTTCTGTCTTACTGTCCAACAGATACTTCTTAAATGTGTGGCATTGGTCCGTCGTGTGAGTGTCGTTCAGGTGCCAGTGGCAAAGCCACTTGTCCCTTCCCTTTGGCAGGATGACGACCCCACGCTCAGCCAGTCGCTTCAGCAGGGCATTAGCTACCAAGGTCTCGCCGGTTGCTTGCAAATCCTGCGAGGGTATAGCAGAGTCGTTAATGACTTCTACAAGGTTAACCTCAGTGTCAAATATATCAAATGTATGAATGGCGACTTCGTCGTCAAATGGATTATCATCCACCATGGCGACTTCATCGACTTCGGGAAAATAGAGCTCTTTAGACTCTATTAAATCCTGAATTATATTTCTAAAGGACAGGCAGTCCTTGGTAGTATGGGTGAAGGAACCATGCCACTTGCAGTAATTCCTACTTTTTTCCCTTTCTGTCTGAGGGACTCGATGACCAGGCTTAAGCCTGATCCTTTTCTTTTGATAAAGCCAGTCAAAAATGGCGTCGACTTTATCTGTGTCAAAGGAGTACTTCCTTTCCTCGACATTTTTCTGGGAGGCTTTGGCTTTAGAATTTTTTCTAGTCAAGAGGTCACATATAGTTGACTCTCCCTTAACAAACTCGGCCACGTCGACTTCATAAGTATCAACTTGGTAGGCTCGAGTCAGCTTGGCCTCTTCTGTTAGGAGCTGATAGTACTCAGTGGCTCTCCTTGCCAAATCATATAAGTCGGCAAAGCGCTCCCCTTGAAGCTTTTTCTGGAAAGGAATGGACAACGCATTTAATGCGAGGAGCAACTGATCTTTCTCCGGTATGGGAGGCCTACACCGTAATAGGGCCTTCCTAAGTTTCATTAAAAACTGCCCCGGGTGTTCCCCATTAGCCTGCCTAAGGCGCATAACCTCAAACATTGACATGGGGGTATCAAGTCGAGCAAAGGTTTTAACAAACATGGACTGCATCTGAGTCCATGAAGCTACTGACCCCGACGGCAAACCTGCATACCAGGTAAAGGCATCCCCGGTTAATGAATTCGGGAAGAGCTTTAGTTTCCAGAAGTCATTGCCGGCCGCCTCGCCAAGTTGATGAGTGAAGCGAGCAATATGCTCAAGTGGAGTCATTTCATCTTCGCCTGAGAAGCGAGTGAAGTCGGGCACCTTATAACCCCTGGGTAAAGGGAAATCCCTGTCAATGTACGCAGGATAAGGAGGCCTGTATAAACAGGTGTCATCTCGTCGAGCTATTCCGGGGACGACTTGCTCTATAACCTGAGTTATGGCCTCTCGTAAGTCTGGGGGTACACCGCCTATCGGCCCCTGCCCTGCGAGTCGAGTTGGCCTTGACGGGCTATACGGAGGCCTTTCTCCCATTGCCTGGCTCGTTGGATCCCTTACATAAAATGAAGGCTCCTCACGATGATTACCACTCCGGGGTCCAGGCTCATAGGGACCTCCAACTGCGTCGACCATTGGCTCTTTTCCAGGGCGACGAACCGGAATACAATCCTCCCCCCGATCTGTTTCCTCTTGGAAGTCCTCTGCCTCATCCCAATACGTATTCGCTGGTTGAGTACGTGAAGAAGAGGGTCGACCAGGGGAAACCAGATTCCCGGGTTCAAAGAGAGCATTCGTCCTTATCTCAGATTGCTCAAAAGTCACGTTACGTGGCCTTTGAGTAGTCCGACGAGCGTCTGCCATGAACGTAGATTCCCTAATAGGGGCCTCTCTCATACGAGGTCTCACTCTTTCCTCGTCTCTCGGGCCAGAAAGACGCCCTATTAGAGTTTGGACATCGATTAGGATGCCCTTCATATCAGTCAACTCCTGACGCACATTTCCCAATTCTTTGTGGAACTCCAGTCTCGAAATAAATTCGGACGGGGCATGTGAATCAAAAACGAACTGGTTTGTAACTGCCTAGCCTCCTAGGGCCAGCGCTTGGGCGTGTGAATCAAAAGTGGACTGGTTTGTAACTGCCTGGCCTCCTGGGGCCGGCGCTTCCAAGTTCATTTCCAGAGGAAGTTCCTGGTTTTCCCCATCTAAGGGATTCTGAGACTCACGGCTTCGAGTATTTCTCGGCATTTGAGACTAAGATCCTTTTTCCTCAACGAGCTCCCACTGTGGTCGCCAAAAACGTGTTCGCCTATAGAACGGATCACGTCGGAAATATTTGGCAAAAGGACTCACAGGAATTGAGTTTGTGGTCGCCAGTAAGAAGATGCACAATTTTATTGAAATCAAATGCAAGTCTTACAATCTTAATGAATAAAGAAAAACAGGGCTTACAGCCATTAGAAATGGAAAAAAGTGCAAGTGTTGACAATGATGTGGAAATCTGTGACGGCGGAGAACTTGTGACGAAGGCCTTGGAAGCTCGCTTCGTCGGTGGTGGTCGCTGGCGGAAAGTTGTGACGAAGGCCCTACGAGCTCACTCCGTCGGTGGTGTCGCTGGCGGGGGGTTGACGGCAAAGGCCCTACGAGCTCACTCTGTCGGTGGAAGGATAGTTGACTTGTAAACCGGGTCAGGGTATCTAATTCCTAAGGTTGACGAACAAACTTCAGAGCTTTGGCTGTGTCTGGTCGTCCTCTGTCTTGAAAAATTCCTCTGCTATTTATAGAGGACTTATACGTGATTAACGCGTAACAGATAGATCGTTTTGCAGATCGTGTTATAGATCGTGATCCCTAATGTCGTGGGAGTGTCTCAACAACCCCCTTGATATATGGGATCACGTTCCTGGATATTTAAGATCAGTTACGATCTTTAACAAACGTGATTGAAAATGAATAAATTTATTTTAACCTCGTCGACTTGACTGATCTGTACGGACTACGATCGACTTGGTCGACTTATCCAAAGCTCCGTCGACTTTGACCCCACTAGTAGGCCTAGCTACTGTTGAGTCATCTTGGTTGACTTTGATTGCCACACTCCTTTGTTGTGAGTCGACCTAGTCGACTTCATCGTAAATCGACCTAGTCGACTTCGTCATAAATCGACCTAGACGACTTCGTCATAAATCGACCTAGACGGCTGTATCTTGGGCCGACTAGATGTGTGACTTGAGGAATTACTGGATCTCTGTTCTAAGCCCAGGCCCAAAATTATTTGCCATGTCAACACTGATCCAAGACAGCAGTGAGCAACGTGATGGCTGCCATTCGGGACATCTGTTACAACGACACAACCCTTTGACCGAGCTCCGTGACACTCAGTCGCCGGTGCTCCGTGGTACTTCTGCTTTCCAACTATCAGGGAGAGTTCACCAATTCCTGCCGACATACTCGAAGGTAGGGTCAACTTTGCATATGTACTGAGCAAGCAACAGGAGTGTGGAGTTTTGTTCCTAGTCAAGAAAAATATTTTACGAAATATGGTCCTTTTAAAATTCGTTGACTAATGTCAAGAAATCGATCTTTGTGGGGTCGATTATATGCCTTAAGGAAATTAACACCGATTTTTAAATTTAAAAATGGAAAATTTGATATTTAAAATACTTATTTTACACGTTAAAGAAAAGTTGATATTTCAAATGTCAATTTTGGGCTTAGGTCGATTTCTTGACATTAATTAAGAAATTTTGAAAGAGGACATGCTAGTAAATTATTTTCTTTTACTAAGTTGTTAAGTAACAAGGGAGTATGTACCTTTGGCCCGAAGGCTCTTTTGATACCCTGCGTTTTGCGTCCATTTTAAAAAACATCCGCCAAAAAGATGACAAACCACAAGCAAGCTGGGTTTCCTTTGAAAATGGGTCTGATCGTTTTCCACGTTTTGGAAAGAGCATGAATTCCTATGACTTAGCCCAAATTTCTACATTAAAAATCTGGGCATAGGGCAAGGAAATTTCTGGACGCTTAGTGATGAAAGTGATGGGAGGACCAGAAGCCACCAATGCCTTGCAAAAATGTTTATCAAGTGCTACACACTACCACTCGAGGAGACAAATCCGATATTTCCAAGAAATTCTGATCCTGCGAATTTTGGGACTCGCTTTCTCTCCTTTTCTTCTTTTTTACCCACCGGCAAAAAAGAAAAGGGACTCTTTTTTTTAAATTCGCCTCTTGTGTATTCTCCCAAAGGACGCTCGGAGAATTTATTCAAGTATTCGAGTGTGGGTTTTAAAAATTCGCTATCCGGAGGGCGCGTTTAGAGGGACATCATTTAGCATTTACATTACGTTCGCATTTGGACCACCTAAAGAAGTTTTGTCTTGTTCCTCCTCCTATACAGACGTTCTGGAGCTTCCTGGTCATGTCTTAAGTAAGACGAAACCTCCCTGTTGTAATGATACTGTTAATGTCTTGACAGGTCCACTTTAGCATACTCCTGCAAACAGCTAAATCGGCTGGAGGGATAAATCCCCTGTAAAATTTTCTCCCACGCATCTACTTTTTTTGGGTCTTTGAGATGCTGATTCCTTTGGGAGAGCCCAGATAATTTCTGGGCCAGTCCTGGGATTTGATATAAAACGAGTTGTTGCAGCCTTAGTTCCGACAAAGGGGGAAGGGGAACAAGCAAGCATCAACTGTCCGCTCCCGCTCTATGTAGAATTGATTTCCCACGCCCAATCCCGTCCCAGCCATTCAGTTAAGAAAAGCTAGTTCTTCCCTTCTTCCCCCCTTTGTTTTCTTACAATCACGGGTTTTCAGACAGTGTCCCTCCCACCCAAGTCGGCAATCCGGTTCATGTGGTAGGGATTTGTTAGGTGGGTTGTTATTTTCCTTCGAGGGAAATGGAATCATCGTTGTTATCCGTTGGCTTGGTTGGGTGCTTGCTGATTCTGGTGTTGCAACATGGGATTTGCTCATCTGGGTCAAGCACGAATGGTACTGGGAGGCCAAGGGTAGTTAATGTCGGGTCTCTTTTTGGATTCCGTACTCAAGTTGGTAAAGCAGCCAGTGTTGCAATACAAGCTGCAGTTGATGATGTGAATTCAGACCCATCTGTCTTAGGTGGAACTACGATTAAGCTGACCATGAAGGATTCAAACTACAGTGGATTCTTGGGTTTAGTTGAAGGTTAACCCCGTCATCATCTCGTCTGTGTTTTTATTTTGTCTGATTTCGACTTAGCGTCTCTGATTGTTCTTCCTTGTGTTTTTGGTTTTTTTGTATCAGCTTTGCAGTTTATGGAGAAGGATACGGTGGCGATAATCGGGCCGCAGAGTTCTGTTATGGCTCACATGATTTCGCATATCGCTAACGAGCTTCAGGTCCCTTTGCTGTCTTTCGCAGCTGGGGATCCTACCTTGTCGTCTCTCCAGTTCCCTTACTTCGTTAGGACTTCGCAGAACGATCTGTTTCAGATGACTGCGATTGCGGAGATAGTTGAGCACTACAATTGGAGGGAAGTGGTTGCTATTTATGTTGATGATGAACAAGGAAGGAACGGGATTGCGGCGTTGGGGGATAAGTTAGCCGAGAGGCGGTTGAAGATCTCATTCAAAGTCCCTATGAGAGCCGACGCTACGAGGGATGAGATTACCGGAGTTCTCGTCCAAGTTGCTTTGACAGAGTCGCGGATCATCGTCCTTCATACTTACACCAGGTCGGGGCCTCTGATAATCACAGTGGCCCGGTTTCTTGGGATGATGGGAAATGGGTATGTATGGATCGCCACCAACTGGCTTACAACGGTTTTGGATACCGATTATCCACTCCATTCCGATTCCACGGAAAATTTCGAGGGACTCCTCACACTGCGCATGTACACTCCTGACACTGAACTGAAGAGGAAATTTGTTTCTCGATGGAGTAATCTGACTAGCAGATTTTCCCCCGGTGGTGACTTCGGGTTGAATACTTTTGGCCTCTATGCGTACGATACTGTATGGATTCTTGCTCATGCACTTAACTCGTTTTTTGATCGTGGGGGAATGATTTCATTTTCCAACGATTCTAAGTTGGCTCGCTTAAGCAAGGGCAACTTGCATCTCGATGCCATGAGCATTTTCAATGGTGGCAAGTTGTTGCTTGACAGAATTTTGCAGGTTAACATGACTGGTGTGACTGGGGAAGTCGCATTCGCTCCCGATGAGAACCTGATGCATCCCGCCTACGAAGTCATCAACGTGATCAGTAATGGATTCAGAAGGGTCGGTTACTGGTCCAACTACTCTGGCCTGTCGACCGTGCCTCCTGAGACTCTGTACTCAAGGCCACCCAACCGATCAAGCTCCAGCCAGCAACTTTATCCTGTGCTTTGGCCGGGACAAGTGACCCAGACTCCTCGTGGATGGGTCTTCCCGAACAATGGGAGGCAATTGAAGATCGGAGTCCCTAACCGTGTCAGCTTCCGTGACTTTGTCTCTCAGTCGGATATATATGCAGATACGTTTAGCGGTTATTGCATAGATGTATTCAACAACGCTCTTAATCTTCTGCCTTATGCTGTTCCTTACGTTTTCGTCTCATTCGGCAATGGCCGTGAAAACCCCAGTGCAGACGAGATGGTGCGTCTGATGACAACTGGTGTAAGTCAAAATCATCCTAATTCAGTTCATTGTTTGCTATGTTTCCTGGTTTCTGATTTGTGTTACAGGTTTTCGATGCTGTGGTTGGAGATATTGCTATCACGACAAACCGAACAATGATGGCCGATTTCACTCAGCCGTATATCGAGTCCGGGCTAGTCGTAGTGGCTCCTGTTAAGAGAAGCAATATGGATACTTGGGCCTTCTTGAGGCCGTTTACACCCGCTATGTGGCTTGTTACGGCTCTATCTTTCATCTTTATTGGAGTTGTTGTTTGGATTCTCGAACATCGGCTAAATGATGAGTTCCGGGGACCGCCAAAGAAACAGATAGTTACTATCCTCTGGTAAGCTACAATGATCTTACAAACTTATCACTCGCGTTGAACACGAAACTTCATATGATAACTTAAGCCTTTTGTTTCACAGGTTCAGCTTTTCGACTTGGTTTTTTGCACACAGTAAGTTCTTCACTGATCTCACCCTTACCCTTTAGAATCAACAAAAAGCGTGACTTTCATGAAATTCACCGCATACGTTATGCTTTCTTCTGCAGGGGAGAACACCGTGAGCGGCCTCTCGCGGTTCGTGTTGATAGTCTGGCTATTCGTAGTTCTGATCATCAATTCGAGCTACACTGCGAGCCTGACCTCAATCCTCACGGTCCAGCAGCTTGCCTCGCCGATTAAAGGGATAGATACCTTAAGGTCCAGCAAAGATCCTATTGGCTACCAACAAGGTTCCTTCATTTTCAACTACCTAGTGAACGAGCTGCACATCGACGAGTCCAGGCTTGTTCCTCTTATTACACCAGAGGATTATGTGAACGCTTTGAGGAAAGGTCCCCATGCTGGTGGAGTTGCGGCCTTGATTGATGAGCGTGCATATGTCGAGCTTTTCCTATCTGCTCGATGTGATCTCAGCATCATTGGGCCAGAGTTCACGAAAAACGGCTGGGGTTTTGTGAGTACTTCTCTCCTATGCGGCTTATTCCTTTTAATGCCTGGTTGGAGCTAATATCTTTCTTCACGATCATGATGCAGGCATTTCCTCGGGACTCCCCACTTTCCATTGACATGTCAACAGCGATACTAAAGCTTTCAGAAAACGGTGATCTCCAGAGGATCCACGACAAATGGCTCATGAGCAGCGCATGCACATCGGCGGGTTCAAATCTGCAGGTTGATCGGCTACATTTTGAAAGCTTCCGGGGCCTCTTCATCGTGTGCGGGTTAGCCTGCGCAGTGGCTCTTTTGATCTACTTCTTGCGGATATTCTGCCAGTTCAGGGAGCATTGTACGAATGAGGTCGTGGAGTCGTCGAGCACCAAATCAGGAGGATCCAGCCGTCTTCAGAGCTTCCTTTCGTTTGTCGATGAGAAGGAGGCGGATGCAAGAGCTCGCTCCAAGAGACGACAAATGGAGGGGGCCTCAAACAGAAGTGGGATTGACGATGGGTCAGTATCGAACGATGGTTCCAAGAGACTGCAGATGGAGTACTCGTCGCCCAGAAACCTTGGTTCCATTAGCCACGTTTGAATTGACTAGGCATATGTCTTATTCATACAGTGTTACATCTTGAGATCGAGCTGATCACCGAATTCCTCCAGAGCGGGTATGAGAGAGTACGAGTGGTTCTTATGCCAATATCCACATGAAAACAGTCGACCAGAGAGTGAGGGCCAATGCCGCAACCAGGTATGTCCAGAAGAAGATGACTGAGCACTCATCGTTACCAACACCGAACAGCTGGGTCATCGTCCCTGACAATCCAAAAGAAGCTTGTATTTCATTCCGTATTCGATGACAATGCAAGAGATATTGTAGTTAGGTGTTACCGATGTTCATGGCTGGCGGTACGGTGAACTGAATCATTAGGACGTAGTGGTACAACGGATCAGAAGGAAGGAGCCCGAGATTTGCTGCTGCTTTTACTACGCAGATTCCGATCGCTGGCGATATGAGGTATCTAACGACAATCACTCCGACGACAACCGTCGGCTTGATCTTCGAAGAGCGAAACCCTGCAAAACCATATCTACAATTAATACCAATCAGCACTTTTTGGCAAATAAATTCAGAAAATTCACCTGAGGTGAGGTTGCCTCCCAGTATCAGAGTTATACAAGGAATGGCTCCGTCCCTGCATAATCGCAACCGGTCATTACCAATGTTGTTAAGGAACAATTAGACAGAGTAACGAGAGAGATCTTAATTTCAGATGTTATCTTGCCCAAGTAATTTGATTGATTCTTGCAACACTCGGAGTGGAGCATTGTCACCGATGATGAGATGCCTCAGCCACGTAACGGCCCCGAAAACGAAACCCAGTACCTGATCAGACGAATCAAATCTTTATGACCGAACCGTAAGCATTCAGCATGTATTCGCCGGAGTGAAACAGAAGAAAAACTCACTGCAGCCACATTTGGAGGTGACATCAACTCCTTCAGGATCTGGTGAAGGTACCCGCCGACTTTCCTGAACATCGAACTCTCGCCTCTCGTCTGGCTGGTCGATTCCTGGAAGATGAAAATTTTCCCTTCATATCACTTTGCTCCTGTCTGTTTCATGCCACGCGTGGCGAAAGAACTTACAGTCTTATTTTCAATGGTTTCGATTGTTCTGACTCTGACAGGTATTCGTTCCCGATCCCCTTTGAGGAGGGGGGCTTCCAGTTTGCTGTCAAAGTCGATATTCGGAAGCTTCGATGCTTCCTCTGCTTGAAAAGCTTTGAACCTCATGCACGAGGTTTTTATTAAATGGTACGTGTAAGTCCATATGAAGAATCCTGCTAGCTGTTCATGAGCATGTCAGATTCCGACCACCAAATATGCGTGACGATAACTGGAGTTTTGTTTTTTCACTTACCGCCAAAGAGAAGGAAGCATAGGAGAGCCCGACCATGCTGCACGCGTTCTTATCGCCGAAGGGGCTGCCTTCTTCTTTACAGATAGCAGGCACAATGATAAGCAGAAGATTTCCTAAATTTCCTTTAAAAAAAGCAACAAAAAAAAAACCATGAGATTCGACCCCGGCCTGAACTTTTGAAAACGTCCCCGTCCAGCAAACATTCCACAGAACCACCTGCCGAGCACGAGGCAATAACAACTCCTTCCAGATGAGGACTCGGCTTGAGCAATTTCACGATGATCCATCCAAGGACCCCTCCAATTAAGAAAGTAAGGCCAATATTCACTGGCATGAACCACCTGCATCAAGCGGAGCAGGATTAGCATTCATCGTCGTCTGTCAGTCGCGACAACAGTCAGCGGAAGAGAAAACAGAGTCTCACCACGAGATGATGTCTCCGAAGGTGACGGTCCTCGCAAGGCAAGTGAACGCCAAGCTCGGTGTGAACGCCATGAACACGACCTGCAACCACAGGGAAGAAAATAAAAACATTGGAAAGAAGCATAGAAAATCTTTCTAAATCTCTGACAGGAGACCGACCTTGTTGAGAGATTTCCTGGCATCTTCGGGGAGGAGATTACAGTACTTGGTAGCCATGAAAGCCCCCACGAGGCTTATCAACAGGACTTGTAAGTTGGGAACTAGTGCCACCTGAAACAGTGTCCAGAATCCCATCTTTTCCCCACTCCCTCCCGGTTTCTGACGCCAAAAGAGTTCTAACTAAACAAATTATGGGAAGACAAGCGGGGTTGTATTGTAATGCAAGTAAGATCATGATAGAGAATAAAAGAGGGACGTCGAGCTGTGAGCTAAAAAACCAAAAAAAAAAAAAAGCTGAATTGATGCGACATCGTTTCGTTTTCTGGCTTCAACAACGGGATTTTTTATTTATTTTTTTATTTATTTTTTCTTATTGATAGGCTGTTGTCGGGAATTACGAACTCCCGACCAACTTATTGACCGCAAACACGACTCATTACTTGAATTTGTAGATCAACTATTTTCTTTGAAATAATGGAGTTCTTGTAGTTTAGTTCATTAATGAAAGGGTGAAAAACCCCCTTGACCCCACTTCTTCAATTGAATTCATTTTGGTCCAAACAACCACCACCACGATTCAGCACGTGAAATAATCTGTCTTGGGGGGACACTAACACTAGACAAAGAGAGGATGCTTACATTACATTGCCTCTAGGCGTGCAAAAGTTTTGGACCCCCCAACCCCCTCAAAGAGGAAATGGAAAGAAAGATTCCAACCTTAACTTAGTTCGTCGTAACAATAAGACAGTGATATGGGATTTCAGTAGGAAAATGGAAAAGAATAGAAGATAAACATTGATTGGATGGAATCGTTCCCACCACTCACATCCCAATCACACCCTCTAATCCTCCATTCCTAGAATCCAAAAGAGAAGAAAACGCCACTTCGTTTTTTCCTTCCATCGGGGAGGATTCCGGCTCCGACAACGACGGGATTCAGATATGTGTCCCCCCCCTCCTCATCGCGAGAGACACGTGGACGATATGCCCCAGTGTCCGCATAAACTTAAATGGGGGAATTATTAACAATCCGACAAGCACAGAAGAGACCAAGGAAAGAAGAAAAGCAAGTAGAGGCATCCCAATTTCTGGGAGGAAGCCTTGCTTATGGCACGGATTTCATATGTTATACGCTTGACAGGCCGAGGACCTTCTACAGTGACGTCACGTATGAGTCGATCGTATATACCCAGAATTAACAGCACAAGTTTCCCACTTACGGTTTCCATGACGATGAAATCAGAGGGCGGCTTCAATTTCGTCTGTATTCACGGCAGATCCGTTGGGTGGATCGTCGACTCGCAGCTGAGCGGAGACCTCGTCTATGGCTGAGTTCAGCTGCTCAATCTTCTCTGCCAGTATTTTGCGTGTTCGCTGCCCAAAGGGTTTGATAATTCAGAATCTGAGCGACCGAGAGACCAAATCCAGAAGAAAACGAGGTGGCCTCCTTAAAGATAATATGACACAATTCATTGCCTGTTCTTAACTTCTGCCTAATTGGCACATCACGGTGATAATCACTTTGATGCCTTCCGTCAAAGAAAGATATCGGCATTTGTAAGATAGCGATGGCATGGGAACGAGAGTCTTCTCAATTCGCCACAATCACTAAGAAATATAATACTAACTCTATATTATATGTTAAATTTATCTACGCAGGAAGAAAGGAGTTGGTACTTCCTACGCATACCTCCAATGCTTTCTCCTCATCATAAATGAATTTGGGAAGTCTACTCATCAATTCCCTCCTATTTGCTCCAGCTAGGGCTTTGCTAATCTATGTAATCTCATGCAAAGTCAGTACTGTTCCATGATATAGAAAACACAAGACAAGAAGAAAAAGTGAGCGTTTTTGGCATAATTTTGTTCTTCGCAAATACCTGTGGTGCATAAACATAGCCCAAAGCTCCAACAATAATTCCTCCCAATACAAATCCACCAACAAAGATGCTTGGATTACTTGATCTTCCATCATCTCTGCTGCACAGGCGAAAATGAAATATTATTAAGGAGCCAAAAAATAACAAATAATATCTTTGAAACATGGAAGTAACTCATTATGATCCACTAACCAGAGAGATGGCAGATCATCAGTCAGACAGAATCCTAATCAGCCACACCACATATGCCCTAACAAGTGAATGTCGTTCTACTTATATTCAATTACCCGGAAGCGGAAAAAATGGTGAGTTTAATGACTCCAAAACCATCTAATGATCTATCGATTGCTTTTTCATCAATGGTTACTCCAGATTCAGCTATTCTAGAATAACTGATAGCCCGAGGCAAACAGGACCGCCTGGCCAGTGAAGAAAATTGCAATATATGCAACTTGAGCCCCACATTTTGGTAGTCCAGGAGGCCAATACGGGGTCCGCACGGGATTTGGTCTCTCCCACGAGAAAAGCTTATGTAGGACATGTCCTACACTCATTTATGTAGTACTTCCATTCAAGTTGCATCATCTCGCCTCTATGACCATCATGGGACCTTTGTTTTGCTCACTCATCAATGACTTGGTGCTGTCATGACACAATTTCAATGGAAGTCCTACCTAATTCTTTCTCCTCTTCTACTGCAATGACTAGATTTTGAGGTGCAATCCAAGTAATTTGTTTCTATCTACCAGTAACATAGCTAGTGTTTTACACACTGGCACTAATTCTGTAATCCAACTGATGACAGCTACATTAAACACATAGATTAACACAAACCAAGGTTTCTAGACATGGAGACTACAAGAAAAGGAAGTAGAGCACTTCACTGCCAATCACACGATACAGACCATCACATATTTAACCAGACCAGTGAACAATCTGTTGCAACTGGTTCAATTATCACCCAACTTCAGAAAGATAGGCATTGCAATCTATCATGAAGAAAGTATATAAGAATACAATGACATTTCACTGATCAAAATTATGCAATTTATTTCTATAAAATGCAACAACTGATTAATTGAGATAAAAAAAGTGGATTGACAAATTACCCCGCTCGAACAGTCAAAGGCTTTCTGGACATTGCACGCCTGCTCCTGTTACCAATACTCAAGCAAATAGGACCATTTTGCACGATCTTCAGTGAAGAACCTATACGCAGATATGATATCTCGAGTTCAGAGAAAGCAGAAGCACCACTACGTGGTCAAACAACAATGTGGGCGAAACGTCCCCCTAATCCGAACCAATCGAGCAATCGCCAAACTAAGCAACCAAATCTCAATTACCACCACCGCAATCCACAATCATCCGACTTCTACTCCAGGCTTGGAACTCGCATTCATTAAACACTCGACCAGACAACTGCTCAAAATCTCCAACCATCTAAAGGTCCTACGATCAACAAAAAAAAGAAGAACGGAGGCTCCATCTAGCTCGCACGAGCCGAAATCGGAGAACTCTAGAGCCGGAATGCCGTCATACCGGCGATGAAGCTGCTCCTTGGATTGCTGACGGAAGCGGAGACAAGACTACTGGAAATCGCAGCCATGGAAGCGGGCGTCGAACCTCCGGCGGAGAGCTAGGAGGATTTCTCCCCCGGATAGTAAATCGAATCGCCGATAAGGAATGCTGACGGGGACTGCGAAAAGCTTCGGCTTCGATATCACCGACCGTCGCCGTTTGGTGGGGTTGGTGGGGAGGTGAAATGAGATCAGAGAACTTTGGGCTTAGTCCTCATCACAATTTACGGGCCAGGCCCAAAATTGAACTTTGGGTTGAAGGAATTATAGCAAAGATTTATACACCCACCATTCTGCATAATTTAAGACGAGCAGAATAGGACATACCAAGTTGACACATTTCATAGAGAAGGGCAAAGGATAGTTCACTAGTGACAGTTTTTTTGTAAACCTAGACGTAGCTGTCAATCAACGACTTCCTCATCTCGTCAACGATAGAACTAGGCTGCGCCTCCCTCAGCTTGAAGACGCTCTCGATCACCGACATTTCGGTTGCTGTCGTGTCTGAGCCGCAGAACGCTGCCCAGTCATTCACAGTCATTCCGGCAGCTATCACCTCGCTGCCACGATTCACGGTCCCAGCAACCAGAGGAACCTGAAGGAGTGTAGACAGCTCATCCAGATCCTCGATCGATGTATGGGGATGCACCTGCCAAACAATTATCTAGAAAAATTAGTATTTATTGTTGGTTACATCCCGGGGACAAACAGTAAAAGCTTACCAGGCCACCTCGGTTGGAGAAAGCACAATAGCTCCCCACTAGAATGTTGCCCGCAATCGTCTGTCTAAAAACTTCAACTCCAAGTACATCTGCAATCATCTCCTCTGTTTCCTGAAACAGGAGAAATTAAGGTAAATAACAAGGAAGGCTAATTATGTATATAACGAATAAAACTGCGAATAAGACCCAGAAGCTGTCGATATCCCAGAAGAAGAAACAACAGATGAAAGTCGCCCGGAATTTTTCATCAGGGAAGAAACTAAAAAGAAAAGAATCAGCAAAACTGCAGTCTATTCGAAAGGACACGATTCGAAAGAAATTGAAAAGAGACAAGTGCAGAACCTTGTCAAGGTCTGGATGTGTAAGGGCCACATGGTCATTGCAAGCTATGCAATTACCAAGGGCAGATAGCCTTTCTTCAATTCTCTGCACAACCACCTGATCTGGCAAGCTATTTCTCAAGTGTTGCAGCTCTGTGAAAGAAAAGGCGGCACCAGAGCCCAGTTACAACCACACTAAAGCTTCACGTGCACCAAAAGAGATCAATCGTCTCATCTCGCATTTTCCAAAGTGAAATTGCCTTGGAAACAATATTTTCTATTCTTTAAATCAGAAGTTAAAAGAAGAGAACCCGGGAGTCACCTTGATCGGTGGTAGTGTGCGGCAACAGAAGCCCGTTCTTATTCCCTGCCGCAGAAATAAAAGCAGTCACGCACCCCAATTAACTTCGGGCAGCATTAAAAACAAAATCCCGGACTACTACAAAAATCAAAGACACTCACCAGCACAAAGTCGACCAATGATCCTCGTCCCGGCTATGGATGTCTTAACAACAGGAATAACATCAGCCAGCTCACCCTCAAACACACTGCAAGCAACATCGACCAACACCCAAAAACAAACGAAACTCCCTTCCTAAGTCACAAAAATCCGTTTACATCAAACCAATCACAGAATCCGAAAGTTCACCTGTAGAAACTCTCCGACCCTCCGATAGCAACCAAGCAGTAGGCGTTGGTCAGCTTGGAGAACACGCCGACCTCGCAATTGTTCTCGAACTGAATCCCTGCATATTCCCTCGCCAGCAATATCACAATCAATCGCGCCAAACACAAAAAGATAAAAAAAAGGAAAATTCCCCAAAAATATTACTCACTCGTCGCCATCAGAATCCGCAGGAATCAACCGATAAGACAGCTCCTGGAGGGATCGAATTCGGGGGGGCGGGGCTATATCGGTAGAGGCGAAACGCTCGTAATTAGGGCAACGAGGTGATGGGCTGGACTGGGCCCAATGTGAATTCAGGTGAGGAGGCCCTAACTATATATATATATTTAAAATGACGTGTTCCCCAGGCCCAAGCACGTCAAGTTGCTCAGAAATTCTGTTTCCATGTAGATCCATCCAATCTTGTCTGAGGGAAAGGCTGCCGATCACTGAGTGGGCAGGACAAGTAGCCAGTTCGATAGATCCACCTGGTAAACTCGACAGCTTCTCGATCCATTCTACTTGATCCATCGACTACTTACTCTGCAGATTCAGTTCTTTGGTGCCTGTCTTTGCATATATTTAAATCAAACTAATAAGTCTCATCAAACTCAACTTATCTCGACGTATTGAAAGATGACTGCAATAAAACAAAATATGATCGCCAAAGAAATCAAACAGTAAACAAGAGATGAAACAAAGCAATCTTACTTCCATTGAAAGTAAAGTACAGATTACAAGATGCCCTGTGAGGTCAAAATAATTGTCGTTGTTGTCTTATTCTTACGTTAACTAAAACTATTTATACTAATCCTAAGATGAAAGACTAAAGAACATGTGAAAGTTGGACGGAACTGGTCTCACATCACCGAATAAAATTGGGACGAAACTACCGTCAGTTGTTACCCTGTGCTGAAATTAAGCTTCAACTGCCTTATTTACGTACGACCATCGTCACCCAAAATTAACTGTCGTTATCCTTTGACTTGGTCTTAAATCTAACATCGATTTCGGGTAGCTCGTCGATACATTAATTTCATAGACGTCTTCAAAAGCCTAGCAAACCTCATCGGCCTTTTGTTCACGAGCTCAGAATCCATGTAAACACCTGCAAATTAAAATAATAACTCAATAGGAAGCAAAAACAATGCCAAATAGAACACGCCCACTAATCACATCGGCAGGCATGAGAAATGGAGGGAGAGGGATGTACTACGGTGTTTCTAGTCTTAAACGTGGAATCCTGAATCCGGGGCATCAACAAAGCGCCGGGTCTGCTGCTGATTCCATCGGCATAGAATGATGACTGCACCTTCTTTACGTAGCTATCATCTCTAGTGCAAAGGTCACCACTCACTGCCGGAAAATTATCTGAGTTATATAAGCTCGTTGAACTAACTTGAAGGAGGATTGATTGCAATGTTGCATTGGACGGGTTATAGTTACACTTGGTCTAGGCTCGAGCGACCCTCTCCTGCTTTGAACCTTATGCCTGCAGCATGTCATGAACATAGCCTAGCAGAGTGACTGTCAGGCATCCATCATTTCCCAGGATAGGTGGGACCAATCAACGCGCCTATTTGTCCGGCCCATGCCGGCACGGATGGGAGGGAAGAGGACATAATTTGTTCGGCCGATACATCCCGAGCAATCTCCGGGACTCGGAGAAGACCGGCAGCGCATCACATGGACTCCGGGGGCTCCTCCATTACTAATCCCCCCCTAAATTGATGAAAGCTCATTTGTAGAACCAGGCTGGCCCATTACTCATAACGGGCTCATTATGGCATTTAATGAAACATCCGACCCAATCACGACTTCCCAAAGCCCAACAAAACAAGAAGGTGATCGATCCCCAAGTCCCCCAAAAGCTCTCGCATTTGACTGCTTACTTTTGCTGTCTTCTTCTTGTTTTTGTTTTTATGGATCGGAACACAACAAGCCAACTAAATGAAGGTTAACTGTGAGGATCGTGAATGTGTTTCTGGAGCTGGAAACCGACACCCCGCGAACGGGGATCGGGAAATATCTCGACCCGCGGAACCGGGTCGATATATGCTCGCGGAAAGATACATCGACCCAGGTGGCATTCATTCCCGAATAGGGTTAGGTGGTGATGATATCTGGACTTCGCTAAACCCTAAATAAAAAGAATTTTAAAAACCATGAGGGGAGTTTATTGCTTGTCACGCACCAAACAGAGAGATCACTTGCTGTTCATTGTCTCGTCAATGAAAAAGATGACGATCAGATCCGGTCGGCAAGGCTTCAAAAAGTCTCCAATGGCGCAAAACAAGCACAGAAGAAACGTTAATTCCCATGGCATTCCTTTCCAACTTATTAATATCCCTTCCATCTTCAAGCAACTATTAAATTTATTAACTCGATGGTTAAAGTTTTGATTTGGGGGGGTGGGTTCTATAAATAAAATTGGGTCTTTGGAGGGTTTCCATGCAGAATAGAAGTTTAAAATAAGGAAGGCTCCACCTCCACCTCCACCTCCACCTTTTCTTCTTCTCTCTTTCTTACAATATCTCTTATTACCTCTTCTTTTTTTTTAACTACATTAAACACACCTAAACCTCCGCTTCTCCTCACATCCCAACCACCACCCCGGAGAGCCACCCGTTTCCCTCACCCCCTCTCCCTATACTTCCCCCTCCCCTCCCCCCTCTTCTTCTGCCCGCATGGATATTCGCCGGCGACACCCCACTAAGACTCCTCCCAGTGTTGAAGACCCTGCCGCCGGCAATATCCTCCTCGCGCCCAACCCTCATTACCACCCCAAGGCCTCCGACGCCCTCCCCTTACCCCTGTACCTGACCAACACCCTCTCCTTCGCCCTCTTCTTCTCCGTCGCCTACTTCCTTCTCCACCGTTGGCGCGAAAAGATCCGCACCTCCACCCCTCTGCACGTCCTCACCCTCTCTGAGCTTGCCGCTCTCTTCTCCTTCCTCGCCTCCGTTATTTACCTCCTCGGGTTCTTCGGGATCGGGTTCGTTCAGTCCTTCATTTCCTCTCGTTCCCCGATCCCTGACCCTTGGGAGGAGAGAGTCGTGTGTATGGAGGAAACCGACGGGAAGGAAAACAAGCTCGGAGGCGCTGCCATCTGCAACGGCAATGGTTGTGTGCCGTGCGAGGTCGTGCCTAGTGCTACTTCCACGGTTACCTGTGACGATGGGGACGAGGAGATTGTCGCCTCCGTGGTGTCTGGGAATATCCCCTCGTACTCCCTGGAGTCGAGGCTCAAGAACTGCAACCGTGCAGCAGCGATCCGCCGGTCTGCCGTTCAGCATATCACGGGGAAGTCCCTAGAGGGTCTCCCGCTTGAGGGGTTTGACTATGAGTCCATACTCGGCCAGTGCTGCGAGATGCCCATTGGGTACGTGCAGGTGCCTGTCGGGGTGGCAGGACCGCTGCTTCTTGATGGGGTAGAGTACACTGTGCCCATGGCCACGACGGAGGGATGCCTTGTCGCGAGTACCAACAGAGGCTGCAAGGCTATCCATGTTTCAGGTGGGGCAACAAGCGTGGTCCTCAGGGACGGGATGACAAGGGCCCCGGTCGTGAGGTTCGGTTCTATTAAGCGGGCAGCCGAGTTGAAGATGTTCCTCGAGGATCCGTCTAACTTCGAAACCATATCCCTCATTTTCAATAAGTAAGATCTTTGGTCGTCATTTTATGCACGCATCGCGTCAATTACATCCGAGATTGTCTGACCTTTGAAATTCGGCGACACAGATCTAGCAGATTTGCAAGGTTGCAAGACATAAAATGTGTGATGGCGGGGAAGAACATATACGTAAGGTTCCGGTGTAGCACTGGCGATGCCATGGGGATGAACATGGTCTCGAAGGGCGTCCAGAACGTCCTCAACTACCTACAGTCCGACTTCTCAGACATGGACGTCATCGGCATTTCTGGTATACATAACATCGTCTTTTTCAGGCCAAACCCATCTATCCGTCGATCCGTGCTGACATGGAAGGAATCTTCAACAGGGAACTTCTGCTCGGACAAGAAGCCGGCGGCAGTGAACTGGATCGAAGGGAGGGGGAAGTCAGTAGTGTGCGAGGCGGTCATAAAGGAGGAAATAGTGGAGAGGGTGCTGAAGACCACCGTCGCCGCGCTTGTGGAGCTCAACACCCTAAAGAACCTCGCGGGGTCGGCCATGGCGGGTGCCCTGGGGGGCTTCAACGCGCATGCCAGCAACATCGTCTCGGCCATATACATCGCGACAGGTCAGGACCCGGCACAGAACGTGGAGAGCTCTCATTGCATGACGATGATGGAGGCGGTCAACGACGGCAGGGACCTTCACGTCTCCGTCTCGATGCCTTCGATCGAGGTAAAACGTCCCACCTCTCTGTCATCGAAACCTGTTTGTCCCAGGTATCTCCACCCTAAATCTACTACTTTCATTCCGGGGGCTTTCCGTAGGTGGGGACGGTCGGGGGAGGGACGCAACTGGCTTCCCAGTCGGCGTGCCTGAACCTCCTCGGGGTAAAGGGAGCGAGCAACGACTCCCCGGGGTCGAACTCGAGGCTGCTGGCGAGGGTGGTAGCGGGGTCGGTCCTAGCGGGGGAGCTGAGCCTGATGTCGGCGCTCGCGGCGGGGCAGCTGGTCAAGAGCCACATGAAGTATAACAGATCTAGCAAGGACATCTCCAAGTTGTCGTCATCATAAATAAAACAAATTAAAAATATTTGCCAAGGGGAAAAAAATAATCGGATTTCTTTTTTTAAAGATTTGATGTGTTTAATTTTTGGGAGATAATTAGTTTTAAGTTAGATTGCAAGTCTCCCACCCTCCCTCTCTTTTCTTCACGTATTCTCCACCCACAATTGTAAAAAAAATAAAATAAAATAAAATAAACTATGATATGAAAGAAGTTCCACTCCACTTGCTTAATTTCATATCATCGACTTGGGATTTCTATATTGTAGCCCTTTTTATTTTTTCACGTGGGAAGAGTTCACGGCGACAATTAAGCTCGTCACGTGTTTTCTGCAACATCTTCGGTACATCAATCCCCGTAGACAAAATGTGTATTTATTTAAGGAGTAGATAATAAAGATAAGAAAGATTAACAACAAATAATTTAGTTGTCTGTGTATTAAGATTTAAATAAATGGTGTGTGTTAATAATGATTGGTCCGTGTGGAGTTGAATGGACGCCGAGTATGCGTATTCGTCCGTAAGAAAGCAGTTGCTTCGTTTTATATTTAAGTGTCCCCCAGTCGTTAAATGGCTCAAGCTCATCCTAAGATAGAAGACATGGTTAGTATATAGCAAACTCAAGAAAAACTCAAGAACTCTGTTGAGCTTATATGCTGGACTTGACATATGGGCCGATTTCGTATTATAACATGTTATCAAATCAGATTATTCTTGCATGTTGTTATAATATTCTTAACCTCCTGGACTTCCTCACGTGTAGCTGTACATTTTCTTTTGCAAGGGTACGATAAAAGAAAGGAGGGACGGATAGATGGATGGATTGAAAGAAAGAGGGAAGTCATAAGGATTGGCCACGAGCCATGGCGCATTCAATTTATTTGTCTCCGTCCTTTCCTAATGTTAAAATGCCGAATGGTTAGGTGCACTTGCCGCTGTTCTCCAAACATTGAAACCGGACCGACCGAGGGCGCATACCAAATTTAATAGCGCCCATTCCATCACGTGTCGATGACGTTAGTTCGATCTTGGAGCCTCTGTGTTCGACCTCTGAGACAGGGCCGTCCAAGAAGTATGCAAGGAAAATGCGGTGAAGAAATGACCGGAGCTGAGATAACTGGATGGGCAGATTCAGAGAAAGAAATAGCAAAGGTTTATAGCGATCGGGATTATGACATGTGAGATAATGGTGCTCCTGTGAAATGGACCCGCTAAGAGACTTCAAATTTTCTTCCAAAGCGTTGCACGCATTCAATAATGAGTAGGGTCACGATCTCATCGGTACAAAGGCAGGGGAGGCAACCTGTTCATTGCCAGTGGTTTGAACCATGTTAGATGTGGCAGACAAGTCCCGAGAGTCTGGTGTAACGACAATGACGATGACGCGAGAACCTTTCCTCTTTCTTGAGCATGAAACAGGCTCGGCTCAAATATCTAGAGGGGGACCTAAAAGCTAAGCTAAAACAACGATTCTCCCCAGCAGACATCAACTCTGGTTAAGTTACTACCTCCTGCTACGGCTTGGCTTGGTCCAAGGGCGCACGCACGAATAACTGACCGTGCAAGGTGACCACCGCGGATGTCTGCTGCGGATCTATCCTCGACGGCAAGTTTATGACCTGATTTTTTTGATTTTTTTGGTTATCACAGGGATCAAGGATTACTCAACCGAGGGTAAGCAAGTTTTAAGTAGACTCTAGGGTGAAATGAAGGATGAAATAAGGGGAATCACCACCTTCTTGAAGGGTGTAACGCCCCACGGGTTTTCTGGCTGTTCGGGGTCCCCGCTTATGACCAGTCGGCCTGCAGGATCCGATTGAACGCGAACCTGAATGTATCCGCCAAGGAAGATTTGTGAATGATCAGGCACGGTAATACTAGTAAAACGAATAGGGCTTGCTTGTACCTACCTCCTCTCGCAGTAGACCGGGTACTAATGCGTATACCTCGAAGCAGTCCATCTGTAAGGAGAAATTTATACAGTCCAAGATAAATATCCAGAATCCCCAGCTAAAAGGGACACCTGTGAAAGTGAACCTAAGAGAACTCACCGTCTTCTGTACATTGACCTTCACCCAGTCCGCAGGGTTTCCGACATCGACAACCGATACATCAACTCTGTCAAATAGATTCACTTAAAAGCCAGATCAAACATGCACAAAAGACATAATTTGCTAGCCTTTGAGGACACCAGAAAAGGATATAACTATATTAACTCGGTTTTCAAGGATTTTGGATGAATGGTAGTATTGACATCTTCCTCGAAATGTTGCTTCTTGCGCTTAAGAGAACCTGCTTAAGACAACCATTCTTACACAAATTTTTAAGACAATGACTAAAGATAAAAACATCACAGAACAGAACAACTGGGTTCGAGGGAGGAGCGTTACCACTGTTTTTCTGCTGCTTTTCGCGCTTTTGAGCGGTAAAAGCACTCTTCTCCTACGAATAGAGAGAAGTTTTACTCTATAACAGAGTCACCTTTAGGAAACATAAGAGTGAAAGTAATAACAATATCACCAAACTATAGTACACCTTTATAACAGGAACGCTAACTTCCCCATTGCCGAGAAGACGCTGCGAGCTCCAGCCCTGCCTCGCACGTGCAGCAGCATCTCTTGGCGCTCTACCAGTGCCAGAACTCTAGTTGGAAAAGAAGGCAAGGATTTAGCAGAATTCCTCAGTATCACAAGTTCAATGCTCTTTCATGCAATTGACAGAGGAGAATAAATCCCCGAGAAGACTGGCTGTAACTGTGAAGATTTGATATCTGTCATCAGTAAACTTTATTTCCCTTACCTCATTATCGACACTGATAGGTTCTGCATTTGAGGGAGCTTGAATATGAGGCCGTTCCTGTTCCTCGAGGATTTTCTCCCTCTCGAGGTCCAGAAGCGCCTGAACGTCATGATATATGATTAGACATAAAGTTTTAGGACATCCATCAGTGAAACATCTTATTCCCACACCCGAGGAAGGAAGCACAGAAAAGGTTGGAAACATATTCCAACTAACTCCATCATCTCACAGGATGGAACAATCTGAACAGAGTGAGCTGAAACACTAGTCGAGTTAGTAACCCAGCACACATAGAACACCCAAAACATGCATGATCGCTAATTTCAGAGCATGATCATCGATTAAAATAACCTTAAAAGGAGGAGCTTCAATACAGAAAACCTCCTCATGAGCACAAATTGAGAAAATAACAAAGGCAAGAAAAAATATTTGTATTTGTACCGACTGACTAAACCTTTTCATAAAATCCGCGGAACGTCCAAGACACAGTTGTGCATGTCCTGAAAAGAGGTCCATCAGAACAGTTATTGGCCATCATTAATTATTATCTTCGACCTTGTTAAAATGAAAAAGGAAAAGAAACAACAAAGACAATGCACAAAGAGGAATACCAAAAGAAGATATTAGATACAGAAGAGCTATACACATTAAAAGTATCCACTGTCCTACCTCATCAATATCTCCCTTTCTTCTTCTAAAAGTATAAACTAATATCTGATCTGTCAGCATCTATAAAATCTATTAAACTACTTCCACCCAAAAAGAACAATGGCCTCCTAAAATGGAAAGAAAAAAGAAAACTAAGCTCATGATTATAATGGATGAAAAAAACAGTGCTTCAGTGACATGAGTCATGAAGGATAAGAAGGCAACAGAGAAAATCTATTGAAATAAGATTGATCACGGATGAAGAACATGTTTCTTACTTTGGTGGTCGAAAGGCCTCTCCGACTTGTTTCCATAATTTGCATGATGTAACCTTGATTTCAAAGCAACTTGATCAATTGATTGAGATATGAAGCAGCGCAGAAACCAAATAACTAAGCCAAAATTTTCAACCACACCGTTCAAACATTATTCAACTAGTTATATCTATGTAAAGAAAGAGATCAGACAACCAACCAGGGATGGGCTAGACCAATGAGACCATTTTTTTATAAAGACTAAAAATGCACATTCCAAAAATGGCATGGAACAAACAACACACACAAATGTTGGAAAATGCACTAGAAGAAATGGGATACAATGTGCTATTCTTCTTACACCTCTTTACTCAATTGCAGATACCCTAATCTAGGACTTCAGGAGTGACGTACTTGCAGATCTCATTTGAACAGCCAGGTTAACAGTTAACTAGCAACATCAATTCATTATCATAATCGACAACATAATGGAAATTACAGTTGCAAAATAAATAAATAAATAACGTGTAATTACCTTGTCATAGCCTCCTAGTCTCATCACTGATCGCCACAACCTTGTTCAAAACCAGGGAAAGATAAATACAAAATTAGCCATGAAATTCCCAATGGCTAGACAGCTGTGAATTAATGATGAATTTTCATATATTGAAAAAAAGGCTAACCGCCTGCTTGGATAGCACCAGAAAACTCACTTAAGGCAATTTAATCCTTCTCCATAGAATTTAGGAGGCTTGAATTCTATGTTTCTCTCTCTAAAGAACTTCTCCAGCACTTTCATGAATGACGATTGCTGCTCTTCTGTTCCTGACAAACTGCCTTCATCATATTCATCCAGAAACAAATGCTCAAAACTTGAGTTCCCATTTTCCACGGTAAGAGAATCTGTCCTCATGGCCTCAGCGACGTTGTTTTTCAACTCATCACCACAAAATTCCACATGAGAAGCGAGTTCTTCTTGAACTGCAAATTGATTGTTTCCAGCATTGACAGATTTATTCTGAGTAATGTCATCATCTTCCACATTAGTCAAAACAATAGGTTCACCAGATTGCAGATGGTTTGCAGCAAGGTCACAATCATTAACCTCATTTTCTTGCCAAGGTAGCTCAATAGTTCCACCATTTTCATCAACACCAACTTCATCTTTTCTGTAACCAGAAATAGTAGCTTCAACAGTTTCACTCATAGGATCCACGGAAGGTTCAACACTTTCACGCAAAGATTCCACAGAGCCCTCAAAATTTCCATGAATAGGCTCCATAGTACCAGTAAAACTGTCACAAATAGGTTCCACCAAATCTCTAATATTACCTAAGTCGTCAACATTCTCATGTGTAGGCTCCCCAGGATCTTCACGATTATCTGAGACCTTCATAGCTTTACAAGCAATGACACCATCTTCCAAGTCAATAGGGGCTGAGGTTTCCACATTTTCAGATGTAGGCTTCCAAGGATCTCCATCATCATCATCATCATCAGACTCATTCATATCTTTACCACTGGCAACACCAAATTCCCGGTCAAGAGGGGCTGCACCTTCAAAACTTTCACCATTATGCTTAACTGAACCTCGCTGGCTATCCGCAACATCCACATTGGCAGAAGGAATGGGAGTGTCCAAACAACAACATGCAACTTCTTCAACGGCTGCAGGTAGATGGTGTCCATCCTCGGAAGGCTTCAAAGGTTCACCAACAACTTTGGTAGTGGAATCCATGTTCCCTTTCGCTTCAGCATGCTCTTCGGAGGCTCTCTCATGAAGATTCATTGTAGATGCCACTAGTTTTTCATTCCTATTTTCATCGCACATTCCCGGCTCCTAAACAACTACAAAATAAACAAGACAAAGGATGCCCTGAAAACATTTGTCAGGGTTACCTCAGTTAGCATAATGATCCATTCCATATTCTTCTAAACTAAGAAACCAAACGGAGAAAACGAAGAAAACGCGACGAGGGTGGGCCATCAAGGAACAGACCAAAGATCACATCCCCACGCGAAGAAACGACAAAAGCCACCAGAAACGACGTCGCATCACAAGGAGCTGGGAGGGGAAGCTGTTTTTACCCGACAACGACGCTTGCTGGGGCAAGAGGTGAAGAAGAGTACGGACGGCGGAAGGAACGAAGGATTTCGAATTCCTCCCCCCCCTTTCACTTCCTTTTATCTTCTTCTACCAAGGGAGATTAACGAGAGAGGGTGGAAAAAGATTATGTGATCCGGCGTCCTGTGAAGACGAGAGAGTTACCTCGAATTATGATGGCAAGTATCAGAAGGAGAAAGGGAAAGACGGGAGAGGGGACATGACTGGACAAGAAGACAAGACGAGCTTTTGGGGGGATTCTGTTCGGACACGACGCCGGCGTGAAAGCGTTACCCTTTTCTTCGTTCTTGCAGTTCGGATAAGGCTGTTAGTGGGCCGTACCCGTAGTCCCCTGCAGCAGCCCAGCAAGCCCACGACATGCATGTTTTTGTTTGTGATTGGGACACGTTAGAACTCCGTCGCGGAGATGGTTTGTCATTGGTTTCGGTAATATGTGGTATACCCCAAGCATTCAAACATTGGCTATCTGGTGTTGCCGGACTGCCGACGCAAAGTCGGCGAGGCGAGGCGAGGCAAGACCTGTTTGCGTGTTCACGTTCGCGAGTTTTGTCATGTTAAGTCGGCGTCGAACGGGTCCTTGTCCTTGTCCCATTATTTTTTCATCCCTTGCGCTACGACTAAGGGCTTCGATGGGCACTATTAGCTGCCAGTATCGAAAGCCTTGAGCAAACAGTAAGTGACGCCCATCGCTATCCACCCGCCTACCAGCGCCCTAATTGCAGAGATCCTGATGGACGAGCCGCCGAGGTACGCCCCGGCACCCCCGAGCAGGGCCAGCGCTACGGAAGCGACCACGGCAAGGAGGAACACCACAACCCTCATCTCCGGGCTGGGGACGAAGAGGGTCGGCATGATGGGAACTATGGCTCCACAAAGGAACGAGATCCCAGACGCCCCTGCGGCGATGTACGGGTTAGCCAGTGCGTCCACTTCGAACCCTCCCGCTTCGTTGATCCCCGCTTTATGCGGCTTCCTAGGACTTCCGCCCAGCGACCCGAGCTTGAGCAGCCACTCCCCATGGGTCGTCGGGGCTCCCCTTGCCGCGGATTCGTTCCCGGAAGAGTTCGGAGTCTCGCATCCGGATTGGCCCATCTCAAGGTCCTTCTCCTTACGGTTGTCATCCCCGTCTAAGCTCTTGTCTATCATCATCTTCTCGAGGTCCCTTTGGGTGGACACGGACACGTACTCCCCCACGGCCATGCTGAAAGCACCCGCGAGGGCCCCGGAGATCCCTGACAGGATCATAGTACGGCGATCCTGCTGGGCTGCGCAGATGCCGAGGATCAAGGAAGTGGTGGTGAGGAGACCGTCGCTAGCCCCTAAGATAGCAGCCCTAAGCCACTGAGCTCTCGTTATGATCCTCTTCCTCTCAAGATCGTCATCTCCCATATCCCTTCCCTACAAAACCGCCCTTAGGTCGTCGGAAACTCTAACCCAGCGTTACACGACTGACTGCCCCGGGGATTCGAACCTTCCTCTCTTCTATATTAACCATAAGGCTGGCGTCCCATGACATCAAGCGGACAAGATTAGGGATGGGAAGAACAATGTGGGGTGCTTTGCTTAGTCTAGGCATGTTTGCTAATCGTATTATGATTAATTAATTTCAAAACTTAGAAGACTGCAGGGACAATTTTTTTTTGTATCGATTTATTTACTGTTTTGACATCCCTTAAAATGCTTTTTCTCTCTGCAGTACGATTTTAAGGTCGGGGCGCATCTCGAGGGTGGTAATGGTAGGAGTCAAACTCTTGACCGTCTCCGTCTTAACAAAAGTACCTGATTAATTAAGTGGAGACAGTTTTTTTATCTAACCTTTCAAAACTCATCCTTCATTTAGTTAAAGGGATGAGTTTTCAAGACGCGCCTATATAATGGTAGAATCGTATTTTAAAAAATTCGAACCGTATTTCATAAATTTTTTTAAAACTAAACGTATTTTTATACGCAACTATTTCTTTCGACGTTTTCCGATTTTAGATGACATTCTCTCCGGCTAATTTATTTATCCCTACTCTTTAATATATTTTTTTGGTGAACCTTTCAAAGTATATATTTGTATTTATCAAAACAAGGAGAAATTGGCCGAATGAATATTATAATAATACCAGAATTATTATTGGTAAGGTTTTACAACACGGAAATTCCCGTTTGACCGAACAGAGGACGATGTCCTCTCTTGCTTTTCCTCCGAGGTCACGTCGGAATGTGAGACAAAATTCTTAAAGAAAAAAATGGTTGAAGGCATAATGATATTCGGAATCAGGCGGAGACCACACCAAATTCCATTAGAAAGAGAGAAAGAAAGAAAGAATTAAGGCATAACAATATTCGGAATGTGAGACCACATCTCCCGTACTTAAGGATTAACCACACACACACAAAAAAAAGGAAAGGGAGGGCTCGTGCTGTCCACACAAGACTTCCTTGGAATCCCCGATCGATGCTGTCCACCAGGCAACGTCATTGATGGTCGGGTTACGACAAATATCCGATCATAGCACACGAGGAGGACAAACTAATCGTTACTACATTGTTGAGGACAAGCATTTCAATAGTGAATCGGGAGGTGACAATTACGGGGAATTGCTAGATAACATTCTCCGACGCCCGTGGTCCAAAACTTTGGCGGCGCCGCTCGGATGGGCACGGGCGACGTCAGGGCCTTAATGGGCCTACTTGGGGGAATTGTGAATGGGCCGAAAAGAGGCCCAATGTGAAGGCCATTATTGAGGATAAGGTAGCATGGCATAGATTTTTGGATCGGGGGATTATTATTTTAAGAAAGTTATCTCTCCACTGACCGGGAAAAAGACAAGAGATTATTATTATTCTTTGGAGGTTGATATTAATTTATTTACAAGTTGTTTGTTGTCTGATTCGGGGGGCTAACAAACAACTACAGAGACAGGCAGATGGATGGACAGACCTGACCTGGCGAACTTTTGTTCACGTGATGAAATCATTGTTCTTCCCGGGCGTTTTCACATGGGGGAATGTTTCTTCTTCTTCGGGCCCCCCCGCGGGTCAGAATCTCTCTTAACGCGTTATCAAGATGTTTCAGTACAAAACTAAGTGGGTAACTATAGTCGTCGTCGGGCACTGCAATCATCTTAGTTGAAACAACGTTGCGTTTTGTTCCCCCCCAATTCCGGAGGATGAATATAGAGCACGTCCATGTCAAGCGGCCGGGTCAAATTAAACACAAGATGGGTGTGCATGCTTTATCATGTCATCAAGCAACCCCCTCCCCTTACTCTTTTTAAATCCATCAAATGATGTTTTAGCTAAACGATGCGGAGGAGTGGTTGACCCAATTTTGGTTTTTTTAATTTTTTAAAAAAAAAATTAATTAAGTTTAGTTTAGTTTTATCACCAATTCAACTCCTCTCAGATGAGGCTTTCACACCTGATTTCACTTACTACCCACATAAAATTTAAGACCCACCAGGTTAGGCATCGCACTTGTGGTCAAAAGTCAATTTGTGGATTATGGATCGATCGAGGGTTGAGTTTCTTGTCCAATCGGATCATAACACACACACACACAATGTATAAAGTATAACCCTTTGATTTTGTTACACCGAGTTTCTGCGTAACTTCTTCATCCCCTTAATGTACAAAAACAATAGGGGAGGCCCACCACAAGTTAAAGACAATCCTGTTCAAGAGAACCTCAAGAGCTTTTGTCTCCTCTCCCATCCTATCCTCTCCTCTCCACCAGATGTTTCATTGGACTCAACTTGTCCTGAATGGATCTTCCCCATCTCCTTCTTCTTCCTCTCAACATTTTCTTGATCTTCCTACCAAGCCCTTCTTCGGCTTCCATCTCTTTCCCTACCAAGGCCTTCGGACACGGCCCCTTCAATGCCTCCGACTACGCCACACTCTCCGTCCTTGGATCCGCCACCATTTCCAACGGCGCCCTCCAGCTCACCCCAGACTCTGCCAACTCTAACTTCTCCCTCTCGCACCGCTCCGGCCGCGTCCTCCTCCCCACACCCTTCAAGCTCTTCGACGAGGCATCCGGCATCGTCGCCTCTTTCAACTCTTCCTTCCTCATCAACATCTTCCGAGTCAACAGCTCGAATCCCCATGGCGAGGGCCTAACGTTCCTCATCGCCCCAGATCTCGTCGCCCCTGTCGACAGCTCTGGCCAGTATCTTGGCCTAACTAATGCCGCCACTGACGGCTTGGCCTCCAATCAGGTCGTTGCCATCGAGTTCGACACATTCAAGGAGAGTTTCGACCCCGACAACAACCACGTCGGCCTAAACATCAACTCCGTTGTGTCCAACAAGACTGTTTCTCTCGCAGACCATGGGCTCGAGCTGGCCCCGAACGGGTCCAAGTTCTTCCACGTGTGGGTCCAGTACAACGGCACATCAAAGACCATCGAGGTCTACATCGTCGACGAGGATGCGGCTTACCCCACGAAAGCCATGCCGCAGAGCCCCGTCCTGTCGTCAACCCTTGACATCAGCCGGTTCGTCGCAGAGAACTCTTACTTCGGTTTCTCGGCATCGACGGGCGATGCGGTGGAGCTGAACTGCATACTCCTATGGAACCTAACAGTCCAGGACCTGTCGGATGGCAGTGGGGGTGTCAACACAGCCGTCATAGTGGTAGCTATAGTGGGATCGGCAGCCGCGGCGACGGTGATGTTGTGCCTGGGTTGGTACATGTACAGGAAGAGGGCGAAGGACAACGATCCGAAGATTATGGGAACATTAAAGAGTTTGCCGGGCACGCCTAGGGAATTCAAGTTTAGTGAAATGAAGAAGGCGACGAACAATTTCGACGAGGGGAGGAACAAATTGGGACAAGGTGGGTTTGGGGTGGTGTTCAAAGGGGAGTTGTCGAAGGAGAATTCGGTGATCGCGGTCAAGAAATTCTCGAGGGACAGCATCAAAGGGAAGGACGACTTCTTGTCCGAACTCACCATCATCAATCGGTTGAGACATAAACATCTCGTCAAATTACTTGGTCAGTCTTCCTTTCACCCCTCTTTTGCCAGGAACTGTAATAACAATGAGCTGCTGCTGATTGGGTTTTGAATATGTCGGACGCAGGATGGTGTCACAAGAACGGAATCCTGCTGCTCGTTTACGAGTACATGCCCAACGGCAGCCTCGACAAGCACCTGTTCTGCGGCCCCGACAACCAACCCCTGGGATGGAACCTGAGGTACAAGATCGTGTCCGGGGTCGCAGCCGCCCTCCACTACCTCCACGACGAGTACGACCAGACGGTCCTCCACCGCGACCTCAAGGCCAGCAACATCATGCTCGACGCCGACTTCAATGCCCGTCTTGGTGATTTCGGCCTCGCTCGTGCCATCGACAATGAGATGACCTCCTATGCCGAGCTCGAGGGGTTTCCTGGCACCGTTGGATACATCGCTCCCGAATGCCTCCACACCGGCAAGGCTAGCCGTGAGTCGGACGTGTTCGGGTTCGGCGCGGTCGTGCTCGAAGTGGTATGCGGCCGACGTCCATGGGCCAAGATCGGCTCATTCAACTATTTGGCAGACTGGGTGTGGTGTCTGCACCGTGACGGGAGGATAGTGGACGCAGTCGACAAACGCTTAGGCGGCGACTTCTCTGTCGAGGAGGTCGAAAGGTTATTGCTGCTCGGGCTGGCTTGTTCGCACCCAGTTGCCTGCGAGAGGCCCAAGACTCAAGCCATCGTGCAAATCATTTCGGGATCAGTCCCGGCACCCGAGGTGCCGCCGTTCAAGCCCGCGTTCGTTTGGCCGGCCGTGAGCCCGAGGACGGACGGTGGGGATACCACGGCCATGACCCTGATGACATCTTCGGGATCGAATTCAGCTATGACATATGGAAGGTAAAAGGGGGAGAGTCCGAAGTTTTGGTTCTAAACGACTAAAAATATTTTTTAGGAACATGGTCCACTCATTCCTTTTAAGAATGATGTAATGAACACAGATCTTTGTAAATAGACATTTGGAAAGGCTTCTGTAATTTTATTTTTCAAAACCCAAGAAAAGTTCTGATATTGAATGAGAGATCTCTAATCAATCCGTCAATACTACAAAATTTCCCAAAAGGAAAGAAGGCGCTTAATGCAAATCCCTGGGAAAAGAATGTACTTCCAAAAGAATTACTATCTAAGATGACCGGAAGATCCTTTTACTGAAACCACGCAAGTTCTCCATGACGACTTGGATCCGTTCGGAGATGTCTCTATACAGACACCTTTGTGCTCCTTCGTCGAGTCCGTGCAGACTGGGCCATCCGGTACTAGGGAGTGTTTTATCATGAGAGGCGGCCGCGGCAGCAATCTGCCTCATCTGGGGAAGATTGAATTCAATGGGCTCCCCGACAACTATGTTTATCCTTTTGTTCCAGAGAGGAACAGGAGGCCTTTTGCCTCTAAAGAACTTTTCGGGCATTATCTGGGGGGAAACAATCAAATCGGAAGCTCGCCTAGACAAAGCAGATTGCATGTATATATAGAGGACAGAACTAAATCCTTTTACATTCTTGATGGAGTTCAAGAGAAGAAAAGCCTTTTAGATAAAGATTGCAGTTACCTCGTGAAGACCGTGATGGAAGATCGGTAAGACTATTGGAGTTACAGGGGCCCGGTCGATTAGACTGGCAGTCCCCCACTTGAGTCGTCTGATCGGCGCGTCTTCTTGAGACACTTTGCCCTCGGGGAAAGTGTGCAACTGCAGAACCGAAAGCATTTCATGAAAGGATTCAAGCCCAAGAACAAAGAGGACAACAAAGCATTTCAAGTATGCAACTGCCGAACCAAAAGTAGTACCCATTCGCCCTCACTTAACCGTTCAAGAGCTTCGTTCATATGCTCTTGGAAAATTCCACCACCCCTTGTAATAGGTATGCATTTCCCTGTTTAATTAGGTAACTTCATATCAGATATATCATGCACTTTTGCAGCTGATTTTATTATCTGCAATAAATCCAGATGTTTCGGCACTAGTTACCACACAAGCTCCGAAGAGAATTTGCTAGAAGGGATTTTATCTAATGAATAATCGTTACAAGGAATGATGGATCTGGTATGGAGATTGGAGAAGGGAACAGAATGGGATGCTCATTCCCATCCCGCCGCTTCAACAAACCAAACAAAGGATTGGCTGGAATTGAATGAAAGACCAAGCTATTCCATTGATTTTGGAATGAATGGCATTCCTTTAGTAGGGAAATATATGTTCATTCCATTCTATTCCTTTCTGCAATCTCCACGTACAAAACAAACCGTTATTATTCCAGTCTAACTTCACATTGAACGGCACTAGACACTCCTTCCAGTCCAAAAAAATTGCACCGAATGTGATGCTCTGAATCAAAGCAGGAAATTACCAACCTAGCCGAAAAAAGTACGAAAATGCCATATTCCGGAAGCATATATCTTCAGCAGCAAGAACCCATCGTGCCAATTTGGAATCTGAAGTTGGGAAAGACTTGAACCCCCACAAAACAGGATCATCTAATCTGACCAAAACACCCAACCATTGAAAAACCAAACTAAACATTAACTTCAAAAGAACTCACAGGGAATCGGAACACCCATTAGAAAGAGCTCGGCTGATAGTACTGCAGTCGCAACTCAATCACAAAAATTAGAGCTTAAAATGAGAAAAAAAATCCGGCACCCAGTACAGAAATTGGGATCATATGCACAGAAGAATGCGAAACCCAAATCAATTTAGTCATATCAATCAAACTAGGGCAGCCCAAACAGTGTCATCATCCCAACCAAACTAGCCCAAACAATGATTCAAGGTTCCCAACCTCCTCCACTCACTAACTAAATCTCTGAGCTGACCACTCGACACGCCCAATCTCAACAAACCCCCCCCCCCCCATTACACCAGCGCATCCCGTCCAGGCACAAGCAGCGCCTCACATCAACAACCCACATCGGATCCGAAGGAAAGGAAACAGAAGCAGCAACAAAAGAAACGGCCATTACGTAGAGACGTGATTGCTAACGGTGATAAGGGGGACGCCGGGGGGACGGTGGTGGACGAGTCGGTGTAGGGTGTCAGGGTTGTGGACGGTGGTGGTGTTGAGTACCGTGGCGACCACCTTCGAGAAAGCCCCGACAGCCACGAACACCATCTTCCTCGGAATCCCACCCAGATGCATCCCCTTCGCCGCCCACTCCATCTTCCTCCCCATCAAACCTCAATCCCTCTCCTCCGCGTCTCTTCGTTCAATCCCCCCCGTGATCGGCACCAAGACCAACAACGTAGACCAAAAAAATTATTATTATTTTCTCGGGTTCGGTTCGGATCGGACAACCCTCGACTCGTCAAAGCCGACTAGTTTTGAAATAAAGAGAAAAACGTAAGAAAGGCGTCAGTCTATCAGGCAACTTTTAACGGACCGTATTTTGTGTTATGGGCCCGATCAAAGTTCTGTGTAGGCCCATTTAAAGTGGAATGGGCCCAAGCGTTACCATAGACTGATATCTCATTGATTAAAATTAAGCAACCGGTGAAATTTGAAGGGGAATGATTAAGAGTAAGATATATTATATTTAAAAAATGTCTAAAGGTCAAGGTTGAACTTGAACAACCATGGAGGAGCCATCCACCACCACCCAAAAAAAGAGGGTTGATGATGATGATGATTTTGAAAAGGAATATATGAAGAAGAAGGCAAAGTTCAAAGTCCAAACAATTTGATTTGCCCCCAACCAAATAGAATATGGTATGCTCCCTAGAGGGAGGGGGTGATGCAATGTCGTGGTGGGGGATCCGATTTTCTCCCAGGGTGAATATGGAGAAAAGCTTTTTGTGATCGTATATCCCACTTCTTGTTGTTCCCACTAAGTCCAATCCACCCTATTAGAGAAAAAGAAATTGGTGATAAATGTTTTATCCTTGTTATGATTGTGAAATAATGTTGTTTAAGAAATTAGCAAAAACATGACACTAAAAATCTACTCAAACTGACCTTGGGGGGGTTAAGAGGATGAATTGTCCATAAAATATTTCGTGAATGCCATGCGTGAGATGTCTTAGGCTGTTAATGGATCTCAAGGAGCCACATGAGAGCCATTAATTTATACAAGGAATGCAGAAAGTCGTACCCAATTTAATAATATCATCCCTTACAACATGTACGCCTTTGATATCATTCATCTCATCTCATCTCCCTTTTTGCTTTGTTTATTATTTCTTAAAATCTTGACTTTTCAGATTATTTGACCCCCAACCCAACAGAGAGATCTTCTTGATTAATCATCATCAACACCCAAGAGGGGCCAGTTCTTTGTCGATGTCACCGCATTGCAACTCTCTAATTGAATAATCGAGATTAACTCTCGTCTTAAGAGACTCGTACATGAAATATTTTTGAGGCATTAGGTAACTCAAATCCAACCACTAATGAATGATCAGTAAGGGATGAGTTAGACAGAGATGAGTATTCTGATTATGTGGTTGACTAATCTTAGTTTAAGTAATCAAGTTGAGTTCTGGCAGAAAGAAGACTTCGATGATTCATTTCAAGCACAAATTAAAGGAATCGCCCCCAAAGAGACAGCTAATCCATCCAAAAACAGAAACAAAATTACATGTTTTCTAACAATAGTGGAGAATTTATTCCTGCCCATTTTTCAAGTCCATTAAAAAGAAAAAGGAATAGATCAATAAATAAATGAAGAACAATTGGTTCGTGTAAAAGATGGGTCGATAAAAGAAATACTTACAAAAAAAAAAAGAAAGAAATCTACCTAAACCCCAAGTGGGGGATGTCAGAACAAAGTCAGAGAGATCAAATAAAAATTAAGTATTCCATGTTTGGATTTGTTTTTTTTTTCCAACGATAAGAAAAGAAAGCATAGATTTTGGGGGGTTTGTCGAGTAACATTTTTACGGTAATTAAATTCGTCAAAGTCATGAAATCGTAGTTGACGTCTCTTTTTTTGTTTTTAATTTAAAGTTATCACATATTTTCTTGAAAATCGAAATCCCTAATTTTAATTTTCTTAAAGAAAGAAATTTGAGTACACCGAGTGAGATCAAAATTGTCAAATCTCGTCAATCCATTATGTGAGTTTAAGGAAATAACGAAATAATTTCACGAATAACCTTAAATCGATATAAATCCATAAATTTGGGAAAATAATGATCATACAAAGATTTTTGACAGGGTAGAGAAAGAGATAGTCAAAAGTTGCGAATCAAGTTGTTATAAATGTATGTATTTACATACGTGTTGAATGCAAGTCGTGAAGACATCTCAGCACGTATTTTAAAAAAAGAAAAAACGAAAAAAGCTTGACTGACCCTTGGCCTTGGGGATGAATGTGCTTTGCTTTTGCCTTTAGCCTAAACACAAACAACAAAAACGGAAGAGCACAATATTTTCTGATCAAGTAAGGAAAAAGAAAAGTCAACTCAGAATAAACAAAACGTGACATAAACGCGATGCCCCAATTCCATTCGAGTTTTGCTTGGTCCAAACTAAGAAGTCATAACCCTTTTGGAACATGGAATCTTCTCTCTTTAGACCATCCCTGGTGATTTTTTTTTTATGCTGGCTACATTTTTGAGCCTATTGAACTTGTTATATGTACTCCATTTTACCTAATGAAAGCCTTCTCCTCTAATTACAATAATTTGGTCGACACAAATATTCATATTATTTTATTTTTGTCAGAGCCCTGAGGAATAAACTCGCAACGTCATCATCCCTCCTCCTCCTTCCACTTTTATTTTATTTTCCCTTGTTTTATTTCTTCCCATATTCTTTTGGTCAAATGGCCTTTTCCTTCTCCTTCACCCTCTTCTTCTTCTTCTTCTTCTCCGCTTCCTCCTTCACGCTCTTACCATCTCCTCCTGATGATCGCCCTACTCTTGCGAGGCACCGCTCTCGACTCCTGACCCCGCTATGCGGTCCTCTTCGCCGCTCCTCCACCTCCTCCTCCTCCTCCTCCTATCGATTTCCTCGGCCGCCTCCGCCGCCTGCGACTCAGGGGACTCCGCCGCACTCCTCGTATTCTACTCCTCCCTGTCCCCTCCCCCAATCTCTCTCAACTGGACGTCCCCCGACTGCTGTTCCTGGGACGGCGTCGGCTGTGATTCTGCCTCCGTCCGCGTCGTCCGGCTTTCCCTCCCCCGCCGCAGCCTCAACGGCTCCTTCCCTTCTTCTCCCCTGTTGAGCCTGTCCCGCCTGAGTCACCTTAATCTGTCCGGCAACCACTTGTCCGGGTCGCTCCCCGACGGGTTTTTCGCTTCGCTGAGCAGTCTCGAGGTCCTTGACGTTAGCTACAATGGATTGTCCGGGGAGTTCCCCGCGGTCTTCCCGAATAATTCAATCCAGGTCATGGATGCTTCGAGCAATAGTTTTTACGGGGACTTTCCCCCGTCGATTTTCCAGCTGGGGTGGAACCTGAGCTCGCTCAACTTCAGCAACAACCTTTTCTATGGCCCCATCCCGTCTCCGCTGTGCGATGGTTCATATGTCAACTCCTCCCGGCTGATCAGGGTGCTCGATTTATCAAGTAACAACTTCAGCGGCGCAGTCCCTGCAGGGCTTGGAAATTGCTCGCAGCTGCAGGTCTTTCGGGCAGGGTTCAATTTTCTCAGTGGCGAATTGCCTCAGGACATGTATGCAGCGGCTTCTCTCGAGGAGGTTTCACTGTACCTGAATCACATATCGGGATCCATAGGCGATGGAATCGGTAACTTGACCAACCTAAGGGTGCTGTCACTTTACTCGAACAAGCTCAGTGGGCCGATTCCGGAAAGCATCGGACAATTGTCGATGTTGGAGCAGTTGTTGCTCTATATAAATAGTCTCAACGGGACTCTCCCGACATCGCTGAACCAGTGCACAAACATGCGGGAGCTGATATTGAGGGTCAACGATTTGGGCGGAGAGATTGCGGCGTTTGATTTCTCGCCGCTGCAACGGCTCACCACCCTCGATCTCGGCAACAACTACTTCACGGGAAACCTGCCAACCAGCCTCTATTCGTGTAAGTCATTAACTGCCATCAGATTCGCTACAAATAAGATCCATGGCCCGATATTGCCGGAGATACTCTCGCTGCAGTCGCTAACGTTCTTGTCGATATCGAATAATTCTCTGTCAAACATCACTGGAGCTCTTACCATTTTGAGCGGGTTGAAGAATCTGAGCACGCTAATATTGTCCATGAACTTCTTGGGCGAGGAGTTTCCTCAGGACGACGGTACTGTTAGCCCGGGAGGGTTCTCGAACATCCAGGTCTTGGCCTTGGGTGGTTGTCTATTCACCGGCAATGTCCCGAACTGGTTGGCAAAGCTCGACAATTTAGAAGTGTTGGATTTATCGCAGAATCAGATCACGGGCACGATCCCCGGCTGGTTCAGCATGTTAACCTACTTGTTCTACCTCGACTTGTCTAGCAATTTCCTTTCAGGAGGGTTTCCAATTGCGCTCACTGAGTTGCCAGCTCTCTTGTCGGGATCTCTGAGCAGTCGTGTTAATCAGACGTATTTGGAGCTGCCGGTCTTCGTGATGCCGAACAATGCGTCCGATCAACAGTACAACCAGCTTTCATTCCTGCCACCAGTTATTTATTTGTCCAACAACAGCCTGAGCGGTAGCATTCCCCCTCAAATTGGCCAGCTGAAGTCTCTCCACCAGCTCGATTTGAGCCACAATAAGTTTTCCGGTGAGATCCCGGAGCAGTTATCCGACTTAATTAACCTGGAGAAGTTGGACCTCTCGTCGAACAACTTCACCGGTATGATCCCTGCATCGCTCGGAGGTCTACATTTCTTGTCGTCATTCAGCGTCGCAGACAACGATCTCGTCGGTCCGATACCTACAGGTGGTCAGTTCAATACGTTCCCCAATCTCAGCTTCGTGGGGAATAAGGGACTATGCGGAACCATCATTCAACGACCATGCTCGAGCCTGTTGAGTAACAACACCACCTCAGATCCAGATGGCCCCAATAAGAAGGTCGTCATCGGTGTTGTCCTCGGATCCTGTTTTTTCGTAGGTCTTGTGATCTCATTCATTCTGTGGGTGTTCCTCGCGAAAAGAAGGATCACACCTCAACGTGATTCCAGTAAAGTCGAGTTGGATACGTTCTCAAGCAACTCTAATCTGGGTGCAACTGGGGAATTCGATAAGGACACGAGTTTAGTCATAGTGTTCCATGGCAATGACAGAAGCGGCTTCAACGATCTTACAATAGGTGAAATCTTGGCGGCGACAGGGAACTTCAATCAGGCTAATATCATAGGATGCGGCGCTTTTGGCCTCGTCTACAAGGCAGTGATGCCCAACGGAACGAAGTTGGCTGTGAAGAAGCTCTCGGGCGACATGGGCCTGATGGAGAAGGAATTCAAGTCGGAGGTGGAGGTTCTCTCGAACGCTCGGCACGAGAACCTAGTGTCCCTGCTGGGTTACTGCATCCACGAAGGGTCGCGTCTTTTGATTTACTCGTACATGGAGAACGGGAGTCTCGACGACTGGTTGCATGAGAAGAGTGATGGACCGGCCACATTAGATTGGCCAATCAGACTGAAGATAGCTCAGGGAGCATGCTGCGGACTGGCATACATGCACCTGTTATGCGAGCCGCATATCGTCCACCGAGACATCAAATCCAGCAACATCCTTCTCGACGACAAGTTCAAGGCCCACGTGGCGGATTTCGGACTGTCCCGTCTTATTCTTCCTTACCATACCCACGTAACGACTGAGCTCGTTGGAACATTGGGCTACATCCCTCCCGAGTACGCGCACTCCTGGATAGCCACCTTGAGGGGCGATGTGTACAGTTTTGGGGTCGTAATGCTCGAGCTGCTTTCTGGGAGGAGACCTGTAGATATATCGATGCCGAAGGAGTCAAGGGAGCTCGTGGGATGGGTACAAGATGTGAGGAAGGATGGGAAAGAAGAGGAATTCTTCGATCCTCTTCTGCGAGGGAAAGGATATGAGGATCAGATGCTGTGGTTTCTCGACATTGCCTGCTGGTGCGTGAATCATAACCCTTTCAAGAGGCCCACTATTAAGGAAGTTTTCGACCGATTGGGGGAAATCGGTGATGGCTAACCGCAGATGCCGAAATAACTTGTATGTATCTAGTTTTTTGGCAGAAGGTGATATTCTGCGACGATGTATAGAGGATGAGAGGGTATAACTTTCTGCAACTCAACAAAGATCTTCAAATCAGGCAAAAACAACTGCCTCTTCATCATCGATGACATGATTCTGGAACTCAAAATTTTTTTCTCAGCAGCTGCACGGAGATCGTTCGGCTGCTCACAATGATAACGAAAAACAAAACATTGCCTCAAAGCTGTTGGATTGAGCGTGCAAATGATAGAAACATTGCCTACTGACTGAGATGTCTTTGTTCTGCTCGGATGATTTTCTTCCCCATCCTGGAATGGTCATTTCTTAGATCGTCTGGGATTATTGGAACCGCCTGATTGTTTGGATGCATCGTCGTCCCCTGCATCCAACAGAGGCAGGAGTCCCGTCTGCGAGGTTCCGTCGACTTCCGTGTCGAAGTCGCCCTCGATCGTCATTCCTTCTCTCCTGACCGCGATGGAATCCTTGTCCAATCCCTCTTCAGAAAGTGCAATCATCGTCGAAAAAAAACGTCTATTCTGAATCCCATTCTAAGATCCGGACCCTACGATGCTTTCATTTCATTTCTTACCGGCACCGGAGAAGAACCAAAGCAGGATGGCGCACAGGAGAAGAACCAACGGGATGACGTGGACGGCATTCTCCGCGAACTTGGCACGAGGCTTGTCCTTCCTCACCAAGTCCAGGATAGGGTCGAAGGTCGGCAACTCATGATCATAGTCCCCTGAATGGTAGGAAGCCGTCCTCAGGATGTGTGAAGCCATGGGCGGCGCCACCTCATCGGAAACTCTGCTGTAGCTAGCGGATCTATGCATCTTATCACCTTTCACCCCCCTTCAACAGTCCTCGAGGTTGTAAGAAGGACAAGAACGTCGTCTGCCCGAAGATCAAAATCGTGAGATTTACCTTAAAAAATTTTGGAAGAACAACTCCTTTTTGTTCCGGGAGGTGTCCAGAAAGTTAGTTGGATCAAAACTATTTTTGGGGAAGAATTGCCTGTTTGAATTGACAATGATTTACAGTTTCAGCGCAAATATTTATTTATTTATTTTTAAAAAAATGTACTCAACGAAAAAAATGTCTTAATTATTTGATAAAATATTAATATTTAATTAATAAATTTGTTAACTTTACGTTTTGATTTAATATTTAAAAAAAATTTTAATTTAATTTTAAATAAATTTTAATTTTCAATTTGTAACTATTTATAACGATATTTGCGATTTCGTCGTTTAGCTAGGCAAGGGTTAGGATTCTTTCGGGACGAATTGAAATTCGTCATTTCCTCCCAAATCCTCGTTGATGATTGCTATGGATCTTCTGGGATTGCGAACAACCGGAGAAGACAAAGAATGGAGGAAGGACTGACCGGAGGAGAACGTCAGTCGAATCTCTTCATTCAATGGCAAGTTCAGAGTACAGAGGAAGGAAGACGATCCAACAGAATACAACAACCCCAACTACCACTAACAGACTACCTCTTATAGCTACACTTCCCCTTGTAACCGCTATTATTTACAATACAATGTAACAGTACGGTCCTTCATCTTCTATTTCTTCGCTTCACACCATTCAGCTCCTCCATCCAGAAGGTCTCTTCACGTGTGCTCGCTTCCTCTGCTCCCCCTTAAAATGAAGCTTGTCCCCAAGCTTCTCAACTGCCGCTACCCCTTCCTACACTTCAAGCTCCAAATTCCCATTCTTCCTGCATTTTTCTATACATCCCATTCATGTACTTTCTGCACATCCCATTCCCACTACTCCGCAATCATCTCCCCTTCAACAACTTGACCCCAAGTTGGGCTAAAAATCGAAATGAGGAAATCGCTTAACCAGATCAGCATACGTCTCCCAAGTAGCATCCTGTGGATCACTATTAGTCCATTGCACCAAGAGATATACCACGCCCACATCACCCTCTTGAACCAATTTTCTGTCAAAAACTTTCAGCGGCTCAGCTATCAACATCAGCTGACCATCAACCACAGGGACAGAACACACGACAGGCGGTGGTCCTTCATGCTTACGAAGTAAAGACACATGGAATACAGGTTGTACCTTCACATCCACAGGTAAATGCAATCGATATGCTACCTGGCCTATCTTAGCAGCCACTTGAAACGGTCTAAAAAATCTGGGAGCTAATTTTGCAGAAGAACGATAAGCCATTGTCTTTTGTCTGTAAGGCTGCAGTTTAACATATACAAAATCCCCCACCGCAAACTCCTTATCTGTTATGTGTTTGTCCTCTTGGCTCTTCATCCGAGCCTGAGCTCTCTGCAAGTGAAAACGGAGCATCTGTAGGCAATCCTCTCGAGCACGCAGTGTGCGATCGACTGTCTCCACTTTACTATCACCAATTACATATGGTAAATGAACCGATGGAGGCTGTCCATACACGACTTCATATGGGGTCTTCTGAATAGCGGTGTGAAAGGTGTTATTATACCACCACTCTGCCAAAGGAATCCAACTCACCCATTCTTTCGGCCGTTCTCCTGTCATGCAACGCAAGTATGTCTCCAAGCATTTATTCACCACCTCCGATTGACCATCTGTTTGAGGATGGTAGCTAGAAGACATTAGAAGATCCACTTGCTGAAAACGAAAGTGTTCCTTCCAAAAAGTACTAACAAAGACACGATCCCAATCTGAAACGATAGTCCGTGGCATGCCGTGTAAGCGAAAAACCTGATCCAAGAACACCTGTGCCATAGAGACCGCTGTGAAGGGATGACTCAACAAAAGAAAATGAGCATATTTGCTCAATCTGTCCACAATTACCAAAATTGTATCCTTCCCCCGGGACTTAGAAAAACCCTCAATAAAATCCATTGATATATCAGTCCAGATGGTGTCAGGAATCGGTAATGGCTGCAAAAGACCTGCTGGTTTTTGTAGCAGAGGCTTACACTGTTGGCAGACAGCACAGTTTCGAATATAGTTCCGAAAATCCCGCTTGAGTTTCTTCCAATAGAACAAAGCTATCAGACGTTTAACTGTGGCCTGCATACCCAGGTGTCCTCCTGTAGGAGTGTCATGTAATAGACAAATAATTTTCTGGCGCAAGACATCGTTATCACCAACAACCAATTTCCCTTTCCTTCGCAATTCACCTTGGCTCCAAGAATAATGTTTTCGAACAACACCAGCCTGCAACTGTTGAATTATGGATTGCAGCTGAGTATCACTCTGCCAGCTATACTGTATCTGTAATATCAGGTCCGTATTGACCTGTGATAAAACCAATGACATCAATTCAGAACCCTGCATCCTCGACAATGCATCAGCCGCAACATTTTCCTTCCCTTTCTTGTAAAGCACCTCATAGTCGAGACCAAGAAGTTTAGGTAAATATTTACTCTGAAAAACTGTAGTAATCTTTTGCTCCAGCAAATACTTCAAGTTAAAATGGTCTGTCTTAATCACAAAATGCCTCTCGACAAGGTACGGTCTCCATTTGTCAATCGCAAACACCACTGTCATCAACTCTTTTTCGTAAGTGGAACTCCCTTGCATTTTCTGGGAAAAGGCTTTGCTAATATACGCAATAGGATGACCTCTCTGAGTCAAAACTCCGCCCATACTTGTACCCGAAGCATCTGTCTCTATAACAAATTCTTCCTCAAAGTTTGGTAAGGCCAATACCGGAGCTGTACTCATAACATGCTTAAGCTGTTGGAAAGTTGCTGTAGCTGCAGAATCCCATCGAAAGGCATTTTTCTTGAGCAAATTCGTTAGAGGCTTACTGATAAGACCATAATTCTTGATGAACTTTCTGTAATATCCTGTCAAGCCCAAAAAACCTCGCAATTCTTTCACATTCTTCGATTCTGGTCAAGCGGACATCGCTTTAATCTTGTTTGGATCAGTCTGTACAACTCTCTCCGATATAACATGCCCCAAATATTCGACTTCTTTAGCTCTAAATACACACTTCGTTAACTTGGCATACAGGTTGTGCTGTCTCAATATACCCAAGACAATTCTAACATGATCTAAATGCGCACTCAAAGTCTTGCTGTAAATAAGTATGTCATCGAAAAATACCAGCACAAACCTCCTGAGATGTGGTCTGAATATAGAATTCATTAGGTGTTGGAATGTAGAAGGCGCATTAGTCAATCCAAAAGGCATCACCAAAAACTCATAATGACCTTAATGAGTGCGAAAAGCAGTTTTTGGGATATCATTTGGTGCCATTCTGATTTGCCAATAGCCAGATCGCAAATCAATCTTCGAGAATAGAGTTGCACCATGAAGTTCGTCAAGCAATTCTTCAATAATCGGCATAGGAAACTTATCCTTCACTGTTGATTTGTTCAGCTCTCTATAGTCGATGCAGAGTCGCCAAGAGCCATCTTTCTTCTTGACCATCACTATTGGTGAAGAAAACGCACTCTGACTAGGTCGGATAACTCATGCCGCAAGCATTTCCTTCACCATATCTTCAATAGCATCCTTCTGTACTACTGGATAACGATATGGCCGCACATTGATAGGTGAAGTTCCCTCCTTCAAGTGAATTGGGTGATCATGCTCTCTATGCGGTGGCAAAGTAGTCGGTTCTTTAAAGATATCTGCAAATTCGTCCAAAAGATGCTGCAATTCTGGACACAGAGGAACCGAGGTCGTAGAGCACACTTCTGCAATAGGTTTGATCGACACAGCAAACATTTGCACCGATTGTGGCCCTTTAGAAACAAGACTCTTCAGTTCTTTATCCGTCATCCAATTCAGAGCTCCTGTTTTCCCTCCCCTCAAAACATGTTTGCGACCATTATATTGGAACTCCACCCGTAACTGTGTAAAATCCCACAAAACAGGACCTAGTGAAGATAACCATTGTACTCCTAATATCATGTCACAAGTTCCCAATGACACCAGCATAATATCTGTACTGAATGTCTCGCCTTGTAACTCCCATGAAAACCCTTTGCACATAGACCGACAATAGATTGCTTCCCCATTAGCTATAGAAACAGCCACGGGATAACTCGGTGTGATCACACAACCCAAACGTTTAGCTGCATTTTTATCCAAAAAATTATGCGTACTGCCCGAATCTATGAGGATGTTAACCTTACTACCCTTAGCTTTACCTGTCCCCTTCATGGTTTGATATGTTGTATTCCCGATAATAGCATTCAAGGATATCAAAGGTGGTAATAAATCTTCTAAAGGGTGAACAATTTCTGCAGCTGTGTCAATCTCGTCCTCATTCTCTTCTGTAAGAACTTCGACACAATGCAACTGTGCTTTGCAGTTATGACCCAGAACAAATTTCTCTGGACAAAAGAAACAGAGGTTCTTGGCACGTCGATCTGCAATAAACTTAGGGTTAATTGCCTTCTAGTGAACCTTGAGGTCTCCACCGATGGTTCAGGCAAAATAGCCTGTGAAGGTTGACTGTAAGATTTCAGCGAAGGCTTGTCAAAAACTGGTATGTGCTTCTTATATATAGAGGATAACAGATTCTCTTGTAAACGAGCCAAAGTATAAGCATCCATCAGAGTTCGTGGTCGAAACATGCGTACCGCCATTTGCACTTCGTTCTTCAACCCACTTAAGAAATAACTCAAAGCTTGATTCTCAGATAAGTCCGTTCTTACTAGTAAAGCATCAAACTTTTCCTGATAAGCGTCCACCCCCCAGCGTCTTCTTGCTTCAAGCTCATCAACTCTGCCATCGGATCATCGTAAGGGTGGCCACCAAAACGAGCTGTAATAACAGACTTATATTCCTCCCAACTTGGCCAGTTACCCTGCGGACGAGCTTTCATCATTGACTGATGCCAAACAAGAGCTTTACCTTCCAGATGCACAGACACTATTTTCATCTTCAGATCGGCTGGTGTGGCATCCACATCAAAAAATTGCTCACACTTATAAATCCACCCATGTACTTCGTCACCCCGAAATCTAGGAAAATCAATCTTTGAAAAACGAGAAAAATTGGATTGAAACCCTCCCTGTTGCTGTGCAGTGCTATTATGAACGCTCCGTTGCTCTCTTGCCGGGTTCTCCATATCATGTAGCCTCGTATTCATTTCCTGGAGTTGTGGTTTAACCCACAGCATTGTTTTGCGTTGCGCACGCATTTCCTCGCGGAATTCCGTCTGCTGCTGTTGTTGTTGCGTGAGAAACTCGGTCCAAGAGTCCTTCATCGTTCATTGGAATTCGTCCATTATTGACCGCGTCTTTGTAGCAACCATGGACGGTGTGGCCAGGATCGGACAACTGATACCAATTGCTATGGATCTTCTGGGATTGCGAACAACCGGAGAAGACAAGGAATGGAGGAAGGACTGACCGGAGGAGAACGTCAGTCGAATCTCTTCATTCAATGGCAAGTTCAGAGTATAGAGGAAGGAAGACGATCCAATAGAATACAACAACCCCAACTACCACTAATAGACTACCTCTTATAGCTACACTTCCCCCTGTAACTACTTGTAACCGCTATTATTTACAATACAATGTAACAGTACGGTCCTTCATCTTCTATTTCTTTGCTTCACACCATTCAGCTCCTCCATCCAGAAGGTCTCTTCACGTGTGCTCGCTTCCTCTGCTCACGACCATAGCAATGATCCTCACGGCATTCAAAGCCCCTTTCCCACCATACACCCCCTTGTCCCCATCCCTAAGCTCCAACGCCTCGTAAATCCCAGTCGAGGCCCTGCTAGGCACGGCCGACCTATAAACCGTCGAGCCGCCCATCACCAAATCAACCTCAACGGTCGGGTTCCCCTTACTGTCAATGATCTGCTTCGCCTGCAAATCTTGATCTTCGCGTCGCTCGTCACCTGGGCTGCGGAAGGCGGGGCAGTCGCAACCAAGCACGTGATCCTCCTCCTCGGCGAAGCTGGGAGGAGCCGTTGCGGACAGACGCAACGGTTCGAACTTTGGGATTTTAATTGGTCCAAGGAGGAATTTCAAATCATCACAAGTCACCTTCGTCCCAAGAATCCTAACCCTTCTTGATTTATACGGCGAAATCGTAAACGCACTTCTGAATAAGGTCAAATTAAAAATTAAAATTAATTTAATATTAAATTAAAAACTTTTAAAACGTTAGGCCAAAAACGTAAAGTCGATAAATTTATTTGGCCAAATATCAATATTTTGCCAAACTATTTTTGTTAAAATATAAAAAAAAAATCATGAATTTCTGTTAAGCGGTCTTCATTTCGTTTTTTAATTATTTTGAACCCTTAATCCCTTACACTGATATCATTGTTAAACAATAGTCGAAGCCAACTGACCTAAAAGATGATATAACAAGCAAATAATCAGTGACCTAAAAGACGATATAACTCACATACTATATATTTTTATTTTCAACCATTTCATCGTATTAATGGATTTCTAATAGAATTTAAAACGCATCTCTTATTTATTACATGTCGTTGACCTCCCATGATCCAAGGACAAATATAACACAAATCGAATTACTAGGATTTTGTGACCCGAAGTCAGATATATTGTCATTTGGAGTATATTAGATTCGCTCCGAAAGGCGAGAGAATATATCTATTGAGGGAGATATATTTGGATGATATTTGATTATATCACGAATATATTTACTTGTCAGATTTCCGATATATGTGGGGCCATCTATTCTATAAATAGGTGTCGGTGTACGAAGCGAATGAAGAGACGAGAGAGAACAAATCCTTAGAGCATAAAAGAGGGAGAAATGGTGTGTGTTGGGGAAACACGAGAAATGTTATTTCTTACCGGGGCTTAGAAAGGGTCTATTGAATATAGTGAAATCTTCTTCTCCGCCCGTGAACGTAGGTCGATTGGTCGAACCACATAAATTCTTTGTCTCCTTATTTTTCGTTAACTTCCGATCGAGAACCAGACTCGGTTTCATTCGCTTCCGAGTGCTTCCGCGTGTGACAACAAACCAAATATACTTTTTAGTACCCTCCCTTTTGAATTTAGGAGATAAAAACGCAAAGTCAAGACATATCCCTTTTGATTTCTCTGGCCCCATGAAGAGAAGAAAGAGACCTTCAACTCCAAACACATTGTCAAACTTTGATTCGAGGATAAAAATTGTAGAAAATTATTGGTTGGCAAAAAAAACAACTTATTAAACTCATGTTTACAAGAGATTCTTATATAGGAAAAAAATCAAAAACTAAAAGAGAATCTAAATAGATCTCCTAAATCTCTCAATGAGATTTGCTAAATCAAATCTTATTCCTAGAATATTTTAGAAAATAAATCAAATCCTAAAAACCTTAACCGCTGACACTCCTCCTTAAGGTTGTTTAGGAAACACTCCAAGTTTTTGTCTGAGATGCTGGAACTGATCTTTCGGTAAAGACTTAGTCAGAATATCCGCGACTTGATCTCGAGATGGACAATATTCGAGCTTGACTTCACCGTTCTTCACCGCTTCTCGAATCGCATGATACTTGACCGAAATATGTTTTGTCCTACCATGTTGAACCGGATTTTGAGCTATTGCAATAGCAGACTTATTGTCAACATATATCACCGTAGGAACCACTTGTTTCCAGCCCATGTCCTCCAGAACTTTTCTCAACCAAATCGCTTGATTGCTGGCCGCTGCAGCTGAAACATACTCTGCGTCGGCGGAGGATTGCGCTACAACTTCTTGCTTTTTTGAATTCCAAGCAAATACTCCACTTCCAAACGAGAACGTAAAACCTGACGTGCTTTTCGAGTCCTCAATACTTCCAGCCCAATCACTATCGCAGAAACTTTGGAGGTTTGAACTTTTATTCTTCACAAACCGAATACCAAAATCAACTGTGCCTTTAACATACCTCAACACTCTTTTCGCTGCACAAAGATGGATTTGGCTCGGAGATTGCATAAATCTGGACAAATAACTGGCTGCAAACATTATATCCGGGCGCGATGCTGATAAATACAACAAACTTCCAATAATACTTCTAAACAATGTCGCATCGGCCTCATCACTTCCATCATCTTTCACCAACTTTAAATTAGCAACGAGAGGAGTCGGTACGGACTTAGCTTCATTCATTCTGAATTTTTTCAGCAAGTCCGTGGCATATTTTTTTTGATTAAAAAAGACGCCGTCATCTTCTTGATGTATCTCAAATCCCAAAAAATAATGCATCAGCCCTAAATCTGACATTTCGAACTCTTCGGCTATGTTGAGTTTGAATTGATTTACTTTCGTTTCATCTCCCCTGTGATAAGCAAATCATCCACATATAACGACACGATAAGTAACACCTTACCCCGTGACTTTTTTATGTAAAGTGTTGCTTCCGTCTCACTTCTAGAAAAATCCTTCTCTAAGAGATAGGAATCAATCCTGCTGTACCACGAACGAGGGGCTTGTTTCAAACCGTAAAGTGCCTTGCGAAGCAAACAAACTTTCTCTTCGCATCCATCTACGGAAAATCCATCGGGCTGCTCTACAAAGATTTCCTCATCAAGATAACCATTCAAGAACGCCGACTTAACATCGAGATGAAAGATTTTCCAGCCCATCTTTGCTGCAAGTGCGAATAACATCCTTATTGTGTCATGCCGAGCCACCGGGGCAAAGGTTTCACAGAAATCAACTCCGGCTTCCTGAGAATATCCCTTCACAACAAGCCGTGCTTTGAGTTTGTTTACGGAACCATCGGCATTTAACTTCGTTCTATAAACCCACTTTACTCCGATTACCTTTCTATCAGATGGTCTATCGACAAGATCCCAAGTATGATTTTTATTAATCAAATCAATTTCTTCTTGCATGGCTGCCATCCAGTTGACATCCATAGAAGCAACTTCATAAGAATCAGGATCTTGCATGGTCAGATTACATCTCTGATAGACATCTTGCAAAGATCTTAATCCCCTCACTGGTTCGTCGTCAAATTCGGCGACATCAGGAGAAGATTGTCCAAGTTCACCAAGACTCGTGGCTGGTTTTTCAACACACCAATCCCACTTCGCGTCCTCATCAAACGATAAACTTCTACTCACCGAAAATTTTTTATTCGTGGGATTATAGATCCTGTAACCCTTGGTATTCGATCCATATCCGATAAAAATAGATTTTTCAGCTCGATAATCAAGTTTGTCTCTTTTTTGTTCCGGAATATGAGCATAGCAAATACATCCGAAAACTCGTAAATGATCCACCGAGCATTTTTTTCCAAACCAAGCTTCATACGGAGTAGAATTTTTCAAAGCTTTGGTTGGTAGCAAATTTAGCAAATAAACCGAAGTATTCGCCGCTTCGGCCCAAAACTCCTTCGGCAATCCTTTTTCAAATATCAAACACCTTGACATATCCATTATAGATCTATTCTTCCGTTCACTAACCCCGTTTTGCTGCGGACAATACGGCACCGTGAACTGTTGAATGATTCCGGCTTGCGCACAAAATTTTTTGAACTCCCCAGAAGTATATTCACTTCCGTTGTCCGATCTCAAGGCTTTAATTTTACAACCACATTGATTTTCGGCCAGCTGTTTAAACTTAACAAACTCGCCGAAAACTTCACTTTTTGTCTTGAGAAAAACAATCCAACAAAAACGAGTAAAATCATCGATGAAGATCAAAAAGTACCTACTTCCATTTAAAGAAGGCACACTCATTGGACCACAAACATCTGAATGAACCAATTGAAGTTTCTCCGTCGATTTCCACTTTGCTTCTTCAAAAGGAAGTCTGGATTGTTTGCCGTATTCACAAACGGCACAAACATCTGAGCACGCAGAAATAACCGGAAGATCAATAATCAACTCATCTGAATGCATCTTCTTCAAAGTAGTGAGGCTTATATGCCCCATTCTTCTATGCCATAACTGAGAATCATCTACATTGGCCGACAAGGCCAAAGAATCTGATTTAAATTTAACCGGAAAACACCGATCCTGCATCTTCACTTTCATAAACTCCTTTCCGTCATGGCCAGCCACCGAACAATGCAAATCCTCGAAGTGCAAAATATATTTTTGCTCCAACAACTGTCCCAAACTCAGAAGATTTTGGCACAATTCTGGTACAAAAAGAACTTCTGAAATTCGGTTAGTACCCGAAGAATTTTTAATAATAGTCGACCCCTTACCAAGCGCCTTCAGAAGCTGTCCGTTCCCGATTTTAATGCTGGTCGAGAAAGACTTATCCAAGTCTACAAATAATTTCTCATCGGGAGACATATGATGCGTGCATCCGCTATCGATGAGCCATGCATCAGCTCCATAACTTGCTGCTGAAAAGGTTGCCGCAAAGAGTTGATCTTCCTGCATCGACTTATTCTCTGCAACATGTGCTTGCTCTTCAGAAACAACCTTCTTCTTCCTACAAAATTTTTCACCATGACCAGGAACATTACAATGCTTGCACTTGTAACCGGGTCTAAACCAACAGAAATCTTCCGTATGAGAAGTTTTACTACAATAAGAACATGGAGGAAACTCTTTTTGATGTTTCTCGCTAAACTTTTTGTTCTTGAATTTTTTTTCGATGGCACTTTTTCTTGTTTCGTTTCTACGGGCATATTTCTCCTTCCCCTTTGCCTTCATTAAAAGTGCGCCTTCAGGTTGCTCCTCCTGTCTTATTGCTCTCCTTTGTTCTTGTGCTTGAAGAGAACCGACCAATTCCTCGACTGTCAACTTAGTGAGATCGCGATATTCTTCCAATGCAGAAATTTTCGACTCAAATCTCTCTGGAATAGTCACAAGAATCTTTTCAACAATTCTGCTGTCTGGCAACTCTACCTGCAACAATCTGATCTGATTGACAACCCTCATCAGCTTGTCGACATATTCTTTTATACTCTCCGAGTCCTTCATTCTGAGCAAATCAAACTCTCTCCATAAATTTGAAACTCTTATTCTCTGATTTCGACCACTACCTTCGAACATCTCCTTTAGTCGGTCCCATGCTTCCTTTCTCGTCTCACAAGTAAGGATTCTTGCAAGTACTCCTTCAGAAACAGAGGCATGAATAGCAGCAAGGGCCTTGAACGGCTTGGTGGACTCCTCACTGTGTAGCCTCAACTGATTTAATGTGGGATTTTCAGGAAGGGCTCGAGCTTCAACGTTCCGCTCAATAGTGCTCCAGAGATCCTGAGATTTCAAAAAAACCGTCATCTTGACCGCCCAAATTTGATAGTTTTCACCATCAAACGGCCGTGGAGGTTGCACAGAAAAACCACCGGAGGAAGACATGATGACAAAATCAAACGGATGATTTGGGTATGAAAGGAAAGGAAATTTTTCAAGCGTGTATACTCTCACAGTCCCTCAAGATTGCGAGCTCTGATACCATGTCAAACTTTGATTCGAGGATAAAAATTGTAGAAAATTATTGGTTGGCAAAAAAAACAACTTATTAAACTCATGTTTACAAGAGATTCTTATATAGGAAAAAAATCAAAAACTAAAAGAGAATCTAAATAGATCTCCTAAATCTCTCAATGAGATTTGCTAAATCAAATCTTATTCCTAGAATATTTTAGAAAATAAATCAAATCCTAAAAACCTTAACCGCTGACACACATGACATTGATCAAGAGCCTCGTGCCTTCCGCGGACCCCTTCAGCAAGCCAAATCTCGGCTAAAAAGCTCGAGTCGTATCGATCCCAACCTTCCCCTTCGTGTGCCGCCGCAAAAAAAAAATGGAGAAACCCTAATTGGCTTCCGCTGAACCACGGGCGAAAAAGAAGCCTTTAGCAGGACGCTTTGAAAGGAGGAGTAGACCAATACTCGTCGGCGTGATCTGGCCATTGTAACCGAAACCCTGATCGCCTCGGCATCCAACGGTTGGTGAAGCTCTTGACCTATTTGGTGCATGCATCAGACGATGCAGGCGTTGCCGCTCTTATTACGAACACTTGGGGCCTTATTTTACTTTATTTGAACCTTATTCATCTCCTTGGATGTACCAGCAGAGGAGCATGGTGGCGCACTGACGGAGGATATAGATACGAGCCCTTTGCTCCTTAACCAGTGCTGCACACTTCCTCGCTAGACCGTTGCCCTTGCCCTTTCCCTTTGACACCTTCGTGTTGTGTGCCTTGGACTTACCTTCACGGAGGCGGAATCTCTCAACGATGGCCATCTATACTTACACAAACAAATACCAAGCAACCACCAAACAATCAAAACCGAAAAGACGATATAACAAGGGTTGGCCGGGACTAACTGTTTCCGTCGTCGGGATCTTTCGATGAAAGTAAGAAAAAAAGAAGAAGCTCGACGCGGAGCTTGAGTCGAAGGTGTGGGAAAGACGGGGGTATTTGTAGTCGGGGATGATTAGGGCAATTAGGAAACCGATGATTGAAGATGAAGTAACGACCAAATAATACAACACTACATTTGATTTTTAATGGTGGCCCGAATTCTGAAGTAGATTACAGCTTGTAAAAACAAATGTTGACCTTTAGATTAAATGGTATTGGGGATGCGAATTTCATCCCGAATGAATCTCGGTGAAGTGAATGTGGTCATGTTAATTAATTGATGTTACACATAAAATAAAATAGACAGAAAGAGTTACCGATCCTTCAAGGGAAACAGCTAATTCCTACCAAGGTTCATCCAACCTTCCCTGCATTGCTTCCAATAGATGGTCGACGAGACCACCGCCCGCAGTCGACTTTGCGGCACGCACTCAAATCGCACCTCGAACGATCCGAAGCCGCCGCTGGTTGGTGAAATCCGAATGCATGCACGATGCAAATAAAGCAAGACATTCGCGATGAGGATGAAACTTTTTACACGTTATTATCAGGGGAACGCCCAAACTTTTTACAAAACAGCTACGAAATCTTTTTTCTGGACCAACACAGCTTCAAGAATCATGAATGGATCCAATGACAGAGTAAATGTTTTCTTCTTTTTCCTCATATTGGGTCGATGGGTTTGAGCTGGATTGGTTTGGGAAAGTGGGGAAACTGTGTGCGGGAGAAGCGGAGGGTTTGCTTCGCGAGGGCGAGGCAGGGCGGGATTTTAATAATGGGGGATGAGGAATAATGACACCGAACATGGTACCGACAACCACGGTAATAAGATTCGGCTTATACTTTACGTTCTTGCAGTGAAGTTTTAACTTTGGAAGTTGTGAAGCTTGTTGGGTGGTTTGGATCTAAATTTTATAGTTTACACCCCCCCCAAAGTCAACTTTTTTGCGGGGCTTGTAATGGCAACGTGACGCGTTCGAATTAATTAGGAGTCGTTAGTTTATGATAGTCGTGGCATAATCTTCGTATCGTATCCCGAATATTTCATAGGAGAAACAAGCGTTCCCCCCGATCACAAGGTCCAAACACGACGTTTATATGCATTGTTCATGCTTAATTTATGATGTACATTTTAAGTACTGGGATTTTGAATTAAACTCCGATTAAATTTAGAACCCATTGACTTAAACTATGTAATCATAGTGGGGGTAATAATGAACTTGGGAAGATCTTAAAGCGGATTGGGTTAGGATTCTCTCACGTTTAAGGATGCAGTTATGTTGGGACACGTTGATAATTGTGCATCCACAAGAGATTAACGTGGTCATAATCTTCCCCTCCCCCCGTTAGGATTCTTCCACACAAATCACCCCGACATGCTTTGTCATCGACTATCACCCTCAACTTAATACAATTTCTTTATTCTTTCTCTCTTTGAAACATAAAAAAGTGACATTAGGAGATCTTGTCCAAGATTTATGGGGAGTTGTCATTGTCTCCCTCGGTTTGTTCTGGCAATCGAAGGGTACGATGTAAATGCTTGGCTTTGGAGTTACTTATCAGAAACTCCTTTCGTGACTTTTTACATTCTGTCATCAGACACTCCATTTCATTCATTATGTAGTAATTGTTGTCGTCGTTGTTATCATTGTCATGTTTGTGTGATTGCGAATGGATCCTCCCAATCGGATCACTTTGGAAAGCAAGAGGACGCAATGGACCTAAAGCCTTATTAAGGGATCGACCCGGCACAAAGGCACGATGTGGTAATAAGACCAAAAGCCCATATCAAAAGACCAGGGGACAGTGCCTTGTTATAATATTTTAATATGGATCTAATCTTAGATCTAAAAAGTACCAAAAAACCAAAAGAGACCGGACATTCAAAGTGAGTCTCTGTGTGTGTCTCTGGGATTTGTAAGAAACCGAAGACTTTTTAGAAATCGTGTCGGGGTTACCCCTTCACTTAAAAGCTAGCAATTAGGTGAAGCGTCCCAACTCTATTTAAAGTGTTGGCCCGGGCCTTTTCTATCCGGTGTGGGACTATCCCAACAGTAGGTAACGATGATCATCTCTCTCTTTCTGCACCCCCATGTGTTACATGTTTTCTTCCGCCCGCGCACACGTACAAACACATCCTATTGTTCATGAACAGGCCCCCCTTTCGCCCTATTGCAGACGTTATATATATTTGTTGGTAGGAACAACACGGGGTTCTGTGATCGTCATAGTGTTAGAAATAATAATTTCATTAGGTAGCCCGACCTTTATGTTCAATCATACACAAACTATCCGGATATTGTGCCTGATTAAGTGATCTAATTTATATCAATATTAGAAGGGTCCAATTGACGTCTCGTTAAGTATATGGGTATATTGTGCAGATACCGCAATAATCTCTTATTCTGTGATGGGTGGAATTAAAGAGATTATTAACCTCAGGGACTTAATTGTCAATTAGGGGTTATGATCCCCAGGCCATGCAAATATAAGACAACTGTAGGGCATCCCATTACCCTAATCAGTTTTATATTCGTCAAAATCGTAAAGGCCTGGAAGACCAAAACCTAGGTGTTCAGGCTCTCCAGGTTTCCAATGGATTCATTAGGTACGCTTCCGCATCTAGACCTTGACCTCGGTAATTCGACATGTGTGTTCCCAGTTTTTGTGGATTAAATCTGACAAGTGGTATCAGAGCCGATCATATGTTGAATTATTGGGAATTCAGAATTAACGTTTGAGATTTTTTTTATTAATCAGGAAAAGGAGGAATTTTCTGTTGTGCTTTAATTTTTTTTTTAAATGGGAGAAATCTCTGTTCACCCTCCTCTATTCTTGCGTTCCTTTTTTCCTGATTTTTTTATTATTATGTTTAAATCCGTTGTGTTTTGTATTTAATCCTCGTGTTTCATCGATGGATTGAGTTTATGATTTCGGATTACAACGGCCGAGCGTTTGACGTGCTCTCCGGCGACGGTTACGGCACCGGATTCCACAACCGAGGTCCGTGGATTCGGTCTCGGGGCACGGTTTCGTCCGTCCGGTTCAATTTTAACCGGTTTAAACCCATAAAGTGACTTTCGTGTATAATTAAGTTAAGTTTCATGCTGAATTTGGGGGTTTTCAGTCCCGATTTCGAGCATTTTAGATTAAATTTTACCGGTTGTTTGGATCTGAAAAGTAATGGCATATTCTGGAAGTCTGTATTTTAAAGTGGGTGGACTGAAGCGACATCTCCCCTCGGAGCTCTCTCGTGTAGGGAAACCCATTTGGAATATAAGATGGCGGTTTGGTTTTCTTGGGGACAGTGATCGGCCCCTCGGAAGGCGCTGTTTGGTCGGATTCCATACATGCACCCGTAGTATTAGATACGAGACTATCATTTGTATATCGATGTGAACATTGAGTCGGCCCCTCGGAAGGCTTATTTGTTTGACAGGATTGACGGTCTGTATCTGATTGCTGCAATGGGATACCGCTTGCAAGTTGACATCGCGGTCCTTCGATAGGGTGTTAATGTTGCATTGGTGTCTTAATGGGACTTGCCATTATTTATATTTCCCTTTATTCGGTTATTGATTGAGTGAGCTAATACATTTACTTTGTTAGTTCTCTGTTCAGCTGTTACTCCTGCTACCAACGTCAGTGCTGCACTGAACTCCATCCCTGTGCTTAACGGCACAAACTTCAGACCCTGGAAAGAGCACATTGAGATCAACCTCGCTGTCTTGGATTTGGACATGGCACTTCGGGTTGATCGCCCCGCCGCTCCTTCAGATGATAGTTCGGCTGTTGTTAAACAGAACTATGAGCGGTGGGAGAGAGCTAATCGCCTATGTCTGATGATCATGAAGCATGCTATTCCAGACAGTTTTCGGGGCGCTATGTCCGATGCGACAGACGCCAAACAGTTCCTAGCCGATATAGAGAAACGTTTTGAGAAAAACGAAAAGGCTGAGACGAGTGCGCTTCTAGCGTCTCTTTTCTCAAAAAGATACAGCGGCAAGGGGAACATACGTGAGTACATCATGGAGATGTCTAACATTGCTTCCAAGCTTAAGGCACTCAAGCTAGATCTCTCGGATGATCTGTTGGTGCATCTGGTTTTGATATCCCTTCCTGCACACTTCAGTCATTTTAAGGTCAGTTATAACTGTCAAAAGGAGAAATGGAGCCTCAATGAGCTCATTTCTCACCTAGTGCAGGAAGAGGACAGAATGAAGCGAGATAAGACTGAGAGTGCTCACTTGGCGTCCGCATGTAAGGACAATGCTAAGAAGAGGAAGAGCAGTCAGGCTGCTGTGGTTGCCCCGCAACAGAAGAAGCAGATGAAGGAGGTCGCTCCTTTGGATTCTTGTACCTGCTTCTTCTGCAAGAACAAGGGGCATAAGAAGATTCAGTGTGCCGGATACCGTGACTGGCGCAAGAAGAAGGGTAATCTTCTCACTTTGGTTTGTTCTGAAGTTAATTTAGCTTTGGTACTTGAGAGCACTTGGTGGGTAGATTCTGGTGCTACTACTCACATTAGTGTCTCTATGCAGGGTTGCCTGAACTGGCGAGCTCCTGTTGATGCTGAAAGATTCATCTACGTGGGAGACGGCAAGTCAGTAAAGGTAGAGGCTATTAGGACTTTTAGGTTGTTATTGAGGACTGGTTCCTATCTGGACTTGAAGGAGACTTTTGTAGTACCGTCTTTTAGACGGAATTTGATTTCTGTTTCTGTGTTGGACAAATTTGGTTATTCTTGTTCCTTCTGAAACTGTCAGTTTAGTCTCTTTTATGGTTCCCGTACTATTGGTACCGGTTCATTATCAACATATGACAGACTTTATTTATTGGATACAGTGGCCTCATTTAATGAAACCTTGTGCTTCAGTTCTCGTGGTACAAAGCGTAAATTGACTGATAAGAATTCTGCCATTTTGTGGCACAAGCGTTTGGGTCACATTTCCAAACAGCGCATTCAGCGGCTTGTGTCGGACGGAATTCTGGATATCCCTAATATGGTGGACCTACAGGTCTGCATTGAGTGCATTAAGGGGAAACAGACAAACATTAGGAACCTTGATGCCAACCGGAGTACGGATGTCTTAGAACTGGTGCATACAGATATCTGTGGGCCTTTCCCTACGGCATCCTGGAATGGCCAACAATATTTCATTTCGTTCATAGACGATTACTCTCGGTTTGGCTATCTATTTCTGATCAGTGAGAAGTCTCAGGCTCTGGACATGTTTAAGGCGTATAAGGCGGAAGTTGAGAACCAACTAGGCAAAAGGATTAAGGCTGTCAGGTCTGACCGTGGTGGTGAATACTACGGTAGATATGACGGATCAGGTGAACAACGTCCACGTCCTTTCGCTATTTTCCTAGAGGAATGCGGTATCGTCCCTCAGTACACTATGCCGGGTAGTCCTACGATGAACGGTGTGGCTGAAAGACGAAACAGAACACTTAAGGACATGGTGAGGAGTATGATTAGTCATTCTACCTTACCAGATTCCCTATGGGGCGAAGCACTTAAGACCGCAGTATATTTGCTCAACAGAGTGTCAACTAAGGCCGTTCAGAAAACCCCTTATGAACTATGGTATGGCAAGAAGCCATATTTAAAGCATTTACACATTTGGGGTTGTCCAGCTGAGGCAAGGCCTTATAGGCCACATGAGAAGAAACTGGACTCTAGAACGGTTAGTTGTTATTTTGTTGGTTACTCTGAGAAGTCTAGGGGTTTCAAGTTTTTTGATCCCACTGCTAGATCGTTCTTTGAGACGAGAAATGCCCGATTTTTTGAGGATGTTGAGTTTGAAGGGGGAGATAAGGTTAAGGATGTCGTCTTTGAAGAGGAAACAATTTCTCTTCCTTCGGTTATTGTTCCAGATCATGATCTGGTGTAACAAGATGACAATGAGATACTCCCCCTTCAGCCTGAAGAGGCTATTCCAGATGAACAAATTCACCAACCTCAAGAGATAGTGCCACTTAGGAGATCTACTCGAGAGAGGAGAAGCGCGATTTCGGACGATTTCGTCGTATATCTCCAGGAGCATGAGGAAGGCATTGGAATGACAGAGGATGACCCGGTCAACCTTTGTGAGGCCATGCGGAGCTCCGAATCTCAGAAGTGGATTGATGCCATGAAGGATGAGATGAAGTCAATGGCTGACAATGACGTTTGGGATCTCGTTCCACTGCCCACTGGTGTGAAACCCATTGGTTGCAAATGGATTTTTAAGACCAAGAGGGATTCTAAGGGCAATGTGGAGAGATATAAGGCTCGTTTAGTCGCCAAAGGCTTTACTCAAAAGGAAGGCATTGATTATACAGAGACTTTCTCTCCGGTTTCTTCGAAAGACTCTTTTAGGATTATTATGGCACTTGTGGCTCATTTTGATCTCGAGCTACATCAGATGGATGTAAAGACAGCGTTTCTCAATGGCGACATTGATGAGACGATTTATATGCTGCAGCTAGAATACTTTGCTTCGCAAGATGCAGAGAAGATGGTGTGCAAACTTAAGAAATCCATCTACGGGCTTAAGCAGGCTTCTCGTCAATGTTATTACAAATTTCATCAGGTCATAGTCTCATTTGGTTTCGAGGCTATTATCGTTGATGAATGCATGTACCACAAGTTCAGTGGGAGTAAGTTCATTTTTCTGGTTCTGTATGTCGATGATATATTAATTGCAAGTAACGATGTATGCTTATTGCACGGAACTAAGAAATTTCTCTTGGAGAAATTCGAGATGAAGGATCTTGGTGATGCCTCTTTTGTATTAGGGATCCAGATTCACCGAGATCACTCTCGGGGTATTCTTGGATTATCACAGAAGAGCTACATCGAGAAAGTACTGATGAGGTACGGGTTAAAGGACTGCAGACCAGGAGATACCCCTGTAGCTAAAGGAGACAAATTCAGTCTCAATCAGTGCCCCAAGAATAATTTTGAGATTCAGGAGATGCAGAAGATTCCTTATGCGTCGGCAGTTGGGAGTCTGATGTACGCTCAAGTCTGTACACGTCCGGATATTGCGTACATAGTAGGGATGTTGGGGAGGTACTTGAGTAACCCGGGTGTGGATCATTGGACAGCAGCCAAACGGGTAATGAGATATCTACAGAGAACAAAGCATTTCATGCTCACTTACCGGAGATCAGATCAGTTAGAGATCATTGGGTATTCTGACTCCGATTTCGGTGGATGCCAAGGCAGTTGTCGATCCACGTCAGGCTATATTTATCTGCTAGCTGGAGGAGCTATTTCCTGGAAGAGCGCTAAGCAGAAGCTCACGTCTTCAACCATGGAAGCAGAATATATAGCTTGTTTTGAGGCGTCCAATCATGGGGTATGGTTGCGGAATTTTGTCACAGGGCTGTGCATCATTGACAGTATTGAGAGACCGCTTAAGTTATTATGTGACAATAAGTCGGCAGTGATGTACTCCAACAGCAACAGGAGCTCTTCGAGGTCTAAGCACATTGACATCAAGTTCCTGGCTGTAAAAGACAGGATTCAGAGTGGCTCTTTATCTATAGAGCACATCGGTACGTCTTCCATGATTGCGGATCCGTTTACTAAGCCGTTACCACCCAGGATCTTTCACCAGCATGTTGCTCGTATGGGTGTTATGTCACTAGATGATGTAATGGTTTAGTGGGAGATGTTATTTCGATTAATTTAAGTTGTACGTACATTTTTTAACTTCAGTTTCAGCTTTGGTTTCGTTTTCAGTTTCGGTTACACCCTAGATCGAGAATTTATGGATCTCACCTTAGGAGGACCAGTTGGAAATAGGCATGTACAGATCACATCTTATGTAATTTCCATGTTGTGCACCTATATTTGGTCTATGTCGTCGAGTGTGTTGGTATTTGTGATTATTGAAGGTTTAGCTGCGATTAATGACAGCGAAAGCCGCTTTAGTCCTGATACTGATATGCTTGATGGACCAGACTGTTGAGATGGTTAATAGGGATATGTTTTATGGAGATCTCATTTAGTGTGTTATGACTGTTCGGTTTTATCAGTCGGTTCAAGTGGGAGATTGTTAGAAATAATAATTTCATTAGGTGGTCCGACCTTTATGTTCAGTCATACACAAACTATCCGGATATTGGGCCTGATTAAGTGATCTAATTTATATCAATATTAGGAGGGTCCAATTGACGTCTCGTTAAGTATAGGGGTATATTGTGCAGATACCGCAATAATCTCTTATTCTGTGATGGGTGGAATTAAAGAGATTATTAACCTCAGGGACTTAATTGTCAATGAGGGGTTATGGTCCCCAGGCCATGCGAATATAAGACAACTGTAGGGCATCCCATTACCCTAATCAGTTTTACATTCGTCAAAATCGTAAAGGCCTGGAAGACCAAAACCTAGGCGTTCAGGCTCTCCAGGTTTCCAATGGATTCATCAGATACGCTTCCGCATCTAGACTTTGACATCGGTAATTCGACATGTGTGTTCCTAGTTTTTGTGGATTAAATCTGACACATAGATATTAGGCAAATTATCGATTATGGCCCTAACTATAGGACAACTTTCTTTTGTGGCCCAACGTTAAAAAAGTTTTTAATTTGGCAAAATCTGAGATTTTATTTCATATTCGGCCTAATAGATGACGGCCGTCAGGAGTTCGTGACGTGGCTTCGACGGACATCACTTACGTCGTACGTGGCCACCCGTTTTTTTTCATCGATTAACCAACGTGGCAGAAATCGTGAAAACACGATTGAATAAATCATCGAAAGGGAATTTAGGGTTAGAGTTCTGAGCATTTCGATTTCGGAACAATCGCAACAAGTCCGATTTGAATAGCCCCTCCTCCGCATTGCTTGAGGTTCATAAGGTTAGTCGCTCTTTCTTGTCTAGGCTATTGAGGTTCCTCCCTTCGTTGTTCCTTGCTGCTTTGCGCCTGGGTTTCTGGGTTGGGGTTTTGGGTCGGGTATTGTAAATGGGTTTGCGTATGGGTTCCGTATGGGTTAATGTTTCCGAAATATTTTGACAATTTTTTGTTAAATTGCAGAGCTACGTTACTATGAGTTGTATAGAGGGTGCAGAATTTGCCAACTCCCCCTCAGTTACTTGTGAAAGGAGGTGCAAACATGGAATGCGAGCTGTATTGTACATCTCGTGGAGTAGAAGCAATCCGGGGAGACGTTTCTTTCGTTGTCCAGTGTGGAAGGTGATTTCGTTGTGTTTTGATATGTGTTTGTGTTGTGTTGATCCAGGGATACTTCTCTGGTTTGTGTTATTATCTGAATTTTGTTGTGTGTTCTGACCATGTCTACAGCATGATGATTGTCGCTTTTTCAGCTGGTATGACGATGTGATACCTCCTCGAGAAAAGGAAATTATTTCACACCTTGTTGAGACTAAGAAGTTGTTGGAAAGTAAGGTGGAGCTGATGCAGAAGAGCCAAGGTGCAATGGAAGAACGAATCAAGCAGCTTGAGGCACAAGTGTTGAAGCATAAGCTGGAAGAACGTGCAAATCAAGAGATGATGAAGAAATTAGTTAGAAATGTCAAGTTAATGACCTTTTTTGTATTAGGTGTAATTACCGTTATAATATATATAGCTCAGGGTGTTTAAGTCAGTCAGACAGTTGGTGTTTAATTTCCATAATTTCATAAGTTCAGTTCAGAAGTTCAAATGTTGGCATACATCATAATTTCCAACCATACACCATAATTTCCACACATACTAAGATCAGAAGTTCATAAGCTCCAATCCATAAGATCCATACATAAGCTCCATACATAGATCAATACATAAGCTCCATACAGAAGCTGCGAAATCCAAAATCTCCATAAATCCAACTAAATCAAAATGGTCAGAACATTTGTGTCTAACTTAAGCTTTAGCTATGTCCAAGGTCAGGGATGGTGTGCCCTGTTGCAGCTGACGTAGTAGGTCCGGAACCAGCAGAACCACCGGAACCACCTTCAGCCTTTCTCTTCAAGCAAGTTCTCTTGTTATGCCCCACCTGGCCACATAACTTGCATTTCACTCTCCAGTGAACACCAGAACCTGTAATAACACCAGAAATCAAGTTTTCGATATGTCAATATTAAGACCAAAACCATAAAACACCAAGGGTTGTTATTTCATACCATAAGGACGTGTAGTGCAGGTTTCTGCGTTAGCTGCTTCTGCAGGTTTCGCCGCAAGTTCTATGGGCTGTGAAGATGGAGCAGATGATGATGATGGCTGAGATGAAGGTTGTCTTCTGCAGGTTCTCCTATTGTGTCCAATGTTGCCACAAAGTTTGCATGTCATCTGGAGGCCCTTCCTATTCAAATGACTTTGAGATGTCTTCGGGTCCTCATCATTGCTTTTCTTCCTGTTTTGTTTCCTTGGTCTACCTGGCAACTTTTTATAAGGTGGTGGTCTTATTGGTTCGCCGTCTACCTCTGGCTTGAATTTGCAACCTTCCAATGGCTCCATGACATGCATGTAGGCTTGGCGATATGCCTCCATCTTGAAACAGGGATCGACATAGTCTTCTACCCTCCGGTGCATATACAGAATACAACACAATGCATGCGTGCACGGGATGCCATGTAATTGCCAACTTCTACAACTACAAGATCCAGCCCTTAAATCCACTATAAACCGATCCGAGTAGGCTAAAGGCAATGACACTTCAAATTTCTCCGTGAGGGATGGTTTAACCACAAATCTACCTGCCCCTTCTTTCATGCTCTCAATGTTTTCTCTAACATTTTTTGTCAACAAATAAGTCCTTTTTGCTGCAGCCTTCTTCTTATCTACTTGCCTAACCATTAACAGACGCCTAATGCGCTCCAGCATATCAATTAAAGGCAGTCTTCTAGCGGCAACTATATATGAATTGAATGTTTCTGACATATTGTTACTATGTGTACCGCACTTACTTGTTGTCTTGAAAAATGCCATACAGAAATGGTGGGGACCTTGTTTTCTGAAGTCTTCAGCAGCCAGGACGGACCTTGGGACACCATCCCTACCAAAAGTCATCTCCCTCATGGCAATTTGGAAGTCAACTTTATTTGTAGACCTCACGGCTTTGTAGAAGCAACTCTTCAGGAATAATCCTTTGTGTTTGACTTTCCAGTTTTGGTAGATGTGCCTTGAACAGTTTCTCGACTCGGCCTCAGGTGCCAGAAGGCTGATGGCATTCAACAGACCCTGAAATATAAAACATTTGACATTAGAAATAGCTATAACCAACGTTGAATTAATGTACAAACAAACCTTTTGCTGGTCGCTAATGAATGTCCATCCTTCACCACTACCAACATTAAGTTGCTTGAATAGCAAATCAATGAACCATGTCCATGAATTCTGGTTTTCTCCCTCGACCACAGCCCATGCTATTGGGTACATGCCATCATTCCCATCCCTTCCTACAGCCGACAAGAGAATCCCTCCGACTTTGGTTTTTATGAAGGTACCATCGAATCCCACGACCCGTCTGCACCCTAGAAGGAATCCTTTGATCAAAGCCTCAAATCCTATGTACAATCTCCGAAATGTGGTGTGTAGTCCTGTGGATAATGTCAGATCAGTCGTCAACTCAAAACAACTCCTTGGATATCTATTCCTCAGAGCAGCTAGATATGGTCGGAGCTTTTTGAAGTGGTCATCCACTGAACCAACCATCAGTCCTTCTGCCATCCAACAAGCCTTGTAACATTTCATCAATCCGACCTCGGTTGTGTACTTTTTCATTACCTCCTCCTGAATCTCTTTCGCCGTGGCACCAGCACTTCTTATATTACCTTCCAGTAACTGTTCAGCCAACCATTTGGTAGTAGCTTGCCTATTCCGCATGTTACCAGCACATGTGTGATTGCTAAACACAGATTTAATGGCGAAGGATCCTTCCTTCTTCAACCATGACCCATAAATCCTCCATGGACAGCCAGATTCACATACAGCCTCTTGCTTTACTTTCGAACTTCTCGTCCACCGTAAATTGACACCATTAGCAATAACATACCTCTGTACAGCACTATGCATCTGCCATGGAGTCTCAAAACACAAGTCAGGTATTAACTTGACACCTTGTGATCACATTGTGGATCATACATACTAAGTTGAGATTGCAAATGTCTCCTCTTTACACCTATGGTGGATGTTCCATCGTCTGGAAGAATGTCATCATCTGACTTTTCATACTCGGATTCCTCAACGTCATCAACATCATCCACCTTACTAGCATCTCCTTCTACTTCCACAGTAACAGGACCACTTACAGCTTCAACTTCCTGGGACACTCCACCAACCCTCTCCTGTACATTTATCTCATGCAATTCTAAGTCTTTCTCAGTCTCTGAACCATCCATTTCACTATCAGACTCAGACGAACTTAAAGAAGATCATTTTCAGATCTATTTTCTATCATAGTACCATCGCAAAAAACCTTAACAGTCGAACCATCCGGACACCGATCACACATCTCTACCACCTCCTTGTCAGTACGAATTTCCTTAACACCCTCAGACCCAGCATCATACCACATCTTCCTCACAGAGCAACCACCATCTTGGGCGAAGGCCACCAACGTGAAATACCCCATCAAATCGCAGTCCACATCACTGTATTTGTTGACCTCACCACCAACATACTCCAACTGATTCCTCTCAGAGACTACACCACCTACATGCATGTCGAAGGAAAGCCTCTTCATTCTGACCTGCCTACCTATATGCGCAACAGTCCCTATTATCAACCCTTACAAACCCAGTAATCTACTAAGTCGGGACGACTAAAAAAAAACGTCAAAAACAAACAAAATAAACCAACTTCTACCAAGGAAATCGAATGAATCGACAATGACAACAGCTAGATGTGGTATCGCACAGTCAATTGATTCGCCAACATCAGAACCCCTCATGCATGAAGTTCGTCAGGAAGAACCACGACAAAGACAAAAACAAACAGAATAAACCTACCTGGACGACGCAATGGATGTTAATCGAGCAATGCGGAGGAGGGGCTATTCAAATCGGACTTGCTGCGATTGTTCCCAAATCGAAATGCTCAGAACCCTAACCCTAAATCCCCTTTCGATGATTTATTCAATCGTGTTTTCACCATTTTTGCCACGTTGGTTAATCGATGAAAAAAGACGGGTGGCCACGTAGGACGTAAGTGATGTCCATCGAAGCCACGTCACGAACTCCTGACGGCCGTCTTCTATTAGGTCGAATATGAAATAAAATATCAGATTTTTCCAAATTAAAAACTTTTTTAACGTTGGGCCACAAAAGAAAGTTGTCCTATAGTTAGGGCCATAAATCGATAATTTGCCTAGATATTATACTTAGATAGTTTACAAAAATGAGCACAAGCTTATCGTCATGAATAATGACGAACAACGAAAAAAAAGTAAAGGTAGAACGATGCAGACGCTCGAGGATTGCTTGCGTAGTTGAAAGCTTGTGTTTGTTCCGAGAAAACTTTTTTAAGTCTTTTATATTGAGTAAGTTAGATGCTGAGAGACATGGGTCTCGATCACCGTTGGGTTGGATGAATTCCTAAGAGATAGCTTAATCCATATTTCACTCTTAATTAATAATTTTATGAATATCATGGAATTGTAACTTTTCCTCAACTATTCTTTTGGGAAATTACTAGGTCATTATCTTTCTCGATGGAAATTGGTTTAGTTTAGTCCACCTAGTTGATTCTATGTCGTAAACCTGATCTGGGCCGGATCACTCTTGTATACATAACTTCTCGTAGATTCGTCCCTTCCTGGCAACAATGTTACCAGTCTATGTTGTTGGTAAAGTGCTTCCTTGCAGACTCATCATGTGTGATAATGGGGTTATTCTCTCGTGAGACTTTAAATATTTGACAGGCCCCCCCATGTCCGAGGATTTTCCTTGTTTCATGCACAAAATCATTCTAACATCCTTTTCTAATCATAATCATTCAGGTAGAATTATCTCCATTCGCCTCACTTCTCTTCTCGTCGTTCAAGTTACTCTAAATACGACTCCTCCTTACATAACTATTCATCCATAGACGAAAACAAATACCCCCGGCCCCCCAAAGTTGGGCCTTTAATGGGCCGAAATATGGCCCGGCCCATTGTTTGTAATTTATATTTTCGGATATGTGGGAATTTAATTAGGAGTCACGTGACGCCACGTTATGTGCCATGCCTTGTGGGGGGAGGAATAAATAACTAGCGATGGATGGATCAAAATGAAATCCGATCCCCCCGCGATCTTGAGCATCCGCCAATTAGAGATAAACATCTCTTGACGTGTCATATAACTAACAACACAAACACTCGTTCCTTACTTACTTGTCCGCCCATACCATATGACTTCATGTCTTTTGTTCGATGGAGATATTTATCCAAAGTCAAACATCCACAATTAATGTCCCCATAATTATTATCAATGTGCCAAAAAAAGTCGCACATCCTTTTCTTTTCCATTGCGAATGAGTTTAGTTTCGAAAAACGATCATTCCTAGTAAAATCATTGAATCATTGAGAAGGCAAGGCAGAGACCGGTTGGTCCACCCACAAAATCAGACGGACACAGTCTCCATTCCTACCATCCCCTTATTAATCAATCCATCGTATTCTCCCCCCCTTCCCCCTCCCTGAAATTAATTTTGTTCGCTGGCACCTCCATCTAAATAAACATTGTACCAAAATAAGAATGAATTCGAAGAGAGTTATTCTTACATCTTATCTTTTGAAGACGTCGAAAAGTCAAGTCTAATGTGAGAACGAGAACCGAACCGGACCGGATCGGACCGTGGCGGGAGGGAGAAAAGGTTGTGTTTTTTGAATGGTAGTTCCAAACGGTCTTCCTTGGTTTCCCATTCCTTTTGCCTCTTCTCCAATCTTCTTCTTCTTCTTCTTACAACTGTTCGATCCCAACAGATTGACTCGATCCATTACTTAACGTAATTGACCGCATCTGCCCCAGAGCCGGATCATGGGAGGGAAGACCTCTGTGTTTTTTTTTTTAATTCTTACTGGTGTCTGAGGTGGTGGGGTGGGTGCTGTCGGACCGTCTGCTGTTCCGTCTTCAACCACCGGTCAGACGGATGGACAGACAGGCAGGCGCGGATGAACTTATTTTAACAAGAGGGAATGAAATCCATTTATGGTAGTTGTTAGCTCGGGGGGTTCGTTCCCACAGCACCCCTTCCAGTTTCAGTCCCCACCTCCAAATCTTGTGCGTGTCCGGTGTCCAAACATTCATCCCTAACCCCTTTTCCTTTTCTTCTCCATCGCCTCCCAGGGATAAGACTGTCTTTTGGTCCCTTTTTGCTCAACACTTCTCCCACTGCTCTCCCACTCCTCCAGGGTTGTACTCAGGAGGAAGAGGAGGCGAGGCGTTCATTGGATGCGATAACTCGGGGGCAAGCCTGGTTCGAAGTAAGAATGCCGTGAATCTCAAGTGTATGCGCGCGTGTTTGAGTGTGATTGTGTTGCATTGATGGGAGTGGCAGGGCGTCGTGCCGGAGCACGATTGAACTTGTGCTGTTAGCGGATCTTACTTCTCTGCCTCATTTGGAGAAACGTGTGCTGGGTGTCAAGAGTTCGAAGCACGAGTCTTTTTGTCGTTTCTCGAGATTTGGTTCCAGTGGAGATAAAATGAACGATTACTTAAATAGTCTTTGCGGGATTTACGTGTAATATATTGCAAACATCATTGTGAATGGTTCTTGATCTAAGATCTAGTTTAACTGCGCTGAAGTATGCACATTGGTCGGATTGTTGTAGTCCCTTCTGCGGATTTACGGAGAAGTTCCATATGCAGGTAACTGAGAGACTAGACCATGGCAGAAGAATTGGACAAGCCCTTGCTGAATCCCAGTGACTTCCACAGGGAGGGGATCGATTTGGTAAGTAGATGGAAATATGCTAATGTTTGTTTGTGTCAAAGCTAGTTCGCGAATCCTCTTGATTAGTTTTAGTTACGAGCTGAGTGCAAATTGTCAAAACCAGGAACGCTTGCCCTTGGTAGAAGTCTTTGAGCAGCTGAGGACTTCCAAAGAGGGGCTGACGTCCGAGGATGCTGAAGCTCGTCTCGTTATCTTTGGCCCGAACAAGCTCGAAGAGAAGCCTGTAAGAGTCCTGGAAGAACTCTTTAATCTCTGATGTTTCCGATGTTTCCATCGAAGAGCCTTAAATAAGTTTCCGGACATGAATGCAGGAAAATAAGTTCCTAAAGTTTCTGACCTTCATGTGGAATCCGCTGTCATGGGTTATGGAAGCAGCCGCTGTTATGGCCATTGCTCTTGCAAATGGCGGGGTAAGTAGAAGATCAAATATTTACTTGGACGACGAACCTTAATGAATCCGCTCTAACTGATCAGTTTCTTTGTAGGGTGAGGGTCCTGACTGGCAAGATTTCGTTGGAATTGTTTGCTTGCTGTTGATCAACTCGACGATCAGCTTCATTGAGGAAAACAATGCTGGCAATGCGGCAGCAGCACTCATGGCCCGTCTAGCTCCGAAGACAAAGGTTCTCCGAGATGGGCAATGGCAGGAAAGAGATGCAGCTATTCTCGTTCCAGGAGACATCATCAGCATCAAGCTGGGTGACATCATCCCTGCGGATGCTCGTCTCCTTGAAGGAGACCCGTTAAAGATTGACCAGTCTGCTCTTACTGGAGAGTCCCTTCCAGTGACAAAGAGAACTGGGGATGAAGTCTACTCCGGGTCGACTTGCAAGCAGGGAGAAATCGAGGCAGTTGTTATCGCAACCGGAGTCCACTCCTTCTTTGGGAAAGCTGCACATTTAGTCGATTCGACTGAAGTCGTCGGACATTTCCAGAAGGTAAATATTGTGAAACACTTTTGGCCGGTGACTTGTGATCAGATCATATAGTCACCTTTTGTCTATGGATGTTCTGTTAGGTGCTTACCGCGATTGGGAACTTCTGCATTTGCTCCATTGCTGTGGGGATGGTACTCGAGATCATAGTCATGTTCCCAGTCCAACACCGCTCTTACAGAGATGGAATCAACAATCTCCTCGTTCTCTTGATTGGAGGAATCCCGATTGCCATGCCTACAGTCTTGTCTGTCACGTTGGCCATCGGTTCTCACCGTCTCTCTCAGCAGGTGAGCAATGATGACATCCCATGCGAAATTCTGGCGTTTGAGTGGAAACTTAAAATGATCTTTTCCATTGATAGGGTGCGATCACGAAAAGGATGACGGCCATTGAGGAGATGGCAGGAATGGATGTCCTTTGCAGTGACAAAACCGGCACTCTCACTCTCAATCGTCTCACGGTCGATCGAAACCTCATTGAGGTAGGAACGATATCAATGAAACCTTAATCTGCAGTCTCAAATGCCACAAATAATTCCTAATCATTGCCGCCTTTGCGTTAAAGGTATTTAACAGCTCCATAGATAAGGACTTCATTGTCCTGCTAGCTGCCAGAGCATCGAGGCTCGAGAACCAGGATGCGATCGATGCTGCTATAGTTAACATGCTTGCGGATCCTAAGGAGGTAAGAATTTTGGGTTAACCTAATCACTGGACAATCTCATGCTGAATGTAATGTAACGAGAGTGGTTTCCCTGTATAGGCGAGAGCAAACATTAATGAAGTGCATTTCCTGCCCTTCAACCCGGTTGACAAGCGCACAGCGATCACTTACTATGATGCTGAGGGGAACTGGTACCGTGCCAGCAAGGGTGCTCCGGAACAGATCCTTAACATGAGCAAAGAGAGAGACGAAATTGCAGTGAAGGTGCACTCCATCATTGATAAGTATGCCGAAAGAGGCCTCCGATCTCTGGCAGTCGCGTTGCAGGAAGTTCCAGAGAAAAGTAAGGACAGTCCTGGTGGACCATGGACATTTTGTGGGCTTTTGCCGCTGTTCGATCCACCAAGGCATGACAGCGCTGAAACAATCCGCCGTGCTCTCAACCTCGGAGTCAATGTCAAGATGATCACAGGTAAGCCTTCTCTCCAGATGTTCGAAGAGGATATAATGGAACCGAAATGGTTGATGTGAATGTCGCCTTGATTCAGGTGATCAATTGGCTATTGCGAAGGAGACTGGTCGACGCCTCGGGATGGGAACGAACATGTATCCCTCTTCGTCACTATTAGGCCGAAACAAGGATGAAAACGAAGCCCTCCCCGTGGATGAGCTCATCGAAAAGGCAGACGGGTTTGCCGGCGTATTCCCTGGTACCTAACTCCTCTTCCCCAGAAATCCTCCCGTTATTTGATTCCCCTGCTCCCTGGCGACCTGGTATTGATCCTCTTTATTTCTTTGAAAATGAAATACAGAACACAAGTATGAGATCGTAAAGATCTTACAAGAGAAGCACCATGTCGTTGGAATGACCGGTGATGGAGTGAACGATGCCCCTGCATTAAAGAAGGCCGACATAGGGATTGCAGTTTCTGATGCAACAGATGCAGCTAGGAGCGCCGCAGATCTCGTCCTAACCGAGCCTGGACTCAGCGTCATCGTCAGTGCAGTCTTAACCAGCCGCGCTATATTCCAAAGAATGAAGAACTACACGGTAAGCACTCTCTCATGCACCTTTTACACGTCCTGTAACCCTCCTTCTACTTCATCGCTGATAATACAATACTAACTGAATGACAATATCGCAGATATACGCCGTGTCCATCACAATTCGTATTGTGGTATGTTGGTCTTAACGTCAAATACTCCGGTACAACTCTGTTCCTGATGAATTCATCCAGTTTGATTGATTTTGTTATCTCATCCGTGAGTGCAGCTTGGTTTTGTGATCCTGGCGTTGGGATGGGAGTACGATTTCCCACCTTTCATGGTTCTCATCATCGCCATCCTTAATGACGGTAATTTCACTGGAGTTCTGCGAACTGGGGTTGTTTCTTTCGTCTCCTCCCGGCAATGTTGTCATAACTGACAGCTGCTTCTCATTGCTGTATTAACTTCACCGCAGGGACTATAATGACCATCTCGAAAGATCGAGTAAAGCCGTCTCCGAGGCCCGACAGTTGGAAGCTGGAGGAGATTTTTGCCACGGGCATCGTCATCGGAACTTACTTGGCACTCATTACGGTTTTATTCTACTGGATAGTGATCGACACAACATTCTTCGAGGTAAAGACTCTGGAAACCTTTTGTTATTCAGTTGCTCTGATTGGAAGATGACGAAGTTTACCTCATGTGCAGGATCATTTTGGAGTGACTTCGATATCCAGCAATAGCGAGCAAGTCTCCTCGGCCGTATATCTGCAAGTCAGTATCATCAGTCAGGCTCTGATTTTCGTTACCAGAAGCCAGAGTTGGTCATACGTTGAGAGGCCCGGCACACTTCTGATGTGCGCATTCGTCGTAGCGCAGCTGGTAAGTTTCATTCCATCCCTTCATGAATATTCAATCCCGCTTCATTCCATCCCTCCATGAAATCCCTCTCTTCGAATCACGCAACTCACTCGATGGCATTTCACCTAACAGGTTGCGACATTGATTGCTGTCTACGCACACATCAGCTTCGCGTACATCAGCGGAATCGGGTGGGGATGGGCAGGAGTTATCTGGCTATACAGTGTGGTTTTCTATGTTCCCCTCGATGTGATCAAATTTGCAGTGCGCTATGCTCTGAGCGGAGATGCATGGAGACTCGTGTTCGACAGAAAGGTCAGACGAACAACTACTTTTGTCGATACCCGGCAGAGAATCAGCGGGACCAAACACCTAACCTTTGTTTCTCTTGGAAAAACAGACTGCTTTCACTTCCAAGAAAGATTACGGGAAGGAGGACAGGGCAGCTCAATGGGCGCTCTCACAAAGAAGCCTACAGGGTCTGTCTGCAGCAGATCTAGAATTCAATGGCCGCCGTTCTCGATCTTCCTTGATTGCAGAACAGGCACTGAGGCGCGCCGAGATCGCCAGGTAACCAACCATTTGTGAATCCCAGAAACGAGAAAACAACTCTAAGATCTGTTCTTACGTTATCTGGCAAAAATTTGCAGGCTAGGGGAGCTCCACACACTGAGGGGACATGTAGAATCAGTGGTCAGGCTCAAGAACTTGGACCTCACCAAGATTCAATCAGCTCATACAGTTTGAAGGAGCAAGCCACCAAAGAATGCCCGGACCCTTTCGGTCTTATCGCTCAGCTTTTTCCGGGAAAGGTGGCTGGTCCTGCATTTTTGGATGTTAGGACTTCCCTGAGTTGCAGAATATCCATCCAGCAAAGACAGGCAACAGAGAATAGGTCTATCTTCCTGAATAAACTCATCTCCAACCGGTGAGATGCATGCATGCACTACATTCCCATTCCTTTTCGTACTTGCAATTTTTTCCAGAGACAGCATGAGGATAGACCTGTTTGTGCTTTTTTGAGCCTGAGACATTCTCAGTCGATTTGCTTAGGTAAGATAATAATAGAGTTCCACAATAAGACTACTCCGATTCAAACAGCACAGCATATCCAACTTGTCATTGATATAGCAACACGTGAAGAAAGGCCCAGAGCCATGTGCAGATATGATATTCATAGGAAGAAATCAAGGACTTACTGGATTTGAGCCGCCGCTGCGACGTCTCTGCAGTAAGCTCATCCACTGTTTCCTCTTCGAGAACAAATTCCAAACTGCCCCTGCCCTAATGTAAACGAATTTCACATTAACTAAAGGGCAACAAGCAGAATAGACCCGGAAGCGCAAACCCTGCTAACCTCAGTATAAGTAGAGCCTTCCGGCGATGAAACCTGCCATTCTGAACCAACACACTGTGCAGACGTTAAAATTTTGTCTATAAAATCTCAATGATAAATTGGGGCTTATTCAATTTCCACCGAGGGCTATAAACCCAATCAGTAAAAAGGGGCTTATGGATTATATATCCAAATCCACTAAATAATATCTTAGAGTCATGTAAAAGTTACAAGCCCAGCTCAAACAAAAGTACTCTGGACCGAAACCCAAATTCAAGCCCAGTTCATAACCCGATACATAGAAAGTTGCCTAATATGAGATGACCAACTTCCTAATATAAATTGACTCTCGACTCTGATCTCTGAAGCCCTATAAATATTCTCGTTCATTCACAAGAGAGAGAGGTGAGTACTGTCACTACATCTACCCTCCTTTTTTAAGTTTTAGGTAAGAACAACTAAAATTCGCAAAGTAGAATCTTACAAATTTGGAATGCAACCCATTCCATGGTCTCGAATTAAGAGTCACAAGTGGAGTAATCAGTCTCCAAAGTCATATCAGAATGATAATTATCTCGCAAGACATGAGTTCTTAAACAGCAATGAAAATCGATAAGCGCCCGCGATCATAAGAGGACACCCAAGGACGCAACGGACAAGAGCATTTGTTGTGTGCCTTGTCCATTAAGCACAAGTTGAACATATCATCCAAAGCTTGCCACAGCGAAATCGTCCGTCCAAAGTACAAGAGCATGGAGAACTCTTCGCAGCTTCGTGGGGGTAATTACCAGGATCAATTGTAGACCATGTACTTTGGCGTTGCACTGAACTTCTGATACCCTTTGATGACCTTGTTCACGGCATCAAGAAAGTCCTTCTCCGTAACAGTCTTCCTCCTTGCTCTGATGGCATACATACCAGCCTCGGTGCACACGCTCCTTATATCGGCACCTAAAATAGTAAAACAATAAATGTCTAATGTCATACATAAAAGCATAGAGGATCAACTGCAAAGGACTATCAACCCAGTGATTTGTTCAAATTATACATGGGGATAGAGTACCAGGTGGTGAACAAAGATTACCTGTTGAATTCGGGCAAAGGCGAGCTAGGAGTTCGAACCTGATGTCTCTTTCACAGTTCATGGTGCGTGTATGGATCTTGAAAATCTGTGTTCTGCTCTCCAAATCAGGAAGCCCAAATTCAACTTTACGGTCAAGCCGTCCTGGACGTAACAATGCCGGATCCAACGTATCTGGCCTGTCGCATATGAAAAAAAAAGAGGAAAAAATTACAAAATCATTAGCAATGGCATGCTATAAGACAAGTAGGAAGCGATCTTGAAGGGCATCAATGAAAAAATTTTCTCTGAGCCATGAACTGAATAACATACCTATTGGTTGCCATGAGGACTTTGATGTTTCCACGGGCATCAAAACCATCAAGCTGGTTTACAATTTCAAGCATTGTCCTTTGGACTTCATTGTCTCCACCCACGCCATCATCAAACCGGGCACCGCCAATAGCATCGACTTCATCAAAAAACACAATGCAGGCTTTCTTCGATCGTGCCATCTGTAGCTCACAGTATATGATATGCAACTTATCAAAGATAGTAGGAAAAAATAATAGAAATCCGACAACACAAATAAGAGAAATGAACAAACCTGGAACAATTCTCGAACCATTCGGGCGCCCTCACCAACATACTTCTGAACAAGTTCGCTCCCAATAACACGAATGAAACACGCATCAGTTCTGTTAGCTACAGCCCTTGCCAGAAGGGTCTTCCCAGTTCCAGGCGGACCATAGCAGAGAACACCCTTGGGTGGATCAATCCCAAGTTTCACAAACTTCTCAGGATGAAGCATGGGTAACTCAACAACCTGCCAGAAGAGAAACAAACAAAAATCAATCTCATCATGGACAGCTCATATGAACGCAGTATGTATCATAAGATGTAGAATTCATGAAAGCTGAATGCCACGAACCTCCCTCATCTTCTCTATTTGCTCCTTGCAACCCCCGACATCATTATATGTCACATCCGGTTTCTCTTCAACTGTCATCATTGTCACGCTAGGGTCAATTTTTGGAGGCAAAGGGATCTGAATCTGGTACTTATTCCGATCAACACTGTCATATGTTGGCCACAACATACAATTCTCAGAATTTTCCAGGCCAGGACTCCACAAAGATGAAAAAATCTCAAAGACCTACCCGACACGCATTCCCTCCTCAATGTCAGTGGGAGAAACTTTGTCGCCAAGTCCAACAACAAACTGCCAATTCAATATATGAAACAAAACATTCATTTTGGAAATCCTAGCAGCATTAATAACTGTATTTCGAAATAATGGCAAGAATTCATAATATTAAAATGTAACAATCATGTAAATTTTGAAAGAGTTAATTAACCTTTGCGATCTGCTTCACGTTTATAACATACTTGGCGTCCTCGGTATTGGGACTAATAATTTTAGTGCATCTAGCCACCTGTTACCACCCATTCCACCTATCAAGTACATGGAAACACCAAATATATAAATAGTAAAAAGTATACACTTGAAAACAGAAACCTGAAGCGGTTGCTCCTCCTGCATCATTTGTTTGTCGGACACGAGATCCCACTGGCTAGGCGCAGCTAAACCGGTATCTGATTCCTTAATTCCTAGACATTCCACAAGGAGAGGAATAGAACACAATGGACTAGTGAGTTCTCAGAATCAAGAAAAGCTCCTACAGCGATCAAAATATCAACTCCATGCCATACACAAACCAATCAACGACATGCAATGCTTCAGACTAAAATCATTACTTACCATTCTCTGCTGTACAAAGGAAATATTATTGTTGTCATAAGAAAATCAATTGCATGAATGCATAATCCCATGTGTCAAAGGGCAATCGCAACACACAAAGGACCTCATCTTCACAAGAAATACAAGAAGCAATTTTAAATGAACATACCACACAAGTCATTGACCTTCTTCGCCATATCCTTGATCTCCTTTTCAACTTTCTTTATGCTGGTCGAGTATGGTCCCAGGCCCTGCATAACAATTAACATCCCCAAGAACCAATATCAGTATCCACCGATCGCAAATCATCTCTGCAGACCTACTCTACTAGTTCCATCCACAAACAGCTGAAATTCAAATTGGGGGAACCCCATCTCTCCCAGCATCCAGATCGAACAAACTCTCAACCGAACCAAATAAACCGTCCCTCCATACATACCACCTCCGAAAATACCAGTAGAAACGCAGAAAGAGATGAATAAACAGTCTCCAGGGGCATGAAATTGAAATGGGAGACGGCACATCCAAGAGGCTAGAAGAAAACCCTTCAAACCAAGAAACGGAAGCAATCGAAAAACAAGAAACTGCTAGGGTTTTCAGGGGGGGGGGGGGGGGGGGGGACGCACGTAGGTCTTGAGGAGGGCGATGTCGTCCTCGTCGAGTGGGCGATGGTTCTTCTCGTCCTTGATCTCGTCCTCCGCATCAGCCGCCGCAGGTGCCATCCCTTACTCCTTCACCCTCCCTTCCTCCGATACGATTCCGCCGACAAATCACCCCTTAAGAAACGCCGACGACCGGCTGAGTAGGAGAGCAAAAGGAGGAGGTTTCTTGCAGAGCAGGTGAGCGCTCGCGTCTCTTCTCTATGTAAGAAGGGAGAGAGACGGGGGATCGAGAAGGGGGGGGGGGGGGGTGGGGGGGGGGGTGGGGGGGGGGGTGGGGGGGGGGGGGGGGGGGGTGGGTAACCCAGCAAGGCCGCATAAGCTTGAGTGTCCAGCCCAATTATATAAATGGGCCTAAAACGAGGGCCGAGGCCCAGGGGGAGATAAATAAAGGAATTTGAGGATATCTGGAGCGGAGATCTTGGAGGCTCCGATTGTTTCCACGGGGATTCATATTTTATTTTATTTTATTTATAAAATTTTTAAAATGTTCTCATCGAAATTAGTTTCGTCATCCTCGGAATAATCGGATTAGTTTGATTGAGGGTGAGTCCCAATCCCTGAAGTTAGTTTCTTTAAAGTGGATCTCTTTTTAAGATAAACATTGAGAATGTCATGAGGTTGGTGCAAATATTTGGCAACTCAACCGGGTTGTTCTGACATAACACGCGACGGCTACAAAAAAAAAAAAAAAAACCAGCAATTTGACCGAGTAAAAGGGACAGACACCCTTTGGAAGAAGCTTCTTCCTCCCTCATGGCAAGCAAAGCCGCCACCTTTGGAGTCAAACTAAACTGGCTTTACTCAAGTTTGGCCATAATATTTGCAATTGTGTTCTCATTGGAGATTTATACTAAAAAAAAAAGAGCAAAAATTAAAACTAACTCCACTTCCTTCTGTAATCCTTTTCATATGAATCTAGAATTAGGGTTATATATTCTTTTTTTTTTAAATACATAATCACTCTGGACTTAAAAAAAAAGTCAAATTCGTCAAAGAAAAGGCATTTTGAAGAGTCAAAGCATATGGGAGTCCTTTTCTTCTTATTCTTATTCTTCGTCTCGCCGATAAAAAGTTCCAAAGTCTCTGGCGTGCTAAAGTTGATCGAACACTCCTCGGACAAGTCCAACTTTGTTTCCTTTTCTCTGACCACACCCACAGGTTCTGCTTCTTTTAACCACAATTCTCTCCCTCGTCCTCATCCATTTGTCCACCTTCTCTCCTGCTTAATATCGGTACGGGCTGGTCTTTGCGGAAGCTTTCCTATGGGGGACACATCAGATTTTCCCAAAGCCTTGAACAACTCTAAGGCGATCGAGATTACCGGCAAGATCATGGTCATAGCCATCGTCGTACTTTTCGTTGTCGTGGTGGTGGTGCTGTTCCTCCACCTGTATGCCAGGTGGTTCTGGTGGAGAGTGATGGAGGAACAGCCGCGCCCGGAACGAAACCGTAGCCTTCGTCGCCGGCGACGTCGGTTCGTATTCGTCCCTGGTGAAGATAACGGAATCCGCATGAGGAGGGGACTTGACTCGGCCGTCCTGTGCTCGATCCCCGTCGTGGTTTATAGGCAGGAAGATTTCAAGGACGGTCTCGAATGCGCGGTTTGTCTCTGCGATGTGGCGGAGGGGGAAAAGGCGAGGATCCTGCCGAAATGCAGTCACGGGTTCCACGTCGAGTGCATCGACATGTGGTTTCAGTCACATTCGACTTGCCCACTGTGCCGGAACTCTGTTACCTCAGAGCATAACGCGTCGAATAATGGCACTGGGAGAGGATCCGTCGGCGTGCAGAGTTCTTCGGACGGGGAGGGGATTCCCGGGACAGAGCCGGATGCCGTGGCTTCTCATTTCCCCGTCAACCAGCTGTTCTGGGGAGACGAGACTCGGGTCAGCTCGAGAAACGGCCCCATGGGAGGAACGAATTGCGAGCATCCCCCGAGCTTCTCGCAGGAGTCATCATCCTCTTCAGAAGGTGGCACTAGGCCACGGCGGGAGGAGGCACTGGTGATTGAAATTCCGAGGAGAATGATCGAGGATATGGAACCATCCCCATCGCCGACTGCAAGCGGGTGTCAGCCGGATGAGATGAAGTCGCCGGCCACAGGGAGGCTCAGGTCCTTTAGGAGGTTGTTGAGCAGGGAAAGAAGAGTGAGCCCCAGCAGCCCTGCTCTGGCGGCTGCCATTGATCTCGAGGGAGGTGGTCGAAACACAAGCCATCCCACTTGACGCCGTAATTACAGTCCTAATCCCATTATGGTTTGCAATATATACCCAAATTTATTTATTCGAGAAAATAATGGAACAAATGTAAAGAAGTTAATTTAATTTAATTTTTTAATAAAGTAAAGAAGTTAAACTCTGCAATTTGATGTTATGAGAGGTTCCCATCACATGGCATGGGCTTTTATTACTTCCCAAATTTTCATCAACACAACTTCGTCGGTAAGAAAGTCGCCGCGACCATCTATGCTTTGTTCATGCAATTATTTTTTGTGTCCGTTGTTTATTGCATAAGAAGGGGCAAATGAGACTGGAGGTTTGTACTAGTTTTAAAAAATTCAAGAAAAACACGGTTGTAGTTTTTAAATTTACACTGTTCGTAAGAGCGAGCTCTTATGATGAGATTTGAAAACTCATTTAAAGAAATGACAGATTTTGAAAATGTACCATCCAACCAACACATGGAAGTTCTTAAGACTAGATTATTTCTTGTCTGTTAGAAAAATATATAAGTTATTAGATTTTGAAAATACGCCCGTGTTTTTGTAGGGCGAGTTTTCAAAATCCGTTTTTTTTTTAAATTAAGGGCAAATTTTAAAAACTTACCCATGCGACAGTATAAATATAAATTTAAAAACAATGATCGCACTTCGTAAATTTTTTTTGAAACTACACATATAACCGTACAAAGCTCCTAGGATGTAAATGATGATAAAGCATTTTTTACATACAGTTGTTCCATTGAGAATATAAAATAATACTAGGCAAACTAGTTTTTCTTTTGACAAAATATACGTTCGTGACTTCAACTTTGAGCCAAACTTTTTACTTTGTCATTATTTTTCTTTGTTATATAATTTTGTCACCGATTTTTTTTTATATATTTTGTTTGGCCAATCTCGAATTATTTTAGTATAAGCCAAATAAAATCTTAATATAGTCTGACCCGTATTTTATAATAGTATAGTTTGTAATAATAGATTTCCAATCTCTCGTTGTTTCATCTCATAATTCACTTTACTCGTAGCAGTTGTAGATCCCCCAAATTGAGTGTTATCCCAAAACGCTCAAAATTAATCAAGTGCGATTAGATTAGGATTAACCTTAATTGACGGTGCTCTTTAAAGATTATCATACATGCTTATGTTTCATAAAAATCATTAAACATGTTTAGCGATATTTGATTAATGCTTATCATTCATAAACATAATTAGGTAAATAATTTCGAATTAAAAAATTTAATTACATGAAACTAATATCCTAGTTGCATTTTCATTAAGCTACTAGGACAGTTTTAAACTTTTCAAGAATTTTCAAGCATCTCTATTACTTTGTTTTAGTTTAATTTCGATTTTGGACGAAACTAAAAACTCTTTTAAAATCCAAGGACTAAGTTGTGATTTTCCATATTTGCATTTAAGTTCAAACCAAATTGAGAAGCCTAGCCAAATCTAGGGACTCAATCGGTGAATATGCAATTCATCTAAAAGCAAAACATGGTATCACTTTTTTTTCCCCGACAAAGATCCCACCAGGGACGATCCCGACGCTTCCCAAATCTCCTCATTAAATACCTGCAAAGGATAAAAAAACTGATTACAAAAAAAGCTTACTTAAATTTCAACGAAATATGTCGAATTCCAACAATACTAGTCTAAACCCAACGAAATTGCAGTAATAACAAAAAGAAGACTACAGAGAAGGGAAGAGAGGGGGGGGGGACGTTCACCAGATAAAGGGAGGTTGATCATTTTCTAAGAGGGGGGAAGGAAATTAAAAAAAAATTCCATAGACTCCACTCCTAAAAATTTTTCGTCGTCGTCGTCCCAATACTTCACCACCGTTCCCGGGCTTCAATCGTTTCTTCACCAAGGTAAGAAGAAGAAGGTGCCGCGGAAACCTCCTGGACGACCAGCTCAAGTCAAGCATTCAACGGCAACAGCGGGGATAATGCCATGCCTCAGGCTGCAACGGTTGTCAACTTCTCCGAACCAGCAACGACAACCCGACCTCTCGACGTCTCAGCGACATTCTTGAACTCGGCTGCAGCAAACCCTCCCGACGTCTCTCGATTCCAGCGACGGCAACCCGTCCTCATCGTCGTCTTCAGAACCGACTACAGCAACCAATGGCAAACGACTCTTAACGGTGAGCAACCTCACTCTTATTTTCACGTATTTCTGTCTTCATGCGACGGTATTTGACCCTCCTTCTCCTCCCTTCTTTTCTGGGAGACAACAACAACAACAAGGCAAAGAGGTTTCGAGGAGTTTGAAGCTGGTCAGCCTCGACTTTGGCGTTTCCCTCGCAAATATCCAGCGGAGAAGTCCTCCCGACACGCACACGAGTCTCCCATCGCGAGCGCGCGTGCTCGGGAGGTGTGGGGGTGGGCTGTTTCCCATCGCGAGCGCCTTTCCCCCATGAACATCTCCGAAATCCATGTTAAGAAAGCTGCATTCTCGGTGAGTCTCCTTCACCATCTGTTTTCTCTGCGTTTTACAGCTCCTTAGACAAATCTAACCTCGTTTGTTGCTCTTGTTTACATGAACGCACGTCGCGGCATCTTTGGGATGTCATAACCAGAGTTAGAGAGCTCAAAATCACGCAAATCAGGTCCACCATCTTCCTATTTCCTCTGTGATTTCATCAATAGCTTCTGGAACTTGTTTGTGCTGTGCATCGTTCGAACTATCTTCGATTGTTGGGATATACACATGCTGAAATGAAAATGTTGTTTGTTGTCGCACGTTCTTAACGTTTTCCAACATAACTTTTTTGCTCAGAGCATGGATTGATCTGTTTTTTTTTTACTCTTTGGCTTCCTTTCTTGACAGAGAACAACTTCTCTATTGAAACTTTTTCCAAATAGACGCATCTTGCCATTGTTTTTCCTCCTTGAATGCCGGATAATGTGGCTGCCCTGTTCTGTGCATCCACAGAGCGTGCAGCTGCACTCCATCAGATTTACTTTCGTCTGTACAGCTCGGATTTGCTTGAAACTACTTGGATTCGTTCCCTTTTTAGCCATTCTATAACTTTCATGTTTTACGCTTTCTCATTTAAGACAGTCTTGGTCGAGTTTTATTTGTTCGAAAGAAACGGCTTGATTCTGTGCACGAACGGGATAGCTGTTCCGTTTTTTCGGACACAACTCAAACATCCGAGCTCCGTTCAACCTAAAATTGGTTGGAATGGATCCCTCTTTAGGTTTTCTAAAACTTTTGTGTTATACACTTTTCCATTTGACCTACACATCATGGTCAAATCGCTGTCGGAGTGCAGATAGAACTGATGCGCTACAGCATTTCAGGGCAGATTCATACTGTTATATGAAGAAATTCGTATTTCTTTCATTACATGCCCAAATTTTACAAAATTAGTGCCTTTGAAACCATATTTGACCCCTCTACAAATCTTATTCTTTGAGTTTTTGTTTTCGGGATCATCTGGTCTGTCCAAAAGTTCGAGAAAGCCAAAGACCTCCATTGTCTTCTATTCTGTTGCGGCAGCTGGAGTGCCTTGTATACCAGATGACATAATTTACCCATTTGAGCTCCGAATGGACTCAAATTAAAACCCAAAGCTAGTTTCTTAACCTGCTACAACTTTTATGTTTTTGCATTTGTTAATTTGAGCAATTTTATTCCATGGTCAACTGCGGTCAATCTTGGCCTGTCATACCATTTAGTTGAAACACATTCTGTTCGAATGTCTAGATTCTTTGTTTTGCTGGCAACAGACTACACTTCCATCTTTCCTAAAATTTAGCATGCTACATCATGAGTGAGTTATCTGGCATATGAAAAAATTTCATGATTTTTTTTTATGAACGAATGAAGAGTTATGAAATTTTCTCTTCCCATCAGTCTGCTGGTTAAGGATTGTTTATGCAAGAGACCAAATCATTTTCTTTGCCTTGTAGAATGAGATCCCACCGTTGGATTCATTTGGAATTTTACAGGCTGATTCCTCATTAAAATACGGATCTATAGACTTTGATTTCATTTAGATCGGACGATCCTGAGTGAAGTTGTCCTCTCATTTCTGGACCTGCGTGTGCTGCATTCTCGTCTGCACATTACAGCCTACTTTGTGTGTGTATAATTTTTAATTCCACCGTTAGATTTTTCTGATATTTGACAAACATGCTTGTCATTAACATGTTTACTTAATGTGCGGTTGGATTTTAATTATCTTGACTTAGTAGAGACTTATGCTTGTTTATTTGATTTCGAATTGTCATTTTAACTTTGAAAATGAAAGCCAACTAACCATATTTATGCTTTCTTTGCATGTACATCACACATGTGACGACGAGAGCTCTCTCGAAATTTCGACAATCTTGAAGACGAAGATTAACTCGAAGGCGCGTGTATTAAACCGCGTGGATCTACCCCGGCCTAAAAAACCGCAGGCTCGAAGGCTTAGCCCTGAACTTCACCAAAGGTACAAAGGGGAGGTGCGGGCCTCCCCGAGTTTTTATTCAAAGCCCACTTGTAACGGATTGCGGGCCCAAGTGGATAGGCCCGCAATCACCGCCCATTCCCCACCCTTTTGATCTAAATTATTGTCTGTGGTTGCGTGCGTGACTTAGGCTTTAGGTTTATACGTTGCATGCTTGGTTTTAATCAAACAAACCTAAATTCGGGTCCAACGCCCGTTAAAACGTCGATAAGAGTCCGGCCCACTCCCGGATCGGGTCCAATGCCCGTCAATCAAAAGTTAAACATTTTTTGGACAAATTGCCACACTTTTCGCATGTATTAGAATACCAAGGTTAGTAAATAGGAATCCCCGAACCCAGACTCTGATTTTTCCGACTTAAAATCACATTTTTAACTAAGTCGGTGGCGACTCCGAACAAAAATTTTCCAAAGTAAAAGTAAACTTCACTACCCTTTTTTCGGAGCCATTTGGGGTGAGGTAACAGCTACTCCAGCCGCTCCTTGGGCCGCTCCCGAAATTCGCGAACGAGGCCTTAACGCAGCGTTTCGCTCGCCGCCTCCCGGGAACTGAAGACAGTTGGCGAAACGTCCCGCAGACCCGTTCGCGAATCAAGGGAAGGCCCAACCGTGGGCCCCTTTCCGCAGCATCCGGCGTTCGAGCCGTAACGCCGACCAGAATGGGCCTCGGGGGAGGGGGCCCGGATCCTCGGGTTGCCCGAACCGCCATCGCGCGTGCTGCGTACAGCAGTGACATATCAATAGAGCCATCATTCGACCTTCATCAATTTTACGTAATTTTTAAAACATCAGCAACTACCGTCCAACTTCGATGTCTAACTCACTTGATTTGTCCATCAAAATTTTAATATAAAATACCATACGAAAGATTTCAAAATTATTTTCTATTTTTCTAATTTTTTTTAGTCATTAAACGAAAGCGGTCTATTATCGCATGACTTTCACACGATAAAATTTAAGATTGATTAAAATTAAAACAAAAACTAAAATTACCAATAAAATTATATAACAAACTAAATTAACGATAAAATAGAACTACTTGATTACTAAGCCATAACCATTTTCTTCTTTTAAGGAAAGCAACCACAGGAACCATGATGACGGCCATGATGTCTGGACATCTTCTTGGCCTGTTCAGTTGTCTTGTCGACCTGGTCGGCGTGCTGTTGCCTGGCCTCTGCCTTCCATTCCTCCGCCTTCCTGTGGACAACAGCCATCCTCCTCATCAGCTTCTCCTCCAACTTTGACCTCATCTTCTGTATCTTGACCTGCCAAAACCACAACCCAACTTGTTATTTTATTTTGAAGAAAGAAATGGGGGGACACCCTCTTCCCACCTCCTCCAATTCCCCAGGAATCTTGGGTTTTAGATCCCTTCAGTACCTCCTCACATGGTATAGGCCAGATTAGCAGAGCAATGTTTAAAACGGGTGGAGAAAAAGATGACTCCTTTTTTAAGGCGTTCAAGCATGCAGGGGATTAAACAATGATATCAGCTAACGGGGATTTGAGTATGGGGGCAGGCACTAAACCAGAGGTGTGACCAGTCAAGCCAAGCCCAAAGATTTTTTATTAAGCAAAAACATATGGGATCTGCGAGTGGCTCGAGGGCATGCACGGGTTTCGGGACACTCTTCATTTGAGTGTTCGGACAGGACCAACACGAGTCTGGTTGGTTTGCTACAGTCAAACACGATGATGTTGTCTGTATCTCTCCCTCTGTCTGGGTCTGACAGGTTTGAACAGACTCGGCTGTGGAACACAAAACCAAACCCAACAAAGCTTTGGCACTGAGGATTTCATAATCCCAAGGCCTAACAATCATCCCAGACCAAACAGACAATAAAACAAAACCAGTGCAGAAGAAAAACATACCTCCAGCTTCCTGGATTGAGCTTCTGCTTTTGCACTTTCAAGGTTCACCCATGCTTGGATCTTGGCTTCTTCCCTCTGATACCTGAAAATTCCCATACAACAGAAACAACCCAGCTTGAATTCAAGAAATCTGATGGTAAGAAGATGGGGAATGTTGAGTATAATGTGCAGAAGAAATGGGTTGGAAACAATTAGATGATAATTAATCTTGAGAAGAGAAGAGAATGTTCACCTCAGGCAGCACTTCAATTGCTCATCTTCCTCCCAAGCAGCAGCTCTAGTTTGAGAGCCGCTCTTCTGCAGGGATATGCGGCCACCATTGGCGTTCTCAAAGTGCCTCAAGCTTTTCGACACCTCCTCTTCCTCCTCTTCCCTGGAGCTCCATTTAGAAGCCACCAAATCATAACGATTATTCCTCCAGCCATCCATGAGCTGCAGCTTAGCCAAGTGGTGACACTCGTTGAGCTGGCTGATGTCGAATGTGGGGATGTGAACGTTGCCGCCGCCGTCCTGGTAATCCTCGAGGCTTAACGGTCCTGACCTGCTGGCAGGCGTGTTGTGCCTCACGGGGGAAGAGCCCTTGAACGGCGTGTGGCACCTCGAGTTTGTCGAGCTCCCGAGTGGGGTCGTCTCTGTGCCTATGTCCCTGCGATGAGTCTCATCCGTGGCCTTGTCCTTTACGGGCTCCCAAATCGTTCCACCAAACAGGAACCCTTCTTTGGATGACAGATCTGAACACCTGAATTTTGGAAGAATAGCCCGAACTTCGTCCGTAAACTTATCTGCACGAAACAACATTAATAGGCACAGGCACACATCAAAACCTCAACATTAAGCTTCAACACACTAGAAATCAACCCAAAAGAAAAGGAAGAAAAGAAAAAAAAGAACTCTGCGAATCTGCATTTAGTTTTGATCCAGTCGAAGTGCTTAAGACCTGTTCCCAGAATGAACAAGAAGACAGAAGGACCAAGAAGGCAGACAGTGCTTGTCCGAAAGGATCCCTGAGCGGAGACGAAGTCCCCATCAAAGCTGTCCTATTCATCTAATGTCAGTAAGCCATAAACTTCCCCTAAGCATGAAGAAAATGCAGCAATCTTTTCTTTTGAGTCAGTCCACTTAAAAGCCCTTCTAGTTGCAGCAAAGCTTAACTAACTATCATTAACCCAATTTGATTTCTTTTCTAGTTCTTTCAATGAAATGATTTAAAGTTGGCAACTTTAATCAAGATCTCAAATGGGGAAAGGCTAAAGCAGGGAGATTTCATGAGTGGAGCCCTCAAAAGGATTAGAACTTTGAGTTGTGATCATTACTACCTTTTAGGATTACTTCCGCAGCAGCAAGGGGCGAGACTCCATTGGAGTTAGGGACGACAACCTTAGACTTGGACACTGCCACATCCTCCGCTGTAACCCTGGACTTCTCGGCGAACGTCGCATCCTCGTCTGCTGCCTCGAGCAGCAACACCTGCTTCCTCAGTACCGATGAGTTCGACCTCGTCCTCAGCAGGGGATGCGCCGGAGAGCTGTGGGAGGAGCCGCTGCCAGGGCCTGTGACCCATTTCTCTGCATTGTCCCACTTTGACGGAAAGCTCCGCCGCTGAGGCAGGAGGTGGTTGGCACTGCCACCGCTGCAACCGCCACTGTTGTTATGGCCACCAATGTTGTCACTCGCCGCGGAGCTGAAGCCGAATATCGGCCTCCCGGGGCTGCAAGGGGCGTGGGGCTCGGCCCTCCTGGGCTGCATCGCAGAGTTGGCCCCATCCCGCCTCCCGTTCATCGAAATGTCAAGGAGACCCCTTCTGCCATGAACGGAAGTCCTCGCGGCCATCGGGAGAGACCCCACAAACTCCGACGTCTCCCTGAGGTATAGTTTGCAGATCGGGTCAGGCTCCGGGAGCGCATCAAGGAACGGGTTACCCGACGAACTCCTCAAGGGGTAGGATCCACACGTCCTTCCGGCAGCCGAGGTCGCCATAGCCGAATCCATTTGTTTTGTTGCACCTGAAGGAAACCAAACGAACTTACTGAACGCCACCCTTATAACAAAAAACTAACGTCACCGACACGGAGCCATTTGGCCGTGGGATCCATTCCTCTCTGCTGGGGTGTGGTCTCTGAGGAGGTGAGGAAGAACGTAGAGTTGTGGTCCTAGGAAGAAGAAGTGTCGGGTCCAGAGACTAACATTACAGGACACCACAGGACATGCTGGCAAGTCTTTTCAGTGGAAGAAGAAGAATCACAGGTATTCTCTGGCCCGCTGCTGCATTTTGCATTTTGACAGGAGGAGAAAGGGAAATGAAAGTGTAAGAAGAACTTTGGGTTTGCCGATGCTGCTGGGTTTGGAAGTGACAATTGAAGGGAGAAAAGAAAGGCAGAAAGAGGAGGACACACACCAGACTGTCTACTTTGGAGATTAATAAATTAAAGTAATCGAACTGATTATGAAGAATCTAAGTTAATGACATTGTCTGATAATTGGTCTCCCCGGTCAAACAAGAAAAAGCCATTGCTTCTTACTACACACAGTCTGCTTTCTTACTTCTGCACCTGTTCTGTTCAATTGGTTAAGAGCAGAGGAAGCCTTATGTTCAATTATGCTTGTTCTCCTTTTATTTCTTTGGTTTTAGGGGAATGGAGATTGGGACTCACTTTTATTACCAATTACCTCAAAATTAATAACTCGTTATCAAACTTTCCTTGTCTTTTGATTTTATCCGAAAATGGCAATGGAGATTGCCCATTTTCAGGCTTTCTTGGTGGTCAGAGGTTTCCTGCGACCCACTCTCTTTTAACCAAAAAACTCGGTTCCAAAGCCAGCATTAATAATAGAAGTTCCCCACGCATGCTTTAATAATTTTAAAACAGCAACCGAGGGTCCCAATTCCCCATTGTTATATCCACTAATGTTAAATCTTGGGGATCAATCCGGGATCGTGTTATTAAACTTTCAGTTAAATTTTGAAGTGATGTTTCGTTAGTAAACTTTGCTCGGCTCGTAGACTCGTCGCACGTAGACTTCACCCAGAATGCTTTGCTGGTAGACTTGTCGCTCGTCAATTTTGCCCAGAAGGCTTCGCTCATCAACTTATCGTGGGTTTGTTTAAACACTTAAGTTTATGACTATCCAACTCCCTGAACTCTCTATATTCTACTCTTCTTCTACTTTTCTTAAGTACCTTAAGTGTTGGTTTACTTTTTATAAGTATCTTAGTGTAGTCGTTAGTGGTTGTTATTTTTAATTATGTCTAGCCTATTTAAGGCGTTGTAATGTCTTTTTTTTTTTTTTATCTAGAACAGTTGTAAAGATCAAATTAGTATACGATCTCAAGTTTTTTCCAAGTAAAAAATCTTTTTTCCAGTGTTTCTCTGCACTTTCATGGTAAAAAAAAGGTGAGAAAGAAGAAGAGAAACACTTGCCAGCCCTGATTGAGAAAGGCATGCACAGAGGAGACACCGTGACTAAGGTACGTTACCCTTTTTTTTTAAGATGCTCTTTCATGACATAACATCAGTTTGACTCCCCTCTGCAACGTAGCCACAGCATGTGTATGTCCAAAAAAAGCGAGTCTTCCCAGCTTTCCTTTTAAGAACCATCGGACCAGACATGTCCCACCCCACTCCCTTGTTTCCATTTCTCATTTTCTTCGATGTTCTTACAATCAATCTCTGGTTACAATCTCTTCCCGTGTCTTTTTTTAGAGGCCTCCTTGTAATTAATACAAAACTTAACATAGGCCTTTGGGAGATCAATGGGTGATCGCTGGATATACCAGGGAACCGCAGTGTTTGAACCTCTAAACGCGAAATCGTATTTGAAATGTTAGCATACACCGTTAGATGAAGGCTTGGTTTATATTGTATATTTAACTACGTGTACGTGAACAGACAACCACGCCATCGACGGTAAACTCCCCACGCTCGAGGATCAATCGCACTTGAACGTGTACCTGAGAATCACACGCTGGGCAATCGTGTTTCGGGATGGTTATGCTCGGCAAAGTAGCTCTGTCGTGTTAATATGGGCCGACGTGACAGGCCTAATCCAATAAAAGCCCATCGGGCCGACCTCAAGCTTGACAATAGCCCAATAAAATCTTTATTCTAACGAGGGATAAAGTTGCATAGGGCGGGCTGTAAAAGATTCCATTACCAAGGGCGATCTTAATTAGTTTTGCAGCTTCTTAGTAGTTTGCATATTTTATTATGATTATTGTCTTAGTCCCTCCCTATCATCTTGTCCTTCTTAGAGGGCAGAACCTTCTCCCTCGGATCGAAAGCGTCGAAATGAGTCTAAGTCTGGGCCACCTCTTCCACCACCCTTGAACCAGACCCCCCGGCGCCCTGGCCACGGCCTACCTTGCGGACCGGGCGGAAGCATAAGGGGGTCAATTTTGAGAGAATTCCAATGGGAATAGCTTTGCTTTCAGTGGAGGAGGATCACTGGGCATGAGGGTACATTTCTTTCAAGATGTGGAAGAATCACTTTACTGATTATTTTAACGTGATTCGGCGACTCCGGCCAGAGACGCGGCCAGTGGCCACCTCTAGCCCAGGACGATGAAAGGGGTCCAATCGATGCATCCGATTGAATATAATGGTTGGGTTCCGTCCACAAAAACTGAGCGAGCGCCTTCTTACAAAACCATTTTCATTGGATGCTCACCTGACTTTTTGTCTTTCGGCAGCAGTTGCAGCAGCAGTGTGTGACACAGCAGAGCAGATTAAAAATTCATTCTTACACCCTCCCGGCATGAAACTCAAGTTCTATCCGTGGGAATTGACCTCGTCTCTTCTTTTATTTGTTACCGACCCACGTTTTCTGCACTGTAACACTGTGCGCCACGGGGGTTCATTTGTATCAGTCAGATTATTATTATCATTATTTAAGTAGTTGTCATTTATTAGATTTTAAAAATAAAAATGTCAATAAAGATATGAACACCACGTTTCCCATGTGACATGAAGAGCGGGGGGTCGCTTTCATTCCCTCGCTGGACCACAAAACCCAACACTAATAACAAGATGATGATAATACTACTCCTTGTTCACTCACAAGTGTCGGGGGGGTGTCACTATCCTTTCCTAATCGATTTCTTTATCATTATGTCACGATGTTACTACTATTTTCACACTGACTTCACTCTAGGATCATGACTAAATTTATTTTTATGCATTGCCCCAACAAAATTAAATTAATTTATAAAAATCAGCACCGCGTTGGGGATCAATTATAATAATTATTATTATATTGCCGAGAGTGATTGCTTTTCCTTTTTAGAGACATTCTGTCGCGCATGAAATTTCCTTTTTAAATATCCGAACTAAATCCTCCTCCTGTCTCCCCACCCATCTTCACAAATCATTCACTCCCTTCGAAGCTCTCTGTCTTCTCCCAATTTCCTTCCTCCCTCCCTCTTTCTTGACCCTGTGGAATGATGCTGCCCGGGAACAACAGCGTCATCGGCAGATGCGGAACTGTCTGTGGCCGCCGAACTAACGAACCCGCCTCTGTCCCCGTGGTTGCCGTCGGATTGAGAATCATCACGCAGACCGACCATCTGCCCGATAACGTTGTGTTTAAGCCCTCCCTGCCTAGAGGCGAGTGGCCTCGTGCTCGTATTGAACCCTGTTACTCGAAGCCCCGGGATCGCCGTGCGGACCTCGACTGCTGCTTTTTGCAGGCTTGTTCTCTCTGTAGGAAGGAATTCGGACCCGACAGAGATATTTACATGTACAGGTAATTTGATGAGTCCTCAGCAGGCGGTTGATACCGAATCTGTTGCTGTTGCTGTTGTTTGCCTTTGATACCGAATCATATTGACGAACCGGTCACGCGGTCTGGTTGCAGCGGGGAGGGATATTGTAGCATCGAGTGTAGGGAGAGGAAGATCGAGATCAACGGGATGAGGAAATTACAAGAGTCTACGCAAAGGATGGCCGCGTCGCCGGGCCGTTGTTGGAGACGTGATCACTCGCCTGCCGCCAACGAGGTTCGGCTGCTCAGGGAAGAGCTACGGTGGCGGCGCGACCTCGTCATCGCTCACAAGACTAGGAGTATACTCTCCTGACCGCGGTGCTCCTTCGACGTTTAGAATATTTCGTTCGAACATTCCAAGGAGAATCATATTCGTGTAAACGTTATCAATAATTACGTTGTTTGGTAGTCATTGTCCCATAAATGTTGCCGGCAATTTGCCTTTCGGACAGTGGGCTGCATGCGAAGAGACTCTAATCAATGAAAGATTCATTAATGGGGAATTTCCAATTCAATGATAGAAGTTAACTTTCCACAATTTTCATGGTACAAAACGGTTCAAATTCCTGTCCCGGATCATGTTGTAGATCCATAAGTAGTGGCATTCTTGGGTTTCGAAGGAGTGAATGGCGATGGCGATGGCGGGATCATCGTCAAATGGCTGTGTGGCGCTCCCTTTCGACCTCGTCGATGATTTCTACTTCTCGGCGTTGTTTGAGGAGGACGAGGTATATCCCATCTCCGATGAGAAATATGCAGGGGAATTGCAATTCCAGGAAGTTCTCGTGTCGTCAAAGGGTCCTTTGCCAGGAGAAGTTGGAGGCAATGTCGAGGAGCCTCTGTCGCCGGTGAACAAGGGAAAGGGAAAGACTCACGAAGCGGAAAGTTCGAGCTTCTTCTGTGGCATCTGCATGGACAGGAAACCGACCAGTAATGTTTTCAGGACCGGGACCTGCTCCCACGTCTTCTGCGTGGATTGCATAGGAATGTACGTTGCGACAAAGATGAGAGAAAGCATCATCCACATCGAATGCCCAGAAGACAAATGCCCTGCCGTCCTGGAGCCTTACACCTGCAGGGCGATTGTCCCGGCTGAGGTGTTCGACCGGTGGGAGAAGTTCCTGTGCGAGTCGCTCATCCTGGGATCGCAGAAATTCTACTGTCCCTTCAAGGACTGTTCTGCCCTCATGGTGGACGACGGGGGAGAAGTAGTGACGGTCTCCGAGTGCCCGAGCTGCAGGAGGCTGTTCTGTGCACAGTGCAAGGTAGCATGGCACGTGGGTATGGACTGCGAGGGGTTCCTTCGCGTGAAAGAGGAGAAGGAGATGGAACTCGAGGTGATGGCGATCAAGCTCGCAGAGAGCAAGCGATGGAAGAAGTGCCCAAAGTGCAGTTTCTACGTTGAGAAAACGAAAGGCTGTGCACACATTACTTGCAGGTTAGCCCGCATCTCTCGTTCGTCTTGGCACGTGTCAATACGACGGTAAAATGGAACAAGTAATGGGTATGCTTTGTGGCACGTGTGGATTCCATTTTTGTTACAATTGTGGAAGCAAGTGGACTGACAGGCACTATGCTTGTAAAATCTGACATAAGATTTTACTTTAGTTACCTCCATGTAATAAGTTAATGAAGTTTTGCAAATATGGCCCAAAGGCTCGTCCTGGCCAGACTTGGGTTTTGTGATTTATATTTTCGCCCCTTATAATCTGCAAGGGTACTTCCTTTTCCTGTTTTGTGTTTCTTCTTTCTTCATAGCAGAAGAAGTGGACGAGTTTGAGATGCTGCTGCCGTAAGGCTGAATGAACGCCGCACCTTTGTTTGGTTCAGGATGAACTTCCAAGGATCAGCTTGTGGGAGTCTTTTCTCCCTTTTCCTCCTTGCAGAATGATGCGGGAGTTGTTTCAGGAGATTCGGCGTATCCCTGTCTCGAGTACGAGTAGTTGGATGATCACAGCATTTCGCGTGGAAGAAAATAAGCCCCCGTCCTTACACATGAAAATTTCTGTCTTTATACGTATCACTCCCCGAGAAAGATTTTTTACTAATATCTGGAGAAAAAAATTGGAAGTCGATTTTTTACTAATATCTCGAGAAAAAAAATTAAATATTGATTTTTTATTAATATCTCCAGAAAAAAATTGAAGGTCGATTTTTTACTAATATCTCAAAGAAAGAAATTGACGGTCGAAAAGAGCCGAGAAAGAATTTTTAATGAAAGTCGAGAAAATCTCTAGCAATTTTTTTGTTATTTTATAAGTATTTGATCCTTTGAAGATGGAACGTACATTCAATAACAAAACTTTTGAATTCCTAATATTATAGTTTCTAATTTTTGTGGTTCGATTAGTCCAGAAAATCTATGTAGAGAAATATAAATATTATTTTAGTTAGTGGTTCATAATTACCCAATCAATCTTCAAACACGGACATTGTTTTTTATCTTTTTACTTTTGTTCGCAACCTTCTAATCTCAGCATTGTCGATTATGTCTGACGTTGTTGACACACTTTTGTCCGACCTCAGTGCAATTGATTCTGTCCTGCATTGTTGACACATCTCCGTCCATCCTCAGTGCCATTGATTCCGTCCGGCGCTGTTGACCTGCCACCACTTCGAATCAGCCTTTCACCATCGGTGCCGTTGCATTAAATTCCGGCGCCGTTGACGTCCAATCGCCGCTTCACAAGGGTGAATTACATTAAAGGAGTTTGCCTCGACCGCCGTTCATCCGATGCCGATCATCGTGAAGCGTCATCAATTGTTTTTCGTTCAAGTCATGTCTGTAAGTGTAACGCTATAAACTCGATAATGTTGCATTAAATTCCAGCGTTGTGTTTGCTGTTTATACTTGCACTCATTTACTTTTCGGTGACACACTAAACATTGCAAAATTTAGTAACGTTGTATTAAATTATAGTATTACGTTTACTATACGGCGATCATATTATCCGATACGTTTTGCGAGGAACACAAATTCAGCGCCAACAAAATGACGGGATGAATCAGAAACTCCAATCATTCTCTGCGGCATATGCATGGATGAGAGGCGTATCTTCACGCCTCGGAGTCGCGCCCTCGCCTTCTGCAAAATTTGTATTGGAAACGAACGCAGTGACATGGAAACGGGAGAAGGGGTAACGTCCCTTGGAAGCCTGCTCCTGGAGAAAAATGCCGGACGAGAGGCCGTCAAACTGTATCTTCCTGTGTCGGTGCGGGGTAAGTCTGGGCCAATGACTACATTGCATGAAACTAATGAGTTGGTTTGTCATGAAATGGAATGGATTTAAATCCAAATGCAAAGCCCACTTTCGAGTAAGTCCAACACCACCCACACACACACAGACACAACAATTTTTAACTTCCCTATATTCCAAATCCAATTTTGATTTCACCTTTTATTTTTTGGTTTGATTGCTCCTTCAAAGTTGCACTCACGTGAAATTCCGTGAAGCAGAAATAATAACGTAAAAATACTACAAGAAGTTAATCCGTCTTTTAAGAATAATTTCGAATATCAATAAACAACAACATAATATTTCACTGTGTCGTAAGATAATACGAAATCTATAGAATTTGTAGGAAACAGTTTCATGAAATATAGTAAAGAGTTCGAATTAATTTATAGAGGTCGAAACCTCATCGTCCAATATTAGAAGACTCACTTGACCGTGGGAAGTTCGCACGGACAAAAAAAAAACAAAACCCACCTTGGAAGAGCTTGCAGCCTCTGGAAGAAAAAGAAAAAAAAAAAAGAGAGAGAAACATCATGACCTCCTCCTCCCTTCGTTTTGTCCCCAGCCCGACGTGGATTCGGACAAAAACGTTTCTGGTGGGCCCCCCCAAATTCAATCATCCGGATGAGAACGATTAATTGAGAGGGGGTGGCCCTTCTCTTTTGGTTTCGGACCATGTGTTCGCCACGTGATCAATTATATCCCCGACGTTTTAAAAATAATAAAAAAAGACCAAGTGTTCGCGTAGGAAACGGATCATGTCGGAAATATTTGACAATTGAACTCATAAGGAATTGTATGTGGTTGCCAGAAAGATGAATTTCAATGATAAATAATACGGTTGACGTTACTGCTGACGCTGTAGACTCGGTACAGTGCGCTGTAGACTTGCGCCCCGTGAAGCAGAGTCTGGCGGATGTCGGATGTGGATGCTAAGGCCTCGGATGAACACCTTAGTGGCGGAGATGCAGGCGGAGGAGGATCGCCTGAACTACGGTTGCTCGTCCCGACGGTGGAGGCGATGGTGGAAGCTGGGTGTCGAGACTACGGCTGCTCGTCTCGACGATGGGAGTGTTGGCGGAAGGTTGATCAATGGAGCTACGGTTGCTCACTCCGCTGTTGGAAGGTTGACCCAATAAACCCAGGCCGAGGTATCTACTAAACTAAGGGTGACGAGCAATGCAAAGCTTGTGTTTGGCTGATTAATCGTGAGAATTTTCTAAGTAGAATTTACTCTTTTATACTAAATTCCGAAAGTCTTTGCACGCTCCACACATCCTCGAAAAATCCCTTAAATCGTGGCTTGATCTTAACTTCTCTCCAGAAATCTCGGAGTTTGTTTTTCTCAGAGATTCTTCTAACCTCCACTTAATGAGATCGTGTGTGGGACGTGTTCAGATGGGTTGTAGACTTAGCTCACACTCATATTTCTAAAAAGGGGTCGTAGACTTGGGCTGTTGCGGACTGAGGATTCGGCACAGTCGATGAGCTATAGACTTAGCTAAAGTCCGTGTTCCAATATAGGCTGTAGACTTAACACAGGCCCAGAATATCATATCGTGTCGACACAAAGTAAATTAAATCTCCTTTTCTTCATGGAAATAGCGTTGGAGTGCTTTCGGTCGAATATTTCATTAAAAAAATACTGTTTTTTTTTAAAAGTTATTCGGGGTTGGGTGGAATTCAATCTAAAAAGAAGAATCAGTCCAACTTGTGAATAAGTAATTTAATCTAAATGCAAGTTGGGTCTCCAAAAAAAAAAGAAGAACCCTAGTCGGCAACGAAACGACGACGCCCAACCAAACAAACATCACTTGCAAATTATAAATTCCCCAACACGTACAGGGGTTTAACTCTTATAACATCTCAAATCATACCCAACATATGCCAAAGCACGACAGAAGAAGTGTTTTTTTTTTAAATAAACAAAAAAGTTTCTTTTTCCTTTGAAAAGTAGATTTTATTTCCTTGTACCCCACCCAGAAAAAAAAAAAGTTTTTTCGGTTCTTCTTTCCCCAAATTTGGCTTTGCCTCCTCTGCCAAAAATTTTCTTATATATCGTGTTAGGTGGGGTGGTTCCAGTCGAATTGACCCGCGCCTCCTTCAAGAATTTGCGTGATGTATTCCGTAAATGAACATGGGGCGCCGTCGTTGGTCCAAAAATTATGGGAAATAAATCAGGAAAAAAAAAGAGAGAAAAAAGAAAGTTTAACCTTGACATATTGCAATGTTTTGACACTCCATTGACTTTTCATCTTCAAAGTTAAAAAGCACGGTCCAATAAATATCTTTTCAGTCGTAATAGTTCAACTCCCCCCCCCCCAAAAAAAATTCACCTTAGTTTCAATTATACCTTTATGGTATAATTACCAAATTCACGGTCAACCTTATGATTCTCTTTCTTTATTACCACTTCGCTATTAGGGTAAAGCTATAAATTACTAGTCTAGGAATATTTAAAAAAAGGTTTCTCTGTAACGTTTTAGTGGGTGAGAACTGAGAACCCCCCCCTCCTTAAAAGATAAAAAGAAAAAGAAAAGAAAAGGTCCGTCGTAATTCGACCAGCAATCCGAGGCCATTAACGTAACACCACCAGGCTCCCAGAGGGTAGAACGGTCATTTCAAGTCCCAAGTCCGAAGGTGCCCTGAACTCCTAACCAATCTCTCCATCTCTCTTCTTACTCACACCAAACACGCTTCCTTCTTTCTCTTCGCCACCTTCTCCATCCAACCCCGCCCCCCCTCCTCTCACGCCAATCCCATCCCTTCCCTTCCAACTCTCTACAAAGATCCCGACTTTTTACCTTGCATACCTCGCCCGATCGAAATCCGATACATCCAGTTCGTTTCCAGGAGATCCGAGAAATGTGTGGCGGTGCCATCATCTCCGACTTCATCCCTCCCTCCGCCGCCGGCTCCCGCCGGCTGACTGCTGACTTCCTCTGGCCCGACCTCAAGAAGGGAAAGAAGAACGGCGGCGGGAGCAGGAAGCATGCCGTCAAGACCGAGGTCATATACGTCGACGACTTCGAGGCCGATTTCCAGGAGTTCAAGAAGCACGACGATTTCGAAGACGAGTGCTTCGACTTCGAGGAGGCGGAGGAGGAGGAGGTCTTTGATGTCGCTCCTTGCTTCCCCTTTTCCGCTGCCGCCGCGTCTGGTTCTCCCAAGAAGCGTCGGCTCTCCCGCGGTAGGATCTTGTAGAAGCGTTCTTCTCTGCTTGTGCCTTGCCGCTGAATGGATTGGAATTTGTGATCCGTGGAATGCACTGTCGGCTCGTTTTGGGTATTCCTTTTATTGCCGGTCTCGGCCTTTTGACCATCTTAGGATAATTAAATTTTATATCTGGTGATTTCTTTGAGATAGATGTGGAAATATGGAGATGTTCTTGGCCTGTTGACTGGTGTATAATTCGGATTCATTCCCTGGACATGGTCTTTTTTCTTTCGGCAGGCCGACTTAGAATTCAGGACTGGTTTCATATTGTGATGTGCTGGAGAAAATCCTACTTGGAATTATTTCCTCGCTGGATGATTCCTGTAGTCAAAAGTGGATTCTTTGTCTTGTGATTCCGATCAATTGGAAATCACTGAACTTGTTCGGGACGGCTAGATTTGAAAATGGATCTTTGCCTTTATGGATAATTGGTTTGTGCTTCTTGATTTTAGTTTTGTTGATTCTTGCCTGTCTGTGTGTTGTTGTAAGTCCAGGGATATTGTTTCTTGTGTCTGCTCATGAAAAGTCAGATAGATATATATTTGTTTTTCCTTTGTGTTGGTGAAACTTCTTTTGGTGTCATGCTCCTCGTGTCGTGTGTGCGTGGTGCATGAAACTTCAGTTCTTTTTTACACCTGTTGATTTGATCGATTTTGTTTTATTTGCACTGCAACAGGCTCTACAACCACCACAGCTGTGGAGTTTGCTGGACAAGCGGAGAAATCGTCAAAGAGAAAGAGGAAGAACCAATATAGGGGAATCAGGCAGCGACCATGGGGCAAATGGGCTGCTGAGATCCGTGACCCAATGAAGGGGGTCCGTGTCTGGCTGGGGACATTCAACACTGCGGAGGAAGCTGCCAGAGCTTATGATGCTGAGGCCCGAAGGATCCGTGGAAAGAAGGCGAAAGTCAATTTCCCTGAGGGCAACTCTGGCTCCTCTTCGAGGCGCTTCGTGAAGCCCGCCACTTCGAAGCAAGTCCCCAAGACAAGTCCTGAGGAAATCCAGCCAAGTCTAAACCTAAATTTCGGTCTGATTAATGGCGCTGTTGATGACTGTCTCGGTTCCCTCAGTTTCATGGAAGAGAAGCCTCCAGCGAACCAGTACTTTGCTGATGCTTTCACCACCTCTGGAGCTGCTGATGGGGTCAAGCCATTCGGTGTTGCAGATAATGCTCCATTATTCTTCAATTCTGATCAGGGGAGCAATTCTTTTGATTGCTCCGACTTCCCATGGGGGGAAAATGGCTCGAAGACCCCAGATGTTTCATCTGTCCTGACGGCTACTCTGGGGCCAGACGATTCCCCATTCAATGAGATCCCCAAGAATAAACTGAAAACTGTCCCCGAGGGCGAGGTTCCTGAAGGTCAGGACGCAGGTGCAAATGCTTTCTCCGAGGAGCTCTCAGCACTGGATTCCGAGATGTTCTTTCAGATGCCTTTCTTGGAAGGGAGCTGGGGTGACTCAATCGAGGCCTTGTTCAACGTTGAGTCTGCACAGGACTGCGGAAATGACGTTGACCTCTGGAGCTTCGAGGATGCTCCTTCCGTAACTGGAGGGGTCTTCTGAAGCGGAGCTCGTACCTGCCTACTGGCTGCATGTAAATAAGACAATGCTAGTAAGTCCTATCCGCAGTCTCGATCCCCTTTATTTAATACTCCAAGGACGATCCTCTGACTCCGATTGCCTCAGGAATGAATTCGACTTTGAATGGTGAGGATTGCGAACTGACGATCATGCCTCATGCCTTGGATGATGTAGTGTCATGTTCAGAAACTGTTTATGTTACTGGTATCTGCCTACCTGTATGCTGGTGTTTCCTTTCCTTGTCTTCTCTTTATCTTTTTCCCCGAGTTGACAGACTCGAACCCCGCTTGGCGTTTGATTATGCTATTTGCTGCGATATATGCCCGAACCTTCTGACGGCTATACGAGCTTTGACGTTTCTCATTTGTTCGGACCCCGTCCGAGGAGGGTTCTTTCGTATTTGGACACCGGTCGACCCTTCAGGTGGGGCTGCCAACGCTGTCAGGGGAACTACAAAGGCCTTTGAAAGTCGGATGCAAAAATGATAAGGACTGTTTGGTTGTGAAAACTGATTTGTGTTTTCATTTCTTGGAAAAAAAAAAAAAAAAAATTAACTTCTTAGCATTTTCCTAAAACAAATCCTTTCTTTTTCGTATAAAATAAAAAATCAAAGAGAGATGATTTTCTCTGAACAAACGGGCCCTTGCATATTTTTATATTCTTTTCGATAGGCGTGCGGGTGGGCAACAAGAGCAGGGACCACGTGTCCTGACGTGTTGAAAATATTTCAGGCGAACATATTCCTGCAACTAACAAGCCAAGTGCGAGAGGAGCCCTCGGGACGATGCCTGCCGTGCACGAAGCGCTGGTGAGACTCATTCTCGTCTTGCCGATCTTTGCGACGTTCAAGGAGCCCGTCATTTCCTTCCTCCGGCAACGCGGAAGTGGCGGAGGAGGCATGGGACGGCCCTTGGGGGCAGGTAATGTGAGCGCACCCTTCTTCATATTTGGGGATTCGCTGTTGGATGCCGGGAACAACGACTACCTAAACGTTTCCTTCAAGGCGAACCGCTGGCCTTATGGGGAGACCTTCTTCCACAACGCCACTGGGAAGTTCTGCAATGGAAGGATCCCCCCTGACTTCATAGGTGAGACGGAAGGAACACGTTTCGCCGAGAATCGTTTTCGAATGCAATATTCATTCCCACGTCGCCTTTGTCAGTTTATTTATTTGTGTATTGGATTACTTGTCCGATGGTGTTTTTCTAGCTGAAAATGCGAACCTGCCGTTCATCAAGCCGTACTTGGAACCCAACTTCAGCGACTACACAGATGGGGCTAACTTTGCGTCTGGCGGGGCAGGAGTCCTGCCGCAAACCTTGAAGGAGCTGTGAGTTTTGTGGTTTCACATTTTTTTTTTTGCAGCTTATGTGGTTGGAAATTGCATGAATCTAACTAATGACTAACTTAGCGCGGTTTCTCCGCTTACATTTTAGTCTCTCATCGAGAATGATTGTGGTTACCCTTCTTGTTCTCCTCAAAGCTGTACCTCGAGCTACAGGTAAGCCTTTTCGCGGAGATGACAGAGCGGCTGAAGCAGCAGAAGGGAGATAGCGATGCGCAGAAGCTGATATCTCGAGGTGTTTATCACATCGGTATGGGAGGGAACGACTACATTCATCTTGCTACGGACTCCTTAGATGACAACGCCACAATCTCTCCTCATGACAAGGAAGCTTTCGTCCACTGGGTGATGGGAAACTTGACAACTTCCATAAATGTACCAGATCCCTGTCACGGAATCCATTACTCCCCTTCTTCGGCCTGACGTTCCCTTCCATTTTGGCCAATTCACGCAGAGACTGTACCGACTAGGGGGAAGGAAATTCTCCTTCCAGAATGTTGCTCCCATCGGGTGTTTGCCGGGCAGCAGGTACAGAACAGGCACGGGCGGATGCTTGAACGACCTTAATATACTCGCGGAGATGCACAATGAAGCCCTGTCAGAACTACTTGCTGGGCTCGAGAAGGATCTCTCTGGGTTCAACTATGTCCTTTTCGATTACTACAAGACGTTGCTTGACAGGATTGTGAACTGCACGGAATTCGGTATGTGACGGTCTAATAACTTGCTTGAATCACTGGACTAAGGTTGGGGATTGCCTCGACCAACAGAAACATGTGGATGCAGGTTTCGAGGTAGGGGAGACTGCATGCTGCGGGAGTGGGACATATAACGGAGAATGGACTTGTGGGGTGACTGGTGATCACTTCACGCTGTGTCGCAAGCCTAAGGAGTACGTGTTCTTCGACCCTGCCCATCCAATGGAGGAAATGAGCAGACAGCTCTTGGAACTGATGTGGAGCGGCGAGCCCCCGGTGATGAGGCCTGGCAACCTCAAGTCGCTCTTCGAGGAACCATAGAAACCAACAAATGTTCCACTTAGTTATAATAAAAGTTCTATCATGACTTGAATGCGAAAACAGACTCGGATGATGTTATGTTTCCGGGCAAAAGTTATGCTACGTTTCAAGGAGCCTGTCCTCTCCCTCCTCCGACCGTGAGACTGTGGCGGCTACCGGGGGGTTGATGTGGCCGCTACTTCACGGATAACCGATCATTGGCCTTACGGAGAGAGAGCTCCTTCTGATATGCCGCCAGGAGGGTTCTGTGACGGAAGGGCCCTTCGTAGCTTCATTGTTGGCTTTTGTTTCCTTCAGCCCTGCTGATTTATATAAGCATCCACATAGGCGACCATTCTCTGTTTTGGGCCGAAAATGCGATCCTGTCATTCGTCGAGCCGCACATGGATCCCCCACCTCGGTGACTACCACGGACGACGGCATGGTCATCTGTGGTTGAACTACTTACAGTGTGTGGTGTTTGTGGCGTGGGGATATTAAGGAATGGGAAGCGAAAGATACGTTCACGTGAATCACGAGCTCTTTCATTTCATACCACCAGATCTAACTTAACTTCTCCTCGGCTGTAATTCAAATCAAACCTCCCCCTTTAAAAGGAATAATGGATAGGGCATTTAGGCTCTGAGCCTAGGAAAAAGGGGTGGGGTGGGGGGATACCCAACTTTTCCGGCCACCCCCTTCAACGACTAAAACTGCAGATGATCAGCGACATGCTTGAAGCGCTTGTGAGGTTAATGTTCACCTTGCCGTTGTTAGCCACGTTCAAGGAACCCCATCATCTCCCGCCTACATGGCCGTGGCAGCGGCAAATCCTCTCCAGATATTGCGTTGATTCCCGGGTGAGAGGCTTGCTTAATATTTATTTCTTTGCCTTTTTTGCCCTTGTTTCTAGGTGGACGGACTTCTTGACCCGGGGAGGGTCACGTAGTTTGGAAGGTCGTTGGGAGTCAAAGACATGTTGAAATTTGGTGCGTGCACCAAATAATAATATCCGAATTCCGAACTAGTTAAATATCGAACGTCACATCCCTGCCGGCCATTCTAACAATTTTTCAAGGAGTACTTTAAATTTGTAAAGAAAACAATATTTTTGAAAAAAATTAACTAAATTTCGAGAGATTTGATAATTTGAAATATTTTTATTAAAAATATTATTTTAAACCACGATTTTTCATTGAGTTCCAACTTTACCAGGACTTAACAACGGACTAAAGTACTATTTTGTTTTTTTTCTAAACTACAATACTAAAAAGGTACTCTCCCCCCTCCCCAACCTAAAGCATTTTTGTGCTTTGTCATAAACCGAAAAAATTAATAGGATGAGGTCGGTGGTGCTCTTCCCATGGGTTGCGCTGGCTGCGGCATTCTCATCGGTCTTCCCTCCCATCGCGGCAGCGCGTGTAGCATTCTTCGTATTCGGTGACTCGCTCGTGGATGCCGGGAACAACAACTACCTGGGAGGTTTCAAGATCAACCGCTTCCCTTACGGCGAGACCTTCTTCGGCCGTCCGACCGGGAGAGTCTGCGACGGCAGGATCTACCCTGATTTCATAGGCAACCGTTCCTTTGGCTTGTCCTTCTCGTCGATTTGACTCTAATCTATGGGCAAATGTGGCCCTTGGTATAGCTTGTTTGTTTGTTGACGGCGCTTTTTTCTTTCTTCTTCCCATTTGCAGCCGAATACGCAAAGTTGCCGCTAATCAAGCCATACTTGGAGCCCAATTTCAGCGACTACAGCGACGGGGCTAACTTTGCGTCTGCCGGGGCCGGCGTCCTGCCCGGAACTCGTCCGGGAACTGTAAGTGCTCCGCTTTTTGCAGTTGCTAGCTTTTGCTTTCCCCATTTGGTCTAGTGATCAGTTTCCGATGGTTATTCAGTATCTTCGACGGATATTTGACATCGACGAAGTTGACTGTCTGGGTTAATTATACCGTCGATGGCCACGGCTGGCCAATGATTCTCTGTCTTGAGTCTACAGGGTCGAGGGTTGTGGCAGCTTAGTTTTTTCTTATGCGATTAGTCTTAGGAATGAGGTCATTATACTTGAGGGTTAACCTATCGATATATGATCCGTCCGTAGCTGCACCTCGCCTTACAAGTGAGCTACTTCGAGAAGGTGACCGAAAGACTGAAGCAGCAAAAGGGAGATGAAGGCGCACAAAAATTGATTTCCGATGCCGTGTACCATATTGGAATGGGAGGAAACGATTACATGGGGCTCGAGAGGAGCTCCCTCAGCACCAACACCACATTTTCGTCTCAGTACAAGAAAGCTTTCGTCAGGACGGTGCTTGGGAACTTGACGGGTTGTGTCGAGAAATTGTACCGGCTGGGGGGGAGGAAGTTCTCGTTCCAGAACGTCGGACCCATCGGATGCATGCCGTCCACTAGATTCGACATGAAGATAGACGGATGCTGGCACGAGACGACTGTACTTGCCAAGAAACACAACACGGACTTGACGAGATTGCTCGCAGAGCTGGCAACACGGCTACCCGGATTCAAGTACTCTCTGTTCGACTACAACACTGCTCTGTTGAACAGGATCATGAACAGCACAAGATACGGTTAGCAAAGTTGCTTCTCCACATTTCGCATCACCGACCCCACATTTACTCATTATTCTCCCCCTCCTCCCCTTGACTTCTGATACAGGCTTTAAGTACGGGACGAGCGCGTGCTGCGGAAGCGGCGCATACAACGGAAACTTCACGTGTGGGTCGCAGAACGGGTACTACAACTTGTGTAGCAACCCAAGCGAGTATGTGTTCTTCGACGGGGGACACCCCACCGAAAGCACGAACAGGCAGCTAGCGGCGCTGATGTGGAGAGGTAAGTCCGCAGTGACAGGGCCTCATGACTTGAGGACGCTATTCGAACATCCTTGAGTTTCCTGAGTTCAATAAAGGGAGGACTGAAAACGTGCTGTTTTTGCTTTGCGGTAACTATAAAGAGTTTCCTAAAATTGTGTATGGTCTTGCTGGAGTTTCTGCCGAAAACTGAAGGGAAATGGATCCTGTTTCTTTAACGTGTCTGCTCATCCCGCTATGTTTCCAAACAAAAACATTACGGGAAGAAGAAATGTTGCCTCGTGACGCATGCCGCAACTTTAAAATGGCTCGGAAACCTTGCCAACTGACGAAGGCCGCTTGAGTCCCTCTCCCAGTTAAAGACTGAAGCAGCCATGCTAGAAGCACTGGTGAGGTTACTCCTTTGTCATGCCCATGGTCGCAACGTTCAAGGAGCCCATCCTCTACCTCATCCGGCACGGACATGGCACAAGACCGGCGGTGTGAGGGGATCGCCACTGGCCTTATGGAGAGACCTTGTTCTGTTATGCCACTTGTAGGTTCTATGACAGAAGGATTGCCCCAGACTTCGGTAGGTGATAACAAAAAGTCTTGGCTCTTGTTACCCTTGCTCTGTGGTTTAGATGGCGTTCACTATAAACATCAGTGCCGTGCTTCCAGCTGAACACACCGCTCATCCAGCCGGATTTAACTTCATCCGCTATACAGAACGGGCTAACTTCTCATTCGGCAGTTTTGATGCAGTTAGTGTGAGTGATTCTGTTTGTGTTTTTGGATGCACATATAATTCGTCATCTAATCACTTCTCGAAGATGCGATTTCCTGGTTGCTTTCCCGTTCTGCTATTTTCTGTATACAAGGAAGCTATTTCGAGAAGGTAACGGAGCGGCCGAATCTGCTAAAGGGAAATAAAGGACACAGAGAAACTGATTACATGGGAGGAGACGATTACATTATCCTTGGAAAGGACTCCATAGATGCCAACACCACACATTCTCCTAATTTCAAGGAAGTTTTTGTTGTACCTTTTCCTCAGCCTAATCCAATTGCAAGTTCCTTTGATTTTAGTGACTCGCGCGGAAACTTTACCAGGTGGGAGGGAGGAAATTCTTACAGGGGATTCTCCTGAGGATCAAGGAGTCCCCGGTTCAAGTACACCCACTTTGATCACTACACGCGCTGCTGGACAGAATCATGAACTGCATAGAGTTCGGTACCTTAAAGATGCCAACGTAGATGCAACTCCAGTTACGTTAAAAATTGTTACGAAGGGCTGAAACGTAGATGCGGGTTTTGAGATAGGGGAGAGGGGCGTGCAATGGAAACTTGCATCGCAGGGCCAAAAAGGCGATGATTTTAGTCCGTGTCGACCAAAATGAGTGCCTGTTCTTTGACGCTCACCATCCAACTGAAGAAGTGAACGGGCAGCTCTCTTCGCTGATGTGGTCTTGCACGTAAAACATTCGTTGAACCTTGTAAACATCCAAGATGTTGTTTGAAGTGCCGTAGAGTCCTCTCGTGGCTGGTCACATTCTTCCTGGTCCCGCCATTTGTGTTTTCTCCCATTATCTTGGACAGCAGGAGGCTCTAAACTCAAATGCTCGATTTGGCCTCGGCGGGGCCATTTTCGCATTATAATACACACGTTATGGGCAATACCTTATCGAGAGAGTGGATAGCTAAGAGCGACGGAATTATTGGGCTAGAAAAGCAAACTGGTAGCTCCAACTACACGAAACATAAATTCAAGATCCTTTGAATCATAATGACCTGGGAATTCTGGTTATGCTGAATATCTGTGAGACTTCTACAATTTTACAGTGAAAGGACAGAAAACTATGGACAACGAAGGACAGCAGTGGTTCACGGCATTTAAAACGGACCCACCATTGAAGGCTACGATAAATTTACTAACCAAACAATGCATGCTTACGCCCCTGCCCCTGCCCCTGCCCGTCATACCAACCGACTCACCCCCTGATCCATCCGCGACCATGATCAATGCCCTGCTCAGATTCGTGTTCGTTGTCCTGCCAATGGCAGTGACAACGTTGGTGATGATGCTCAAGCAACCCTTCGTTCCCTCCTGCCTGCACCATGGCAGAGGAGAAGCCAATGCAGCGTTCTTCATATTCAGGGATTCCCTATTGGATGCCGGGAACAACATCTACCTGAACATTTCCATGAAGGCGAACCACTGGCCTTACGGAGAGACCTTCTTCCATTATCCTGCCGGGAGAATCTGCGACGGAAGGATCCCCCCTTGACTTCATAGGTGTGCATGACAGCAGTCAGGCTTTTCGTCCACCATTTTTTGTTTATTTGGTTGATGCTAGTCGAAAATGTTTGTCCCATGACAGCTGAATATGCGGGGTTGCCTTTCATCAAGCCTTATCTGCAGCCCAATTTTACCGACTACACCGGTGGGGCTAACTTCGCTTCTGCTGGGGCTGGCATTCTGCGTCAAACTTCTCCCGATGTTGTCGTGCTCTTCCCTTCCATTCATGATAGGTGCGGCTTGGTCTGTTTTTTTCTGATCAGGTATCACACTCTTCGTAGCTATACCTCGAGTTACAGGTAAGTTTCTTCGAGGAGGTTACCAAGCGGCTGAAGCAGCAAAGAGGAGATAATGATGCGCAGAAACTAATATCTGAAGCTGTTTATCACATTGGTATTGGCGGAGATGATTACATTTCGTTTGAGAACGCATCTATATACAGCAACACCACCATCACCCCTACTGAAAAGGAAGTCTTCGTCAGCTAGGTGATCGGCAACTTGACGACGTACATAAAGGTGTGGATCCGATCTTCATTCCCCACTAATGAATGCATTGTTGTTGTGATGTTCAACTTCATTCCTGGTGCCTTGGTTACTACAGAAAGTGCACGAGTTGGGCGGGAGGAAATTCTCTTTCCAGGACGTGGCGCCAATCGGATGCAATCCCTCAATGAGGTACGAGATGAGAATCGACGGATACTGGGAAGATTCTAATGTACTAGCTCATACGCATAACGTGGCTCTGTCAAGGCTACTCCCTGAGCTCGAAAAGGAGTTGGTCGGGTTCAAGTATGTCCTCTTCGATTACTACACCATGCTGCTGGAAAGAATTTTCAACAACTCCGAGTACGGTAAACACAAAAGCTTTGTTCTGTAAGTATCCATCGACGCGCCCAAGTAAATGCGAAATGGGCAGGTTTCGAGGTAGGGAAGAGTGCGTGCTGTGGGAGCGGGGCATACAATGGGAACTTCACGTGCGGGATCAGAGGACGCTGTGTCCCTACCCGAATGTCTTCGTGTTCTTCAATCCCGCACACCCAACAGAAGCAGCAAACAGAGAGCTCTCATGGCTGATGTGGAGTGGCGAGCCCCCAGTGATGAGGCCTCGCAACCTCAAGTCCCTGTTCGAGGTATCATCGGATTAGTTTCTCTCTTCCTCGAGTTCCTCCTACTTCCCTGCTTCAGCCAGCACTCGATCGAATAAAACGTAAGGTCGCCACAAACGTTCAAATGAGATCAGGATCTTCTTCAGAAGAAATACATGCGGTTGGAATCACTCGCCAAACAATGTCCTATCCTTTCTTCGTACTGGGCGATTCCCTATCGGAAGCCGCTCGAAGGTCTATCTTGAAGGTACTTCAAGATAGACCCCCTTCCACTGGGGGAGAAGCAGCGGTTTCGCACTTTGGTTCCACCCCCGTTCTTTATCACCGGGACCCAAAATGAATAGGTGATGTCGCACCACGATGGCGATGCTCGCCCCCCGGTCTATCCGACGGAGGAAGTCGACAGACAGATCTCGTCACCACCGATGTGGAGAGGAGGTGGGGAACCTCACAACCCCGTGTCCCTCTTCTCCTCCAGAATCATCACCACCATCACAAAGCTTCAATCAATCAGACAGATCGGTCCCCTCCACCTCCAAACAACACACGACTCGGTCGAACCCCAAGAGTCATTTCTGGTCCTAAAAACATCACGTGGAACACTTGCTAGAATCCGCATGCATATAAATGCAAACCATCCCGTCTTGGAGCTCCGACTACAGTAATCAGTCATCTCGAATCGAAATCACTATAAAAAAAAAATTCCAATTTAATTCATTCCCAACCATAAATGATAGAATCAGTCATGAAATCGCCCACGGAATTTAACTCTCGTTTTTCAAATTCCGAAATCGAATGAGGGGAGAAAAAAGGAAAGAAATAAAAATAAGAGAGAAGAATTAATTTTATTTTATTTGGAGGAAAAAAATGGGGATCGTGATTCGTGTGGATACAAAGTCGTCTCCCTCGCCCCCCCCCACTCTTCCTTCTAGTAGTAAATACTAACAGGCGATAATAATGAAATGATAAGCAGAAGCAGCAGCAGCAGCAGCATCAGCATCCTCCCTCCTTCAGAAGCATCACGTGAATTTTTGTTTTTCTTTCTTCTTCTTCTTCTTCTCCCCTTCTTCCTCTCTTTCTTTTTTGGTCCGCGTGAATCTGTTGCGGCTTTCGCCCCCCCCAACTTATTCTCCCTTTCAGCTTCCGCGATTTTTACTCCTCTCTCTCTCCGTCCCCGTCCGTGTCGAGTGTCGGCGGCTGCTGCTGCGACGCTAGTTCATGGCGGAGGCCGAGCGACCGCGGATCGGTGACGAATGCGATGTCGACGGCTGCGTCGGCGTCGGGGGGTACTTCCTTCAGAAGTTCAGGCTCTACGAGACTCGCTCGGTGAGTGAGTACGGGTGGTTGAGGACTACCTCGGGAATTGAGGAGGATGCGCGTCTGCTTGATCTGTTGATTATTTTGTGAGCCGGATCTGTCGTGGCTTGTGCTTCGTTCCCGCGGTTGACCTCGCTTCGATGAGTGAATTTTTTCTTTCCTTCTTTTTTTCCATTGGCGGTTCGTTTTTTGCTCTGAATGCACTTGAGATGAGAGGATGCGCCGACTCCGATTGTGCTTGGCTTTCTGTGGGGTCTTTTCGACTGATTGAGTTCGGAAGGACTCACTGGATCCCGTGTTGTCTGGATTTGGCGTGAGAATTGCTGTTCGTGATTAGATTGCTCTAGATATTATATGGATCTGGCATCGCTACTGGTCGCCTTGTGATTTGAGTCGTCGAATGAAGCAACTTGATCTATTCACCGTCTGTTAGAGATACTTGGGCACTGTTGCAGCTTGAAGGCAGTAATTGAGCCGTTGATGGCTGGAGCTGTCCTTCAGTTTTACTAGTTCTGCCAGCTAATCCTGTTTCTCCTTCCCCCTCCAATACGATGGGGGATTTTAAGGTGGAATCATCTAATGTGGTTTTAACTTAGTTCACCAACAAAGAATAGAGGGTAGTGTTAATGTCATCCGTATGACAGCTCCGAGGTGATGGCACTCCTTTCTCCTATGTTTAATCCATCTGGTCATGTTGAAGATGGTTTTTTGTGGTGAACTTTATGCTTGTAAGTTTTAACCAATAGACAGGATGCATGTTAGTCCTGTGTCACAATGAGCAGTATATTTTTGTTTGTGACCATTGCATGTTATGACTGATATGTTGTTCATGTTGCAGAACTTCTATATGGTAGGAAGGGACAAAAACAAGGAGTTTTGGAGGGTACTAAAGATTGACCGACTTGAATCTGCAGAGCTGAATATCCTTGAAGATCCAACCATTTACACGGAATTTGAATGTTGTGACCTGCTGAAACGTATACACGAAGGAAACAAGCCCACTGGAGGCCTTAAACTTGTCACTGCATGTTATGGAATTATTGGTATGCTTAAAGTAACTATATTTTCTTCTCAATTGTTTTCACATCAATCTAATCTGGTTCACTTATGCCTTAGGCTTCATCAAGTTCTTGGGCCCCTATTACATGCTCATTATTACGAAGAGGAGAAAGATTGGAACAATTTGTGGCCATGCCGTATATTCTATCGCAAAAAGAGAGATGATTCAGATACCGAATACTCATGCGAAGTCAAACATGGATTTCATTAAGAATGAAAGCAGGTTTTCTATTTTATTATGCTTCTAAATGTAATTTCGGCTTAAGACAGTTGAGATTAAAGGAGCTAACAGGCTCGGCCATCCCTGTATTTGATGGGTGCCTAGGAGCGGAAGGGGCCTTTTACTTTTTGGTTTAGTTTTGTTTAATTATTAACTCTGAATTGTCAATCCCAATGTTACTGCTTGACTGTAAATTATATTGGACATATGGAATTTTTTACCTGTGCAAGTTCAAGTGTTCAGCGCCCAGAGATTTTGGGCCTTACTAGTATATGATAAATTTTGAGAAAGATAGCTTCCCAGAACTGACGTTTTTTTATTCATTTGCATTATTTGGTGAGTTATACAGACACTTGCTCTGCTATATTCATCACCAAAAAATTGCAGGGTTCCTCTGACGTTGCCCTTGAACATTTATTGGTGTTTAGGAGTGGAGGTATTGTTTGGTCGAGAAATAGTCCCTAACAGTTAACATTTAGTTTGCTTGTACTTGCAGTTGCAGATTTCCTTTTTTTTGTTATCTTATTTTATCATATTTTTAAAGAATTAACATTCATTTTTCTCTTCACCTGCAGATACAAGAAGCTGCTTTGTTCAGTTGATCTTACAAAGGACTTCTTTTTCAGCTACTCTTACCATGTCATGCGTTGTCTTCAGAAAAACTTGTGTGATAATGAGCCAGGGCAGATACTTTACGAAACAATGTTCGTTTGGAATGAATACTTAACACGGGGAATCAGAAATTCCTTGAAGAATGCTTTGTGGACAGTTGCATTAGTACATGGCTTCTTCGAGCAGGTATATGAATTTTCTCTTGTTTTAAGTTTTGCAGGGATTCACTTTGTCTTCTGTTGTTCTTCAAGATGATGTATAGTTTTTTCAAAGAATTTGGAGATGTACTGTTTATCCAATCAAGCGGACGGCTTATTTCACCAATCAGGGATGAAGTCAGTTGAAAGGACAGTCTTGGCCCATGCCCGAAAAAGCAAGAAAAGAAAGGAGTCTGAATTAATTGTCCTATTCTGTATTCTTCATATTCATATCATATTGATATATTTCTCAGGTGACTCTTTCGGCAATGGAGAGAGAATTCAAATTGACTTTAATTGCCAGGCGATCACGTCACTTCGCTGGCACCAGGTAATTATGATAGAGTCTAAATTACTACATTGTGGAAGCATGTTTCAACTTCGTCTGACAGCACGCATGCTTGTTCTATACTTATTTTTTAGATCCATGTTCATAAATATTTGTAGAATATCAATGTGTTCACTACGTGCACCATATGATGACTGAAGATCACTTGCTCTGATCACTTAGTAACTCCATGTTTGTTGCAGATACCTGAAAAGAGGTGTTAATGAAAAGGGTAGAGTAGCTAATGATGTTGAGACAGAGCAAATTGTCTTTGAAGATGCACCTGAAGGATCTCCAAGTTATGTGACTTCGGTTGTGCAACATCGGGGTTCAATACCTCTTTTCTGGTCCCAAGAAACATCAAAATTAAATATTAGACCTGACATAATCGGTAAGACTTGTGATCTATATCGTTTTTACAATTTGATGCAGTATATGCATAAATACCCATTCTTGTTTGTGCAGTGTCTAGGAAGGACCCTAAATATGAAGCGACGAGACTCCATTTTGAGAATTTGGTGAAGAGATATGGGAATCCAATAATTGTTCTTAACCTTATAAAGGTGTTTGTTTATTCTCATTGAGAACGCCTTCTCGTTTGCTTAACTTAGATTTCTTGTGATTTTATTTTGTTTTTCTTTCTTATATTTGTTTACTTTTTCGCAGACATGGGAAAAGAAACCTCGAGAAACTATTCTGCGTGCAGAGTTTGCTAATGCTATCAGATTTATAAATAGAAGCTTGCCTCAAGAGAGTCGTCTTCGGTTTTTGCATTGGGATATTAATAAGCATGCCAAGGGGTAATATTATTTTGATGCAGCAATATTGCTCTCACATGCTGATGTAGATAAGAAATTCCTCCTTTGTGTTTTTGCAGAAAAGAAAACAGTGCCTTAATTGTCCTTTATAAAGTGGCAGAGTATGCCCTAAATTTAACAGGAATTTTCCATAGTCAAGTCGCAACGAATATGAAGTCGGAGGGTTCTTTAGTGACATTCTACTTTGAGTACGTTTCCCAAACCAACCCTGCCCAAACATTAGCTACACTGCAGTTGCTTACTTTATAATTGTGATGCAGGAAAAGTGACAGCGGTGATATTGGATCCATGAATAACAACAGTGATGATGCTGATAGCTTTGAAACTGACGTCAGTAGTAGTAGCAGCTACTCAAAATGGAAGATGCCACTGTTTCAAAAGGGAGTTCTGAGGACCAATTGTATCGACTGCTTAGATCGCACAAATGTTGCACAATATGCATACGGCTTGGTTGCTCTTGGCAAACAACTACATGTCTTAGGACTTAGAGAATCTGAAGACATTGATTTCGATGATCCACTGGCGGTAGATTTGATGGATGTTTATGAAGCAATGGGCGATACACTTGCTATGCAGTATGGAGGGTCTCCCGCACACAATAAGGTAATTCATTCTTACCGTTTTCGGAAACCCAAAAGCTGTCACAATTCCTGGAGGTTATCATTGATATTGGTTTGATTAGAAGGTTAAATGGTATCTTTAAAGAGAGTAAAAAATGTGAGACAATATCTTCATGTTGTTTAGTTTGCCATTGGCTCGTTACTTGGACTTCAACTTAGACGTTTGTTTGAATTTATCTGGATTCAACAAGTCTAACATGCTTTTTTTTCTGATCATAACTAGATTTTTTCTGCAAGTAGAGGCCAGTGGAATGCAGCAACGCAATCACAGGAGTTCTTCAGAACTCTACAACGATATTACAGCAATGCCTACATAGATGCTGAGAAGCAAGATGCCATAAATGTGTATGAGAAGTAGCTTATTTAATTCATTATTGATTATGAAGACGAGGCCTATCCCCGAGCCCACGGTGAGGGATGCCTCAATCACGATGCTTTCCGCATTATTTCTGCTCTGTGTGGTCAGGTTTCTTGGCTATTTTCAACCTCAACAAGAGAAGCCCGCTCTGTGGGAGTTGAATTCTGACCAGCATCCTGATGTTGGAAACCGCTGTCAGAGGCAATCTAGGTAAGAGACGCTGGCTTTTCAGATCTTATTGCAAGTGCATCTTTCTGAATGGTTCTCTTTTCAAGTTGTGGAAGAATTAAGATAATGTCCAAATTCTGAGAATTGTCGTCTTCAAGTTGGAGTCAACCCAAGAGAATCCACAATGAACTCATGACAGATTTATTATACTATGTTCAATCAAGTCCTTATAAGAGAGGTTGCTCGCATGTCCTTCCTTCTTAATTTATTCAATTTATGAGAGTTTGCTCTATTTGCTGTAGTTCATTTTTTAAGAGATCATTATCGGATGGCAATATTCTCTTGCAAGCGGATACTCCCTCGGCATCTAAAATTTTAGGTCGCCAATCTCTGGCGTCTGAAGAGAATGGAGGCTTCTGCGGTTGTCAGTCAGAATCAATACGAGATGTCTCAGCCAGCGAAAGCAAAGTCTTTGATAGCAGGTTAGCTTCATCAACCCACCACACGTCTGAAACTGCCGCGATATGTTCTCACTGTGATTAGACGAGTTGTGAAATTTGTGCTCTTTGTTTTGTCAAAAAAAAAAAATGGCAGGCAACGAGTTCACTTTGCTAAGGACCATGGATTTGTTGAAGGCGATCATATATGGGACGATGAAGAGCGTGGCGATGGGATTAACAGTTCCAACTTCCTCGACATTGACTGGCTTTCTTCAGGGGGAAGTTCGTTCATTGATGACAACCATGGGAGGTAGTTCTCAAACCATCGATAATTCCCTCAAAATAACTGTCACTTGTTGTCAGCTTGTCTATCCTTTCAGTTCGCAAATTCGAGGCACGGGGCCGGCATAGAAGCATGAAATAACCCCTTGTTTTTTTTTCCTTGGCTGTAGGTCATCATCATCCATGAGCAGCGTCCTGCTAGACAATAATAGCAACAACAAGGTTCATGTCCACTCCTTCTAGTACTCAGATTGAAGATAATTTTCTTTTTCCTTTACCTCTTTTTTATTCAATGCAACCCTTTCTTACAGGCTCAAAGGGAAAATGACGCCTTAGTTGGCTGCAAGAGTTCTATGAACGAGTTCTCCGAAGACTTCATTCGTTGGGTTACGGAAGGGGAGGTATTATTCGGTTGAGCTAGGTACTTGAGGAATAAGAGAGTTCCCGCTAACCTTTGCCTAACCCATTTAACCCTGTCCGAAGGATTTGGGTAAAATAAGTTACAACCTGGCACATCACGTCAAGGTCCTCTGTGAATAGTCATGTAAATATGACTGTTTGGTATCATGTGGTGTATTTATAAGTTATCTTTTTTGTTCGATTTACTGGGAACCCAAAAGTGGTTGCTCGTGCTGAGATTAGCAGGTCTTGCACTAAGCTCTACGGAGCACTGGATCAATTAGGGGCGAGCATATTCTGGGTAAAACCAGGATCCGATACATGATATATTTTAATATATAATTTATATAAATATTTTTTATTTTAAAATTATAAATATTTGTTATTTATATTTAGTAATTGCTCACCCCTAGGATCGATGGTCCTTCCAAAGCCTTATAGGAAGGACTTAGCCTGAAGGTAACACATTTTTGTTAAAAGCGAGAACAATTGCTTCTTTTCTAGAGATGGCATTTTAACTGAACAAAGAGGGTCTTGAGAATGAGTGAAAAATAAAGCATCCGCAGTATGAGATTTTGCCCTAAAGGTGCAGGAGACTAGTACAATGCAAAATTCTAAGCTCACCACAGGAAAATAAAAAAACAGTTCTCTTGCTGCCAGGTGAAACATGGAGGATAGATAATTAACAAAATGCAGATTCCACAGGAGAAACATGATAAACAGCTTATTCTGATCAATCCCATCCTGCATCGTTGGAAGGGGCAGGCACTGCACCAGGAGGAGGAGCAGCACCATCCCACCCGTCAGCGGCCACTGCACCTGCTTTATGATTGAAAAACTAATATCAGGAAACAATTGCGGAAGAAGAATTATTTAGAACACTGGCAGACCCTTATGCTGTCAAGCTATTGATTAAATATAGGGCAGAATCCAACATAAAAGGATACCTGTTGCTTCAGTCCAACCAGCACCTTGGATTGCGGCCACAGGAGGAGCAACGGCATCAGCAGCCCATTGCGCATCAGGTATTTGAGATGTCCACTGGTCGGCGCCCCCGGCTCCAGCAAAGTCTGGAAGACCATAATCAGCAGCAGGAACAACCTCGTCCTCCTCTTGCTGCTTGGCCTCCTCCGGTTCTCTGTAAAAGAACAAGTCCACCTACAAAACAAAATATACACATTGTAATACAAGCAGGTTGGCAGGGACGCTGCGCTAGAGGTTGTGCAAACTCAGAATGGTAATAACTTCAAACAAGGCAGAATGAGTAGAACCATTTATATATAAGATAAGCATAGTTCGTACTCACCATCACATCCCACTTGTGGCCAGGTGGGATAGTACCACGCATTTGCAAGACCATCCTTGCGAGGAGCCAAAACAAACATCCAATGCTGTGCTTCCCCTTGTTATTGGCCGGGATACCAATATCAACATATCTCATGGGTGAGTCGGTGTCACAGAAAGCAATAGTTGGGATGTTACCAAGGGCAGATTCCTTGATAGGCTGAAAAAAGAACACAGAGACGTTATTATCAATAGGAATAGCACCATTTAATTTAATAAAAAAACACCAGAAAAGGACCACATGAAAGGATCCTCACCTGATGATCAGTCCTAGGGTCGGTCAGAATAAGAAGACGGGGCTCGCTGAAAGAGGTCTGGAGCTGGTTGGTGAATGTACCCGGGGTGTGCCTGCCGGCAATTGCATGAGCACCCGTATACTGTGCAAACTTCAAGACAGCCCTCTGACCATAAGGTCTAGCAGACTGGACAATAATGTCCTGGGGATTCTCAATCGCAACAATGACCCTGGCAGCCAACTGAAGCTTCTCCCACGTCTTCCCAAGGTTGATGATGTAGATCCCTGTGGTAATACCAGGTCTTCAAATTAGAAAATATAGACAGCAACTCCTAGGAAGAATCAGATGATGCACTAAAAATAAATCTCATTCTTTCAGCAGCCAAACATGCTGTTCACGATAGAGTCAGTAACTACCCAGTGTTAACAAAGGATCATAAACACGCCAGTTAAAATCCTCTCCCAAACAGCGCACGATTCTGCGAATGGTCAACTGAACAAAACCTACCCATTTACACCGTCACCACATCACATCCTACGAAAGAATTCCAATCTTTCCTCCAACAAACAAAAACCAGATCCGGCCGTTGAACACAAAGACGAAGAACGATCAACAAGATCTCAAGACCCACCGTCTTGGCGTCGCTTGAAGACATAGCGCTCCATCTGGAAGTCACAGTTCTTGGTGCCGAGGTGGACCTCCGCCGCCAACATCATCTGGATGTCGGCCTCCTTCTGCGAGAGCTGCCTCGTCGGCGCCGCAGCATGAGTCGCATCTGCCGCCATCCTTCGAGTCCAACACCGAGTTCCCGCTTCGCGAACTCTTCTCCTCCGATGCGACGGTCCTTCTACGGCAATCGGCGGTGACGAAAACCCTGAAACCGCTCGCACGACGGCGCTTTTATACAGAGGAGAGGCAGGAAACCCTAACAAGGTCGGGCCGAGGCCCATTAAAGACATTTCTTAGGCCTTTCCAAAGTTTAAGCCCAGTATAATATCTTCATAGTTGGACTTGGACAGTTGATGAATTGGGTCTCCGGATGCTGTGGCCCATCAAGGCCCAGCCCATGAGCCTGTATTATTGAAAGGTGGACCTTAGATAGAAGTCCTATCCTTTCTTTTCTTTTCTTTCTGTCCAGCTTTTAATCCGCTTTACCATTGTGGACAAGATTGTGGGTTGGAAAAAACGAATGAAAAGAAAAAAAAAAAGGACGAATTTTGTTTTGAATAGGGACCAATTTGTGTCGGGCTTTTTTCTTTTCCCATTTGGATGAACAAAAGTTGTCGCTGTCCCACTCCCACCTACACCCACCTAACAAAAGTTTTGCATTATTGGTGGAGGAGCAATAATGGCCAACATTGATGACTCGACCCAAGTGCTACTACCTCCTCCCGGTAATTTTTTATTTTTTAATTTTTTTTTTTGCCGAATTTTCAAGATGGTACACACGCCTTTTCATAGGAACGAATGAATAACATATATTTAAATATTTGAATTACTGTGTTTTTCTTCTTTTATGTGTGACCCGAATGAATGTATTAGCCCTAACCAAACGGCCACCATCCTAAATTCTTTGTTAAATATACATTAGTTAGATGTGTAGAGAAAAGTCCAGAGTTGGCGATTCGCGGCCTTAACTTTTAAATGACTTGATTTTCTGGTATGATATTTAGATATTTTTTTCGTAGTTTTAAATTAATATTTTAAATTTTTTTATGACCCAATTATAACGTCGTAAGTAAGTGAAAACCTTAATCGCATAAGTTTCTATGGAATATCTTGCTTGGTTAAATTAACGTTTATGACAATGAGTGTTGCTGTTACGAGATTTTCATGTTCTCACTACGACATATTGTCGATTCAAACTAGAAACCTCTACAACTTAGGGTTTTTTTTTCCTTCCATAATTTTGGAAGGAGGAAGAAGATAGACGTCCGATATTAATTCAATTGCCCACGTAAAGTTAAATAAGTCAGCATTACGATAAATTAAACATTTGACTTATGAGATTATAATTGGGTCATAAAAGATATCAAATATCAATTTAAACCCAAAAAAATTCGAAAGGGCCGTATCATGGTTCTAAATAAACAAAAAAAATCTCCCAAACCTCAACCCCCAAAATATGTGACGCTGACTGACTACTTAATACACTCTCGGTTGCCAAACTATGGTTCAACAACTCCGGTCGGACTAACCCACGAGTCATGTTGCTATCGTTGATTTAGATAAGATAAGGATATATGTTTTGATTGTATCGGTGATGTTAGAACAAGAGAGAAAATATATATATCAACGTCGAAGCTTGCGGAAGCAAAGTTCCAAAATAATTTAGGAGGGAATGGATAGGACGTCGTCTTGACTTTTCTTCTAACCCCTTTCTTTAATAGGATTTGAAAACATGATCATGGGATAGTAGTGAATCCTCCTTCCCCCCTCCCCCTAATTCAAACATCTAAGTCTTTCTGTATCTTGATCTTCCATAAGGGCTTTGATTTGAGCTCAGAGATTTTATTACGGGTACAAATTTTATCCAAGGGTTTTTGACCAGACAGATAACACCCGTCTGAATCTCCTGGTTTCTGAAAGTCCTTCTAACTTCAGGTGGAGATAATGCATAAGGCCAGCTCATAAGATCATCAGCCCCACTTATCATAATTGGGTTGGTTTTTTGGGGGGTGGGTGGTGACTTTTGGTAGGTTTGAATGGTGGATGGTTGGCCTCTCCATAATGTCATCAGTGATTTCTTTGGCTTGATCGAAAATGTATGTTGACAAAATGGGATTGGATTGGATTGGATTGGATTGGATAGGATGGGAATGTGTACCTCCTCCTCCTCAGACGCAACACCCAACTCACTCCCCCCCCCCCCCCCATCATTTTCCTATCCAAATTACTCCACCCCTCCTTGTCATTGATAATTACAACATGAAAGTTCTCAAAACACAATGAAAATCACTGTCACTAAGTTTGGTCATTTCAAAGTTGCTTCTTTGTTATATCCACTGGACCCTGTTTTTTCATCTCCCCCCACCCAACTATTTACTAAACTTAGCTAATTCAGTGCTTTTTTTTCTCTCTCCCTTTCCTTTTTTTTTAAAAAATTCTTACATAATAATAAAACAACCAAAATTAATCTCTAGACTAATAATAATGGGGTCTCCACAAAAAAGAAAATCCACAAACCAAACATCATCCTCTGTCTATATATTAACCCCCTCTTCCTCCCCATCGCCTGAAGAAGAAGAAGAAGAAGAATCTCCTTCCTGACTCAATCCATCTTATCGTTTCTCTCTCGTTTATTTTTTAGATCCCTTCCCTTCTCTCATCCTCCTCCTCCTTCCATCTATCTCTTCGTAACAGTTGGGATCGCGAAAGAACATACGAAAGACGCCCTTAAGCTCACGGGCACATCCCCCCCGGCCATCTTTGATCTGGTTGTTACGTTTAAAGAGATCGTCGGATTAACCCATCTTTCTTTCTCAATTTTGGTTTTTTTTCCTCGGGATAAAATATTATGGGTTTCCTTCACAAGCTATGGGACGAGACTCTCGCCGGACCGGCCCCCGAATCGGGCCTTGGCAAGCTCCGCAAGTACGATTCCTTCTCCGGGTCACGATCTCCGTCCTCCCCCTCGGACATCCTCCCCCCCATAACTAGGAGTATAACCGTCCTGAAGAATAGTCCTAACTTTAGGAACCTGACCATCGACACCAGATCCGTCCCTGACTCCCCGGTCGGATCCAGCGGCCCTGGAACCCCAAACACGCGTACGCACTCGAAATATTCCCCCCCTCCCCTCCCTTCCCGCTCCTCTTTATTCTTCCTGGTACTTTCTGACAACCCTAAAAGGGTTTCATCCCCGTGTTTTTTAAATTCCCTCGGTGGGGCGTTGTGTTTCTGCATGGCAGCGGGCACGCCGGATGGAAATGGGAAAATCAAGAAATTCACGAGGAAGAAACAGCCAAACGGATCCTGTCCGGAGCGCAACGACACGGGAGGTCCGACCGGCTATGACTGGTAATCTACACGTTCCCCCTCCCCCCTTTCGGTTCGCGTATGGTGTGTTCCGGCGGAGGATTTACGGCAACAATCAACGCCTTTGACATGTTTTATTTTTTAAAATTTACAACTAGGATCGTGATCAGTGCCCTGGATCGTTGAAGTACGAGGAGGGAAGCCACGTTCATTTTTGGGCCGGTGACGCTTTCCTGAACATAGAGTGTATGTGTGTGGTGGGGTGGGGGATTTGTTTTCCCCGACCGGTTACTAAGTATTAAAAAGTATGTCGTTTGTAATGTATGATACGATGCCTTTGTAAATATTAATTAGTTAATAAATGTGTAGCCCCTTTTTGGAAGATGATTGTGTTTTGGGAGGTGATTTAGACTGTGTTTCTTTTTTTCGTCTTCCTCTGTAGGGTGGGGCTCTCTCTATGTAAACTGGTGGCTTTGTATTGTTGTTGTTATTATGTATCTCAATGTTGAATTCTAGCTTCGTATGTTGACCAACCTTATTGGGCCAATTTATGTGGCCCGAGTTCAATTACTGGACGGAATGCAGGCCTGTTTAATGGGCCTGATAAATACTGGCCCATATCATGTTGCTCGGGCCCATTTATTTTCGAAATGATTAATAGTTGGGCCCATTGTACTGAGATTGGTGGGTCGGTGCTAGGACTTTTTGGAGGGTAGAGCACGTCCCTATGTCGGTTAAATATCTCTAATTTGGTTGTTATCGTTATCACTGGCGTCACTTATCCTTATGGTTAATGTAATAATAATACCCACTTGAAGCTTCTGTAAGTATGAGTTCGATCCGGAGCGAAGAGATAAGCCATTTCGACGTAAAATTATAATGCATTGTTCGCTACGAAAGTGAACGTTGAATAAACAGAATCCAAACACGTCGAAAATATCTGGCACTACAAAGAACTGATATTTGAGATCGTTCGAAATCTTTTCATAACAGCTACTGATCAACCGAATCGTCCACTAACCTTTGCTGTAGAGTTTTCTTGCTCATTTAGTTTACTGTCGCTTAATCACCTCGTTGACCCTCGTCGCCTAGTAGCTCTATCGCTTAATAGCTGCTTCGTCCGTAAGCCTTCGACTGATATGCTTTCACAACCACCTCTTTATTATTTTGGGTCTGCATTCTGAATCGTTGATAAAAAATGACGAAGAAATTTATGACCCAAAATTTCCGTCGATATCAATCACATGGGATGATTAAGTCATACAATATTCTCGTACAAGATTTACTTGCGTCGCATGATGGACACTTGAGAAAATTATTGCGGACCGCGTGGAAGAGTGATGGGGCACGCACGACAGGAACGGGGAACAAAAGAACAACGGTGGAGTAGTCGGTGGTGGATAAGGTAATTTCATATCATTTGATCATTTGAATTTTTACTGATCTGAAAACCCCACAACCCCCGCACCCCCTCGCCGTTTTTTCTTTTTCTTTTCTCCACCTTTGTCCGAACTCCAACAAACGACAGAGAGACAGAGGGAGAGAGGGACGGGAACAAGCGAAGACTTAAAATAAAGCTCTCTGTCTTGTCTCTTTCCATCTATCTTCTGTAACCCATTATGCATTCCACGCCCAAAATCTGCGATTTCTGAAACTCAGGGAAAGCAAAAGCAAAAGCTAAAGCTGGGGTGTAAAAAGTCCAAGAGGAAGAGGGCGAGGGTGAGGCTCTCGCGTTGTTGTCCCCGTACTCGAATATCGAAAGCGACGGCACGGTTGGTTGTTGGGACTGCAGCAGCATCCTGTGGTCGTGGAGAGCGCTCATTTCCTGACCAAAGTTGGCTCATTTCTTACGGGCGGGGTGGAATCCGAGTGACCGACCCAGGTGCCTCTCTCGATGAAGTTCGTGAATTTATAGGGGGGCGCGTGATGGGCGTGTAGTGGCGGGGATGTTGTTTTTGCGGATGAATCTGGTCGACGAGTTGTTGCTATGGCAGATTCGAGGGAATGTGTGATGGTTTTGGACATTTTTCTTTGCGTTCTACGAGTGATCAGATCTGGGTCGCATCTGAATTTCGGGTTTGTGAGCTCTGGGGTGGCTTTTTATTTGTGGTTGATGTTTTAAGAGGGAAGAATTTTAGATTTTTGTTCTGGGTTTTGTCTGGGATGTTGATTGGCTGGTGCGAAGTCCCTTTTTTTCCCTTCTTTCTTCTTGGTTGGATTGAAGGAAATTTGGTGTATTTGCCACAGGGGATTTGATCCGAGCCATTGAGTTTGATGCACCGTCTAAAAGGATTTTACTAAAGAATACGCGTTGCTACTTTTGTTCATGAATTGCATAATTGATTGTGGTTTCCATGGTTGAGTTTTAGAAATTGCGTTACTTGGATCATTCCCAATATTGGGTTTGCTTGTGTAGGCTGGCTAACTGGGATGTAGAAATTTTGAATTAAGTACTGTGGCAAATGCCGGTAATGATGAAGTCGGACCGTCCGATTGATTATGCAGTATTTCAACTATCGCCAAGGCGTTCACGGTGAGAATTACTGCGAGCACCATGTTTTGCATATATTTGTCCACATGTGGTTTCTCAATTCGTGATGCTATTGTTGTGGTGCAGATGTGAACTGCTTATATCAAGTAATGGGAATACCGAGAAGCTTGCCTCAGGATTAATAAAGCCGTTTGTAGGTCAGCTCAAAGTTGTTGAGGAACAGTATGCAGGAATGGTGCAATACATTAAGCTTGAAGTCGGGAAAGGCAAACGTGGGGAGACATGGTTCACGAGGGGAACTCTGGAGAGGTATTCGTTATGTCCGCTTTTCATCCAGATTATTAACATGGAGATTATTTACCTACATAGCAAAGTTATTTTAACAGAATTGGCTTCTGGCATTTTTGTGGTGCTTCCAGGTTTATTAGATTTGTTAGCACACCAGAAATTTTGGAACTCCCAAGTAGTTTTGATGCTGAAATGTCTCAACTCGAGGCAGCCCGAAAAATTTATTTGCAGGTACTTTTTCGGGCAACCCTGTGTACACTTGTGTATTCTTTGTCAAAATAATACCATTTTCTTGTAAGTTAAAAAGACAGCACATCAAATGTATGCTAGCTAAAATGGGAAAAGGAAGATGAGTTATCCAAATCTCACTGACATTGGGAGTATGCTTATTATAGGGACAAGAATCTCAGCATTCTGTTTCCTCAGGTTAGTCAACAACTTCTTCAGTAGTTATTTACTTGTTACTGGAAAGTTTCAATATTTGGTTTTAGCTAATAGAATCTAATGATGTAACCCGGCATGCTGTGAACTTCATGTGTATAAGGGAACTGTTGTTATGGAGGATCTGATTTTTGATGTATGTGTCATTAGTTTCTTGCAATGATTTAAGACTGTGTTCCACATTCCCAAACCACTTCCTCCATGAAATGGTGTGACGCGATACTTAATTGTTACTTTCCATGATTAACTTAACGAGGCAAAGAAAGTGTCTTTATACGCATTTCTGGATGGAGTTTGGCATGCTTCTAAAATTTGCCTTCACATGATATTTAAGAGCGCAGTGGTTAACTATAGCTGGAAAGAAATTGGTCAACGATTTACAGAAGCCAGTTTTGTTGTATCTTTGATGACAGATTTTCTATGAAATGAAATAATTGACCTCATTGGCTAGTGTCATTATTTTATGAATTCTGTTACCATAGTCTCATTACTCGTGAATTTTGGGAACAATGGAAAGAAATGCTAGTTACCCTTACTCGTGGCTGTTGTAAAAGCATGGGGTACCTTTAGTGACTAGAAAGACAATTATTTACTTTTCTAATTCATGGAGATGCCTCTCATCGGGTGAATTCGGCAGGTGAGGGTGAAGCTGGAATTGCTCCGTCAGCTGATGCAACAAAGTAAACATCTCTTGACATTTCTGTTTGATCCCTCTGTATTTTAAAATTATTCCACTATAGAATCTTGTTGCAGCTACTGCAGCTTTAAATATCCTCTGCTGCCTTGATTTGTCATTTGATCATTGTGTTGGGTTGCGAACTAATTAAGTCTGGAATTCTCTGTTCTTTCAGGAAAGAACTTCTTCGGGCTATTGATGTCCGCCTAGCTACTGTGCAGCAGCAGTTGACCGCTGCTTGTGCTCGAACTATTACGGATGGATTTCATCCAGATAGTGTTTCAGAACTATTGCTTTTTGCAAACTGCTTCGGAGCTGTTCGGCTAAGGTGAGTCAGACATGATGAAACTTATCTTACATCTCGCCTGGCTGCTACTTCTATCGATCATTGAGATTAGCTAATCTTGTGGCATTACATTTTTCTTTTAGTAAGCTTATCATTCTTTGTTCATGTCAGATTTACCAACTTTGTTATTTAATCTAGTCTTTGTTTGTGTAGTGAGGCTTGCACAAAATTCCTTTCATTATGCCAGAGAAGACCAGAACTGCTTCCCATCTCCGGGAAAATCACCAAAGAACAACTCCGCTCCTCGTGTGAATCAGACATGTCCCTCGATGATCTTGCGGACGATTTTTCTATTCCTATGAAAAATCAACCAGTTAATCAAAGCTGCAGTTCGACATTTCAAGAATCATGCTATTATGAGAAGAATGAAGTCCATCTGGACCAGACAAAGACCACCATTTCCAATCAACCCGAGTCATCTTCATCATTTGTCACTGAGAGAAAGAATGATAAGCGGGGAACAGAAAATAATAACGAGAAAGTCCCCAAACCAGAAGCAGAACCAAGCCAGACTAGCCTACCAACTAGGCGTCTTAGTGTCCAGGACCGTATTAGTCTCTTTGAAAGCAAACAGAAGGAGAACTTCGGTAGTGGTAGCGGCAGTGGCAGCAAGCCTGTGGTAGGAAAGTCTGTGGAGCTGAGAAGGCTGTCCTCCGATGTCTCAACTGCTCCATCGGCTGTTGAGAAGGCTGTCTTGAGAAGATGGAGTGGCACAAGTGATATGAGCATCGGCTCTGACAAGAAGGACTATGGTGATAGTCCTCTATGTACGCCCTCTTCTACTTCTGTTTCTCAGGCAGAAGATAACAATCTAAAAGGACATCATGGTGGTGCTGGTTCTCCCAAATTTGTTGATAATAGTTTGAAGACTGAAATTGTTGGTACTGTAAAGGAGGAAAGGTCTTTGACCAGTGTCCATTTGTCCAGCAAGGAGGAAGTGCCTGCTGTGAAAGAGTGCATCCCTGAGCAGAATTCATCAAATTCACTAGCAAGGTCCTCTGTTAGAGAACAGCAAGGAGGAACCAGCGAAGAGAACACTGATGGAAACACCATATTTTTTTCAGGATATGGAGGTGGCAATACCAAACCGGAAGTGGATTGCGAAGCTCGGTTAATGGGTTCTGCTCAGGAAAATGATGTGGTTGCAGGAAACCAAACTGCTTCTGCTTCTGATGCTCTTAATAGCATAAGCAGCAGTGGCTATTTTTCTCGTAAAGGTGAGACTGGAAGAACAATAGATAATGATCGTTCAAAGAACCCTCGAAGAAGTCAATTCAAAATTAGGGGAGTACATGGACATTCAAGATCTTCAGATGGTTTATCCGGACTGAAACAAAAAGACACTTCAGATAAAATAAGTGGTGGGGATAACTTTGCAGGACAGCACAGAGGCAGATCCTTCACCCAAGAATCTGAAGAAGCAACTCGGGATGTAGGGGGCATCGAGAAGGTACAAATGGGTGCTGAGGAGTTATCTGTCCAGAATATGAAGTCTCCAAAGCCTTCAAATGCCAGCAGCAAATCCATTCTTTCTAGTAAAAGGATTTCTCAAAGTCATGAGTCTTTGGTTCCCGCTTCCTCACAATCTGAGCAGCTTCAGAGGGCAAGACAATCCAAGGGGAACCAGGAGCTCAATGACGAGCTTAAGATGAAGGCTAATGAACTGGAAAAGCTATTTGCAGAGCACAAGTTACGGGTTCCTATTGATCAGTCTAGTTCTGCTCGGAGAAATAAGGTGGCTGATTTGCAGAAGGAATCAATGGGAAGTTCACAAATGAGAAAAGCGCCATCGATAGAGGCAGTTCTTGGTTCATCGCTAGAGAAAGATACGGTGTCTGAAGCAAGAGCACTGGGAAGTAGTGAATCTGGCTTCCGAACTCCTCCAACAAAGTTCGCAGATTCTGAGGGCATGAGTGGTACACTCAGGAGAAATTTCTCCGATCTTAGTTATTCGGATGAATCTAGAGGAAAATTCTACGAGAAGTACATGAAAAGAAGAGATGCAAAGCTGAGGGAAGAGTGGGGAACAAAAAGGGCAGAGAAAGAAGCTAAACTAAAAGCCATGCATGACAGGCTTGAACAGAGTTCAGCTGAGATGAAGGCCAAGTTTTCGGGATCAGCAGACAGACAAGAGCCGTCTTATGCTTCTGGTCACCACACAGAAAGAGCAAGATCGTTCAATGGGAGGTCAAATGTGAGGGAACAGGCAGTCAATTTAAGGAAATAATAACTGTTGCTTTATATTTGGATTATTTTTTGTGTGAAGGAAGGCTGAGATTTGATGAATCTCGATGGATTAACTGCAGTAAGGTTTTCTTTCCAACATCAGCAAAAGGGTCTGAGTTGAAATGAAGAGAAGGAAACTGACATGTTTTCTAATAGGATCCTCTAGATGATATGTTCGTGGAGTTGCATAGAGTGAATTTGGCTTCCAGAAGCATGAAAGTCAAAAAGGGTCTGCACAGTCAGGAATTGGGTTCCTCAAATACTCAAAGTACAGCAATGGCCGTTCCCTGCAAAAGCTGCATGCTCTTCTTGGAGACAGAGAGCGTCACATGAGAATCTGTTAGCCCAATCTTTTCCCAAACTCTCTGGACAACACTAGGTCCTCTTTAGGATTCAACAAAGCTGCTCCAATGAAGGTAGATGCAATAACTGAAGTAGGAGTACAGACAACACAATCTATATTGAAAGTTTCTTCCGGTCTTGATAAATATAATTACCTTTCTACTTCTAAATTTGAGAGAACCGTCATAGACAAGGGTAGAGGTAATGGAACTATCACCGTACTAAAAGGGCATGATATGTGGTTGAAGGCTGCAAGTCCATCCATAAAAAAATCAGGGATAAATGTTTCAGTGACTGATTCTATTACTGATCATATCCTGATCATGTCCAGAGGCTGTACCAAATCTGGGACCTATGCCCTTTGAAGAGAGTTGACTGAGCCTGGATTCAGCTTATTCTCAGAAATCTGGTAGCGGAGGTGGGATCTCGATGACATCTCTTTTCCAAGTTGACTTAGCTTCAGCTACTGATTTGGCTGCATCCTTATCCTCATTATCAACCCGGGGATCTTTTAAGTGATTCCTCTAACCAAAGTGCTTTTGGGAATATTTGCATCACCTGTTCACTCATCCGAACAATTGATGCCTCTGTGGATTCTGCAATGTGAAGCGGCATCATGGAATTCCGGTACTCTCAACCAAATATATGGCAACTCTGCAGAAATGGTGGATTGTTTGGAAGCCATCTTTTGTTGTGAATGCAACCGATGGTCACTCCCATAAATATGCGACAAGAAGTTTCAAATGAAGTTGAATTCAGCAAAAAAAAAGAAAAAGAAAAAGCCAGTGTTTGGAGAGCTTGGTGGATTGATTATCAGCTGCTACTTCTGAAGGAGATGGTGATGCAGACAATGGGCGAGGTTCTGCCGACCAGTCATCTGAGGACTTGAGAAAGTCAAGGTGGGCTTTCAGGAGGGTAGATAATTGAACGAAAGCAAGTGGCGGGATGACCATGGTGAGATAAACATGTCTTCTGAAGTTTATCTTTCTATTCTTTGAAATTTTGATTTTTTGCCGTATTTTTCTCTTTAAGTTTCATGCCTTAGCTTGCTTTATGCTCAAAGTCAGAGACGTTGGAGCCCCCGAATCATTTTTGACCTTTCGAGTGTTCAAATAACAAAGAAAGTGATGCAAAACCAAGATAAGCCCCGCTACCGACTCCGGTTGAGATGGCTCGAGTTCCTTAGATGGTTTATAGGCAGTAGTACTGAACATCAGCATCGAGATTTGCTGGTTGTCCATTTGGAGACTTCACCGCCATCATTTAGAGATTTTGCAAGGAGCTGTAACCTTTCTGCCATTTCTTCAGGTCTATCCTATCCTGGAAAACGTTGTAAATTGTCCAAATCACATTTGCAGAAAATATCAACAAGATTTTGACAAGTGGGGCGTGATTCCACCCCGCGAGCAAGAGAGAGAACAATATATAACACGAGTACTGCTACCGCCGTCTCCTGTTCATGTTCCGAAATGATCCTCTGGTTTTGAAGGTAATGAGAAGAGTTTTTGAACAGGCTTTTCGGCAAGAAGTTGGAGTTTTGTCCAATACAGGGTCAAATATTACTTAAATTAAATGTCAATATGATGGTGGAGAAGTTGATGTTGATGTTGCAGCTTCCCAAAGCCTGATTCAAAGCTTGCTTCTTCTCTCCAACCCGGAAAAGCGACCTCACAACACCAAAAGGCCAAAGCTATCATCCTTGTCATCTCCTGTCTGATTGATTGTCTCTTGGCTTTCAAGCAAAGTTTGTTTTGATCGTTGCTTCCCCATCATTTGAAGCTTAAAGAAAGGTCGTTTTGCATTATTCCTGGGAAGGAACACCCATTTCATCGAGCGGCCCTAAGGAGGAGAGGACCCGGATTGGTCGTGAGGAGAATGGCATCCCTTACGCCAGGCATTCTCCTTAAGCTCCTCCAGAGCATAGACTCGAATGTCAAAGTTCGAGGAGAGTACCGGTCCGTCTTGCTTCAGGTCATCAGCATCGTTCCTGCTTTGGGTGGATCAGGACTGTGGCCAAACCAGGGATTTTTCGTCAAAGTGTCGGATTCCTCCCACTCGACGTATGTTTCACTGTCGAAAGACGACAACGAACTCATTCTAACCAACAAGTTACAGCTCGGGCAGTTCTTCTATGTTGACAGCGTTAAAGCGGGGTCGCCGGTGCCAATTCTTGTGGGTGTAAGGCCGCTTCCTGGTAAGAACGCATTTGTTGGGAACCCGAAGGACCTGATGCAGATCTTAGAGCCGTCTGAGAGCCCCGCTATGGCAGAATGTGAAGAAACTAGTGGCAGTCATGGGAAACAGAGGGAATTAATCGAGACGAAAGAAGGAAGCGCGAAGCAGAAGATTGTTCTGAAAGAAGAGAAGGCGATTGTTTCATCCAGGTACATGCAGGGCATTGTGCCGTTGAACAAACCCTGTGAGATGGACTCAATTGGAGAGAAGGCGAGCGAGAACGATGTCGTGGTCGGTCGATCTGGGAAGAAGGGAGGTGCAGCAGCAGCAGCAAGACGCAAGCCGCTAGAGAGCCGAGACCAGGTAAGTTGTTCGAAATGAACAAACACCTTTCTCATCGAGCGATGGTAAAGACGACTTGCTAATAACAGCATTGCAGATATGCTCGTTGACTGCTCGAGTTCGTCCAGATATGTTGCCCTCAAAGACAGATGTTCGCCTATCTAACAGCGAAGCATCGTCTCATGGAAGAAGCATTAGTACGATCAACATGAGCAAGCACGAGAATCTGAAGTCTGATCCTGTTCTGACTCGAAAAGACAAAGAACCCTCATCCGAGACAACATCGTGGGCCTCCCTCCCTCCCAATCTTTTGAAACCTGGCAAGGTACTTCCACCTTCCTGCATGTATATATCGACTTGGCTCTGTTAAATTCTTGCAAACCTGAGATTGTCCAGCTAATGTCCTTTTACAAGGGTTTGCTTAAGAGGAGAAACCTGGCTTTAGTAGTGGCGGCAGAAGCCGAAAGAGAGGCATCTTTGGCCACCTCTTTGATCAAATGCTTAGGGTAAGAGTTGCATGCCGACGAGTTTTACACCAATTGTTCAATGCTTGGACGATGTCAGAGTAAACACAGTTCTCTTGCCAGGATGTTCGCCGACATATCATCGTCGTGCCCCTCAGACAATCCTCACATTACCATCGCCAAGTTCTTCACGCTACACCAGATTATCTGCAGATTGGATATCGTGCCCCGAGTCAATCCAATGGCACCTCGACAGGCCAACGGCTTGGAGACGGATGGACCCAAGAAGAGAACATTGCTGCTAGATCAAGCAAGGATTATGTCAAAACCTGCTAAGTCTAACATCAGCACAGACACTACTGCAAACGAAAAGCTGGAATGGGCAAAAGGGGACGGTATCAGAGGGATCGAAGAGTTGAAAGATGCCCTCCTGATGGAAACTGAATCCTGGTTCCTGAAGTTCCTTGAAGGAGCGTTGGACTTCGGGTTTCAGGCGAACAACGGCGGGAGAGCAGCTAGGGGAGATTCCGCCGGGAGACGGACCGTGCCGAACAACCACATCGCAATGACACTATCTCAGTTGAAGCTAGCGAGTGAATGGTTGGACATGTTTAAGGAGAAATGTAAATATGACGACGGCAAGGGAGCGGCCGCGACAGTCGACCGGCTAAAGCAGAAGGTATATTTGTCACTCCTCGTTCACGTGGAATCTGCCGCTACAGCCTTGGAGAACCGAGCCGATCGGGTTTGATCCGGGCGGCCAGAAAGTTTTCCTTCTCCATTTGCCATGGAGGCCCATGTACATAATTAACTTATCAATTATCATAATACCATCATTGATAAACGCCCGTGCATTTGCTTTGTCATCTGTTCGGTTTAAGTTTTGGTTCGTAATTTTGTGGCCCATTAAACAAACAAGCGAAAACCCTATTTTAGCCCCGTCTCTCTCTCTCTCTCAAACATCTCTCGACTCCGATCTCTCTCTCTAGAAAGTGTCGTCCATTTCTCGCCGAAATTCTGGCCATCTGATCCCCGGATCCCGTCCACCGCCGTATGCAGCCGCAGGTAAATCCCGGTCTGCCGAGAACCATCCTCCGATCGGTGAAACCATTGGCTTTGCTTCGGTTTCGGAGGCAATTCCGACTCTTCTTGACTCGTCCTTGCATGCATTCCTCCGCCGTAAACGCGCCTTCGATCCGATTTGATTTCCTTTCATTTTCCGAGCAATTGGAAGATTTTCCTTGTCGACAGATCGGGATTGTTTTGGTGGTGTTACCCTGCTGTCGTTTGGTGGATCTGGGGGGGTTTTTATTTGGCGCTGATGTGTTTTTCTTTTTTGTGATTTATCTTCTCGATAGTGTGAGAGTTGAGGAGTAGGCTGCGGTGACAGATTTAGGATGGTGAAGCTTACCATGATTGCGCGCGTCACGGATGGGCTTCCGTTGGCGGAGGGTCTAGACGATGGCCGCGATTTGAAGGACGCTGAGTATTACAAGCAGCAGGTCAAGGCGTTATTCAAGAACTTGTCCAGAGGCCAGAATGAAGCATCAAGGATGTCTGTTGAGACTGGACCGTACATATTCCAGTATCCTATGAAGTTTGCAACCTTTGGCGTGAATTGTCTCTTTCCGTTTGCGGTCTATATTTGTGAAATATGATCCTGCCATATATAATTTGCATAGCTGATAGTACCGAGCCCGCATTAATCAGTTCTCATGTCATTCGCTGCACTGCTTAGTTTAAGTCTTTTTGCGAAAGTCGCTATCGGATCCTAGTTTTGGAATGACTACTCTTTAGGCTCTGACCAAAGTGAATGGTCATGTGATGCCAATCACAGTAACAAGTTCACGGCAGATACATTAATGTAGGAAATGGTTGTTGTAGAACACTAGTGGTCAATGCATGAAGACCACTTGAACTCAACTAGCCTGCACTTGAATAATTGTGGAAGCAAGATGTCAGCATGTTGCTGTTTGACGTAAATATGTGCATCAATGATTTAGTTAGTTTAATAGTTTATTTCTTAATCACAGGGGGAGGGCTGGGTAGTTTTTCTTTTAATGAAGTTATTATGCAAGGATTTTGTTTTCCAAGGACATCAAAAATCTGTGCTGCCCCGCCATATGTTGTTAACTTGACTTAAGAGATCAGTTACATCATCGAAGGGCGTGTTTGTTACTTGACGATGTGCGATCGCGCATATCCGAAAAAGCTTGCTTTCCAGTACCTTGAGGATCTCAAGAATGAATTTGAGCGGGTCAATGGAGCTCAAATCGAAACGGCAGCTAGACCTTATGCATTTATTAAATTCGGTATGTATTAAATGTTGTCCCCGGATAACTTTTGTTACAATATTTCTCGTGATTTTTCTTGTCTTAATAGGTTTCCTTTCATTGTTTATTGTGGAAAAGATACCTTTATCCAGAAGACAAAGAAATTGTATCAAGATACCCGAACACAAAGAAATATTGCGAAGCTGAACGATGAACTCTATGAAGTTCACCAAATTATGACTCGGAACGTTCAGGAAGTTCTTGGTGTTGGGGAGAAATTGGACCGTAAGATATCAACTATTTTACTTTCTAGCTTGTGCTTTGTCATTTTCTAATCGGGAGTTGTTGTTTTGAATGGTTAGATGATGTAACAATGATTCTTGGCTTATTTAATCTTGTCATAACTAATTATGAAATCTGATAGTGTCTACTTAGGGATGTGAGTTAAGATTTTAACGGATTTTATCCTGGTAGGACAACATGCTACTGAACTGAAGTGGAAAAGTGCAATTTAAAAATTTTCCTTTGTGATGCTTATGGAAAATATTCCGTGGTAGGTGTACATGTTGCTACCTATCAAAAGAAATATCTGCTAGTCACCTTAGTCTGTTGGCATTGGATTGACATCTAGTCATCTTCTAACCTTTTTCATGGAGTAAAATTTATTCCAGCAAACAAGTATGATTCCATGGCGTATAAGTTTCGTTTCCACTGTGAGGCCACATTGTTTTAGTAATCTTTCTTGTTTGCCCTAGCAGCTGCATGGGGATCTATTTTCATGGAGTTAGAGGCCTTATCTACGCATGAACATTCGTTTGCTGAATTGACCTTTATACTTCAAATGTTACAGAGGTCAGTGAAATGTCTAATCGGTTATCATCAGAGACTCGCGTTTATGCTGACAAGGCAAGAGATTTGAATCGTCAGGTACCTTGTGGTTCTCTCTCAAATGATCTATGGTGTCTTTGTTTGTTGTGCTGATAAGGTCTCCCTGCCAATTTTTCTGCGGCAAGGGGCATAGATATCAGGTTCCGAAGTTATTTCCTTTCTCCTCAGGTATCATGCATTAACAAGATAATCATTGAACTTGTACTAGTCACAGTGAATTGTCATATGAATTCCTCTCTGTGGTTCTTCTCTTTTAAGTGGAGGGATCCGGTTTTTAAATGCTCTACCCTTTATGATGGTAACCAGTGGTCTTTATTTCTGTGTGAAATCGTAAATGATGCGCATCTGGGGCATTGCAGGCATTGATTCGGAAGTGGGCTCCGGTTGCAGTCGTATTCGGGGTCGTATTTCTTCTCTTCTGGGTGAAATCCAAGATATGGTAACGCAACACGATTGATCAGCTTGTTGCATTGCCCCTCAGCGGTGGGGGATACAGGGTTGACACACAGTCCAATTTCCAGGCACCGCTGGAAATGGGTCATGGAATTCACATGAAAGCGGATAATCTTAAGTAGTTAAAAAAGAGCTTAGACAATTGCATTTTGTGTTGGATGCTTAATTACATGGATGAGGGTTTGGACCTGCCATTGAAAGTGGTGCCTAGCGAAGGAACATTTTCTATAATTTATATATATATAAGGATGTCGGGCAAATTGAACCGTAGCATGCAGACAGTCCCTCTTGCATACATCATATGTATGTGTGTGTGTGTGTACGCGTATTCTTTTTTAACCATTCTTGGGGATACGCAGTTGAAAGAGTCGAAATTTCATGAAATGTTGTGAGTTTCAATTTTCCTTTCCCCACCTTTTTAAAATTGTGTTATGGGCCGATTTACGCCCTTAGTTTAGAAAGCCCAGGCCCATGTTGGTTAAACAGAGAATACTCCCGAGTTCAAAAAATCCAGTGACCGTTTCGAACCCTCGGAAAAGAAGAGTTACCATTCGGGGGAATACTGCAACGCTGTTCCCGGCGATCGTGTTCTGGCAATCCTTTCAATGGCAACTAAAGAGAACGAATCAATAGACAAGTGGCAGTGGCGCAGCAGTGACCCTCATGGAGATGGGGATTGTGCGGACGATGGTTGGAATTGCACGGACTCCGAGGATTACTCCTGTTCCGAGATCGCTTCGGACGAGGATCCGAGTTACGATCCCTCGGGGGAATCCGGCGCTCGGTTGTCTACACTCTCTATCGGCAATGCCTCGATGTCTGTGTAAATTGTGATCCCTAATGTTTCTTTACTAGCCGCAGAAACGTTGATTTGATGTAGTGTTCGGATTTTGGGGAGGCTGATTTGAAATGTAATTTCCAGGGGCGACAAGAAACCGGCTAAGGTTGCGTTGAGTGTGTATATGCTGGACATCACGGAGAAGAAGGCGTGTGGTGCTGAAGGGCAAGATATAGTTGACGCGGTCAGGGCACTTGCGGAAGGTGTATATTGGTGCCAAGATGATTACGTCGCGTTCATGGTCCATTGTTAATCTCGTTTCTGCTTTCGTTTCTGCCACTTTATCGTCCTGGTTTCATTTTGTTGCAGCGGAACAGCTCGAGAAACTCAAAGTGGAAGAGTGTAAGGATTACTTGAGGAGAAACGGGCTAAGGCTAACTGGCAATAAGGAGACACTGCTTCAGCGCATAAGGGAACATTATGAGTAATTACACACTTCTCAGTTGTACAATGCTTTTGAGGTCGACTTGTTCTGGCATTGTTGAGGTGAAGTTGAGTTGTGTTTTTGCAGAATGAGGGCTGGCGAAGGAGAGAGGAAGTATCCAACACATAGCTTTGTGATAAATTGCAAAGGTATGCCTAAGCAATGGCAAGGATGTTCAGCTAGTAGGAATGGTTTTCGGATGAAGTAGAAGTCTTGAGTCTGATGGGCATAACTAGTCGAGTCAGTTTTAGTCCTTCTAATTTTTACAGAAATTGATAACCTGATATATGTTTGATTTGTGGGCTCGAATAAGAAGCCAATAGTGATGCCTAATCGATGATCCTCATGATAGTTCAATATCCTCTGACAATTAGTCTGTAGAATTCTTGTAAATATTTTATATTTTTCTGTCATTGTATTGTTAAATGATTATGCTGCTGCAGGGGATGCATGCATAGGGGATGTTGTCATGTTCGAGCAGAATGTATACGACCAGTAAGTGATCATGTTAAAATTCATTTGAACCACCACCCATGGCATATTTGATGACTTTCCTGTGAAATATTTTATTATTTGTGGTACTCAGAGGGTCTATTCTGCTTGTTTTGGTTTATTTTCTCAATTCACATAGTCTTTAATGCCGCCTCCTTTGCAGATATAGCATAGTCTCTAGGAGTGCCACAGCTCCTCCTTGTGGCAAGAGAGTTGTTGTAGGTCGGATTGTGAAGGAAAGTTACGGTGCTCGTAAGCAGCAGCACACTTTTACTGTGAGTTCTCAATCCATAACGATGAGAATTAACCTAATGGTTAGGGAATACAGAAAAGGAGATCTAAACGTTTTCATTTAATAACCGATAGTTTGTGTTAAGTCAATAAAAGTTCATGTTGCTGTACGCCCTTCAAAGTAAATTACATCTTTCCTGACTTAGATCGAAGTGCTTTGGAGCAAAGGATATAAGCCATTCCCTCCCCTTCATCCTGTGCTAATTAAGGGACGAAACCTTTATCGGTTCAGGACCTTGAGACAGGTTTGATCGAATCAAGCCCTATAAGCAATTTGATGCAAAATAGATCAACCTGTTGATTTCATCTGCTGTAGAGATGGGAGGATGAAGAGCAGAGACAAAGATGTCTGCAGGAGAAGCACTCAAGGGGTGATGTAGCAAGGTCAGACAGAGAAGCTCGGATACAAGAGAAGGAAAGAGGGAATAGGATGAGAACAAACAGGTGCCGCATCTACCCTTTACTCCTGGATCAAGTGTTACGCATTATATGTAATTTGATTTTTATTGACAGAGTTAGTTTTAGCTTTTTAGCAAAAGATTTCTACGTAGCACCTTCTGGCAATGTTGACATGCAGGATGCCCAAAATTAGTCAAACAACGACAGCAGCAGGAAAGAAGGGAAAAGATCCACATTTGGCTGTTTCAGGATCCAATTTAGGAGAAGCTTCTGCACCAAACCTGCAAGAATGCTACGACAAGATTGGGATACAGCATCACCCCTTCCAAGACATTCATCGAGCCAAACCTTATCAACCGGGCTTCAGGAATCCTGCGCCAGATCAACATCATTCCAGCACCAACACATCGTCCCATTGCTTCACGGATAGAAGGCCACCGGCAAATATGAAGCGGTTTCCACGAGACCAATTTCAGGAACCGAATCAAGGTCGACGTCAAGTTTGCCGATACTTCGAGCAAGGGAGATGCTACTTCGGGGACAACTGCAAGTTCCTGCACCAGTACAGGCAAGAGCAGGAGAAGCACCAGTCTTAAGTGGCCAAGTCAAGGTCTTTCTTGAACTTTTGATGAGTAATCGTTGCCCAGAAATCGAACTGATTAAGTTGGGATTTCATGTATAGTTTGATGAAGGCAAAACGATATTTCGTCCAAATCTATTTGTGGGTCAAATCATCGGCTGGCTAAGCAACAAACTAAAAGGTAAAAACCAACTGCTTTCCAAGGACGCAATCAAAAGCTTCCTTACCATTTTTTCTATCCCTGCCACTTGATCCCCTCCTCCTGTCCCAGTTTGATCTTTGTCCAGCTAGTTCAAATTCACTAACTCTAAACATTGCTAGTGAAGATGATATAGATCGATTGTTTCCATATTCAGATTATTGAAGGATTGAACTTTCTGAGCAGATAGCAGTGGAAGTGGAGTGTGTTTTTCCCTTGACGGGTTTTTGGTCTGTTGGTCTGGTAGACAGCCATGTCTCCTTTGTTATGTTTAGTTGAGTCGGGGTTTGGGACTTGAAATGGTAGTAGGAGTTTGTTGTTGATCTTCTGTGCCTTCATCGACGTTTCAATGTCATATTCGACATAACGGGTGTTTAGCTGATGGTTTTTTCGATTTCTTTTCCCTGATGCGATTGCTTCTTTATTAAACGATGGTTCTACGAGATCTTTAGATGGAACTCTAACCTGAACTGTAGATAGATATTTTGGGAGTGAGTCGTCATTTGTTCTGCAGCATTTTAAGGTTTTGGTCTTGCAAGTAACACATGGCTGAAGAAGTTGTAAATGTAAATGAATAAGAGGAGATAGCAAGTGCTGCCAAAGGCATTTCACGATTTTGTTGCCGGTGGAGCCGAAGACAAGCATGCCCCAAGGAAGAGATCAGGCCAACTACGGCGCTCTCTGGCTGTCCCGGGATCAAAGCTCTGGTAACAACAGAGCTCAGAATGAGGATGCCCCTATCAAGGCACCAGCCTTAAGTGGCGAACTCAATCATACTACGCTCATGCCATCGGGCCAATTAAAGGCATACCTCGACCATATCACGGGCTACCACAATAAAACTGTGACTTAAAGCTTTCGAATGGAAATCTCCCCTCGGAAGACTTAGGCACTGCTTGGTAATCTCCTCCTCGATAGATTTTACATCAAAGCCATCCCTAACTAGCCCAAGAACAACCTGACTGTCAGGGCCACGCTCTGCCTGTGAATCACAATTATCCAACCTGTCAACTTAAGTAATGGTTGATATTCTGAGATTTTATCCACAATTTCTCTTTCTTAAAGAAAAAAAAAATGCAAATCAGAATACCAGAGCACCTGAGAGAGCAGATCTGCGGCTATGTGCACTGGATTGGCGTACTTATCAGCAATGACCAGAACTTCTGAAGGCCCCAGCAGGCATGTCAATGGAAAACATAGCTTCACTGTTCTGTTATGTAAAAGGCATCAAAGGAGAACCGGCATTTATGCCAAGGGACAAGACAACATATGAAAAGGATGGACTGCCATACATCCAAGTGATTATATCTTTGATGACAAGATCTTTAAAAAGTACCACTGGATCAGGAAGGTTACAGACATCGTGGATAACTGTATCCAGTTCAACTTTGTCAAACTTTGCTGTGTACCTAGAAAATGAATGTAGTCCATAGTATAAGTAGGGGTGAGCAGGTTCTAGGGTGGGTAGGTTTTGCGAGTGAAACCTGGAACCTATCATATAATTGCCAGTTCCTTATTTTTAGAACTTAGAATCTACCATGTGGCTCAAAGAACCACCCAAGAACCAATCTGCCGGTTCTGATATCGATTCCGGTTCCATGCCCTTATGGGACACTTCTACAATAAATACACCACATTATTCCAATTAATCTAAAAAAAACCTTAAGCATTACTTTAATCCATCTAAAAAAACCTCAAGTATTACCCCAATCAATATAAAAATAACTCAAGCATTACTCCAATTAATCTAAAAAAACCTTAAGCGAACTGGTCAAGGCTCGCGAAGAGGGGATGGAGGGTTCGGGTATCCGTAAAGAAACACTTAGCAACTTGCGCAAAATCGCTAAATATAAATAAGAAATATTTATAATTTTAAAATAAAAAATATTTATATAAATAGAGAATAAATATTATATCAGTTTTCAGGTTCTCCAGGTTGGTTCCGAGATGAGAACTTAGAACCGGTACGGCCGGTTTTCAAAAATTTAGAACATAAAATCTACCTGGTCTATTCGAGAATATATACTGATACCAAACATATGGTACCGGTTCTCGATATTATCCGGAACTTATGCTTACCCCTAATTATAAGCACGGAAAACGCTAATGAGCCATGCAATGTATAAAATTTTCGCAATTCTTTGTACATTTGTTAAAAAAAATCATTGTTCCAGTATTGTATAACTTTTTACGGCTGGAGCTGTGATTTGCTTGTAAAGTATAAGAAATTGAAATATACAAAATATACAAACAAAACATTGTTAGAACGTTGCACATCTTTATACATTAGAATAATAATTTTTTTTTTTATAAAAGTACAAAAAATTTAAATATTTTGTACAAAAATACAAAAATTTGTACATTGGGTCGTTAGCCACTTCCTGTAAACACTGACAACAAACTCAGTCATGGACCATCTATGAGTTACTATGTAGAAGCAAAACACAAGTGCAAGGGAAGACAAGCAATTGTGAGATTAAAGAAACTGCATACTCTTTCACCGCTGCGTCTCCTCCTCTACTATGAACATCATCAATGATGGGATTGACCTAAAAGATAAATTAAAAATAAAAAATCAATTGGTGTCAGATTTATCGGCTCGTGTTGCATCATGTTTTGCCACATAAATTCCCTGAACATGCGCTGATTCAAATCCTAAACCGAAATTTCGGAGGTGCAAAACTCACCACGCCGGAAATCCAGGAGATATCAATGTGAGGCTGTGCCTTCAAGCTGTTAACCTCAGTTTGAGCAAAGCTCCGACAGCTTATACGACTTCATCGCGCAAGATAAATCCTTCTGCGAGAAGTAACAAGAGCTTTCACCTCACCATTCCGATTCTCCCAGCAAGAATCCACTACACGACCCCGCGAAACCATGAAAGTGAAACGCTCTCGCTCACCTCGGACTCCATCGGAATAACTGGAGCGGCGCCAGCTCCTCTTAAGAGAAGAGATAAGACTGAGGTTAAGCGATCGACGGGGAGTCGACGAAACGGATTCCTCGGCTTTGCCAGAGAATATTCGTTCCCATCACCAGCTCCTACCAATGTCATTGTCAAAACAGAGGGCGAGAAGCGTACCGCTCGGTACGCCCCTCGATCTGATCAGCAGGTTTGCGAGTACGACACTCGCAGGCGGAACGCGGCGGCTGTTCGACGTCCCTCGCGAGGCCGTCGGGGGACGAAGTTGGGGAAGAGGGAGAAGGACGGAAAATTACCTTCTTACCACTCAGCTTTAGCCTTAATCACAAGTTTCTCCAGCAAGACCGAAGTAAAGTGGGCCTCGGGCCGAAAGCCCATGAAAAAGACAGGTGGAACCTTTACATATGTGCCAAAGAGGCCTGGTATATGGCGCGGCAAGCTCACAGCTTGGATTTCCGATAAAAAAATAAAATTACGACATACTACTGCTAATGAAACCGAAACCTCAAATGTTAACTACCTAACCCTTTATACACAGCCACCCTATTAAAAGACACCTCAACCATAAAGTACGAATTAATCAGGAGGAACAAGCAATGCAAATAGTTCCCGAAATGTCAACGACCCCGCTCTTAAATAGCCGTTTCTTTTGTTTTTAACAACAAAAGGATAGTTACATCAAAAAACCAAAAATCTAAAAGACCGTGCCTTCCTGCAACTCCATACTGTATATTGAATATTCCCTCTCAAATAGCAAAAACTCCTGTAGGAAAATATAATAACAATCAAAACCCCCCCCCGTCAGAACACAATAATTAACATGTTCATGTCCAGGGCAAGTCAAATTCCCCAGAAGGTAAGGAGAGGGCTCTTTTAATTCAAAGTAAAATGGAGGCTTGCAATCACTCAAGCACAAAACAGAAGAAAGCGTGTTTGAAAGTCGCCTACCTGTAACTGGTGTTGGCTAAACAACTTAAAGAACCCGGTTTCGGGTGAAGTCACCAGATCGATCAGACCGTTGTGGCTCTCCTGAGGGCCCTCGGACTTCACTAGCGAAACTAGGACCTGTTTAATTGCAAAGGCTTGAGTTTTGGACTATAATATGCTTCACGCCATGAGAAAAGAAAACAAGACTTTACAGGACTACTCCCGAGACAGTCCGTCTGGCTTCGATTGAATTATAAGTCTTACCTCCATGCAACGGAGGATGAGTTCGGGAATGCAGCATCTACGGCAAAGCCCACGGATGATATATGGTGCTGGCCCTTGTAAGGAACCATCTTCACTGGAATACCAAGCGTCTAATCGTGAAATTTCAAGAGTAACACCACTTTGAAAGTGATCAAGTTCGCCTGCATGATAGACAGTTTGCTCAATATATAAATCCATCACTGATCTCAAGACAAACTAATCTTACAGAGACTTCACTATGAAGGGATTACTGTTGCTTGCCGAAACTAAAAACTGAATAATCAGGAGCAATTCTTGTGGATAAAACTCAAATGACACACAGGACTCGTTGATTCTGTTTTACATTACAAAGTACAAACGTATTTATCCAAACAGTTAATCTATGTAATTACCACTTTGTTGTATCTGAACAGCTTACGCCGCCTCTCACTAAATTCAAACTTAAGCCCAATCAGGATGAGGCACCAATAACAGCATCATACAGAAGTGATTTAGCAGAATAACACCCAGTGATTTGGAAAGCAAGCAGAAGTTTCAGGGACATATAGCATCAGATGACCATGCACCAGGACATGGTTCGACGTACATAAATAAATACTCATCACCTCACTTTGAACAAGCTACCGTACCTTTAAATCCGGCCGCCGTAACACCAGCAAGAATACCTCCGTCATTAAGAGCAGTAGGGCCCAAACCATCCCCTATCAAGGCTGTGCATCTCAGTACCACTTCAATGCAGTATTTGTTTGCTGATGAAATGCGAACATCAATCTGCCCCACCACAAGAAAAAAGATAGTTGTAAATAACTTTAAAAAGTTGAAGATATTCAACCTCGATGCTTTGGGATAGTCCTCGTTGATTTGCAATCAAACGCTTCCTATCAATTCAAGCAGAAGCTTGGAGTAATTCCAGAACATCTATTGAAGTTGACTCACACACCAATTAACTGCAGCCCCAATCTGCCATATTTCAAATTCCAGCCATTGATCACCGGAACTGGACATTTACGCATGTATTCATACCACACCATTTTGAGGAGCCAATCATACCACTCATCAATTCACAAAAGAATGTGAAGACTGGAGTAATATTTTCTGAAATCTGTAAACTGCTAAAACTAAAAAAATTCCTTATTGTATTGCAATCATATATATGCTTGGACAAGGAGCAAAAAGAGAGGTGACACAAGTAAGCAATTTACCGTCAGTTGTCGCTTTAACACCTCCTCTTCACTAACGGAAGAGTAGAGCGCACTCATCAAGGATGCACACACAGATGGATCTGGACACAAACTTTCACCAGATGGCAAGCAGAGAACAGCAGCAGCATGGAGCTCAATAAACAAGGTCTCCTGTTCCTCAGAAAGGCCATCGTCGACATTCACCAACCAGGGATCATTTTTTCCTTCAAATAAAAGCTAGAAGTCATGTATAATTGGTAACAGGACTTACGAGAACTTATCTTTCTTTAGAGATAAAAATACAAATATTTTAATTTCATTATTTGGCATCATCGACATTTCTTTTTACTCACTGGACAGCATGGATATGGAAGGGACCAGCATATCTCTGGCTGCTGCTGAAGCAACGTCCCTTTCCTCTGATGACAATTCAAGAGAAGCCTCAGCATTCTTCACCTCAATTTCGAGCCAGTGACGGTACTTTGAGTCACAAGAGTAATATTCATTCTGCCGAATAATCCGGTCAGTAAACAGGTAAAAGGCAGATAAAAGAACAATGGAATTTTGAAAAGCAGATATTGAGAAAATAACTGCTTCTAAACCCACCCAGTCGTTGAACTCTTTCACATGTTCAGGAATGTCGGGATCCTCTTGTGTGTCAAGATTTTCAGACAGCTGATTCAAGGGCTCAGCAAGGTAGCCAAGTAATTTGTGGGCGCCGATTGGCATAGCTGGAACCCTCCACATAGAAATTAAAGCAAATTCCCTGAACAGAACATTACTACAGAAGAAACATGCTTTTACGTTAGAGAGCGAAATTCCACAAAATAGAGAATTTAACAGCAGACCATGAAACGATTTTCAGAATGGAAAATATTGAAAAAGCAATTTGCTTATTGTTTGATTCTTAAGTCCAGTCAAGCTATTCGTTTTTCTAAATCAAAGTAATAAAGAAAAATAAGTCATACCTATGCATAAGAGCACGGAGAAGTAGTAGTCATACCTATGCATAAGAGCACGGACAAGAAGTTTAACACCAGTATCCTCAACATCTCGGATGGTAGTGGGAGGAGTGAAGCACAGCCACTGAACAGCCATAGCCTTACGAAGGCTTTCTTGACGGTGCTGCTCTGCAACTTCTGATGAATTATCATGTCTCTCAGATATAATTTCACGAGATCTTGACAACACCCTGTTTAGAAGAAGATTATTACTAGACAGAGGAGAGAAATGGCACCCAGAAGCCAAGGATGATCAACTAGAAAAATATTACCTCTCAATGATCTCCTCAAAACTGCCTCTTGAATCGTCACTGGAAGTATATGGTAGATATTCTATAGCAGAGAGGAAGATCTTATATTTCACATGTATGCTGTGCCCGAGTAACAAAAAAAGATGATTAGGAAGCAGAACGATAAGCATGACCAGGACACAGGATGATTGCGCTGACAAGCCACTAGGGCAAGCTACAGCCATCGACCCAATGTTCATTTTCGTTATGGGTCAAGTAAACCTATGGGACAACAGGACCTTTTACTGGGAAAACATTTTCAATGACGCAAACTCGTGTTTCACCATTGCAACGGATCATACAAGCCCTGTAGCAGGTTCATCTCCCCTCCGATGAATCCAAATTAATCAAGAAATAAGGAAGAGACACAATGCACCCGACCTTCTGTAAAACTCTATCACATCCAACTTCCAGTTACAGGAGATGGATGAGTAAAATATGGTCTACCCTACAAAAACTTGTGTTCGAAGATAAAAATACCTGCTGCTGAGCCTGAGTTCCATCATGTGCACAAATAGGTCAACGCACCGATGGCCAGCAAGTTGAGAGGCATAGATACCAACCAACTCTTCATGATGTTTTGAAAACAAAAACATTGCATACCTGTAAGGACATCAAGCCATCAAAATCAAGAAGTAAGATAAAATAATAGAGGCAAAAGGGCCTCTCCTACGCCAAACCATCGTTTTTCACAAGTTAACAGGCAATTGGCAGAATATCAAGGATTACAAGCAAAATGATACTTATCAGTGCCAATATATCAGAAACAAGGTAACCACCAGTTATAGCAGTTTTACTTACATATGAAGAATAAAATCGCCAACAGTCATAAGCTTCTCCTTGAAAGCATCCTTCACTTCATCGGCGAGTAGATATCTCAGCACAATCACCAAATGTGCACCAAACCTAATCATTTGGGGGTCCCCATGAGGCCTGAAAAGAACCCTTGTCTTGTAAGAGCAATTCCCATCTTCAATCTACGGAAGATGTAATCTCCAAAATATCTTATGCTTAACTACCAATAATGAGGGCAAAGTTTCACCTCAGGGAAATGCACACAATGTGTTGATTTGGCAATATCATAATCACCAGATTACACATGCAAATACACCTTCAAATTATACATCTAGGATTCTATAACTGTCCAACGCAAAATATGTCACGACAAAAGACTGAGAATGCCAAACAAAAACCTGAATATGGATGGATCATCCCCTGAAGGTGCAATCCATAACCAAATAAGATCCAGCAATTGCGGTATATTTCCTTCCATAAGTTTCATCTGAGAAAACAGCAACAATAAGCATTGACAGCAGCAATCCATATAAAAAAAACAAATGCCAACATCGAGAAGCTTTTATTATTCATGAAAAGATGAATTTCGATAGATGGAGAGAACTTGCAAGAACCATTCTGGACTGCAAATTATTTAAACACCTTGTGACTTGAACAGAGGAAGAAAATGTCATAAGTTATATCATCCCAAAAGCTGCTTGTAATAGATAACAGATTTAAAGCAAAAAGGAATTTTACCCATTCAAACTACACATCATCGAACAAAGATCCTTAGCAGGAGCATGAAGTAAATGGACCCCTATGCTCATACAGCTTAAGCAAATAATAGGTCCAATAAAGAATACTTGCCTCAATTTGCCTATGTTGCTCTTTGCATCCTCTTATAACAGCCTCATGTACAGCATCCCTAGTTCAAACCAGAAATGTAATAACAATGAGGCTGTGACCGGGAGGGGAGATAGTAGGGAAGATCACAGCAAAGTTCAAGGAAGTTCTGTGATATCAAAATTTACTGCACCCTGAATGCAATTTCTGAAAAAGTGAAGAAAGACTCCGAGGTTGCTGTTTAAGAACTTGGACAGGCCACCGATGGGATCCAACAGAACGGACAGAGGTGGCCTCCATTTGATCTGGGCTTCCATTACTATCATCCTCATAGCTCTTCAAATGAGTCATGCCCTCAGGTTGTAAGCGGGCAATGTCGATATCCACCAGAACATCAAGCCACGACTTTGCCATGGCCCAGCAGGCAGACTGCAAGAATTTCAATGCCAAATTATGCTCCCATCAATGAAAGTCCAGGATTTCAAAAGAAGGTATCAGCACGATAGCCACTTTCCTTTATTTAGTAAAATAACAAGAACAACATATTCACTTTCATACTCACATCATCAGATCAGTTACTTTAGTTCAATAATCAACGATGGTGAGAGAGGTCACTACCCCATGTAATATTACGAGCGCCAGTTATCTACTTACTGTTAAGCATTTCAAAATGGCCCCTCATCTGACTAACCTTTAATGTCAAAGTTTCAAGCATTAGATTAGGCAAAACTTTCTGCATTAGTAATGTTTAACATGAGAGAGTAAAGTAAAACAACCTGGCAACATGATACTCCTTAAAGCTCAAACAGGCACGTGGCCAAGATATTACCAGGAACATTACCAGGTCTTTGAAGAAATTTCTCCATGAGTTATGACACAGTTGGAATCTAATAATGCCAGATGCAAATGCTACTGCATAATTTCCTCAAGTAGCAACAGAATAATTACACCTAGAGATAGAGGGGCACAAAAGCAAATAATCATAGTGATCATCCAGTTGCATTGATAGAAAAGAATAGACAAACCTCCCAGTCTGTACATGTTGGAAGTATACGCTTTAAATTGCTACAATTGGCTGCATAAAGAGCTGCTTCATACTTGCAACCATCTTGTTCGGAAATCCTCTTTACAGAACAGAATGGTAGAGACAAAAAGTGAGTTTGCGAATCTGAACCACCCACAAACTTTAGTTTGCCACAGACAAAACAGCTGTTATGGTCCTGGGATCACACAAAATAGGTGTGGAGCAGCACATGCTCGATAGAGAGAATCCTTTGAGAAAGTGACTCATTCGAGGATAAACCTTCACTCATTGCTTATTGTCTTTTTCATAACATGAGCTATATATTAAGGATTACAATTAAAAGATTTCGACAATATCCTAACTTCTAAGACGATTTCCTAAATGTTCAGATATTCTTTCCATAATCCAAATAAAATCACACACATACAACAATAACATAATAACTTCTAAATAATTTAGGGCCAAAATCACAACTAATCCTAACACAATTATAAAATCTTCCCTAACATCAACAAACCATATTCAAAAGCAGCAAGAGTCTGCTTAGACCGGACTCCAAGGACCACAATATGCAATCGTTAAAACAACCTAGTCACAAACAATATGCTCAAGTAGAGGACCAATCTTAATCATTGATCCATTCGAAGATTACCTCTGATGCACAGTAAGATGCCCATTTCCAGAGCTGCCATTGATGCCCAATGCCACTTTCCAATTCAATAGCTTGAAGGACACGGTTTTTTCCATTCTTCAGTAGAGCATCACCAGAAGGAAACAGGTTCAAACCACCAAATGGACAGAGGCTAGCTGCTCTCCACGGCTTAATATAGAGACAAATTGTTGAGACTACATGAATAAACTGTGATATGAATATCAACACAGATGCCATAGAATATAATAACAGTACCCTCACCTGTCCAGCAGATCGGCAAAGATCACAAGCTTCCTGAATTCTTCCAGCTCTCACCAATGTCCACACATCTTCTAACAAGGAATCATCTTGTTTCTGCAGAACGAAATATAAACTCTATTCATACTGCAAAGTTCTCAAGTTAGTTAAATGAGACAAATAATTTATCATAGAAGACGTAGAAGAGAAAAAGCACAAAATTAAACTGATTACACAAACTTATGCAATTAATAAGCCAATTAGCTTGATATCATATGGCAATGAAAGGGAACTGACCACGCTACAATTTTATCCCCAAATTTAACATGAAGACAACCGCCTTTCAGCCTATCTAATCTAGTAGCTTTTCCGTTCTTATTAGTTAGCACTAACTTTGTTCAATAAAGAAATATTATCAGGTAGAAATCAAAATTAAGCAAGGCCAACAAAAAAAAAATCAGCTTCCACAGTTTTCAGTACTGCTATTCGCTAAGTCATTAGTCACATCCTTAAAAGGGGAATATACACATTACTGACTCCCAAATTCTCAGTATCAACCATGCATCAGCCATGCTAGAACAGGTGCATGCTTTTTTTTTTCTTTTGTCAGCAGCAAGACATTACTTTATCTTCAGGCAGCTGGCGAGCATTTTGACGTGTCGGAGCATCGAAATCCAAGTGATGAATTGTGTCTGCATCAGATGCACCCTTTTTGAGAAATCTCTGTGTCTGATGCCAGATCCCCGAATAAGGGAGATAGGTTCCAACATGAGATCCTCGTATCTGAAATAAACGCCAAAAGAAAAGTTACTTTTCAGACCGGCAACAAATTGTATGTTTATGCAACTGTGGGAACAAAAGATGCCCAGATAGAGAAGATGGCATTAACATGTCCATAAATAATTATCATTGGAAACTCCAGAGGCTTATCACGTCATATGTCGTAATATCATAAGTACCATGAAAATTTATGGCCTAGTAGGAATGACAAGGAAACTAACAGTGAAAACTGCCCATAAAAAAACTAACAGTTCTTTTCTATTTCTGCAGTAAAGCCTGAGAATGCTTAAAATACAGCATAACCCGCCAGAAAAAGGAAAAACATAACTCACCTTGCTTTCCATATCAAGGGCCTTGGAAGCTAATTCCTCCAGCCACTGAACAACTCTGAGGCACAACTGGGCAACATGTTCATTTGACACAAACTGGCAAGCCTCTATATGGGATGTTGTTGGAGACTGTACAAACAAATACAGTTACAGAAGGGAAGAAGATGACAATAGGTAAAATAGAAAGGAATCATCGAAAAATGTACAAACTAAAAGGCAATTTAAAGATGCTTTACCACAAACAGATCCTTCCTCATTTCCTCATTCCCTGTAAGAGAATAAAGGAATACGAAAAAACTGTTACAGGATGTTGGGGAGGAAGAGGAGAATGAAAGGAATAATTAAAAAAAATGTACAGTTTGCCATGGAATATTTTTTTGAATGTCCCAGAACCTATTAATAAGAATTGTCAACATCTTAAAGGGAGATATAGCTTGTAAAAAGATATCGATGCAGCCTAAGAAATGAAAAATGATACTCTTGTACCAAACTCCCTTCAGTGCATATGAAAACAACTCGCAGGCATCTATTAAGAAAAATCCCAATCAACTAGCCAAAGCTAGGAGTTGAAGAACGTCAAGAGCGACTAGTCAATAATGCAATTAAGTAGCTAACAAACAGGACAAATGCCATAAGATTATTCAATTAGGCTAAGGTACTGTGTAAATTGCGAAAACCGAAGAGTTATCAAATACATGATCAACAACAACTGGCCAGAGGTTTCTTTCCTTTTCCATATAGGTACCACAACAGTGACCATGTTGCTGCCTCATCGACTAAGAGTTGAGCCTTCTGTCTCATCAACTTATCTTCTACAGCCCGATGCTTCAGACTAAAACCATACCTTTTAATAGCAAGACAAGAAGTTAGAGCTGCTGCATCACTGTTCCAGAATAAGATAGCCAGAACGCAACTCCGCTATAATTAGGATATATTTACTACGGTATGAGAGCACTGAGAAGGAAGAAAATAATAAGTATGCAAAGTCTATTGTCATCCAAAGGCTAACATTGTCTGAAAACCTTTGAGCTCACTGAAAGGAATGGACTAAACTCATGTATCCTTAACTGTTAAAAAATGATTAAGGTTTGACTTCTTTCGCTCTAAGCAACAAAACATTAAAACAAGGTATTTAAGTTATGCACTTGGATACATTAAATTGCTCACGGTAGTTAACAGAAGAAATCCACAGTAGAGGCACTTCACATATTAGACACTGATTTCAGCTAAATACAACAAAGGACAGATGCAAAGAAGATAAGTCTTCAGAGTACCTCATTGTTGCAGAAACACTTCTGCAATGTTCCTCAAATCGAAGTATTAAATAAGGTATCGGTATTACCCCTACAGAAAGACACGAGGTAGTAAATACATGGAAAAATTCAGAACAATACTATTTAAGGTCATCAAGGCCAACAAACAACAAATATCAGCAAAATATAACTCCTCAAGAGGCCTTCTTTCAACACATTGTAAAATTCAAGTGTAACTGTCTGAGAGAGCTGGGAAATGCCCCCATAGGCAAGCACTTGAAGCATTTATTCAAAGATTTTGTCTGACAGGAAAGTTCAGAGGAAGACATATTTTGAACAGATTCTTACTGCACAAAACGACATGATCTAACCATGTTGTTATCAGTGCAAACTTTTCCAAGCTTACTTTCACTTGGCCACTTTTTTCCATGAACTAGCAACACCTAAGAGAATCAGTTATGATTTTGTCTAAAGGAAGAACTATTAATAAATCTACTGTCTGAATCAAGGTTTTTTAAATCTCTTACCATGGGTGACAATTAAAAGCAATATCCTGAGGAACTAAACTACTTGTATTGTATATCAGAACTAACATATTCACTAAGCTTCTTCTCCTCTGCCCCTGATATTGTCCTTCATCATGTGTGTAGCTGAACCTAATATCGATAAATCAAAAAGAAAAATTGTAACTACCTTGAAGAGAAGAATCCAACAGAGAAGCAAACACGGAAAACATCGACTCTCCCACATCTGAAGAAGAATCTTCCTCCTGCTGGCTAACTTTGAGCGAATAGCTCCGAACTTTGTGGCCGGAATCAAGATCCGCATCTGCTTCCAAGGCCGAATCGCCGTCACCGAAGAACCTCCTCTTCGCAGGAGATTTCTCGGAGTAGTCAGACTCAAAGTTAACAGCCTCTTGCTTGATGTCTTCTAGGACTAGAGCAGCGTTGGTCAGCTTGTGAATGCGGGGTCCGTCGTACAGCAACCTACCTTGCCGAGACTTGGAAGCCGATGACTGTTCGGGCGAGGGGCTGGTGCCAGAATGCCTCTTCCTGCAAAATCAGCCTCGACGGAGTTCAAATCGAGCGACAAGGAACACCAAAACAGAAACCCCAAGAGACGAAGAAAATCAAAGCGAATTACCCGTAACGACGAAAGAGCTCCCTCATGGTGACGTCATCGGGGTCAAAGTCGCTCGGGGAAGCATTTCCGTCGACTTCCATCGTCGCCGGTGCCGAGGGACCAGCGAAGGCAAAGCGGAGGGGAACGGCCTCAAAAACCCTAGAGTCGTTCTCACACGCGGGAAGGAAGGCAACAATAATTAAAACCAAAAACAACAATATCGAAATAGTATTATTAATTTGATCGAACGGAATTATCAAACTATAACAATTAGCATTCCTCTTCTAATCCTTTCGTATATTTTGGGCATTTTTCAGTGCTCTTTAGGATGGATTTCATGGCAGCGGGCGCGGAATGAGAAGGTCGGCCGAGATTAGCCAAGGGTAATGCTCATCGTGGAGAAGCCAAGGAGACTAACGCACAACTATGTTAGACAACGGGCATGATCTCTGTCTCTTGATGCTGTCATCGCCGATGATTGTCATGGGGCTAATACAGTTTGGGGAGCGAGTTTAGGTCCCGTGGAACGCTAGCAGCAGCAAGCTCCGGGACTCAATGCCATACCCACCCAACTCGAGCCCTGTTTATCATGGGCTCATGTCCATGGAGGAGTTTCCATGGGTATCATGCGACGGCAGATGAGGTGTTCAGGAGGATCTCTAGTCCCTGACAAGTGAATTCGGCACATGCAGCAGCAGCAGGGAGAAGTTGCATAAGGCATATCACCTGTTTCGGGTTTTCAGGAGGATGTTCGTTGATCTCATACCAAACGAGGATGATAGAGACACGAGCTTGTCCATCTTTAATCACAGATTGGGGCAAAGCACCTTCAAGGTGTGGTCGAGGTCGAGATAGGCACCATGTACAACATTCTTTGCACGGAAGTTATGGTGCTCTACAGTCGTGCTGGCATCTATCGCATCTCATCACGTTGTCGACCACTTATTCGTGCTGGCTTTCTTTGGTTCCTCGAAGTTGACTCGGTACCACACAGTCAATCTGGTATACTCCGTAATCAGATTGTCCTCGGTATTTGGCTGACCATCTGGTATTGGCTGAACAGTAATCTACAACGACCTGAACAGTCCTGGACAGTGCGAGAGTAGAATGACTGAAGCATAGTTGTGGCACCAACTTGAGAATGAGCTCTACAACGGAACAGACGGTAAAGAGTAGGACTTGGCGAAGGAGATCAGAGAAGAAGAGGAAGCCACTGCAATGGCAGAGGTGGGAGTGCAGGAAGAGGGTGACAGTTTGCAGTCAGAGAAGAAGGAAGTGCACAGGTGTGGTACCAAAATAATCACATTCATGGATGCATATTCAATATCCATCCAACTATACTCGGACTGAACAGGCACTTGAACGAGACGTACGCCAAATATTCAACCCTTAGGAAGCTTTTAGCGAGATTCCAACACCTCAAAGGCCTCCTCCTGAGCTTCTGCATCAAGGACAAGCCACAGTTCTACTACGGCCGCCTGAAATCACTCAACGCAACCGAGAAGATAGGGAAGTACCGCAACACCTCTCATGAGGTTGCCATTACACATATGAAGGGACACTACCCGAGGACATGTATGCTACTTTCCAGCTTGCCAGGCTGCTGTCACGCCACTCTATGTGTAAATGGGTTAGACAGACGGAGCTCCTTATCTTCCTCCAGACTCTCCCCATCACAGGACAATTCCATAACCAACTTCTCCAAGTCGGATCCCAGGCCAACCTCGTTGGACCCCTCATCCATCGGATGAGAAATCTCCGCCAACGGTGAAAGTTCCCATCTGCATCCGTGTCCACTTCCCCCAGGACTGTACTCTCTGCCCATACCTCATCTCGCATCTCCTCCGGGGTGGTGTTGATGTCCGCGTCCCTGACATCATTGAGGAACTTCTTGATCCCCTTTTTAAGGCCCCTCTGGTCAGCTGGGCCCTCCTGAGGCATAGACGTCAACGTGGTCATCAGTAAGGTAGATGGAATTCAAGAGACGAGGGTGTGATATTGTCATCATCTGGTTGGGATGGAGGTAACGACCTGCATTTTCATAAAATTTTTCAGGGTTTGTATACAACTTTGACTAGTCAGAGTTTACGGAAGCCAATAAATTTCAAGCCCTTTACCCGTGATCGACTCTGTTCGCCTTTCAACTTCACTGTGCCATGTATTCCGTTCTGCCTGCACTATGAAATTGGGGGGGTCAGCAATAAATCGTTGGTACGCCCCACCCATGCACATGCAAAACAATACGACAACTAGACTCATCCTATCGTGCATCTTTAAAACCAGTTTAATACACCATACGATTCAGAGCCACAGTAAATATACAAATACAGATAGAACAGATCACCCAACAGGGGTGTAACAATTAGCAATGATTATATATATATATATATAAGACAGTAAGCAGATGATGCATAATACGGAAAGTAATGAATGGACAATACGACTCCTTCATTTCACAGTCACTCCATATATCAACACTTCTTACGGTGCCAGGACCACCGCAGTGCGTCCCCACCCACTCCTCCAGGAGCGCCCGAGAATCGGAGCGTGGCGTTACCTCCCGCACTCCTCCGATCTCATAGTCGGGAAACACCACAAGAATTTCAACTCTATTAATCCGAAAATCGCAAACTAATTCCAGAGCCTCAATCCCGCAGCAGACGATTGAAGTTTTAGCCTCATAGAACAATCTACTAACCCGTGGCCCACGGCAAGCTAACTGTCCCCGACCGCTCCAGTGACAGAGGAGGCTCGGCATCCCTTCTCCTTTTGTAAGCTCACAAGGATTTCCACGTTTTCATTTCTGTTTCAAATGGAAAAGAGGATTGTCGTCTCGTATCACCATGGTCACGTCGGGCTCAGCAACCATTCGTGAGTCACGGCCGGAGGACAGACGGCTGCCCATGAGTCAGCCTCCACCGCCAACAGCCTCCGCGACTACCGTACCACGTTCAGTTCCAGCATTCAGAGGCCAGCCAGTCAATGCTCATCAGGTCTCACCATTTCAGACCAACCGCACACTTCACAAGCGACAATCCAGCCTCCCGTAGCTCGAACGGTCACAATACTCCAGAAGGTCACACACCCACAGCAGTCTCGAGACTCAGAGCACTACAGACCACGAGACGCGCAACCAGCAAACTGTCGACGCGGACGGAACTCAACCAACCTACCTCGCCTCCCCAAAAAGTCCATAACCACACGATTTCACAGAGAAACAAACCAGCAAACAACGGACGAGGGGAGGGGGTGGAACGTACAGTAAACCCAAACCCTTCAAGTCGAGGACCTCCCTCCGTTGGTATCCTCAGCCCCGGCGTTGTGCCTTCTCTCCGGCGGTCTATCAGGAACTCGTAATCCTCGGCGATGACAAGGCAGAACGGGGGAGAGCCGTGCCCTCCGTCCTCCCAGCCAATTGTTTTCCCCACTTAACCCGGGGGAAGCTTGCAGAAGGGTGAGCGTTCCTTGGAGGGGAAGAAATCCCCCGATCCCCTTTATCCTCGTGTCCGTTTATTTTATTTTATTTCTTTTCCTTCCTTTTTTTAAATTGTTATTTCTTTTTTGGCAAAATATTAATTTATGGCCTTGAGCTAACTTTCTGTTTTGTCATTAACTTAGTTTGTTATATAATTATGTCTCCAACTTTTGTTTTTATTTTGATTTTGGCCAATCTTGAATTTTATCGTGCTTAAGCCAAACAGACCTTAATAGACAATTTTCATTTATTGACTAAAAAGGAAAAAAAATTCAAAAAATAGGAAATAATATTGAAACCTTTCATTTGTATTTTTTTTATAAAATTTTGATGGACAAATCAAGTGAATTGGAAGCAGAAGTTAACGATAGTTGCTAATGTTGTCAAAAAATATGAAAAATCGATGAAGGTCGGATGATGTTCTATTAGGGGGTGACTACTATGGATAAAGTAGATTATGTGACGAACGAATGAGAGGTCGAAACTCAACTATTATAAGACACGGGTCAGACTATATTAAGGCCTTGTTTGGCTTTCGCTAAAAGAAATTCATGATTGGCCAAAATAAAAATAAAAATAAAAGTTGGTGACAAAATTATATGACAAACTAAATTAATGACAAAACAGAAAGTTGACTCAAAGTTGAGGCCATAAACGTATATTTTGCCTTTCTTTTTTTTAGATAGTTTGTTTCTTTAGCATTCCTATCAGCCTACGTGGCGGAATGGATTGTCCCTGTATTATTATTTTTGTTCCCTATTCTCTATTTATGTTACCCTGTATTATCGTTATAAATACGCTATTATGAAATCTAATTTTAATTCACGTGTCAAAATCCTGGACGTAGGACGGGAATTGTTACCCGAATTCGGTTACGTTTAGGTTAGGACGTCCCCTTTCCCACATGACGTAGTCACACGTAATCGAACTTGAAAGTCTCAACCATGCCTCGTTAATAACGTCGACTGACTGCAAGAATATTAAACTCTCGTGTTCGTGTCGGATTTTGACCAAGTCAACCGTTTGACCCGCCTATAATTATTCTTTTCAATTAATCATTTATATAATTATATAACGTGAAATTTCGGGTCGTTACATTCCCGCTCTTGAAGAAGCGACACAGGCAGGTAAGAGCTTCGTTGATCCTAAGCCTCAGCCTTCGGTAGACGAGGGGGCTCGTCTTTGAGCAGGATGTGGAGCTTCTGCTCGAGCAGGAAGGCAGGGACCGCCGCCGCCATCCCCGTACAAAATTCAGGAAGGGTGATCGATCACCATCACGACTGGAAAGACACAGTAGCAGGAGTATGTACGTAGGCTGAACTGGGAGTAAAAGGATGATGCTCTTGACCTTCAAATATAGAGGTAAAATTGCAGTTTTGGATCATTTACACGTGCGGAAGGCATGCTTAATTGCATGTTCATAGTCGTAGTCGATGTATTACTTAATTTTTTATTATGAAGGCTTTACAATTCCGGATCCATTTGATCTGATGACTGATGATATGAATCTCCCTCCCTTGGATATTTATAATTCAAAATGGATAAAAACACATTATTAACGCACGAATTTTTGGTGGGATCAACGATTTTAGGAGAAGTAAAAAGTCCAGGTGGAATTCGGGTTGGACCTCAAGACAACGTTCAAGCCCATCAATTCACAAGATATGGGCCCGGCCCAACAAGGGTAAAGCCGCCAAGCTCCCCTCTTCCTTCCTCCCTTATCTGTTTCCCTCTCCTCCACCCCCCTGCACTGAGCAACAAAGCGGACGCTGGAGGGAGATGGCGGTGGCGGTGGCGATGGCGAGCCGTTCTTCTTGCTCCTTACGACCCCCGATGACGTCGCTTCTGCCACCCTCCTCCGATCATTCCTTCGCCGGTACACGCCAGTTGCTTCTGCTTCCGCCGAGTAAGTCTTTCATCGGCGTCGGACTCCCTCTTTGTTGCTCCGGTGTTGCGTCTTCCCCGCGGGATGGCCGACTGTTTGGGTTTGATCGAAGCTCGTATTGCTGAGTCTGCGGTTGGCTTGAAGGGTGTTTTTTCTGTTTGCGGGATGCTGAAAAATGTTGAACCGGGAGTTGGAGATTCGGACCTTTTGCTTAGTTGCCAGATTTGAAAAAAAGGGAAGGAACTTATTTCTGAATGGCCACGGGTCTTGCAGGATGACATTCGAAAATGTAGCGAGGAAGGTGGGTGGTTGGTATTCCATTCGTGTTAGCCCTAGAGTTTTTGCTGAATGTCTCTGATTATGAGCGAGTGGATCACCCTCTGATTCGTTGTTTCTAGGGTCGACTTCTTATCCGTGAAGCGCAAGTGCTTTTACTTTTTTTTTTCGGGTGACCATTTTTACTGCTTGAACTAGGTTGGGTAATCACAGCAGGAAAACTCAGTGGTCTTTCAATGAAAGTTCCATTGCATGGTTCAAACTACGGTTATCTATCTGGGATTTCCTTCTGCCACGCATTTTCCCAGATCAAGGTGCTTCTAAGTGATTTGAACACCGGGGCAGAGCCAGCTTCTGATCATCAGGTACGACGGTGAGTTTCCTGCATCTTTGTTATAGCCATGTAATTTGACCAAAGTTAGAAAAAGGAAATGAGAGCTCGTCACTTTTGTTTCTGCTGTTTTTGTTGATTTTTCCCTCTCAGCTTATATCTACACGTGAATGCCATTGAGCTGTTGATTGATCCAGGGACAAGGAAGTTTTAAGGCCCGAGCCGCCGCGCTTTTTATGGCTAATGCCCTCTTATTGACATGCCCATTGGAAGCTTTGGCCGAAACGTGCAAGGCGGATAGTTCCTTTTTCAACATGCCTGTGCTCCTCTTTGTAGCACTCATTGGAGCTACCGTTGGAGGTTAGTCATAACGACTATGCTATAGGATTTAACATTTGACTTTATACATACAAATTTAGCTAAAGATTGTTGAGAACTGTAATAACTTTTCTTCCAAAATCCGTATTATATGTGGCGATATCCTAATGAACGGTGTGATATGAAAGGGTTGCTTGCCCGACAGCGAAGAGGAGAACTGAAGCGGCTCAACGAGCAGTTGCGTCAGATCAATGCAGCATTGAGACGGCAGGCCAAAATCGAATCTTATGCCCCCGCATTAAGTTATGCCCCTGTTGGCAGTCGCATCGCCGAAACTGAAGTTATTGTTGATCCAAATAAGGATGAGTTGATCCGTAGGCTGAAATCTGGGAAGAACTTCTTGAGGAATCAAGATCCTGAGAAAGCATTTCCTGAGTTCCAGGCGGCTTTGGAGCTGGCTCGGGCTCTGGACGATCCAATAGAGGAGAAGAAGGCCGTCAGAGGACTAGGTCTTGATTATTGTCCTTGTTGAGATCATCACGTTTTTGAGCTATTTCCATTACCTTATTGATAATAGGTGGACTCAAAATCTTGTAGGAGCATCTCTACAGAGGCAGGGGAAGTATCGAGATGCCATCAAGTACCATTCGATGGTTCTTCAAATCTCCGAGCGCAAAGGGGAAGACTCGGGAACCACGGAAGCATATGGCGCCATCGCTGACTGTTACACCGAACTCGGGGACCTCGAGCGAGCAGGCAGGTTTTATGACAAATATATATCCCGTCTGGAGTCAGACTGAACATTTCATGCTGGCGGCTGTCGAGATAATGAGATTTATCTTCTTGTTCAGGCTTGTTGTAGTGTCGTAAGGATGATCATGCTTGCCATATCTTCGAAATTTTTGTATTTATCCCTTTGTTGATGTGAGTCTACTGTTATTTAATGCTTTTTGGTATCAAATTAGGCTTTTAGGGATAATCACCCGCTACTCCAGTCCGTCCACATGCATTTGTTTTAACATTCGTCATGGGCACAACGAAAGGCAGTCACAGATGTCGAAACAACAGTCTAAACACTCGCAACAAGCGAGGGCCACGCCAAGCTGTGTAAGGACGATTGCACATTGGTCGTTGAAGTAGGAGCAGGTCCTGATGAAGCACATGCAGCAGAACCTGTCCATGATCCGGCCGCAAAATGTCGAGGCTGCTTTGACCAGTAGTTCGGCCGTGTCAGATTGTTTCTGCACCATTCCAGGCGGAATGTTCTTGGCTGTGGCGATCAAGTTGCCAAAGCCTTTCCCAAGGCTTCCGAGGAAAATGAACTTCTGACCCTTCAGGTCCATCATCTTCTTGCCGGAGCTCAACTTGTCTAGCACCTACATGATCCAGGAGTTCAATAAATGATTTCATAAGCAGCAAATCTAGTGAATTTTCCATAGATTGTCAGTCTTACCTTCAGCTTTGATTTTGGTGCTTGTTTCAAAGGACCGGATTCGAGGAGAATCATGTAGGTGTACTCGGACGGAACTCCAGATTGTATGCTCATTCCTGCTACCTGGTTGCGGGCCTCGACGCTGTCGTCGAACCATGCCTGCGCAGTGAGTCCATCGATCTGTTGCCTTGCTATTACCTATCGCGTAATGTTTGTAAAAGTGACGATGCAAATGAGAACAGAGCTGAGTTATTGGTCAATGTATGGATGAGACTGTTAATTACTTTCTCGAGAGGAACGTCCTTGGAACGCCTCACTTTGAGATCCATTGCATGAACGCTCTTGTCTGCCAAAGTACCTGTGATCTTGGCTATCTCAGGGAACTTCCCAGTGTAGCGGCCGGACACGATAAGTGGATGATCCAAACAAAGGTCAGGGACATGGCAGGGATGTAACTGTCATGAATAAAGAAGGACCGTCAATCCTAACGAAGTTATACTAACGAGACACGGATTAAAAGCAAAATGACTACCTCAACGGAATCGAGGGATCCAAAGGCATCGACCGATATGTCAGCAAGGACGACACTAGAAGCAGAATTGAACAACTTCGGCAATCGATGTGCAATGGACTCTGGTCTCGGAGAAACGAAGTACTTCAAGAATGAGTCTTCAGAAATCATGCTTAATCGAGGTTTGAAGTGGAATATTCGAACCTGCATCAGGGGCTGCATCAAATTCACCCCTTCCGATCTCGGCAAGCATTTGCAGGAAGTAGTGATTGCTGTATGTACCTAGGAAACAAGTTGAAGCACAAGTTAAGCTCCAGTAAGGTTAACGCAGGATCAGTAATACCTCTTGAAGGGACATGTTACCGATTCCTAGAGTGTAAATGCGAGTACAAATAGATTGGCCCTGGGAATGGAGATCTTTGATCTTCTGGCAGATCCGTCTTTCGTTGTCGACAGTCCCATCCGTGACAAGAAAGATCAGAGGAATTGAATCCTCAGTCTCTGCCAATAACTTTAAGGCCTGACATATGCATAATCCATGGCTCAGAGAACGTTTGAAATACCTGAAGTAACAATAGTCATGATGATATATCTAAAATCCAGGTTATGACCGAGCCGATGTCAGACCAGTTCGACAGGAAGCAGGATGTTTGTCCCCCCACTGGGCACAAAGTTCTCGTTAACCCATTTACTAGCATTTGAAGTCTCCTCCTTTGTTGCAGGCTTCATGCTGGAGGAGAACAGGCGAAGCTCATCGTTGAAACCTATCACGTTGAAGGAATCGCCAGAGTCGAGTTTCGCAAGACATTCCAAGAGTGCGCTCTTGGTGTTGACAATGAGGTCCCCTTGCATGCTTCCACTAATGTCGATAACAAAGACAACTTCTCTTCTGAAAACCTATCAAGTACAAAGCGAAACAATTATTCGCGAAATCACAAAAATTATGGCAACGAGTGTCAGTATGCATTCATACCGTGCTGCTTAGGTTATTCCCAGGGTCAAGGCAGATGCAGAACATCTCTCTTTGATCAATGTCCACCGGAGGCGGAGCTTGTAACAGTAACGCCCCTGTTATGTCCGCAGAAGATACCTGCGTCAGACAGAGTGAAGATTAATCAAAAGGTTTGAATCAGGACCCGCTACAATAAAACTGATCGCTCAGCCTAATATCAACTCCTGGACTTTTGGAGGATCTTACAGAATATGAGAGACTGAAATCCTTGGTGGACCATGCGGAGGATATGTCTCCTTCGTACACGAAATCAACCTTACTAGCATCACGATGTACCTCCTGGAAGAGAAACCGTGATTAGGGAACACAATTCAAGGGAGAGCTTTCGAACCATATAAATTCTCCGGTAGTGAACCTTTAGGGGATGACTCGCGTTACCACACAAAACTCCTGCGCCTGTTCCAGAACTGACGCTCAACGTTACCATTTCCTTCTTCTGCTTCGTTCGAGGATTCACGTACGAAGGAAAACTAAAGGGAACGCTGAAATAGTACTGATGCGCGCGGTAGGTCAGCTTCTGACACCAGTTCACCTTGATCGAGACAGTCGATCCACCTTCAACCTAAACAGTTCACCCCGTCAACTAACAATCAATCCAAAACCATGTTGAATCAAGTCCGATCCGAGGAGTACACATACCTCTGGAATCCGGAAAACAAAGGTCTGGGATTTCAAGAAATGGCCATCCTTGTCCCTGGCAGCTTCAGACTCTGTAACTCCTTCCAAATCATCCACGAGTATCAATCTACTATTGTATGATTTCTCGTCGACGCGGACCTCGACACCTAGAAGCAAACCCTGTTAGCCACATTATCCTCGTCTGAGAACTCATACGCCACAATAAATGCTATAACTACAGAGATAATAGTTTGTTATCGAGCTCCGGCGATTATCAGAAACAACCGTGCGGGAAGTCAGTCGCCGAAATAAAAAGAGAGAGAGAGAGAGAATCGAGTTACGCGATCCACCTTCTCTCCCATGGGAACTGCGACCCTGCAATCGCAGCGCTGGCTGGACTTCAAGCAGTGCATCCGCCAGAGCCCGGCGATGGACACGAACGCCGTGTCCAGCCAGCAATCGGCCTCCATCCTGACTTCCAGCATCTGGAGAGGCAAAAGCGCGGGGGGATCACACCTGCCGTGAACATAAGGCTGGTAACTAGGAACATCAGGGTTGTCGACGGCCGAGGGGTCATGGACGGCCGCGTAGGCGGTCAAGGCCCTCGGGAGGTAATCTTCAGCTGACTTGGACATAGGAGGGGCAGGCGCGGGGGGAGCGCCCTTGCCGTAGTAGAGCCGCCTCGAGAGCATGAGGCCTTGCTCGACGGACGCGCAGAAGGAAGACGTGGACATCTCCGGTAGGAAGAATCTTCCGGCGCCCGGGAATCGCTTCGGGGAGAAGAAGGGCGGAGCGAATCGAGACTCCGAAAGGCAAAGTAACGATAGAATTTATGGCTGGCACTCTCTCTCTCTCGGCCTTTTCCGTTCCGGCTTTGAAAGACCGTTAAAATAAGAGGAGAGACTTCCTTCTCCAGAGCCAAATTGAATATTTTTAAAGGTTCCGTAAATTACATAATTAGTCCCTTATATTTCATAATTCTTCAATTAAGCCCCATTATTATTACCAAAAGAACCCCCCCCATCTACATGCCCTGTTTTGTCTTCTTCCCAATCCCATATGAAGCAAAAAAAAAAAAAAAAAAAAAAAACTAATGGGAACCAAACGGAACTTAGGAGGCGAATAGTAAGCATGGACTTGGGTTTGTTCTTTGATTACCGAAGGGGAGATGGGATGGAGTAATTGACATTATTACTATTATTATATGCTTATGCTTTTGGTGGAGGGTTTAATCATGATCCAGGGGATGCGCTTTAAACCAAAAATAAATATTTTTCTAATTAATATTAAGAGCATGTGATAATGAAGGAGGGAGGGAGGGGGGTGGGGGTGGGGGATTTGCTCGTTGGGGTCGTATCGTACGCAATCCTTTTGTCCTAATCAATCAATTTTTTGTCCCTAATTAATTAACACTCCCCCCCTGACCCCGACCCTTTTCTTTTCTTTTCTTGTCGCGTGCTCGTGATCTCAATCATGTCAATGATATTAAAAAAATATATATGATTCCATTCAAGGGCATAAATGTTTAGCTCTTCTATATTTTATATTATTATCGACCCTTTTCTGTGCCCCCGGGACAATCCCAACAACTGTAGTTGGAACCTGATCCAGGTAAACAAATGTGTTGGAAAAGTTAGTCAATTTTGGTGCCTGAAACACGTAATAATGTTGTTCGGATATTTACCTTCAAAATTTTTAGATTAATGTATATAAATCAATATTTGAATCCAATTTTATCTTAAAAAAATTAAATATATCGATGTTTAAAACATTGAGTCGAACAAACGCCTATGTTATTAAGAAATGAAATTTATGCTTGTGATTTAAGTGTATTAATCAATTAATTTTAAAATTATGAACTACTAACTCCCCGTTATTAAGCAGATGAGACCCAAGCAATTAGTGGGGGAAAAATTCATTACTACGCCGTGGTCCCCTGTGCAGAATCTGCCCAGAGCGGTGGGGCGAGATCCGAAGGAAGGACTCGTCTCCATCCTAGGAATCGCTGTCCTGTTCAGAACATCTTCTCAGCCAGATCTTCTAAGAAGACAGATCACGAACTTGGAAGCGGGCGCCTGTCTGAACTCAGTCGGAATACTAAGGAGAACCGTCCCACCTCGCGGGACCAAACTAGGCTAAAACATCAACGATAAGAGAGGGGGGGGGGTCCAATTGCGTGTGATTGGCCAACCAAAAAGCATCTTTATCACGTGCCGGAAGCCGCTATCCGTCGGGACCAGGGCCACCGCCAACCCCCACTGTGACCACCCGACAGACTGGTCGGCGGTTGTTCGTTTCTCTCGCGTCATTGTCTGGACTAAATCTCTCTCAATCTGCTTATGAGATCAACGGTCTTGAAACTTTAATAAAGTGATTCGAAATCGATTAAGCCCATGACCGATGGCCACATTTCTTACCAAAGCACAGGACCAAGTCCAGCCCATATACCTGGCTTGCCCCGTACTCCATCCCCGCATCTTCTTCCCCATCCATCCTGCGGAGTCCAAAACTACGCTTAAAGAAGAGACGACGCCGTTTCCACCCGCCCGTTTCTTTGTCCGCGCGGTAAGAACGGGAACTCAGGAGGGAAGGCAGGAAGTGAGGGAGCGAGGGAAACCCTAATCTGGGGGTTCTGGAATCATGAGCAGAGGCAGTGGAGGCGGTTACGATCGGCACATCACCATATTCTCCCCGGAGGGACGCCTCTTCCAAGTCGGTATGGCGTGTTCTCAGCTTAGTGTGGAATGGTTCGGGGCATTTTATGGGGTTTGTTCTTCTCCGGGGGTGGGGACTGATCGTTGCGTTAATCTGTCGAAGAGTATGCGTTCAAGGCTGTCAAGGCTGCTGGGATTACCTCGATCGGAGTCCGGGGGAAGGACTCCGTCTGCGTTGTCACCCAGAAGAAGGTCCCGGTGAGTGTCACGGTATTTGATTGAATTGAGGATTCGATCCCGATTGGCTTTTTTCTCTGGGGCGGTGAGGAGAATGTGATTGGGATTTGTTGTTGGATTTGAGTACGTAGGACAAGCTTTTGGATCAGACGAGTGTTACCCATCTTTTCCCCATCACCAAGTACCTGGGGTTGCTGGCGACGGGAATGACAGGTTTGCTTGTTGATGGCTATTTTTTTTTTTTTGGTTTAGCGAATTCATGTTTGCAATGATGTCCTTAGAGTTAACGTTAAGCAGCTGTTGACTGAGTCGATTGCTAGCAGTGACCAATGTATTGTCTGTATTTATTGCTACAATAAAGTGGACGTCCTCGTAGTTTCGTTTGGATAGTCTCTTTTTCATGCGAATCTTTGTTGGATGATGTTTCTTTACCGTAGGAAGTTCCCGTAGGGAAGGCACATAATTTCATCCCAGTTGCAGTCGTGACTCTTTTCTTCCACTGTAGTTACGCATTACTTCTAATATTCACAGCTGATGCAAGGACACTGGTGCAACAAGCGAGGAATGAAGCGGCAGAATTCCGTTTCAGATATGGCTATGAGATGCCAGTTGATGTACTTGCAAAATGGTATAATTTACTTAACAGTGTTTTGAGTCCATTGCGAAAAGTTAATTGGATTACCTATAACGAATTATGGTGGGGACAGGATTGCTGATAAATCTCAAATATATACTCAGCATGCTTACATGAGGCCACTTGGAGTAGGTTGGTATTTCAAATCAATCATTCTCAGGACATGTCACCTGCCACCCCAAGATTGCTTCAGTACAATTGTTCTGATGTTTGGATGTTTCTATTGTTCATCCCTTGTCCTTAAGTTGCCATGGTTCTGGGCATTGATGACGAATTTGGGCCACGATTGTATAAGTGTGATCCGGCAGGCCATTTCTTCGGTCATAAGGTCAGTTCATGTTTCTGAGAATTCTGCATGCTAAGTATTTCGTTGTGATTATCTCAATAGAGTGCAGTCTCATGGAAGTGTTTGTATAAGCATTTAATCAAATAAGTTGCTGTTTTCTGCTTAGATGAATAGGCCTGGATACGTTTATTTTGTTTTGCTCTGGATATATTGACTGCCTTAATTATCTTGACTGTTGTCAGGCTGCATACGATGTAGTCAACATGATAATAGGGTTTTCTCTTGATATGTTGATTGTGGTTTTGCAGGCAACAAGTGCTGGATCAAAAGATCAGGAGGCCATTAACTTCTTGGAGAAAAAGATGAAGAATGATCCTGCTTTCTCTTACGATGAGACAGTGCAGGTTTGTCACTGCTTGTGAGACTTGCTTGAGGTTTTCCTTGTACATTGCTAACCCGAAGTCTGATAAGTATGGAGTATAGTTCTTATCAAGCTGCAAAAAGGCAAGAACTGGGAGTTACTTTTCTAAAAGGAAGTTCTAGGAACACAGAGTGGAGATCGCAGATTTAATATCGAGAAAATTGCATGGCCCAAAAAAATATAAGCAAAAACGAATAGTAGAGTCCGTGGGACAGACGTACGACAAAACTGGAAATTGCAATGGATCTGTCTTTTATTAGCCAAGGTTGGGATTATCTGAAAACAGGATGACAGAGGCTTCCATTGCTTTTACATTAAGCATTTGTCGTATTGTGAATGTGACCATGACTCGGCTTTTCCCTTTTGAAATTTCGCCTGTATTTCATTGAGGCCGTGTCATTAATTTTCTCCTTACTCTGTACCTTTCTTTTTAGAGGTCTGTCGCTGATATATGATCCTCTCATTGTCGATTCAGACTGCAATTTCAGCTCTGCAATCAGTTCTGCAGGAGGATTTCAAGGCCAACGAGATAGAGGCCAGTTGACCTTGTGTTATTTCATCTGGGTTGCTCACATTTGCATTCCCGACGTGTTATTACATGCAGTGCTGATGGAGGTTTCCTTTTCACAGGTTGGAGTCGTGAGGAGCGACAATGCAGTATTCCGGGTATTATCCACTGAGGAAATCGACGAGCACTTGACCGCGATCAGCGAGCGTGACTAGGGCGTATGCAAAAGCCTCCTTTTAAGTTTAAGGTCAGTTGGCCGGAGGAAGACGCACACGATCTTTGTGATCCGGGAACACGCCCTACTCCCTCCTCGAGGACGTGAGCAATGTTTGTGTTTGTTTCGTTTAGGACAGCATCATTGTTTGTAAAATTATGGCGCGTTAGTTCAACAGAACGAAGTGAGTTTTTGAACGGTGAAGATGTTCGTTGGATTCGAGAATCCTGTATCGGGCGAACTACTTAATCATTTAATGCATTTACCGCACCCACCGCGCAAGCATGACGTCCCTTGCTTTCTTGCTCCGCAAAAGTGTAGTTTTTGCTGCTCAAATCCCGAGTTTTGTACGGAAATACGGTTAGTTTTAAAAAAAAAATTATGAAATACGGTTCAAGTTTCGTAAAATACGATTTTACCGTCGAGGGGGCGTGTTCTGAAAAAGCGCCTCACGGATTACAAAGAGGGCGCGGTCCTGTGCCCGAGTAAGGGGCGGGTTTCCCTTACGCAGCACAGGTATGTGGGTGAATAAGAAAAAAAAGCCTAAGTGTACAAGGGGTGCGGTTTCAAAACGCGCCCCTTCAACGGGCAGACCCCCCGTCCCCCCTCTCTCGTTTTGACCCGCCCCGTCCCCTTGTCCCCCCTTCAACAGTTAGGCCACTCCCCCCCGCCCCCCCGTTCCCCCCCTCTCGTTTGGAATGGTACAAGGGGTGGGTTTTGGAAACCCGAACCCGCCCTCGTCTGGCAATACAACATTCCTATGAATAACTTTAGAAACCCCGTTTCAAGAAACACAAATAACCGATCCATAGATAACATCCATACATCCAACACCAAACTTCAAAACAATTTAACTCCAACATTCAATAACAAAGCCAACGTCTATACATAACGTCCAACATCTAACGTACAAAGTCTAACGTACAAAAAAAAGTCTAACGTACAAATTTCATATCAGTAAAGTCCCCTACGCCTCGTTGATTTCCTCCTAACATAAGGCCCCACGACGGGAACTTCTGGAACTTTAGGCTGCTCCGAAGGAACGTCCGGGTACAATTGTGTAATTTGAGAAGTTCCTTCTCCTTGTTGCAAATTGTCGTACCTGAAGAAGTTATATTAGTTAAGTTACGAAAGTTTAAATGAATCTTAAATTGAATGACTTACCCGAATTCTCTTGGGCCTTTAATCGGAGTTCTCGGTGTAGAACTCGACCCAACCTCGTAGTAAGGAGTGCCGTAATCGCCATAAACATGTGAAATTTACGAGATAAGCATGCCTTCTCGCACTTCATGGCCCTCCTCGTCAAATACGGGGTCGTCGTATGTTAGTGGCTCCTCCTCATGATCATGATCCTCTGCCACAACGTCCATATGATGAGGATGATCTTCCTCCATATGATCTTCCTCCTCCATATGTTGTCCAGCTTGTGGGATGAACTCGTATGCAGGTTGATCTTCCAACCCGCCGGTACGACCATATAATCTCATCGGTGCACACTCCCGCATCATTTCCATGGACTCTGCGGCAAGAGTAACGAGTTCCGGCTGGTCAGACCGAAGCTTTATCTTTCGGAAGTTCTTCATCTACATAAGAAATATAGGTTAAAGTTGAAAAATGAATGAGAAAATGTTATGAGATACTCATACTCATAAAGGACTTACCAATGTGCCTAGCATGGAGCCGGTATGCGAGATGTGCTGCCTGGTGTGCTTTGCATACCATTTTGAATATCTAACGGGAGACTCCCAAAACAGCGGCACGACCATGTTGAGATGATCTCCCCACTGCTCCACAAACACTCGGTGGATCTCTCTCCAGCTGTTCATGGTCTTCCCGCGTAAATCTATCTTGTGGAGTGCCTTGCTTGTGTCACAATCTTGCGGCACGAGTTGATGATCGCCAAACTGACGAATCACTCTATTCGGGTACTGCCACTCCACGATATAGAAGCAAATTAGCGGAAGTCTTGCACGCCAGAAAGCCTCACCAGATCGGCAGTAATCAGGAAGCATGACTACCAACTCATCCGGGTAAGGATGCCAAATAATCTACATATATTAATGTGAATGTGTGAGAAGAGTTCGATATAACCAAATGAATTTGTTAGCTATAGTAGTTTACCTGATCCATGCTCTGCCTATCGAATGCCTCTCTGTAGGAGGAAAGAACATGGGTGGACACCGTGCGTACATCCTTCGCAACGGCCCATCTATGGCTCAAAGGCATATATTCCACAAAGGGGGTACGAAGTCTCAGAAGTGCTACATGAGGGAATTTATCCCATGCCCAAATCTGTAGCAGTATCAATGGACCCTCTATCTGAGATGCCTTATGGTGAGCCGCCTTACACAAACTCCTGTAAAGCCACGCTAGGCATGCACTTCCCCAACTATAATTTCCAGCCCTCTCAAAGTCAGCTAGCAAAGGCAACCAGAATAAATGCACTAAACTATCTGACTTCGTCGTGAACAACATCCCACCAATCAGCTGTAGCATATTGTCATAACCCAATTTTTTCCACAAAAAATCACAAAAAAATTGAAAATCACAAAAAATACTAAAAATTTGAAAATCATCAAAAAATCAATAAAAATCATCAAAAATCTTCTAAAATCACTGAAAATCATCTAAAATCCCACAAAATCATAAAAAATCTGCTTTTAAAAATAATTTTTCTCCCTATAATACACTTAAGGGGGACAGAGAAACAAGCACGGGGGAAAGAGACTGGCGAGAAGTCGTTTCAAAAAAAAAAACTCATAACCAAGATGCTCGATGACTCCGTCACGACTTATGCTATCCGACAATCCGGTAAATTCTTTCCTTTATTTCTGTATGATTAGGCGAATTTTTCTACTTTGATTCTTTCTACATTTTTTTTTATTCGTAACAAGCAACGGTGGCGTCCGCGACACAACAACAAAGAAACACTAACCAGGTCGTGGCGGGATGATTGGTTCTGAGAAATCCTCCCAAGCACTTATTTCAAGCAAGATAAGATAATCGGTGGGGTGATTGGTTCTGGGAATGCCAAATCCCATTCCGCTGCCCATGCCAAAACCCGTACCAGGAAGACCGAAGTCAGGATAACCGAATCCAGGAAATCCAAACGAAGTAGGCTGGGTAGATGATTTGGTGATATGCGCGGACGACAGGGGGGCAGAGGCTGGAATTAGAGTGCGAAGAAGACTGAAGGATTGGTAGAGCTTTGGCCATACTGGAAGCCACCAAACACGCAGAGCAGGCTGTGCCATGGGGGAAGCGGACGATGGAGACACAGTGAGAGAATCCTTGCGTGTGGTCTCAGTTTCATAAGGCAAAGGGCGAGCGGCTGAGCTCGTAAGAATGCAGGACATGAGGACAGTGAGGAAGAGAGCGAAACCAAACGCAGGGAAGTAGCCATTGATCTCGGAGTCGGAGGGGTCTCTCCTCAAAGCTGATGATGCAGTGGAACAGATTGGATTGTAAATTAAGGAGCTTATATAGCGGTTGGTCAAGAAGGACAAACAAGGTCGATTCGTGTATTTCTCCATGTTCGCTAGCATAATTACAAGGCATCTTCCCAATACTTCAATAGCCATACCCAACAATAGAACAGAAAAGTTGACATTCCTGGCTGAGGTGAAACATGGAATAATCAGAGAAGCATTTGTTTCGAGTTCATGATAAACAAGCAGTCCAACCCGGTCCAATCTTTTGAACTGATCCAACCCAGAGGATCTCCATCCTGGTTCCACAGATCCCATCATAAACGAGCCATGCTTCCCCTGAGGTATAAACGCTAACGGGGGCGTTCTACAGAGAGCGAGAAATGGTACAACACCCGGTTCTCCCTTGAATGTACTTCTGCATAGAAACTATTAAGGGCATTAATCAATCTTTGTTTCTTGCATTTTGCCCGCAGTAATTTTTAAAATAATTCACGTAGACATTTTAAGTATTATTAAGCTCAAGATTTTTTTTTAAATGTCAAACAATTTCTCTTCTTCTAAAACCGAGCTCAAATAAAATCGGACATTAGAACCACACGATAAATGCCTCCCTTTTCTTTGTCATGCATGCGATTTAGTAATCCCTAATTCCTGAACCTTAACGAATCTCTATAGTTTTTCTAACTTGAACTTAAAATAAGTTAGTGGCGACTCCGATACGTTTTCAAAATCCGAAGCCTTATAGTCAAGGGAGGATATTCATTTTAAATGGAACCGGAAACGGGATCTACCCGCGACACATATATGTCCTGGTATGCATCTGCACTAACTCCTCAGGGGCATCTATAGGGATCTCACCAAAATTTGCAGCCAGCCAGCTCAGTCTAATACGACCAGACCTAATGTTGTCACCCTAGGTATCCGACCCAATAACTCTAGACACACTGCCTCATTAGATACGGATGTATCTGCTATCACCGCATCACAATCTACGGGCAAACCTAGCTGAATTGCCACATCCTGAAGGGTGATAGTCATCTCACCGTGCAACATATGGAATGTGTGCGTCTCTGGCCTCCAGCATTCCGTCAATGCTGTGATGAGGGTCCAGTGCAATGATATGAACGGAAGCTTAGCCACTCCATAGAATCCTGCTTGACGTAAGTAAACATCCATCCTGGGATCGGTGGCACCTCCCTTCAGTGATTTCTCTACTCGACGACAAGTGAGAACGTTATTCTGTAGATAAAACACAAGTTAGTAAAAAAATGAACGAATACACTTAACATATAATGCATAGAAGGTACGAATACACGAATTGATATACCACGCTATATCTGGCTTCCCATACAGCCGTCGATCGATGCTCTGCTTGAGCATCAAGAACACTTGTCTTTCTTGGTCCTGGACGCATTTTCCTGTTAGACAAACAACAGCAAGGGTAAAAAACAAGCACAACTTAAGCATAAAATAAAGAAGCACAACTTATTCAGTTTAAACATTGAATAAACACTTACAAAGATTCCTATTAGGACAACTACGTTGGTTATGACCTTCCTTTCTACATAACCCACAACTAGTTTTTTGAGATTTCTTCTTGATATCCATTTCATTACGTATACGGGATGTCCTTGGACGCCCTTTTGGTCTGACTCTTGAAGGATCGGGATTGACTCTCGGGAAAGGATATTCCGGCCAATCATCTTTGCAATCAAAAGAATGCCATTTCGCAGCATACACGGCCTTCTGACACTCGAATGAGTAGAAATGACTAATCACAGCGGTATGATCTACATGCATGTGTGCATAACATGCCAAAGCGTGCGAACACGGAATGCGATAGATTTGCCACTTCCGCGCTTGAAGAAATACATACTTGAGTCGATGTTTTCCTCTAGTTTTCAGTCGAATCTACCCTCATGTCGATCGAGAAGCACAACTTCGTACCGTTTGGCCTTTTCCACACATTTAAACAACCGATTTGTACAAACACTTGTAAAACTTTCGCCAATTTTCAACGCGGAGTCCGCATCATCCCTTCTGGCTATCCAGTATGACATGCAATTATACCATATTTTTCGAACAAGAGCCGAAACATGAAGATTTCTGGCAACTCTTATAACGGCGTTGTAACTCTCGCTCAAATTCGTAGTCATAAGACCATATCTATAAAAGCCATCCCGACTCAAACACCACTGCTCTTCATTCATCTCGGTGAAAAACTCTCCAGCTTCTGGCATTGATTCAAACAAGCTTATCATAATGTTTTTGTGCTTCACAGTCATCGATTTCCTCACTGCGGCAATCAACTTCCTTTTACAAGCAACATTTTTATATCTAGTATTGAAATTGCTTGCCACATGTCTAAGACAAAATCGCCAATGCGCAAAAGGCGGGTTCCAGCCCACCTGCGGATCATTCACAGCCGCCTGGATGCCAGCATGTCTGTCGGAAATCAAGCATACTCCTCCCGTCCTATCACCAACGACATATCCCTTAAGACATCTCAAGAACCAACTCCAAGAATCATAGCTTTCCTCATCAACCAGTGCAAATGCAAGCGACACAATATGGTTATCCCCGTCCATAGCACAAGCAATTAAGAGTTTATGCCTATATTTACCATATAGAAATGTGCCATCTATACTTACAACTGGCCGACAATGAGTAAATGCCTGAATACACTGTCCAAACGCCCAAAAAAATCTTTGAAACTGTAATACTTCCACATCGCCAAGATTATATGTTGCACCCCAATCAACAATTGTTCCGGGGTTGGCAATTCTAATTGCATTCATTAGATGCGGTAACTCGTTATAAGATTCATCCCATTCACCATATTCAACTTCAATTGCCTTCCTCTTTGCATCCCATACTTGTCTCCGAGTTACTTCGCACCCAAATCTCTCCTTTATTACATTCCGTAGGAACGACACTTTCACTTCAGGAGATTCTCTAACAAAAGTACGGAAGTAGGGAACCATAAAGTTACAGTCAAGTCGATCATGATCTTGGGAAAGCACTGCATTTAAACACGTATGCGCCTCACCATCGATGGTTATTTCAAACTCATCATCACAAGCACGTTGAATCGCGCGTAATCTCCACTTGCAACCAGAACCAACATCAGAACAAAACACAGACCACGTCGTCTTATCCGACTCCACAATTTCGTAGTTATAATGGTTCTTGATATGGAACATATTCACCATATGAATGAGATGGTTCTTATGCTTGAAACGCATCCCTTTACGAAATTCAACCACAATGTTTGGATCGTCCGTCATCCTAACTTCCTCATCATCCTCAAAAATCACCTTTCCAGTATCGCCACTGTCTAGATAGAATGGTAGAGGTTTTTCCAACCGTTTCTTCCTAGAGGGACCAGCCTCATTAACCCCCACATTTTTATCCTCGTTCCCTAAGTCATCACCGTTAAACATTTCATCATCAGTATCCGCCTCATCGGAATTCACTATTGAATCAACGATATGATTCTCATATCGCCGATAAATAGTTTCGTTTAGAGCTTCTTCATCGCCCACATCACGTTCTACATCTTCAAACGGATCACCCTCTTCATAATCATCTCCGTAATCATTACCACCATCATCATCCTTATCACTATCCTCCTCATTCCCCACATTACCACCATATCCACTATACCCTTCATTCACCGGTACCAATCGACGAAAATTTATACTAACTTCGAAATTTTTCATTCTCTCTTGCACAACATTTAACCCCTCATCCACATTCACTCCTACGGCTTGCATGTTACTACCGTGTTTTCTTCTTGAATTTGTCGACCTCCTGCTAGAATTCCCAGAAAGTGAAATCACATATACTTCTTGAATGCAGTCACCATTTGACATCGCAAACTCACACAACAACCTAACATCTTCATCATCACCAATCGGTACTAGCACAAAATTTATGCCGGAAGGACCATAAGAATGAACGGGATATCTGTGACATATTTCCAGCCTACATCCTTCGTTTAATCTCATTGCATTACCAATAACCCTTTCCAATTGGACATAGTCCACATCAGCAGGTACCTTTATACGTTTCACTAGACCTCTATTATAACCTACTCCTTGACTACCAAGAATAACTTTCCCATTACCATACAATAACAAATGAACTTGCGCCATTCAAACGTAAGGGAAAACTTACGTGAATTAGCTCCCCTATCGAACTTAATAATACCTACAATAATTCAAACAACGTATAATTAATCATCAAAATTATAATACCAAACAACAATTTATAAATTTATATACTAAATAATCAAATCAATTTATAAATTTATATACTAAATAATCAATCCTAAATTTCTAACCAAATGTTCTAATTTAAAAATCTAACCTAAATTTATAAACTAAATTTCTAACCGAATTTTCTAACTTAAAATATCTAACTTAAATAATTCAACTTACGAATGATAATCGGATGTCGGACGGGCGGAGATCGGAGGTCGGACGTCGGAGGTCGGAGGTCGAACGGGCGGACGAGGGGAGGACGGAAGACGAGGAAGACGGGGGACGGGACGAACGGAGGTCGGAGGCGGGGAGGATGGAGCACGGGGCGTAGGAGGTTGCTATGTCGGAAGTCGAGGGCCGGGGGTCGGATGAATCGGGGGTCGGAGGCCGGGGATCGGACGAATAGGGGGTCGGGGGTCGCACGAATAGGAGGGGAACTTATGTCCGTCGGAGGGGCGGGTTTTCGGAACCCGCCCCTTATTATTTTAATGGAGGGGCGGGTTTACGCACAATGCCCCTTGGAGGGGCGGGTTTCCAAAACTCGCTCCTGGGGGGCAGGGGGGACTGGCCAAAGGTTGGGGGGACAGGGAGGGACTGGGGGAGTGTCTTAATCGTTGAAGGGGGGACGGGGGAGACGGAAGGGGACGATGCGGGTCAAAACGAGAGAGGGGGGACGAGGGGGATAGGGGGGACGGGGGTTTTGCCCGTTGAAGGGACGCGTTTTGAAACCGCGCCCCTTGTACATATAGGCTTTTTTTCCTTATTCACCCATGAAACGGTGCTGCGTAAGGGGCGGGTTTTGCGCCCCTCACTCGGGCACACGGAAGGCGCGTTTTAAAACCGTGCCAGAACACATCCCATCAACGGTAAAACTGTATTTTATAAAATTAAGATCTATTTCATAAATTTTTTTTAAAATTAATCGTATTCATATTTAAGTACAAAACTCCTCGAACGCCTGTCGTAGTTCCTCTCGCCACGTCTCCTCTTCTTACCAGGGGGACTCTGTAATAACCCCACCGCCGCGAGTGCCGTGAACGAGTAACGCATTTCTTTTTCGCCGATTGCTGTTAAAAGTGTGTTTGTGGTGGTGCCGTTGGTTTCTGTGCAAAATCCAGTCACCTTCCGTCAACATCAATCCCATCAGTATCAATCAATTCAGACTGTGTGTTTTCTTTCTGAAGTATAATCAGGTTAGCGCTTTGGGTATGGATCATGCTTCTGCTTCCGTTCCGATCAATCTCCCCCAGCGGCCTTCCTTCTTCCTGGTATATGCTTTTGGCATATCTGGGGTAGATGCCTTTTTTAGGAAGAGGTGCAGGAGGAAGAGGTATCCCCCTATTTGTGTTGGGGTTTTGCGCCCCCCCTCCTCCATGCCCTCAAAGCTCGTTCCTTTCCCCCATTTGCCCCCTCTCTTTTTCTTGGTTGTGTTTTTGGGGATTTTCTTTTTCCGTCGTAGTTTCGTTTTTTAGGGTTCGCCGGGCGTTCCCTGTTTTTTAAATGTAAATGTAAATGTGCATCTTGAGGTTGAGACATCCTCCTCCTCTTCTTCTTTGTTTGATTGGCGAGCCTGAGCTTTTTGATGATTGGATTTTCCCCTATTTTGTGCTCGTTGTATTGGATTGACTCGATCTCTGGTTTTTTATTGTTGGAAATATGTAAACTAGGGCTTTCCTAGAGGTGATGATAAGTTTCGATTTTCAGTTAGGGATTACTTCATGGCAACTACTATGGCCACTGCAGCTGGCGCGGCTGCTTTGTTGTACTACACTTTGAGTCGCAAGATTCAGGGGAGTGATCCCCACGATGACGAAATGGATGGGGATGCCACCAGCGCCGTTCATGATCACGTTGGTGTAGAGCGGGTCTCGAGTAGGCCCTTCCAAGCTCCAGCTACGTGGCTGGAGACAATATCTACATTGTCGGAGACTTTGAGGTTTATGTATTCGGAGACGCTCGGGAAGTGGCCTATTGCGGACTTGGCCTTCGGGATTAACTTTCTCCTTAAGAGGCAGGTAATGCGTCGTATTAAGCTCTGTGCATCATTGACTATGGAAAATGTCTTGATTGTGGTTACAAGCCATCGGTTTTTCATCTCAGTCAGCTTATCTGACCTCTTTCTTTTAAGGTAGGCTGCTTACTGTAGTGAGCACAGCCATCATCCTTTGCTTGGATTGGATTATGTGGCTTTGTCTGCAAAGTTGATTCTTTCCCTTAGTAGAATGGTCACTTTCTTTGCAGGGAATCTTACGGGTTTGCGATGTCTTTGGTGGTGAAGACTGTGTGCAGGTTACTAATCGGGACATGATTCCCGAGCTTAGATACCTTATGAAACTGTTGACTCTTTGTTGGTACTTCTCCAAGAAGAGCTTTCCTGTATTCCTAAAGGAAAACGGCTACTCAGAAGAAAATGTTCTCTTGCATCAACCTAAGCCAGGGGTAAGATGCCCTGTTCCATTGCATCTCTTGTCCTCTACCCTGTCCTGAGGCCGGCATCTTTATACAGACTTTTTCTCATCAGAGTACTTATTATCCAGATATTAAAGCCAGCCTTCACCATTCTGGTTGACCACGATGATAAACGTATTATCTTATTGATTCGCGGAACCCATAGTATAAAGGATACCCTTACCGCGGTGACTGGGGCTGTAGTACCTTTTCACCACACGGTTGTGCGAGAGGGTGGAGTCAGCAAAGTCGTCCTAGGGCACGCACATTGTGGCATGGTCGCAGCTGCTAGATGGATTGCCAAGCTTTCAAAGCCTTGTCTTCTAAAAGCACTTGAGGAGGATCCAGATTACAAAATCCATGTAAGAGTTATAGTGACTCAGCTATTGGCTATTAAAAATTTAATTTCGTACTTTTGCTTTTAGTACGATGATTGCTTGGGTTGATTTGCTTTCCTCTATGGTCACATAGATAATGGGACATTCTTTGGGTGGCGGCACGGCAGCCCTGGTCACTTTCATATTACGTGAGCAGAAGGAATTGTCCCGAGCGACTTGTTATACATTCGCTTCAGGTTTCTCTTTTAACTTCATGTTAAACTCTCTTACAAAATTATGGTTCCCAATTTGGCTAAATCCTTTGAAGCAAATTGGCTGCTTCCTTATGATGTTCTGTTTTGATGTCTGAAGATTCTTTTGTTGTTAATCTAGCTCTTATTTTGCTGCTTTGTATTTTTGGGTATTATTTATGCAGCTGCTTGTATGACGTGGGAATTGGCGGAGTCGGGGAATGACTTCATCACTTCCATTATAAATGGAGCTGATATAGTGCCTACTTTCTCTGCTGCCTCTATGGATGATTTACGTGCCGAGGTATTTATTTATTTGTAACCCCGTAATAATCTTGCGCGTGTATGTATTGTAGATAAATGTTAACCACTAATGAGGATGACGCATTTCATGTCTTATTTGTTCGACTCTCTTTCTGCATTGCATTTGCTTCGGTCCAGCAAAACCCAGTTTGAATGTTCTAATTTTTAAGGTCACCTCATCTGCTTGGATCAATGACTTGCGTAATCAAATTGAATGCACCCGAATCCTCAGCACCGTCTATCGCTCTGCATCAGCACTGGGTTCTCGTCTTCCATCGATTGCTACGACTAAAGCAACAGTTGCTGGAGCTGGAGCTATTCTACGTCCGGTTTCCAGTGGAACACAGGTAATATGTCTATCGTTTTAGTTTGGTTGTGTGGTCTCTTCGGACCCATTCACCCCGGCTTATTTAGGCATATTGATTACAGCTTCAGTGATAATTCTGGCATTTTGTGTTCTTTGTTTCCTCCTTAATAAGGTGGTGATGAGGCGAGCCCAGAGTATGGCTCAAGCCGCCTGGACACGTCCTACCATCCGTCTTTCATCATGGTCGTGCATAGGCCCTCGTCGACGCAACGCAGTCAACAATACAAGCCCAAAGGACAAAAATGAAACAGAATGTTCTACGTCCAATAAGACTGTTGATGAGCCTCTGCTCACTTTTGAGGAGGATGCTGCTGGCCGGATGAGAATCGAAACCGTTGAACGAATGGATTGGAGATCAGATACTCAAGTCTCTTATTCTGAAGATATTTGTGTAGAATCTGACGAGAACTACCCTGGGGAAGATGGCTGCGACGACCTGAACAGTCCTGGCCAGTCCGAGAGTAGAATGACTGAAGTAGAGTTGTGGCACCAACTTGAGAATGAGCTCTATAACAGAACAGATGGTGAAGGGTTGAACTTGGCAAAGGAGATCAGAGAAGAAGAGGAAGCCGCTTCAATGGCAGAGGTGGGAGTGCAGGAAGAGGTTGACAGTTCACATTCAGAGAAGAAGGAAGTGCACAGGTTTTTTCCTCCAGGGAGGACCTTGCACTTGGTCACTCTGCCACGTGACTCTGAGAGCGACTCCCCATCGGCACTGGACGACGGGATCGACCCTCGGGTGGGGATGTTACATCCTCCGAGCTTGGATTCCCCGACTCTAGGGGACATCGGGGAGGACGGGCCGAGGGTGGGTTTGTTCCACACCCCAAGGTCATTGTACAGCAAGATCAGGTTGTCCCAAACCATGATCAGGGACCACTTCATGCCCATCTACAGGAGACAGATCGACAGGGTGATTAAGGAACTGGAGAGGGAGGACAACGACGACGACGAAGACTACTCAGCAGAATCGTCCTCCTCTGCGGCCTCATAGTTTACGAGGAACAAGCACGCTTTTGCAGCGTTTGGCCTGACTTTGTCTTTGTGGCTAACTGAAAATTGAGTTTGTAAATTGGTTTTGGTAATAGTTTGTTAGTAGGTACAGTTAAAAGCAAAACACAATTTAAATTTGCTCCGTGGCTTTTTCAAAATCCGGTTTACAAAATTTAAATTTCATATTTCGAAATCCAACTTCATGGAGGGATATCATGAACTCTACGTTAAAAAACCCGATTTACGTAAAAAAGAAGTTTGTGAAGCCGGGCTATTGATCATGTCAGAAGAAACTCGAAAATCGATTTTCATGAGCCTAACTTATCAATTATACGGTGTATCTATTTTTTTCGATTTATCCGTTATTTAAAACCCTTCGTATCTATATTTGTACTTTCGCCGATCCACACACCAACGATAACCTACGAGGCAGCAGCAGCTTACCTGGCTTTAACTCCGTTACCTCCCCCGTTGTACCCTCAACTCCCGTCTGTCTTCTTCACCTTTATTGCCCCCAAAATTTAATTTTCCCCGTTACATCCCCACCCTCTCCCACAGCTTGTGTCAGGACGGGGAGGCTGGTCGGCATGGAGGAGGCGATGGTGAGGCATGCGAGCTTCTGCATGAAGTTCAAGTCCCAGGAGGAGCCGCCTTAGGATCCCACCATTCACTAGATATCCGCCACGAGGCAGCTCCTGAGGAGGACCCTGGAGTCGCGGTCGACCCCAAGCAGTCCTATGAGGACGGATGCAGGGGTGGTGGGACCGGCATTGGTGCAGTCTGAGAGCTGTTTCCAGAGCCTGGCCAGGGAGGGCGGAAACGAACAAAGGCGGGAAGTGGGCACAACTTGCACATCCATGATGATGTTGGGATAACACCACACCATTGATTGGGAAGGGAATATGTTGTTCTGCTAAAATGTGCGAAGCTAAACATTAAAAACTTTTCGAAGTACCGTTGTTATATCTGGCCGTTAACAACAAGCTCACTGTTGTAAAAAGAAGAAATTCTCTATTTTGAACATTGAATCTATTTAGAATAATGAATTTTAATTTCTTCTTGCTAAAAAATGATAAATTTTAAAATATTCGGCTAAACAGATAAGAAGACATGTGTAAAAAGATAAGATGTGCAAGGAGTTAATTGAGGTTGTGTGCTCGAGCATTATTACAGTACTGTTCTTTTCCGTCTCTCTTGACTCTGATATTAAAGTTATGCACCAGTCAATGGAGTTGTACAGCAGCCAACAATATCCTCAAAGCTCGAACTGTTAAAAGAAAGCGTGACATACTATATATTTTCATTTTCAACGACCTTAACTGCGAGGTTTAAACATGTAAAAACATTGCATCGCATCTAATCCGTATCATCGTCCAGATGCCTTTGGGGTCAAGAAAGAAGCAGACTCGCCGTTGAATACTGCCCTTTTCCCCGTCCCTTTTTATCCCTCGAATCTCTCTATCCGGTACCTGGAGCCCAAGAAAGACCGATGAAGAAGCCATCAACAAAAAAGAGTTCTTCGCATGGCGGAAGAATTGTTTTTCCCTTTTTAGGTTCGGGACTCGGGGGGAATCCGGAGGGCATCCCCGTCATTTCACAAACAAGAACATGGGGGGGTGGCCCAAATTCCTCCTCCCAATCTAAAACTATAAATTAAATTAAACCCTCCAAAAATAGCACACATCCCCACAAACCTCTCAAACCCTAAATCCTCATCACCGCAAACCCCCACCCCCACCCCCCAGCAAAATACCTGAATCCCCCACAACCAGCGAATTCACTGTTACTCCGGCGATCCTTTGCTCGCTCGATCGATTCCTTTTTTTTTTGTTTGTTTTGCATGTGTATGATCATATCCCCAAGGGTGGGTGGTGGTAATAAATCGGCGGCTGTAATAAAAAAGATAACAAAAACCCAATATGGATGACCTCGAGAAGGCAATCCTGGTCAGTTTCGATGAGTCGGGCGCCGTCGATCCCGTCTTCAAGTCCCAAGCCGTCGCCTTTTGTCAACAAATTAGGGACTCCCCAGCGATCTCCGGAGTATGCGTCGAGAAGTTGCGTTTTTCCGGCATCGTCCAGGTCCAGTTCTGGTGCCTGCAGACCTTGCAGGAAGTGATTAGGGATAAGTACTCTGGGTTTAGTTCTGAGGAGAGGGAGTTCGTCCGGAAGTCTGTGTTCTCGATCACGTGCCGGGAGGACGAGAGCGGGGGCGTCTTGTGCGGCCCTGCTTTCATTAGGAATAAATTGGCGCAAGTCGTGGTCACTTTGATCTTTTTCGAGTACCCGGTGATTTGGCCTACAGTATTCTTTGATTTCTTGCAGCATTTGAGTAAGGGGGCTGCAGTGATCGATATGTTCTGCAGGGTGTTGAATGCGCTGGATGATGAGCTGATTAGTTTGGACTACCCAAGGAACCCGGAGGAGGTCATGGTTGCCGGGAGGGTTAAGGATGCGATGAGGCAACAATGTGTGCCTCAGATGGTGAGGGCGTGGTATGATATTGTGTCGGCATATCGGAGTTCGGATCCCGAAATGTGTTGTGCTGTTCTGGAGACAATGAGGAGGTATACCTCGTGGATTGAGATAGGTTTGATAGCTAATGACGTGTTCATGCCCCTGCTGTTCGAATTGATTTTGGTCAAGGGTTCCTCAGATCAACCCCGTGGGGCTGCAGCTGGTTGTGTTTTGGCCGTGGCGTGTAAAAGGATGGACCCAAAGTCGAAGCTATCCCTTTTGAAGAGTCTTCAAATAAGCCGGGTGTTCGCATTAGTAGGTGATGATACTGACTCTGAGTTGCTCTCGAGGATTGCTGCATTACTCACTGGCTATGCGGTGGAGGCTTTGGAGTGTTACAAAAGGCTGAATTCCGAGGAGGCAAAGCAATCTGCTTTTAACCTTCTAGATGAAGTGTTGCCCTCTGTTTTCTATGTGACCCAAAACTGCGAGATTGAGACGACCTTCAGCATTGTGCAGTTCTTTGGGGACTATGTTTCTACCTTGAAGAGCCTTGTCCCGTTGTCAGAGAAGCATGCACATCATCTGAGTCAAATTTTGGAGCTAATACGTAACCAGATTTGTTACGATCCTTTATATCGTAATAATCTGGACACGCTGGACAAGATTGGACAGGAGGAGGAAGACAGAATGACAGACTTTAGAAAGGATTTTTTCGTGTTGTTCCAAAATGTTGGACGTGTAGCACCAGATGTTACCCAGTTGTTTATCAGAAACTCATTGGGATCTGCTGTCACCTCCTCATCAGATAGGAATATTGAAGAAGTGGAAGCTGCTCTTTCACTTCTATATGCTTTTGGTGAGCCTTTAGGCGAGGGGGCTTTGAGAAGTGGGAGTGGACATTTAAGCGAGTTGGTGCCTATGCTTTTGGCTACAAAGTTCCCTTGTCATTCAAATAGATTGGTGGCCCTTGTTTATTTGGATACATTGTCAAGATATTCCAAATTTGTTCAGGAGAACACGCAGTACATCCCCCTGCTGCTTGCGGCCTTCCTCGATGAAAGAGGTATACATCATCCCAATGTAAATGTCAGGCGAAGGGCGAGTTACCTTTTCATGAGAGTGGTAAAATTGCTGAAATCAAGTCTTGTGCCATTTATAGAGACTATTTTGCAGGTAGTACAACGAGTCCTGTTTCATATGTACCTCTTGCACCCTGTAAAATGAGGCAAAGATGTCCAACTTGGTCATACCTCTGAATTTCCCTTTCCATTTGACTTTTGTAGAGTCTACAAGATACAGTGGTTCAGCTGACCAACATGCATTATTCCTCTAAAGCCGTACCTGGACCAGAAGACAATAGTCACATTTTTGAGGTATTGTCACGATCCCTTTTTGTTATTGCTCATTCTTGATATGCAGCCACATCATTATTCTGTAAGTTTGGACGAAATCAATTTCCCTAACAGCATTTTCTTCAGGCGATTGGCTTGTTGATTGGCATGGAAGATGTACCGCTGGAAAAGCAGTCAAGTTATCTGTCATCACTGCTCACTCCTCTTTGTCAGCAGGTCAATTAAAATTTCCTTCTGCTAACCCTCTCCAAATATGAGGCTCTCTGAATGTGTTGTACTGTCATGCAGATAGAAGGACTGCTGGTGAATTCAAAATTAGATGAGGATCCATCAAAAGTTGCAGCCATACAACAAATTATTATGGCAATCAATGCCGTGAGTAAGGTCTTGTCAATGCCCGTAACCTCTTATTATTATTGCCCTACTCGCTGTCTATTTAGTCGATCCTTTAAAAAACGTCTTATAACTTAACTTGATTTGCTAATTTGCCAATGGTTGCAATGTTCCTCATTATTGCTGTGGCCTGTAGCCGAGTTCTTTTTAGACAGCTGAAAGTTTAAATGTATGAACTGCAGGGCTTTAATGAGCGTCTTGTCACGGCTAGTCGTCCTACAATCGGTCTGATGTTCAAAAAGGTGAACTATAGAAACTGCTGATCTCCAAATTGTTCAAGAAGTGCTTTCGTGATATTGACACCTTATCCTTTTCTTCTGTCCTCTCAGACATTAGATGTTCTCTTGCAAATTCTTGTTGCATACCCTAAGATAGAACCATTGCGGACCAAGGTAAAGTAACATATAAGAAGAAATGTCTTTCTTTATCGCTTTTACCGACTAACAACGGCATCCCTTTGTTTGCTAAACGGGTCAAATGTGATTCTTAGGTGATGTCGTTTATTCACCGCATGGTGGATACTCTTGGAGTATCTGTCTTTCCCTTTCTTCCAAAGGCACTGGAGCAGTTGCTTTCTGAGATCGAGGTGTGTATGAGCTCTTCAGATTTTTGAAAGTCCAGAATTTGATGTGTATGTATTTACTTGATAGTTGATGGTGGACTATCAGTACCAGTTGATTTGTGAAATGCATTTACATTGAGTCGCTGTGTAATGACTGAAGTGAATCAAGTCCTCCATATGATTTATTAATTGTGACAAGCGGCGTTCTCTTTCATGCAGCCAAAAGAGATGGCAAGTTTTCTTCTGTTACTTAACCAAATCATTTGCAAGTTTAATACATTGGCACATGATATATTGGAGGAAGTATTCCCTGCCATTGCTGGACGAATTTTAAGTGTCATTCCTAGCAATGCGATTGCATCAGGGCCCACAATAAACAGTGAGGTGAATGGACTTATAAACTGAAACCCCTTATAAATACTTGCATTATTGACTAATTGTTTTGTGCTTCCCCTGTTTAACTCTGGATGCTTTTCTTCCTCAGGAAATTCGGGAGCTGCAAGAGCTACAGCAGACGCTATATACTTTTCTCTATGATATTGCTACACATGGCCTCTCGTCAGTGTTTCTTTCCCCCAAAAGTCGACGATACTTGGATCAGTTGATGCAGTTGTTGCTTTACACGGCTTGCAATCACAACGACATTCTTGTGAGGAAGGTACGGCGTTACACCTTCCAGCACATCTATTTACTAAGATTTACTGGTTATGGCGATATTATTTTTTTGCTCATCGGTCAATATTGTTGGCGGTATTCCCATAACAACATGCACCTACTATTCGGGAGAATTGCCTGAATGGCATTCAAAAGGTGATTGGTTGTATTGATCTTATCATCCAAAGAAAGTGTAAAGTGTTTTCCCACATTTGTAGATTGCACTCATTGGGGAGAAAGCAGCTAGAGGGTTCATGACTTGACTCTTCCCGTTGTTTTTTCTTTTATAGGCATGTGTACAAATTTTTATCAGATTAATCAAGGATTGGTGTAACAGTCCAGCCGAAGAAAAGGTTTCTTTGTTTTCGCTTCTGATTGTATGTCTTCTGTCCTTGCAAGTTATGTTTGTCACTCCTAGTTGTTCTAAATCCCAATTGTTGTTGGAACTTTCAGGTCCCTGGCTTCCAGAAGTTCATTATAGAGGTCTTTGCGATGAACTGTTGCTTGTATAGTGTTCTCGACAAGTCATTTGAATTCCGTGATGCGAATTCCGTAAGCAATGTTGTTTCCCCTTTGTTGGTTAAAAAGACCATAATACATCTGCTATTTGCTTGCCTGCTGATTGACACTGAATATCACTGATCTACGTTTTTGTGGCCAGCTTATTTTGTTTGGAGAAATTGTGTTGGCTCAGAAAGTCATGTACGAGAAGTTTGGGGACGATTTTCTCCTCTACTTCCTGTCGAAAGGTTTTCCATCCGTACACTGCCCCCAGCATCTAGTGGAACAATATTGCGAGAAGCTGCAGGTGCCAGACATTTTAATGTGTTTTTCCAATCGAAAACAGTCTATATGATCCTAACCTCCTGCTTACAAAATCAATCTTGCCCATCGTTCTTGTGAAAGTGTTTCCTCTTGCTCATTGTTTGTCCTTCTTGGCCATTGCCGCAGGGTGGTGACATAAAGTCTTTGAAGTTGTCGTACCGCTCTCTTATCGAAAGCTTAAGACTACAACAGAATGGTGCCCTCGTGTTCAGATAGCATGTCCTACCGGAATTGTTTCCTGTGGTTTTCCTCAGATTTTTCCCCCACACGATCAGCACCTTCAAATTCATAGAATTCTTTCAAATGGTGAGATTCTATTCTTGGAGTCGAGATCCTATAATGCCTTTATGACGAACCAGGTGACCGTTACTCTTTTTGCAGAATCTAGTTGTATATACCATTCTTGAGCGGCTTTTGCCCTGTACCAGGTAGTTACTGATTCTCCCCAACTTTGTCCAATATCATCTATCTTGCGCACATGGTTAGTAAGACCCAGTGTCTCTTTTTGGCTGTAACAGTTTGTACATTCCCCTGAGGGCGATACCCAATGAGGTTGTAGTTATCAAGTTTTGTGCCCGGCAGCGGTGTTCCTTCGGTTGGGAGTGAGGGAAAGGTCTGATCGAGGTCTGATCGTTCTCCCCGTTGTTTGCGTTGTGGTTCTTTATTTTCTTGTTATTTAGGCAAAATTCTTTTCGGGTTTTGTACATTCCATGCTTAGTGCGTTTTCCTCTCAAAAAATGATTTGAAGTTCTCTTCCGAGGATGTGTCGCCGGAAAACCCAATCGCACAGTTGAATCTCTCCATTAAGACAGATGCTCAAGTATAACGACGACTGGATCCTCTCACTTTTCTATTTTTCCCCTCACAGACGACACCCCTAGTTATTACTGATAGTTAATTTCTCCTAATTATCCAATTGTTCTCGATTCCTTCACATCTTCCACCTTCGTCCTCTTTCTTCAGCTCTTAGACCCGACCCTCAAAGCCTGCTGTCCTCTCGTCCAAGATCTTGTTGGCCCCTCTTCTTCCTGCGCTTTTGTTGTGGCCCATTTTCTCTCTTTCTCCATGTAACAGGATGGCCAGATTCAATGCTGTCGTGTAAACGATAAAAGCCATGGACCCGCCAGGGGTTGGGGGTGGGGGGAGTGGCTCATTTCCTGGTGAACCTTCCACGTGTTCGAGTCCCCAGTCCCCGGCCGCGGTCCACGGGGCAAGTGTTTCCAGATCTCCAATTCCTGATCACGGATGTCCTTTCCCCACCAGTAGGCAAGGCCGCGACACAAGCGTCGTGGTCCGGGGGGACAAACCAAGATCCTCATGAACACATCTGCTTGCCTTCGATGTAGACGTGGACGGTAGGTGGCATGTTACGACCACGTTTCGAATTGGGCGAGCTGTGTCCCCTCTGCAAAAGCATGCTGAATTGGGTCTCCTCTTCGGATTGAATTCCCCATCCTGGCCCTTAACAATCATTCACGTCATGCTACGATCGTCCATCATATATATATATATATGTTTGAAGTCGTATATTCCATAAACGCTGTCATTCCAGCATGTGCACCCCTTGCCACGGTCTTTTTTCGATGGTGCTGTATGCGAATCCTCCAAGCACGGGGTGCACGCCGCCGCACCAGATCAACGACTTTCAGTCCTTTACATCATCCGCGACGACGGCCTCGTCCTCCTCTTCTTTGCCGAGGCACGTGATGGGCGGCCTTTCGTCTCTCTTCTCTTCTCCAGTGACAAAGCAGAGCTCGGCGGCGTCCCTGCCGTTGAGCTTTTCGAGCTACCTTGAGGAGAAAGGTTCGCTTTTTCATGATTTGGGAGATGAATTCAGCTCCAGGGAAAGGTCTTTGAGTAGTTCTATGTGTTATTCCCATGGCAAGCT